>NW_004624755.1:10271124-10484725 GCF_000247695.1 Heterocephalus glaber
CAGCCCGCTCCGCGCGCCCTGCCCGCCGCCGCCGCCTCTCCAGCTCCCAGCGCCGCGGACGCCCGGGCCGAGTAGCGTGCGCTCCGGTGCCAGACCCAGCGACCGACGCCCGGGCCGGTGGACTCCGAGTCTGTCTCCTACACTCCGCGTCCGCAGAGATGAACGTGAGGAGGGTGGAGAGCATCTCGGCTCAGCTGGAGGAGGCGAGCTCCACAGGCGGTAGGATGCACTGACACCGAGCGAGCGGGCGCCCCTCTTCCCCCTCGTCCCTCGCCTGCTCGGACGGCGCTGCCCCTTTCTCGGCCGGCGGGCGGGCGGGGTCGCTTGTTGCTTTCGCTGCATGAGAGACGGGCGCCCAGGCGAGACTGGGCGGGGGAGGTGGGGACGGCGGGGAGGGGGTGTCAGGGAGACGGGCTGCGGGCGGACCTCCAGGGCCGAAAAGAGATGTTGGAAGTGTGTTGAAAACTCGCCGGTGGCCGGGTCCCCGGCGATCCTGTGCGTACTTTTGCCTTCTCTGAAAATTTCCTAGGTTGTTTATGGTTTTGCCAGGTGACTTCCTTCCCGGAACACCTGGGAGTGCTGAGCTGCGAGTGTGTGAATCCTCCCCTTCCACTTCTCCTTGCTGCTCCCAAACATTTCTCCATTAAAACTGTATTCTTTGTCCCCTGATAATACACAAGTGAAATCCAGTCCCTGACGGATTCTTCTGCAGGCGCGTGGGACTTGTTTTACTGCGGCCTCAGCTTACTATGGTTAGGCAGCGTGGTCTTCAGGGACGCCCGGGAATAATTTAGATACAGTTTAGCTGGGAAAGGTGCTGGGCGCTGTGCGTGGGATGCGCCTTTCGGAGAGGTGAGCAATGTGCCAGAGCAGGGAGGGGGCTGTTCTCCGAGTTGAGTTGGTGCCAACCAGGGCGGAATGGAGGACGATGCCCTCCCGCCCACTTGTGTTTAGGTGCCTGTGATGTCTGCAGAGGTCTTAGAGGAGCCATAAATAGGATGAAGGTGGTTGTAGGGAACATGAGGGTGACAGACAGTTCTCAGATTATATAAGCTCAGGGGTCACGCTTGGCTACGATGTCATTTGAGTTTACGGGATGGAAAAGCTAGCCTCGAAGGCTGTAAAGTTGTGAGGAAGGCAGTTTTTATACCTTTTTTAGTATCCAGGGAAATGAAGCCCCTTCAACAACTGAGTCTACCACCTGGATTTCTGGACGTGAGAAATGGACACCTTCTCTTTCCCACTAATCATTAAAAACATTGCAACAAGCAGGACATTAGTTTCATTGGGAGGAGGAATTTTAAAGTCATTCTCCTTTATAGCCTGGGACAAATAATACGACTGTCTTGAAGAGTCCACATTTTACTCGCGATGATGTTTAGAGTAGTTTTGCTTGTGACAGTAGCTGCTCACTGAAAAAAGCAAGTGTATGTGGGAAATAACTTTTGAGCGTTACTCATGTTTAAGAAACTGAATTGTGTTTTGCAGATTGGCATTGTAGGTTGTGGAGGGCTGGGTGGTTATTGGGTCATGAGTTGAGTTCATAGGCTCTCTGTCTTTGCAGCACTATACGGAAGAATGGGGTTCAGAGCCTGCTACCCTACTGGGGATGTACTTATGCACGAGACTGTGTATATGGTAGGAGCTCAGAGCTAGGGCAGGCTGTGGGGACATAATCTGAGGAGCTTGTGTTGTTTGCCTGTCAATGATAACAGCTTTTTGCCTGCACCTAGTCTTTCATCTGCCAAACGGGGGTTGGATCAGCATGTCCAGTCTCTTTACAGTGCCATCAGTGGCCGGAATCTCTATAAAAGAGAAACACAAATGAAATCACGTCTGAGGAGTATGCTACAATTAATAGGTTAACAACCGAAAAACTTACTACCATCTCTAGAATCAGCATGTATTCGTTGGAGAATAGAAAGATGCTGATTCTATCTTGGCTAAAGTGAGGCTGAAAATGAAGAGTTTAAACTGATTGAACACTTGTTTCTTGAATTATAGCCACGTTTTTATAGTTAATTGTCATGTGATGAGGAGCATAAATAAAGCCTTGTTTTGGTTCTTGTGAATGTTAGCAAATGATCCCCTCAATCTATAGTCTTTATTACTTTCACCCAATATGTGTTATGGTACTTTGGTCATTTGAGCTCAGATTTGTGGTCTTTACTAATCTGCAGTCAGAAAGGCTGGTGGGCATTTTTAAAGGTGTGAATTCTCTCATCACTTCTTGTTTGATTACAACAGCCCTTTACCTCTCCCTGCTTCTCTGCTGAGTGGGACTTTGTACTGGTACTTGGGTTCACGAATTTAATTCTTAATTAACTTAATTCTGCGACCAGGATGGTGAAACGGATTAAGTTCATGAGCCAAGCCCTCACTGCCTGAGTGTCTCTTGAATTTCCCTGGAGGATGGGGAGTGACCAGACCACTTGAATGGATTGAAACGAAATTAACCGAAGGATCTAACTGGGAGGAGTGTATGAAGATGAGGGAGAGATCAGGAGTTGGAGAGGCTGTGTCTGTGTTTTTATACCTGACTTAGAGTCAGAACATTGATTTGAAAAATGGTTTGCTGAGGGGCAAAAAAGAAAACTGCATGAAACTGAGAGTAGAGTGGAAATGTCAGAAATGATGAGAGCAGAATGGAGTTATGTGGCTAAAACTTTATAATAATAGAGCTAAAAGAGCTCATTCCCTTCTTTTCAAGAAGAAAACTATTTAATATGCTTAGAAGAATCACTTCTAAGTCACTATAATTGGTACTGTTAATGCTACAAAGTACATAAAATGAACAAGTTATAAATGACGACATCTAAGTAGAGAGGGTTGCTTAGGAACTAGAGTGTTCAGACTTACTGCTTCCATCAACTTCCATATTAAACCCAAACCCTGTCCGGGATATATTTTTCATTTCATTGTCTTTTCCATTAGTTTGCTCCCCTGCTATAAAATCAGACATAATCCTGCTATCAGTGGAGAGATATAGAGAAATGATAATTCAACCATACATTGGAAAGAGAATCAGAAATAAGGTCAAAGGAAAAAAAAACTACAAAATTATTCATTGATGTCCTTAATTTGTGCCATCTAACTCAGGGATGGCAGATGTTTTGTGATGTAATCTGCAACAAAAAATGGGGAGGAAATGCACATTTCAATGGTAGTGTGAAAAATCTCTTCAGTTTGGAATTGTCATTTTATAGATGCATCCTGGCTTCTCCTTAAACTTTGTGTCTATTAAAGCAAAATCAAATTAGTAATTCTTCTGGAGTAATACTGAAAAAAATGAACTTATTCTGAACCCCAAAAAGCTTTTCATTGTGCAAGGCATTATTCTATTTTCTTGTCATACAAGTCTAAGGGAATGTTAAACAAACATGATGAAATGTTAAAATGAATCGATTCCAACTCTCCCTCTCCCTGCTTTCCACACTACACTTTTTTTCGTGGCCAATGATTATGTCCTCTTTCAGAAAATAAAGCAATAGATGTTTTGGAAATTAACGAGCCATACAGTATAAAATATGTGTGCAAGATTCCTATAGAACAGATATGCTTGCTTCTTTGAAAATATGTTTCTGGGGTGAAAATATATGGTCCTTCTTACTTTTATTTTCATTTATTTTTTTTCCTTGTCCTCACTTTTCTCGCAGAACATGTGGATAATAATGCTTTTCAGTACTGCATAGTAGAGCGTGCTTGTTTACTTAATAACCTCCCTCCTTAGGGGCTGTTTCAAGCAGATGAAAGTGTGTGTATGTGTGTGAATGTTTGCAAGAAGGAGGGAGGGAGGGGCGGAGAGAGGAGACGGGGAGAGATTTCATTCATCAGGGGCCTTCACCGTTCTTAGAAATGTTTTACGGTTATATGGTTATATGACCGCACCTATTACTGCAAGTTTATTCACGCTTGGGCATTGAATTACCCGTTTATTTTTACTAACTTCATTTGGTTAAAGGTTCTAATACATTTTCACCGTAGTCTTCATAACTCATTGTGAAGCTTTGACACTTTATGCTTTTTACTAACGTTTCTTAGCTGATTGTGAGCTTCGTGAGAGCTAAGAAATGGTGTTCTGTCCACTATCTCATATGAGGTCTTCCATGTACTATTTGCTCAACAGCAAATGCTGAATGAATGTAGCCAGCTACTTTGCTTGGTATGTTAATGAATTACTCTGTTTCCTCTTACATTCCTCATATCTCCTTTTTATCGCCCTTCTTTTCTTTTGCCTGGTCTTTTTTACAACTTTTAAATTATCTTCTCTCTAAATACTTTCTCCCTAATCAAACTGTTGTCTTAATTTTTACCTTGGTGTGCGGTTCCCCTTAGTCTATAGTCTGGCCCAATGCTTCCCCAGAGTACAAGATAAACATTTTCATAGCCTGAGGGTAAGACCCATCAGCCAGTTTGAATTACATCAAACTTGTGTGGTGGGAAAAGACATTTCCTCTAGAAGCAACTTATTGTGCAGACTTTGCAAATGGTAGCATCATTTGTTGAGGTATGCAACTAAAAAAGAGGTGGAGGCATCCCGTTCTGAATGATATCCCTGTATCTGTCTTGATTCAGAAACCAAAACCTGTTCTCTTCTGGCATTTATGTTTCTTCTTTCAGTTCCCTGTTTGCCATCCAGAGTTAAGTTTTGAGCATCATTTCCAGCCTGTCATGGGTGTATCCTACTTCGGCAACTCCCATTCCCTACTCTAACCCTACTCAATGTACTAAAACCTGATTTAAGTCTTACCATCCTCCTGTACAACATCTTTGAATGACTTCCCTTAGTTCTACTTTCAGAACTAAGAATGCTGTTGATTTAGATCAATACTGAACGCCTTCCATAATATGGTGACAGATTTTTATTCCATCATTGTCTTCCAAGACACTTCTAGGGAGACATCTTGCTCTAGTTAAACTGGACTATTTTCATGTTTTACCCATTGCTTAGAATTAACTTCCCCCACTCACATTTCCTGGTAAAATGTACACATCCATCAGACCCCACTCAAATGCAGTGTCCTTGTGCAGCTGTGTTCATTTTTCCCTAATCCTTTCTCAAAGAATCATTCTTTTACTTTGCATAGATGATTTTCTTTTATTTTGATCTAAATCTCAACAAGATGGAATAAAGTAGAGATGTTTATCTCATTCGCAACTACTAAATTATAGCTCCTCATTGGCAAATACCATACATGAGTCACTCATTTTTATGACCCTAGTCAGTACTTGCACAATGCTTCACAAACTAATAGCTGCTTTAAATATTGTTATTAAGTTTCAATCATGTTGCCCTAAGGTAGACCTAAAAATTACTCAAAATTGAAATTTCTACCTGATTGCCTGTTAAACTGTGCTCTGGAAGTGACTTTTTTTTGCCCATCTTTTCCGCTCAGCAGACCAGGTCTACTAGTATAGTAATATGACAGCAAGGTCAGTTACCTCTGAACTATAAATATTTTGGTAGTAAGAATGTAATTGTTTTTGAAGAAAGCCTTAGTAGGTGCTCTTTGTTTTCTGTGTATTTAGAGCAATCGGGAGTATTGTCTTTGGCCATTATTCCCAAGACTCTCCCTCATCCTTAATCTCTTCCCAAACTGTCACCTCCAAGATCAGTAGCTGGGGCTGGGGCTGGGGCATGAATGGTTATCATCTCTCCTGACCCCTTCCCATCTTACAGTTAAGACAGTGGCAAGATCACTTATTTCACCCTGAAATGGGATTGTGGTTTCTATACTACTGTGAATCATGCTTCTGAGTATGGCCTCCTCTAGCATTTCCTTGTCCAGTGTCTACACATCTGAACTACCACATCTCTTGTCATTTTTGTCACCTTTATCATTATCTTCATCAGATGATAAATCCTTCTGTTACTGCAGTGGGTGTGGAAAGAAAGGGAAAAACTAAAACATGGAGGCACCATGCATTGTACACACATGCATTTCCTTTCTGTCAGGCCTTAGCATGAGAATCAGACTGGTGGGCGGCAGATTGTGGCAAGTCTGAGATGGGGTGAAGTTCACCCCCTTCACTTTAACTGTGTGGCTGTGTCTCATCTTCTCGCCTAGCTTCTTCGCTATGCGCTGCTCTGTGTGCGTACATATGCATGTAATATTAATCCCGATGAAGAGAGGCTCAGTGTTTAAACATAGAAATTCTCTCTACACTATGACAATATAAAGAATAATTTGAACGAGAATATATGCACACACTTTTCCACATAGTGCACTTGTACTGAGTTTCCCTCCTAGGCGAACACAGCCAGTGGAGTTGGATGGCTGGCTCATTAGAAATAGGTTGTCTTTTCAATACTTTGTGAACCTATTATTTGCACTGGGGAAATTTTTGTGCCCTACATACTCTACCCCATTGTTTAGGCAAAAATAAGTAGTCAAAATTATTTATGGCACAAGTTTAAAATTTTGGTCTATGTGAAGTTTGAAAAGGTTTAGAGAATGCCCCCTCTTGTATTCAGGCAGCATCTGCTCATGAATAGTGAATTAAATGTCTTTAGGGAATTAGAGCAGGCGTTTTTTCATAGGTCTTTACTTCTGAAAGGTTTTGGATGAAAAATAGACTTTCATCTCCAGATGTCAACTTCTTAATATTTTGAAGGGTCTTTTGAGTGAAGTAGTTTATTTAAGAAATGACATTATTGCAGCCCAAATGGGAATCAGAATCAAATTTGACTGATACAGTAACTACTGCAGCCTAATGACTATTCCTCTCCCCTGACTCATGTCTTCTTTGTATCACTGACTGCATATCGTGTCACAGGTGCCTAGGTGTTCCAGAAAGTGTCCCCAGATCGGATTATTTTGTTTCTTTATAAGAGAAGACATCAGTTCCAAGTGTCTCCATGTATTTCACAATAATATCGGGTAAACATAGCACATGTAGCTGTTAAACTGATCCACATCTCAGGATATTCTGCTAGGAGCTTTGGTTTTTGGTTGTAACATTTTGTAATTTAATGAATGTTTATTAAGATAGCCTGGGATGTAACTTTAAAAAGGTTCTAACCCATAACTGTTATCAGTGTTTTATATAGGTTAAGCATGGGGCCGGGGATTTAGCTCAGTGGTTTCACCACCTGCTGCGCAAGCATGAGTTCGATCCCCGGTACCAAAAAAAAAAAAAAAAAGGGGATGTAGCTCAGTGTGAAGGCCCTGGGTTCAATCCCCAATACTAAAAAAAAAAAAAAAGTGTAACTATATAGGTTAAGCATATGGAATGTGCAGTGAATAAGAGAAACATAGAATGAATAAAAATGTCTTATATTATGGTTGTACCAAAAAGTAGAGATACACACCTGTCCCCCCAGCCTTTCCATCATAGTGCAAACGGATGCTCAAGTCTTCTTTGCTTGTTAACTGCAAGGAGTTCAAAAACAAGACAGGAAACAACCACAGACAATAATGTAGACCTGGCATACAGATAGCTCTAAAATAATTCTGTCACATACAGACCTAATAACAAGTTCAATTTGCAGACAATTTTAATTTAGAGAAATTTTAATTTAATTTAGAAAGATGAGAACAGATAAAAATCACTGAGTATAATATTGCTCTTCCTTTCATGAGTCTTCTGTATAATAGTAGAAATTAAATGCACTGGTAGCTTACAGAGATCCTGTAATGATGAAGTAGATTAATTCAGAAAATATTTACAGAGACACTGCCTGGTGTTAGGAGGACTGAAATGTAGGTTTTGGCTTCACAGAGTTTCTTACTCTTTATTCAAGACGTGGTTGCTGAATTTGTACTAGGTATTTATAGTCAAATGGGGGGGGGATAAGTGACTAAACATGTTTGTTTATTTTTCTGTTTGGGATTGAACTGCAGGCCTTCACACTTAGCTATATCCCCAGTCCTTTAGTTTAAAAAAGTTTATTTTAAGACAAAGCATCCCTAAATCAGTAAATTGCCCAGACTGGCCTCCTTTATAATCCAGAGTGCTGGGATTATTGGTAGGTGCTACCATCCCTGGCTTAAACATGTATTTTTTAAAATTTCCACTCCTATAATGGAGTTAAGGATAAAGTGAGATAGATATTTGAAAGGAAGATTACTTCCAATTGATCAAGTGCCACTCCTTTCCAAATGGAAGTACACAGTGATATTGAACTTGACTTTTTTCTCTTTGGGGTCTTTCAAAATTAAGCTGTCAAACAATCTGGGCTGGAAATTCTGTACTACTGTCCAATTTCTTCCTGCTTTCTATCTGTTTTTCAGTTATAACATTTTTTTCATCAGCCACTTAAAGACATTGTAGCATTCTCTAAGCCATTTTAACCAGTTTTAAAACCTTCTATAATTCCAGGAGTATATGAATAAATGTACTTTTTACATAAAGTAAATATGTTTTGGAAGCTTGGAGAATACAAAATGAGTAATAGCTTCTGTTTAAAGAAAGTAATAGAGGAATTGAACATGCTCAGCTGACTTATTGCTAGTGTAAATAATATTCCAGTAAAAGCCAAGGCATTTTAAATTAGTATAGAATATTTAAAATTAAATAGAAAATATCATTCTAACTTTTACATTGAATTTTTTAGAATCAGTCATTTATTGTTAGGATAGTATTATATTTCATCCAGTACTGAAAGTGCTTGTGAAAATTAAATTCTGTTAAACTTCCTCTGCGTCTTTTCCAAACATTGTTATATAGCATTTATTTTCATATCATTTATTTCTACCGACTTCCTCTGGTTTGAGGCGGAGTCTCTTCCTACTGTGATGTATAGTACTGTATTATAGCAGTCTATTACTCGCTCCTTCCCTCTCCTACTGCAGTTTCATCGTCATTTTCTGCTCAGGTTGTGACCTCTGAGAGAGTTGGTGTAGACTATGATGTGCAAGTACATTATCTTAATTTGATAACTATGAGCAGCGAAATGTTAGGGGCAAGTATAAAACGATGAGATTTCAGAACTAGGCATTGGCAAATATGGAAAGAGGATGGTTGATGCTATGGACTAAAACAATTATCTTGAAACATCCAATGAGGGAGAATTCTGCTGTGTGTTTATAAGGTCAATCCCATTTTTAGTGGAAGAATAGTTTGGTGAGATAGTTTTTAAAGGGCCACACATCTAGATTGCAAAGCTGGAAGGTAATAGATACTAGCACTTTGGATGTAATTTAAGCCCAGGATTTGCTGCTAATCACTGAAAACCCTCCTCACTACTAAATTGTGGATGTATGTAGCTTCCAAATGAAAATTAGTTGTTAAAAAGTATTTTCAAAGTTATTGTTCATCTCTCAGAATAAGCACCAGCGATGAAAAACTCTACAAACACTACCCTGGGAAGATTGAACTGTAGAAATAAATTGGTAGAAGCATTGCAATTTTAGACACAGTTTCATTTATCCTTGAATCTGTGTGGATGAGATTGTGGCTTCTCATAAATATCATTAATAGAATTTCAGATCTCAGTGAGTTATAACTTCAGCCTCGGGCAATTTGTGTTCTGATAGTTTCAGAAATATTTTTGAGGTTGTCATTCAATAATCATTTATTTAAAATACATTTATCAATCATTACTGTGTGAGACACACTACTAGTACAGTAAATATTTGAGAATTTAAAAAAGCTAATGGGTTGTTTAGAGAATAGGAGTTAAAGCCGTAAAGTATCTTTCTTGTCTACCCCAGAATTCTGCTTCACCTGCATGGTGTTAATTACATAGAGCATGTGGTTTCCCCATCTTCATAGGCATGTACCAGATATCTTTCTAGGATTCAGTTGTATTTCATTATTACCTATAATTCATGGCTTTTGTCAAATAATAAAAGATCAGAGCAGACTTACCATAATCACATGGAGTATTGAGTGATACTGGTTTCTCAGAGTTGCATATAACAGAAAATGTACGTTACATTGAAAATCAGCGTTCACTCATGGACTAAATCATATTCTTACTCCCCTATGTTAGTTGGGACTTTTCCAAATGTGAGCCAACATATTCTTTTATAAATCAGATACTGAGTTTTTTTTTTTTTTTTTTTTTTTTGGCTAAGTATCAGTCAAAGTACTAGAATGCAGCGATGATGAAAAATATACCACAAGAAACCTGAACCTAGCTGAACCCATAGCCAGGTGAGGTGGAAAGTGCAACGTGAAAAGCCCTGTGAAAGCACCGAGCACAAGGTGCTTTGGAAACAGATGTGAGTTGTATCCTACAGGTTTTTTAGGGTCAAAGACAACTACCCAGACTAGATAGGTCTGGATGATGAGAATGAATTTCCCAGGGAAAGATGGCAGCTGGAATGATGGATGTTTCAGGAGGGCAGTGTCAGTTCTGAGTCTAGGCCGAGAGAACAAGGTGGTGTAATCAGGGAACTATGAAAGGTTCTGTCTGGTGCAGTGAAGACATGGAGGTAGCAGGGAAGAGTGGGAGGGGAGCTGGAGATTACTGGGCGAGTTGAGGCATAAACTAGAAGATAAATGCAGTGATGTGGACAGAAGGGGTAAAACAGGAGGCAAGGAGACCTGCGGTGGGACTGAGTACAGGCAGGACATATTGAAGAGCGTATTAAGGCACTGAACGCATGGTGAAGAATAGTGAGTACGCATGAGGTAGAAAGCGGATGAACCCAGCAGGATTTGATGGGTGGTCAAATGATAGGTTGTCACTGGAAGAAGGATTTGAGGAAGATCCTCAGAGAGCATCTTGATTTCCAGCTTTAGTAACTGGTGAGTGGCATAAATTTAAGAAGAGGCTAAATACACAGGATGTTTAGTTGAAAGAAAATGAGACCAATATTGGATCCATAAAAGTTAAGGCCTTCTGGGATATCAAAGTAGAAATTATGTCAAATAGGTGCCGGACAGTGTGGTTGGAACAAAAGACAGATTTGATTCTGTAGACAGTGGGGAGCCAGTTGAACTTCATGAAGAGGGACAGGAAGAGCAGCATAAATTTTGCATAGCCATGTAGGCTGCACCGTGCACAACCATGTCATTGGGCCATCCTTGCATCAGTCTAGGCTGGAGAAAATAAATATTGGAACCAGGGTAAAGGTGGTGGGAATAGAAAGGTGAGCTGGCCGGGAAGGAGAGAGATGGGATGTTGGTGATTCGGATGCCTTGTGGTGACCTGACGAAAGGCAAGGAACACAGGAGGAAGAACAGGTTTTGGAGAAAAAATAATGTGTTCATTTTTTAGGAATATTGATTTTTAAGAAGCTGGGAAAATATCCAGGTCAAACTGTCCCAGAGGCAGTTGGAAATACAGAGTTCAAGTTTAATTTATTTCAGAGAAGCACTCTTTTTTAAGTGTCCAACACTGTGATGGACATTAGGAGTACGGAGATGAATGAGGCACAGTCTTGCTCCCAAGGAGCTGCCCATCGAACTAAAATGGGGACCCAGTTTTGGGAATTAGTTGCAGGGAGAAAATGGGAATTGAAGTCATGAGGTAGAATCTAGGGTTAGATTTGTGATCAATAAGAATGGGAGATGAATATGAGACCAGGGAGACTGTCATAGCCGGAGAAGAAATGGGCAAGGTGAATGTTAGAGGTCAGAGCACACACTGACACACAAGGGGCTGAGATTTGTTTACTAATGGGGAGCAAAAGAGTTTCAGGAATCCAGAGGTGGCTAACGGGCTGAGGACCTTGATGGCAGGTGAAGAAGGTGGCTAAGACAAGACTGCAGAGTCAGAGCAGGGTTCAGATACCATGTCTGCTACCGTGTCACCGGAAAGCCTCTCTGCAACGTACTTTCATTTCTTTATGTGTGCTGTGCCCGGACTGCTCCTGCCCTGTATCCTGTACGACTTGCTTCCTCACTTCATTCAGGTTTTCATTAAAATGTGGTGACCTTCTCTGATGACCTCATCAGAGATGCAACCCCCTCTGCATCTTTTTATTCCCTCGCTGTTCTCCTTTCTTTCATAGCTGTTACATAACTCAAAAGAAAAAGGTATTTGTCATATCTCTATATGCTATAACACTATAGACACACAGTATATGTATGCACACTGGTGTCTTACTTTTGTATATATTGATTTCCTAGTATTTTCCCTATTAAAATATACCTAAATATGGCCGGGATTTAGATCAGTGGTTTCACCACCTGCTGCGCAAGCGCACGGACCCAAGTTCAATCCCCAGTACACACACACACACACACACACACACACAAATATAAATATATATATATATATATGTATATACATACACCTAAATATGTACTGGGCTGTGGAACAGTGAAGAGAACCTGTTTCGCCAGAGAGAATGAGGATGAACTGAACTAACATGTATGAAGTGCTTAGCATAGTACCTGTAAAATAGTTAGGGACTGATAAATGGGCGTAGTGGTTGTTTCTTTAATTATGTAGCCTGAGAAAAAGTCCTTTAATCATAAGGAGGGGAAGTCGGGAGAGTGGCAAGATTGGGAATGTGTGGAAAGGGTGAATGTGAAGAAGGGGTCGCTTGCTCACTGAAAGGGATAAACCTAGTCCTCTAAGGTGAATGAGAAGTTAGGCACTCCAGCACGTCACTGGAAAATTGAGCTTCAGAGAGGTTAAGAACCTTACCTAGTCAAAGAGTTAGACACACAAAATGGGAATTACAACATAAAAAGCCGTGTGATAGCCCCAAGCACAGGGTACTTTGGAAATAGGTGTGAATTGTATCATGCAGTTCAGTCAGGATCAAAGAAAACCACCCAGACTGGATGAGGCTGGAGAATGAGAGTCAGTGGAGCCAGTGACTGTGAGAGTGGGATGGTAACCAAAAACTCGGTGAGCAAAGGCATCTGGCTCCACCGCCTGCACTCTCTACTCTTGTTTGTTCACTCTTCTGCCTGGACAGACCAGGGCTGAGGAGGAGTGAAGGGTGACTCTGGGATGCATTGACATTGTTTCGGGAGACCTGGGCTCAGCTCAGCAGAGTTAGTGTTTGTTGTCCAGTTTGGAGGCGTATGAAGATGAGGTTTGACAAATGACCTGAAAAACCTCCCTGTGGGTTTCTGTTGCAGGCATTCCCAACCCTTGGTACCAGTCAGTGACCTACTAGGTACCAGGCTGCACCGCAGGAAGTGAGTGGTGGGCTACCAAGTGAAGCTTCATAGCCACTTCTCATCGCTCACATCACTGCCTAAGCTTCACCTACTGTCACATTATGGTTGCATTAGAATCTCATGGGAGTGTGAACCCTACTGTGATCTGCACATGTGAGCAACCTAGGTTATGTGCTCCTTAAAATCAGTCCCTGATGTCAAAAAGCTTGGTCCATACCAATAAATCAAACAAAAACAAATGCTGGTGAGGCTGTGGGGAGAAAGGAACCCTTCTCCATTGTTGATGGGAGTGCAGGCTGGTGCAAACACTGTGGAAATCAGTATCGAGATACCTCAAAGAACTGGGACTGGAAGTCCCATGTGACCCAGCTATTCCCCTACTGGGTATCTTCCCAAAAGAATTAAAAGAATCATACGACAGTGATGTATGTGCGCTCATGTTTATAGAGGCACAGTTTGTAATAGCTAAGGCTTGGAAACAGCCCAAATGCCCATCAGCTGGAGACTGGATAAAGAAGATGTGTTGTTTTTCTTTTTTATAAAATAGAGTACTGCTCAGCCATAAAGAATGAGAAACTACAGACATTTATAGCTAAATGGATGCACATTGAGGTCATACTCTTAAGTGAAATAAATAGGACACACATGTGTAAATACTGAATAGTTTCTCTGGTGTGAGAAACTAAAAGTGTAAACAAGGATCAAAATGTATAATTGATAATGTGAAATAGGAAGAAAAGGTGTAATGGGGTAGGGAAAGTGGGAGGGGTAGGGGAAAGGAAAGAAGGGAAAGGAAAAAATATGAGAAAAGAAAAAATGGAAAAAAAAGTCTCTGTAAATAGGGAGGGGTGAAGGGGTTGAAGGGAGGGCAGGGAAATGGGGAAAAAATAGCCAAAACACATCATATAAATGTACAAGATCCCGATGATAAATGTAACTGTATTGTATACCTAAAATGTACCAGTAAACTTAATGGAAAAAAAAGCTTGCTCCAAAGTCAAAGCCCCATCTAACTGAACGTGCATAAGAAGAGGAAGCCTTTATACCCTGCTTTGTGAGCTGGGGAAAAGCACCATTAGTAATTGAGGTTGAATGGAAATGAAAGTAACCTGCAGAGCATCTGTGAGCTTGAGTGGAAGGGCTGCTGGAAATGACCGTTGTGGGCACACTAGTGGCAGGTAAGAAGAGTGGGCACCCTAGGCATTGGAAGCACAGTGTACAGGTAAACTTCTAAGGGATGCATCTCATCCCCCACAAAGCCATGATTTTGCTGTGGATAATTCCATTTACCCAGCTGCCTTTCTTCTCCTTCCTTTATTGCTTGATCTTGAGTCTGCATCTCCAGTGACTCCCATGGATACTGGGCACAGGCAGTCCTACTGAGACCAACCAAGAATACATATCATTATTGCAAGGAATGAAATCCATCCATCTTCCTGCCAGAATAAATCATGTACCCTTTTTATACTGTTCCTTAATGAATGCAGTCTTAATTAATTGTATGGTGTCTGCCAATCCAGAGTAAAGAGATTGGGCACACTTCCGAGATCCACAGGGGCACACAAATATTTGTTGACTAATCACTAATGAAGACGGGCTGGGGATTTAGCTCAGTAGTTCCGGTGCCTGCCTCACAAGCGCAAGGTCCCAAGTTTGATTGCTGGTACCAAAAAAAAAAAAAGTCACTAATGAAGTGACTTTCAGTGTACTGATATAATAAAACAGTCAACTATTGTTTTAACTATAGATAACCCTATATTTCTGCTGTTATCAAATGCAGTGAGCATTTAGGAGCTCTTTCTCTCTCTTCATTGCAGGACACATTTCACTCAACTTTATTCCAATCAACACATTTCTTTAGCACTTTATTATAAGTCAGACATTGTGCTGAGTGGCTGGGGGATACAGATATCTCCTCTTTCCTTACAGATGACGGGAAGGAGAAAAATACTTTGATAATGCAGTTAGGAGTATGCTGAGAATTTCAGAGCAGCGAGTACAGGAGGCTATACAAACACGTGAGAACAAACTTAGTATATTGTAGGGACCAGAAAATAACTCTTTAAAGAAGCAGAGATTAAGTTGATACTTGATTTATGCTGAGAGATAGGAACAAGGCCAGAAAATATACCTGAAGAACTAGGAAGGAGGGAAAGTGATAAATGATAAAGATGATGCTGAAAAGGTGTACAGGGTCCAGATTGTTGGGGGTTAGAGTTTCATTGTAAATTTGGCCTTTATCCTGTGGGCAATGAGGAGTGATTGGAGATTTTAACCAGTGGAATGAGATAAATGACCACTTGGCATCATCATCGGGCCTTGCTTCCTACACTTAGCAAAAAGCATAAGGCAGTTGTCCTGGTGATCATCAAATTGGGGAACACTATTTTATACTGCTCACTTCTTGCAATCTGGAATCATCTTCTTTTCCTTTCTATATTTGTGGGGTTTTTTTCATTTACTTTTCCTCTTCTACCTATCTGAAATCTGACTTTGGTCTTTTATGTAGAGCTCACTGCTGGTCATCTGGTGTATAATTTAGAAGTCTCCTAAGTATTGATTGGGTACACATACCTGTAAAAATTTGGGGGCGTGTAATGACATTTTAACATGTTTCTTCATAAATTATACAGATGTAATTATAGAAGCCTGCATGGCAATTAGTAAAGCTTAACTTCTTTCTTTTATTAATAGTAGGCATGTTAGAAATAGGAATTTTTTTTTGGTACCTGGGATCGAACTCAGGACCTGGCACTTGCAAGGCAGGTGCAGTGCCACTGAGCTAAATCCCTGCCCAGAAATAGGAATATTTATATTCCTGTAGCCAGTTGTACACATCTAGTGGCTACTACATTAGGCTCAAGAGACCACTGGTCTGGTTCACTTCATGCTTGTAGATCACCTTGTAAATAAGGCTTGTTCCATTGACTGACCCAAGAGTTTTGATCTTTGTCAACACACCAGGAAAGTGATACAAGTAACTGCTCTGCAAGCATTTCTCTTTTGCTAATATAAAGAGCTAATAAAGGATTAATAATAGATTAACAATCAATAAAATAACAATAATAAATTAATAATATAACATATTTATAATAAAGGAGTGAATGGCAGAGACCTGTCAGCAATATGAAATTTTATCAACAAGTTACTTCCACATGTACTTATGTGTCAGGGGAGTAATGTTAACTTGTGATCCTGTTAACCATTCATTTTTCTAAAATGCTTCAGGCCAGTTGCAGCTGTCCCCATTCCAATTGAAAACTTTTCTGCATTGTCTGGATTCTATTTTGTTTTGGCATACTCTGTGTATTTCATGCATGATGGATGTGTCAGTTCCAGAGAAGCCTTACTCTCTCTGTCTGCAAATACACAAAGATTCCATGAGATACACAGGTACCACTGCTGAATAAGTTTTTAAAGGGCACATGGTATAGGTTACAGCAATAACATACGGACATTTTCAGACTCAACCTAGGAGAACTCATCTGTTATTTCTATTTCTTGAATCCTTGCAGTAAGGCTCTGCCACCTCGATTTATGAAACCCGGCGTCAACATTGTCTACCAAACAATAATGTGCAATTGCAGACCTTCTTGTGGAAAGGCTCCTTCAGGTTTCCATGGGAAGAGACTGTTTTCTTCAAATCATTTTGATTTCCTGTAGTAATTGCATATTTGTGTGCCTGGTGCAAAGAAGAGAAGGACAGGCTACAGTTAGAAAAGATGAGAGACAATGACAAGCAAAAGACACTCTAATAATACTTTCTCAGTGGCCTTATTCATAATTTCAACTACCGTCTTCAAACCTAGACTTAGATTTATTGGTCACAATTTAGATTCCAAATGTCTAGAGATGGTATTGTGTATTGTATATCCCATGAACCTAGAAAAGGATTTGTTGGTAGCAGTCTCAAATATGCATGAATATGTCAGCATAGAGAGTAGCTCCTGTTTGCATTCTGCTGAGAGAGAGGAACCTCTGGGTAAGTAACTCTCAGACCAGTATGACTTAAGTCCTAACATAAAGGCACATGCAGAGGTGTGGAAATAATACCTGCCTAGGAAAGCTAGGGAAACCTTGTAGAGGGAAATGACATCTCAACTGGAGTTTTAAAAATACATATTAAAGTAAATCAAGTAGAAGAGAGAGAAAGGTAGTTGGAGAGGTGGTGACCTTTGCAGAAGCTCAGAGCTGTGTGAAAATTCAAACCATATTCTAGAAATGTCAAGAAGGTCCACGTGTCCCGAATATTGGGAGGGGGAAGATGTGTCCAAAAGCAAACCTGGAAGGGTAGATGATGTTAGGACATTTACACCCGTTTATGGATGAGGCATTACAACTAAAGTCTGTGTGCCTTTGAATGGCTCTCAGCCAAGGAATGACAATTATTTTTACTTAAAAGGAAATGATGGAGATCTCAGAAAAGTCTAGGGAACTATATAGTTAGAAGAGTAGTATAGATCATGTAGAATATGAGACCAGACTTAAAGCAGTGTTGCGGGTAGAGAAGAGGTGGTAGGTTCCAGAGATAGAGTAACAGGTATGATCAAGAGAACAATACGTATCAGAACATGGGGAAGACAAGTGTGATGGAGGGATTGTTTGTGTGTCTAGCTTAATCTGCAGTGGCAGTCCTTGAGCATCCGGTGGTTTCAGCATGTGCAAGATTGAGGTAGTGACAGAGAGGGCAGGAGATAGCAAGCTGAATGCGGTAGGTATGGCTCCAGGTCTCAAAAGAGTCTAAAAATACTGATGTACGAACTAGTGGATCGCAGGTAAAGCCAACAAAGTAGGTCACTTAGGGAGAGACGAGAGCTCAGAATGGACTGTGGAGGAGGCTGACTGAAATGGAGGGGCTGCACCAAGGAGAGAACACTGACAGAGTCAGAGATGGAACACAGAGTGAAGGAAAAGGAATGACAGGCAAGAGTAGTGCTGTGTATGTCAAAAGAAGGGAACTTTTCCAGGACATGGCCAATTATTTTAAGTGCTTTGCATGATTAATAAACTGAAAACTGAAAGGAGTTGGCAGTTAGGAAGTTGAAACATTTTAAGTGGGGCAGAGCCAGGTTCCAATGGATTTGGGTGTGAGTGAGGGAATGGGAGGAGAAAGCACAGATAATGCCTCTCTGAAATCTGCCTGGGGAAGAATGGAGTAGATTGAACAGTTGTTAAGGGAGTAACTTTGGGTGGATTCATTTTTGATAAATAGGAGAAATTTGGGCAACTTTGTAGGCACTGGCCTTGTTAGAGAAGGAGCCAGGCAGTAGACTCCTTCTTCTGTATCGCTGTTGTCCATCATGTGTGCCATATGTAGTGCTTATCTTGCCATGATGCAACTGTCTGTTTAAGTTTTAACAACTTACAAAATTGCAGGAAAGGATAGAGAATAATCAACATCTGGAAATTCCCTACCTAAAATTTCTAGTTAATTGTTAACATATTTTCTTCTAGGCATATTTTCACAAAACAAAATGTTAGCAACACAGTGAACATCTGTATTATCTTTATTTTAAAAATCTGTTTCCCTCTTTTTTTATTAAGCTTATCGGTACATTTTAGGTATAGAATATGGTGACATTCATCATTGGGAGTTTGTACCCTTTACAGGAACTATCTTGATTCTTATTTTTTCCCCATTCCCCTGCCCTTCCTTCAACCCTTCCATCCGTCCTTATCTACAAAGACTTTGTCTCTGTTTTCACCTTTTCATGTGTTATCTTTAATTATCTTTTATTTTCTACCTCCTGTGACCACCTACAGGTACAGCCACTACCATGAATTTGTTATATATCCTTTCACTTCACTTTAACATGTTTTTATATCCACGTATACATATTACCAGGCTGTAAAATGTTTTCTGTATGTTTTTAAAATTTACACACATGTTATATTTTAAGTTTTTAAAGATAGCATCGTGTTTTTGAGATCTAGATGAATTAGTGGACATATGTGATTTTTCCTGTGTGGTGAATAGTGTGTGTGCCGTGTTTTCTTGCTATGTCTTGGAGAGATTGAGGTGTTCTGGGGCAGGGCTGGTTTGCTGATCAAGTTTGTGTTGACAGTGCCTCAGTCTGCACTCACTAATTAATGAGCAGGCAGCCAGGCAGGTTGGTCTTGGGGCATTGAGGCTCCTCTGTGAGAAGGCAGGGAAGAAGGTGGGTGTTGGGGAGACTTCACACTCAACAGCTTTGATCTTCACAAAATAGAAGAAAACATTGTTTTTCAAAACTGAGGAATAAGAGTTTGATAAGTATGTTATGGTTTTATTAACTTAAGATTAAGTGGAAGAAGATTATCGCAAATAATTACTTTTTCTACAGGAGTCATGCACTTTAGGCTGTCCTCATTTTGGATTTATGAATAGTTAGAACCAGATAACAGCAACTAGGTTCTAAAATATTGAATCGTTTGTCAGATGCTTTTTTTTTCCCTAAAAGTGATTATTTTCTTGACTATTGGGGAGGACATGATGGCTTATTCTTTGATTACAGAGTATTTCAGAATTTAAATCAGTGTTACGATTTCTGGAGAGCATTCATCTAGTTCTCATTTGGGCTCTTATTAAAGGTTTTTTTGTTCTGGGCGTGATGAATTGGGCAGTTTTTATTTAGTGTAATCTATTTTGTAAGTTAATAAACCATCCTGGTTCATATGCAGCACCATTTGTAAGTTTTGTAGTCTGTGTATGAGCATTGTGAAGTTGTCCAGCAGTGCCTGAGGGCTCCAGAAGATATTTCAGGGAATTAGGACTTGCTACCCTAAGCTAACTGTACAATTCATCAGGGATCCAAATCAGAGGTTTATTCAAATCCAAAGGGAAGAGAAAACTTCACTGTAGTCCAAATAACATATCCTGAATGTCTAATCTAGATTAGGCACCCTTCCAGGGACTGAGTGGGCGAAAGGAACAAGGATCCAAAAATGCAGTTCATACTTTTGCTATTTTCATTATACTTGCAGCCTATGGAGGCAGAGTGCTGGAAGAGGGATTAGGATTTCTTTGCCCCAGTGTGTGCCAGCTTTGTTTAAAGTGTATCTGTATAAATGCTGTGGATCCCCACAGCTACATCCTGCAGGTTGGAATTATCATCGTTCCTCAGCTAGAGGGACTGAGGTGCAGAAAGTTTAAGTATCTGCTCCAGGCCCATAGCAGGAGCCAGCACATGTAGGTGATGGATTTAAATCCAGTCCATCCACACAAGTTCAAACTCTTTGTCCCTCTAGCTCTTCATAGCTGTCCCCCACATTTATGTAGAATAATAAGTCTTCCATGGTAATTAGAATCCAGGTGATATGAATTGAGTATGAAACATGAAAATAAGTAAATTGATCACTTGTAGATTGTTCTGTGGCTATTGCATTTTAAATATCCTATCTTGGAATACTGTTGAGGTATTCTGGCTCTAAACTGGGTTGTAAGCTTTTATGAGGCCACAGGTGGATATAGGTATTCAGCAGCCACCACTTTTGCCCTCTTCCTAATTCGAAGGGCTCCTCTCCTCTGTTTTGTGATTTCTTTCAATTCCTGGTCTTTGAAAGTTACCGAGTATTGCTCTTCTTCCCAGAAAGTTTTAGGAGGTAAGGTGGAATGTTCTCCAGGAAATCTATTGCTTTGGTGTGGTGGCAGAAAAGGGGGCCAAAGAAGTTCATATATTTTCATCGCTGGAACTTGTGAATATGTAACCATATACAGTGGACCCTCAAGTTACTACAGGCCTGACATACAAACAACTTGGGTTAATTAGGTTACTGGAAGATTCATCTGCTTCTTGTTATGTGTAGCATGTACTCAGGTAAACGTCCAGATCTCAGCCATACTGACTTACAACCAACTTGAGTTACAACCAGACCAAAGGAACCGGTAGAGTTTGTAAGTCAGTGGTCTACTGTATGGCCTAAGGTATTTGCAGTTGTGATTAAATTAAGGACCTTGATACAGGGAGATTATCCTGGTTGGTCAGCAGGTGTAATCTCTTCATGGGGCAGTTCTTTCCTGCTCTGGCCAGAGGAAGATGTCTCTAAGAAAGAATGGTTACAGACTTGTTAGCTCTGCAGATGGAGGAAGAAATTTTATGGGCAAAGGAGTGTGGGTGGCCTTAGAAACTAGAAAAGAAAAATAATCCTAGCATCTCCAGAAAGGAAACTAGTCCTGCTGATACCTTGATCTCACCAGTGTCAGACTTCTGACCCACAAAACTGTAAGATAATGAATTTGTTTTGCTTTCAGCAACTAAATTTGTCATAATTCATTATAGCAGCAATAAATAGTTGATTATTTCACTAATATCCTACAATGCACTTAGAGAAAGGATATGTTTTTGTAGTGGATATGTTTCTTTTAAGATAAATATTTTTATAATTCTTCTCAGCCTAGGCTCTCAGAGGTAGTCAGTAGAGTTAATGGTCTACAGAGCACAGTGGAGTTCAGTAGAGGTAGGTTCAATAGTTGCTTGATGCTGAAGTTCTAGGAAGACAGTTTCTTTGATTTATTCTTCCTGAGTCTGACATTCCTTGGTAAAGTGAGTATTGAGAAATTTAGGATTGGCAACTGTAAAGTATTTATCCAAATGACTCACACAGTGGCTGCTTAACACATGCTCATGATGATTATGAGGATGTCCTAAAGTCTTAGGTTCTTCCCAATTATTCAGATAGAAAAGCTACCTTGATTATTAGCATTCACAGCTGCACTCTTGGGCAAATTTATAGTTTGTCTCCTGTGAAAACTGAACTTCTAAGAAATGAAGTTGAGATCTATAGTAATGGAGCCAAGGGTTAGGAGAGAAAATTCTTAAGGGAGAACATTCTAAGGTTTGAATCCCAGCTTCATCCCATACTCACTCTGTAACTTCTTTGTCCTTCTCACTTGTCAAATGAGTTAATAACAATACCAACATCCTAGCAGTACAGTGGACCCTTGACTTACGAACTCCATTGGTTCAGAGGGCTGATTGTTAACTAAGTCAGTACAGCTGAGATCTGGATGTGTACCTGGGTACACTCTATGCATAACAAGAGGCAGATGAATCTTCCATCAACCTAATTAACTCAAGTTGTTCATATGTCAGGCCAATTTTAACTTGAGGGTCCACTGTATTTTAAAAGTTAAAATTGTGTGAAATAATGCATGGGAAGCTTTTAGCAATAGCAATTACCCGATAAGTACTGGCTCTATGAGGCCTTATAACTATCTCCATTCAGTCAGTTACTTTATATAAATCATTTTCAGTCTATAAATTCTTTAGCTGAAATATGTAATTTTGTTCATTCAGTATCCTAGATGTGGGTCATAATAATACTGTGTTTCTAGTTGTACTGAGGACTGAACCTATGGCTTTTGCCCTGAGCTACACACCCAGTTCTTTTTATTTTTATTTTTTATTTTGAGACAGGGTCTTGCTAGGTTACCCATGCTGGGCTTGAAATTGTAATCCTCCTGCTTTAGCCTTCCAGAGTTCTGGGATCACAGGCATGCACCTCTGTAATGTAGATGTTTCCTCTGGTCACACAGGTATGGAAGACAAAAATGGAAGGCAAAACTACCACTTAAAATGTTTCTGATCTACTTAGGGATTTGTTAAGACTTAGGCACATGAAAGTTTAAGCAAGAATTACAGGAGGTTTGTCAAGAGCAGAAGCTCTGGATGGTACAGGTATTCAGGGAAGGATGAGCTCACAGTGGGCTTGGAGGAGACAGACCTCTTGTTCATAAAGGCTCGGTAGCATTTGGAGAATAGAAGCAAGAAGGAAAGGTATTTCAAGTACAGGAGCCAGTGGGATTGAGGTAGGTGCAGTGAAAGCCAGGGAGAAGGTCTGTCTGTTGCTAGAGGATTATTAGAATTTCTTTTGCACCAGACGTCAGAGAGCTAAGGGAATCCCAGGGATACAAGCCGTGGGTGATCAGGAGGGTGCAGTGGGGGCTGGTGGAGAGTAGGGCAAGAAAGAGTGGAAATTCAGACAGCATCTGTTCACTGCCTTCTCTGTCATCTGTCACCTTGCACAGTGATAATATAGAATTGTGCAAAATTGAATCACACAAGACGTTTGGAAGTAGCATCCTTGAATTTTGTAAAACTTGTCTTTCAAGTTATAATAACATTGTGAGGGGAAGAAGTCCCTCCTTCTGTCATTGTCATGTTTGGGGGCATCCTTATTTGTGACTGAAACATGAAACAAATGTAGTCTTTTCCTCTTTTAGTTTATGGAATTCAAACTCCTGGCCCATTGTATATAACAAATGTCATTTTCCCTCTGTTCTCATCACTGATTTTGTTTCTCTCCCCGTCTGGCCCTTGCACAAAGCATTATTTGTAGGTTCCTTAGTGGGTTGATTGATATAAATTTAAATTATACTTACTCATTTTCATGCCATTCTCTACCGGTAGATAATGAATCTGCTGCCTCATTTTTCTTTGTATAGCAAAACACTTGGCACAGTAAATATTTCTTGATTGAATAGAGAATTGGCTCCAAAATGTATTTCCTGATTAATCTTAAGACCATGAAGAAGATGAAAGAAAGTACCTATTCTAAGGCACAGGAGCTAATGAAATTTTCAGAATAGTTTCCCTAGTGCCTAGGAACCCAGTAAAGTTACCTACCAATACACTAAATATATACTGAATATCTGTGAAGTGTCTAGAAAGTAGGGACATTGCAATGAATGTGTCAGGAAAGGTCCCTGCTCTCAATGAGAGCAGATTCTTTTGGAGGAAAACAGGTAGGAAGACAAATGGGCAAATCAAAAGTAATGGGCTAACTTTTGGAAGCTTATGGTTAGAGAAGACTTATGGAAGAGGTAGCCATGAGCAGAGGCCCGGATCATAAGAAAAAGTCATCTGTGTGACTATCTAGAAGAAAAGTTTTCTAGGCAGGAGGCACAGCTCATGCCAAGGCCCTAACATAGAATAATCGGGGATCATATGAGGTCAGGGAGAGGGAAGAGAAGTTAGAGTGCAGGAAATGAGTTGGAGAGTTTTGAGATGAATCAGAGAGGAAGGTGACAGCTAGGTCATGCAGAGAGGATCTTGGAGGCCGGAAGAAAGCATGCAGATTTTACTTTATCTCTGCTAGGTCACTGTTGTCAGAGTGTTGTGCACAGAAGTGATGGGAAATAATCTGCATTTTCAAAGTCACTTCAGCTGATTTATGAGAATGGATGGTGAGGTGGAAAGAACAGAAGTAGGCAGATGAGTTACGTTCTTATGGTGGTATCCTTGGCAGGAGATATTGGTGGCTGGATTGGGTGTGGAATGTCAGTGGGGGAAGACAAGTCAAGATCCGTTGTTCTGGTAGAGTAGCCAGACTTGCTGATGAGTTAGGTGTGGAGAATGAAGGACAAAGAGGAAGCAAAGATGACTTCCAGCCCATTTGGCTTGAACTACTTCATGGCCGGTGGTGTTGCTTGTTGACACCAGAAAAATTGAAGGCAGAGAGGTTTGGAATGGGGCTGAAAAAACCGGAAATTCAGTTTTGGATATGTCAGAGTTAAAATATCTCTTAGATGTGAGTGAGGATTTCAAGCATGCAGTTAGACATTCTAGATTATAGATTTCAGAGAAGAAACGAGGGCCGAGGATATACGTGTTTGAATCTTTTAATATACATTTTATTTAAAACGGATACATGAAATCATTCATGGCAAGATCCTGCATAGAAAAGAGAAGGAGGTAATGACTGCATCTTGGAACTACTTAACATTCAGAGATGGAGTGAGGAAGGGCCCAGCAGAGAGCACGGAGAGTGAAATACCAGAGATAGGGAAAAGTCACCAGAGTGTGATGTCATGGAAACCAAGGAGGGAGTAATAACTGAGTCAGATGCTACTGAGAGTTTAAATTAGACAAGCAACAATCCGTTTAATAAAAGCGAATGAACATAGTAAGAAGCCAAGGAAATGAGGTGAAGTTGAAAGAAATATCAGAGAGGTTAAACAAGGAAAAGCCCAAGCACTTAATGGGAACTACCTGCTGCAGCTGGCCTTGAAATTGAGTCGACTGATGAGAGAGAGGTATCACTTGTCAGGATGTGATAGAAGTTTGTAAAACTCCATAGGCTATGAAAAGGAAAATGTGGGTACAATTTGTTTCTGAGAGGCTGCTTTTCAGCAAAGTAAAAAATAGGTATATTAACCTTCCTTTTATTTCATTTTTAAATTTAAAAAATGTGTTCATTATTGTACAGAATATTGGATTTAATTTTGGCTTCTTGATACATGCATATAACATACTTTGGACTATTTCATACTGTGCATTGATTAAATAAAACCTCTCCCAACCTCTTGTTCATCTACAAGTCTTCCTTTCATGTCATATCTCTCTTTTTCCTTCCCTGTATTCTTCGTATGACAGGAAACATGCAGCTGTTGACTTTCTGAGTTGGGCTTATGTTGCTTAATTTCGTGTTTCTCAGTTTTATCCATTCCCCTGCAAATGACATTGTTTTGGTCTTTGTGGCTGAATAATATTGCATCGTGTATATGCACCACATTTTTTTTATCCATTGATCTGTTGATGAGTACCTAGGCTGTTTCCATAGCTTAGCTATTGTGACTTATGCTGTAGTATATAAATGTATGCAATTATTCCTGTAGTATGTTGTCTTTAATTCTTTGGGGGATGCACCCAACAGTTACATAGCTCGATCAACGGATACAGATAAATTTTACTTTTTTTTTTTGAGGAACCTCCATACTGATTTACATTCCCACCAGCAGTGTAGGAGGATTTCTCTCCCACCTCAATATCCTTGCCAGCATTTACTGCTTTTTGTATTTTTGATATCTGCCATTCTTACTACGGTAAAATGAAATCTCAATGTTGTTTTTATTTTCATTTCCCTAATGGGTAAAGATGTTGAACAGTTTTTCATATACTTGTTGACTAGTTGTACTTCTTCTTTGTTAGTTTATTTCTCCAAAGATTGATTGGATGATCTTCTTAACCAATTTTTGACTGTGAGGTTCTGTTGGCATCTCAGTTTGTCTGTCGTCCACTGGTAACCACTCAGCAAATTCTCAATTATATTTAATGCCACTAAAATGTTTTGTCTATTTTGGTATGGTTTTAACCATTTGTATATTCATTAACATTTCCACACACTACTTACATACAGAATCAATGTAAACAAAGATAATACTTGGTGAAAATAACAGTTTCAAGAAGGGAGAGCAGGGGAATGGGGAAAAAAATAAGAACCAAAATACATCATGTAAAAGTACAAGTTCCCAATGATGAATGTAAATGTATTGAATACCTAAAATGTACCAATAAAAGAATTTAAGAGGAAAAAAACAGTTTCAAAAAGGTGATAGGTAGCAATCTTAAAAAAAGACAAGATTTATGAGAAGTGATCTTTATCATTTTTTTCAGTTCTTCACATATGTTTTTTTTCCCCATATCCTACTCAGGCTTACTTTATATACAGTATTAGATCTGTTTTTTTAATATAACAGAAATCTCAACTGTGGTATCAGTCATCATAAATTTGAATCATTTGTTTACTTAACAAAAATTCTGGTCTAGATTCTGCCATGTCCTCCTTCTACCATCCCCAACATATGAGTGCTGTTTATCCTTGTATATATACTGCTTCGTATTCACAAAATGACTTCTACATTTTTCCCTAGCAGAAAAGTAAGGGAAATGTCTCTTTTATCTAGATATAAAAGTTCCTCCACTCGTGTTCTTACTCCTTTCGTCTTACTTGTCTACCAGTTGCTGCAAGGACAATTGGGAGAGACTCTGAGAACTGTGGAGGTGCCATGACTATGCAGTTCAACTAATCATAATTCATCTCAGGAGCTGGGCTTAGTGACACTTTAAATATATTCGTATTTCTCTTAGCAAGGAAGAAAGGGGAAATGGCTGCTGGGTAGGCTAGTAATGCTGAATGACATGCTTCGTTCAATTGGCTATCCTCTATTCATATCCCAAGTCTCTATTCAATATTGTTCAAGCTACTTGCAACATACTTACTTTCTCTTCTAAATCAAGATTTCTAGGTAACTGTTGGCCATCACAATCATAACTGTAAGTGGATTTTCATAATTGGTTAAATGAGTTCAAAGTTAATAGACCCCAGTGTTCTGAATATACGATTGTAAACTGAAATCAGATTCTTACTTAGTACCATACCATAGTCTGCAGTTTACAGTAGACACATCTTGTTCCAGAGATGGAGCTGTTAAAATTCTCTACTATGATGTGGACTCAGTTTTATATTCTCACTTATAGCAAAATAGAAGGAGAAATACACTGTCATCTAATGTTTATAGCACATGCATCTTGTTCTTGGGATGGAACTTTAAAACTCTCTCCTGTGACATGAACTAAGCACTTTAGTCATTCCTTGGGAAATGGAGGCGATCTACTTTCCTCACCTGCTTTTTCCTCTGGCTCTGTTTTATAAAATGTTCATGTTTGTATTTCTCTGGTTCCATCCAAGACCAGTGGCAGGGAAGGATGCTTTTCAAGGGATGAGACAGATGTAACAGGGCTGGTGCTGGTGAATGGAGTAAGATTGCAGGATTTGCTTGGAAATGGATGGCCAGATTTTGGGTTTCCTTGGCAGTACCTTTCTCTCTAATGCTGAATGTGCCTTCAATCTATTTGTTATGAAAAATTTATACCCTCATTACCATAGTGAGTGATTTTGCCTGGGCATGATCTTAAAGCCAAAAGCCCCTTATTGTTTAGCTTATTGGCCTCTTCCTGTAAAAATTTAAAATTTGTTTTATATAAAAAGCACCATGATTCTGTCTTCTCTGGCAGAGCACCTTAATATAATGTGCCTGAGAAATGACTATTTCCCCAGTCTATCAGTGCTACCTTCTCCTGTGCTCTGGTTTCTCTAAATCCTCCATTTACTGTGGGGTACAAAAGACGCCTTTCCAATCTAGAAAGACTTCAAATTATAAAGCTCACAAACCCACAGAGTCTGTTGTATTATATTTTATTTCTTCATTTTTATTTCTTTCACTCTTATATAGGTTAAGTTATCATATAGGACACTTAGGAAGTCTGTGAGACATGAGCATCCTAAGTTTTTTCTAACACCGACATCTTAGTGGGCATAGAATCTGTATCCCAAGGTAAATTAGGTGGCAATTTGGCAAGAGAATTTCCTTCCACCTGTTAAAACCATCAAGATCCTAGCCTATACCATGTGCCATTCTGTTCTTTATCGAATACTCTCAACTTAGCCATTCCACATTTTGATATCAGTGCTTGGAACATACCCTTTTCATAAGGACTAAATTCTTTATCATTTAGTGGTACTTTTACATGCAAGGAATAGTGTATACTTTATGTAATCAGCAGAATTTGAGATCATTTCTAGGTAAAGGTTTTATAGTTGATTGTTAAGAGAAACTCACAGACCTCTTGTTTTTGCCAACCTGGTACCCATTCATTCTCTAAGTAATTGAAGCTTCCTTTTATTTGAGGACCCATCCCTCTCTTATTATTTATTATGTTAATAAAAGTGTCCCTGGAGCTGCATTAATCTTTCTGGTTGTTAGGGTTGATATCTAGATATCCCCCTCCCCAAAGCCTTATGTGCATATAGGTGGGGCTTTGGGGAGGTGATTGGATCATGGGGGCTGATACTCATCTGTGGATTAGTCCAGTGATGAGTTTGTAGCAAAATATAATGTTGGGAGGGAACCTCTGGTCAGAGAAGGTGGGTCACTGGGGGTGTGGCTTGGAAGGGTTTATTGCCTTCCTCCCCCCTTGATCTCTCTCTGCTTCCTGTCAACACGGCATGACCTCTTTCTCCTCTGCCAAACCCCTCTGTCCTGCTGGCCTGCCTTGGAGCCAGTGACTATGGACTAAAACCTCTACAAACTCTGAGCTAAAATAATTCTTTCCTCCTTAAGGATTGTTTGTGCCTGGTATTGTGTTTCCCCCAGGAGGAAATAACTAAGCCACTGGAAAATGGTGAAATCTCTGCTCTGTCAATCAGGTTGTGTCTGTGGGATAGGAATTTAGCCTGAAATGACACAGGAGGTAACATACAGTGTATGTGTTAGACAGGTTTGGGTTGAACCCTCACTCTGGATTGGATCAAGTTCTCTAAGGATGGGTTTCCTCATTTGAAAAATCAATGGGATACTGTTTTTAAGGTGTATTTGTGTCTGTTTTTGAATTAAATGAGTAATGCATAAAATTAACTCCACCAATAAATATATTATTAATATAAATGACATGACAGCTTCAGGCATGCAGAAGATAGACCACAGAAGAACACATTTGAAGAAAAGTAGTCATGTGAAGATTGTTTGCATCAGTGGAGTGAATTATCAAAGATCTCAGTTGGTAGCAGAGAGAGGTGAAGGAGAAGAGGATGCAGTTTAGGGTGTAAGAAAGAGAAAAGACAGTACCTGGTCAGCTGCTTTGACTCAGAAAAAGAAAACAAGGAGAGGCTTTAATGTTGATAACAGGAAGAAAAATCTTGACTCCTAGTTGTAGGGGACAGAGAAAGGGGATGTTGCTAGAACCTCTGCAGTAAGTCCTAGTCTCCTGCGAGCCACGGCAGCACAAGGCGAATTACAGGAAAGGTAGAAAAATGAGACTTTGAGAAGAAGCTGAGCTTTGGGTCTAATCAGTACTGCTCTGGGGAGCAAAGATGAAAGCCCCCAGCTTACCGCACCTTTTTGTACCTTTTATTCGGTACGTTGGGAGAAATAAATGTAACAAATGACTTGCAGAGAGTTCTGTACATCTGGATAAACAAGATGTAACGAATGACTTGCAGAGAGTTCAGTACCTCTGCATAAACAAAGTGTAACAATCCAAGAACAATGAGGAACTGAGTCGATGAAGATTTTGTTCCTCCCAGGATGTCTTCAGCTGGTGTAATCATGTCCTGGAGAATCACAGCATCACTGGATCTTTGAGGTCTCAGTTGTGATTGGAGGCCAAAATGGAATTATGTCTAAAAATGCCATAGCTGGCCTGTAGGCAGGAGAACTAGGCCTAATCAAATGGTTTTTCCCTAAAATTATGTAGCATTGTTCCCGACACCTAGTTGGGCTCAATTCAGTTCATGACAGAACTCTCACCGAGGAGCAACAAATATGCCATTTGGGCTGTTATTTGAGGATCCTTAAAACCCAGCTTTGCCCTAGAATAACATTCACTTTGATTTCCAACACTGTGATCCATGGTAATTGCTGAAAGCTCTGGGTTCTTTGAAAATAACAGATAAAATATTCCTTATATAACTTTTTCTCTTCATAGATAGAAAAGGATATTGGTGAACAGTATACCAACAATAGGAAATACTGATGACTTTTGTTAAAAATATTGGGAAATACAGAACGAAAAATCTCTGCTAAATGAACTTATTTAATATCCTAACCTGGATAGGTTCCATCTATGGGTAAGGAAAATGGTTAATGGTAAGAACAGTCTGAAATTGCTTATGATATCGAGACTTTTTCCTGTTCCTTAAGCAGTTTTATCCTGTATTGCATAGAGAGTAACTGGGGAAAAACATGATTCTCACATTTTTTCCAGAGGTATACTTTTAATCACTAGATAAGAAATATGGGAGATGTTTATTGGTTAAACTGCAAGTCTCACAAGATAGGATGCCAGAGAGAAGCAAGTACTTAAAAAAAATTGGACTCCAGTGGGATATGTATTCACACCTTTATTCTTAAATCCATCTAAAAACACTTACAGAAATAATGTTCTTGTTATTATGTTGGTCCTCTGAGGATGGGAGAATATTTTGACCCAATCATATGGATGCAAAGCTTCAAGGACACAGTGAATCATCCCATCCAAAGCAACTGGTAATGGGAGCTGTGTAGCTGGGAGTCAGCAGTATAGAACAGCAGCCGGTGCTGTGGACAGCAGTCTAGGGGGGAAACTTCTCGGCAGGGAGACAGGCAGCAGAAGGCCCTGCACACAGACAAAACAAAATCCACACCTATGGTTGTTTACAAAGGGCAGACGCGACCATAGAAGAGACATCATTAACAACTAGGAAAGCACCATTAGCAGTTCTACCCAAATAACACAGTATGCTGTTGCCAAATGGTGGGCTTTGAAAATCAGTGTCTGACCATAACAAGTTATAATTTAGACAAATGATAAAAAGAGATGGTAAATACATTTTGAATTTCCAGCCCTATCACAGTAACACATAGTATGTACTTGAAAAATGTTCACAAAATTGAAATCAGTTATTTACGTCATGTTCACAAAAGGGTTAGGATGATATTTATTGGGTTTAAGGGAAGAATCACTAAAAAAGATAAATGATAAGGAGGATTGGAGTCAGACCTCCTGGATTTAAACTCTTGCTTTTTAAATATATGACCTTGGCAGTAACTTCTCCTGCAGGGACTAATTTTTGTAAAATATGGGTAATGATGCATATCCACAGAGTTGGGATAAGGAGATCAGAAGAGATTTGTGTATGAGGCATCTTGCCTAGCACATAGGAGATTCTCAATACAGCTCAGTTACTCTTCCTCAAATGCTTCATTGTATGTCATCCCCTCATATTTTATTAGATTACATTAGGCCAAAGCAGGAGTGAACAAAATCCAGTGGTATTTTGGTTCAGGAACACTTTTGTTTCCAAACAATTGGGTTCACAAACAGAAGTGTTTGGCGGAATTTAATTTGTTTGCAAACTCTGCATTTGGTGACGAACACGACCATGGCTATCTTTTCCAATATCATAGAACAAATTAAATTCATGAGGGGCCACTGTATGCCTCTCTGGCCAATAGTGGGCTGTTTTTGTAAATAAAATTTTACCGTGACCTAATAGGCAAGCCAACTTGTTGTTGGCTTCCCTGTGGCTGCTTTCCTGATAGAATGAATGGAAGTTGAGTAGTTGCAGCCATGTCCTCTACTCCGCACAGCTGAAAAGACTCTGTGGCCCTTTACAGAAAGTCTTCTGATCCCTGGTGTAAAGTAAACATTTTAATAGAAGTCAGGATTCAGCTGTGCTTATTTTCTTCCCTTTTTCCTGTTGATTGAATTCAAATGTGTATCCTTCAATCTGGTTTGTGTGTGTGTGTCCCAATAAAGAACCTTTTTAGCTTTGGTCCTTTCACTAGTAAACTTAAAGTTCTGTATGTCATATGTTACCCAGGTCCTCTATTCATTCATCCTTTCAGAGACTTATTTGTTCAGCATTTTCAACAGGCAGGAACAGAGCGGTTGACCTGGAAGGTATTTATCATGGAACTATGTGTATTTTGAGTATACAAATAGACCTGCAAACAGAAGTGTGGAGAAACAGCCTTTTGAGAAAATAAATGTGTCATTTACAGATAAGATGAATTGAGAGAGCGGTGTGTGTGAATATGTGGCATCAGATTGACCAAGGACACTCAAGAAAGCCCTCTCTAGGGAGAAGACCTGAGCAGTGAGACCTGGATGAGAAGGAACAGCCCAGCAAAGACCTATGCAGGGAGCTTTCCAGCCAGAGGAACCACCAGGTCTGGAGCCGTGAGTGGGGAAGTGCTTGGCATGTTCAGGAGTGGAGAAGAAACTGGTGATGCCTTGGTGCATGTAGGTGAGGCCAGAGTATTTCAAGGCAGACTCTAAAGGATTTTGCATTTTATGTTTGTTAAAAGGACTACTCTCCCTTGCATCTCTCATTGCTGTGCACATGTAGGAGCAGAGATCAAGTTCAGTCCATTGTACATCCTCAGTAACCCTCAGACCTACCCTTTTCTGCCCACTTTCTCAGCACCATTGTCTTACTCTGGGATCATGCCAGTGTCTGATGGCTGGGTTCCTCCTAACCATCCTCCATGATGCTGACTACACGATAGGTCTTGTGAGTCCCCCAGCTTAAAGCTCCTTCTGCAACCTTCAGATAAAATTCCACATTCCTCATGTTGACAAGGCTCTGCCTCATGTCTGGCCTTTTCTGACTCTGGTCTCCTCTTCCTTAGCTCTTGCAGTGAACTCTTTGTTGCATCTCTCAGGATATAGTTACTTAAACTTTCTCCCACTTCTGCTTCCCTGCATTGCTCCACTCATGCTTCAGATTTACCTGAGTGTTTTCTTTTCTAGAAAGACTTCTTTAGACCCCAGGTTGAATTAGACCATGCTGAGCTTCCATTACACTCTGATGCCCATAACCCTTCATTCTGTCTTATTTGTCTTCATAGCAGTGTTACATAGTCTGTTTATCTCATGATTGTCGGTTTTCCTCTCATTAGAATAATGGCTGGCTGATAGGAAGGACAATGTTAAATCCCAATTCAGTGCTTGGCAAAATAAATAGATTTTTTATTTCACATGTGCCTCTGTAACAGAATCCTTGAAACTGAAAAATTTATAAAGGACAGGAATTCATTTCATAGTCTTGGAGGCTGGAAAGTCCTGGGTCAGGGTATCTACTGGTGAAGACCCATTATATCTGCTTCCAAGCTAGCACATTGGTGGTGTTCTCAGGGGGAGGGGCTGAGGGAGCAGTACTGCATCCCAACCTGGCAGAAGGTAGAAGGGCTAGGGATCTAAATACCATGTTAAACTCTTCCATTTCATAAAAGAGGAAGCCTTGTGATCTAGTCACCTTTTAAAGACTCCACCTCTTAATAACATCTCATTGGTGATTAAGTTTTCACACTTGGATTTTGCATGGGTTACTCTCCAACTGTAATGCAGCTCAGTAATTTTTCTGTTAAAGGAGTGACTAATCTAAGCCATCATTTTCTCTTGGACTGCTGTGATAGCCCCACTGCTGTACTCTCCAGTCTACTTTTTACATGATATTCAGAGGGGAAGTAAAACCATACATACAGATAGTTCACAGCCTAGAGTTCAGTGGTCTCTTATTGCAATAACTCCTAATGTATATTGTCAAATATAGTGGCACTGTATTATATAATACATGCATTGTAGTATGATGTAATGTGTATCATATGTCATTAATAATATGTGATCGGTCCACCTCCCTACTTCATCTTGTTCCACTCTACTTTCTCCGCTAAGCTGTAGTCACACTGGCCTTTTGCATTCTTGGATGTGCCAGCTCCCTTTTGCCTCAGGATCTTCCCACATGCAGCTCCCTTAGCCAGCTCCTCCTTGGTCTCCAGCATCAGCTTCCATTCTGTTTTCTCAGAGAGGCCTTCTCTGAGCCAGCTCTCTGGAGAGTTCTGCCACTTACAGTGGGTTGTATTCATTCACTTGCTTTTCTTCTTGCACAGTGCTAAACCTCATTTAATTTTTAAAATTGTGCCAATTTATTGTGTGTTTCCTATACTACATTGAGATTATAACCTCTGTGTCCCATGTCTCCCATGTGTTCCAAAGCCAGAACTATTTCCTTCCCTTCTGTCTACTGACTAGTGCACAGGAGGTCCTCAGATGTTGGCTAAGTAAATTAATGACTGTAGCTTCTCACATGCTATGATAAACTCCATTGAGATTGTCCACTGACCTGGCTAGACAGTATCATCATCAACTACAGACAATAACATTGTCATCTTTATGTTCTCAGTGTGCATAATGGTATTTGGCATATAGTAGGGATTTAATAAATGTCACTTATAGACAGAGATATATGACCATGTTGAAAAGCCAGGGATGTGCTAGATGAACAATCACACAAACAGTGCTGCAGTTGTAGTTAGAGCACAGCTCAGTTGTTACATGGATTTGCAGTAAACATTACTATCTCACTTTTGGTCCAGGAAATCTCTGGAGGTGTATTGGTACAGTGCAGAGATTATACAGTTAGTAAAAGTGTGCATCTATGATGAAAATGGAAAGTTTATGTGACAGAAGAACTAAAAAGAGGGCTAACATTGGAGCAAAGAAACAGTGACAACAAAGACTTCCGGTTTGTATGGCTGTGACTGAATTTGAATTCAAAACCATGGCAACACTAAAAATTAGGTTAAAAGATGAATTCTAGCTCTAAATACAAAGTTACTCTTAATACTGTTGGTGATGATGGCTGGGGGTCTGGCAGATACAAGTGTGTCACAAATCCCAGACTCGAGATATGCCTGTGTGTGTGCTGACCTGAACTCTGACTGACTTTTGAGATATAGGGAAATTTTCAGGAAGCCCTTCTCAAAAAGTCAACTATGGGGAGCCAGGGATTTAGCTCAGTGGTTTCGCCGCCTGCTGTGCAAGTGCAAGGACCCGAGTTTGATCCCCAGTTCCAAAAAAAAAAAATCCAGTCAACTATGGGGATTTAGCTCAGTCGTTTTGCCGCCTGCTGCACAAGTGCAAGGACCCGAGTTCGATCCCTGGTACCAAAAAAAAAGTCAACTATGTGCAGTTCAAGATTAGTGCTACAATAAAATACTTGCTTTGTTTTTCTTTTTAATTTAAAGTTCAGGTGTTAGGAAATACTAGTCAGTTAAAATGAGAGAATGAGATAATCAACTTTCTTTTGTTTCTTAACCACTAGTGTTTATAGACTGTATCAGTAGCCATTGCGATATGTACAGAACACTTATATCTTGTCTAGTTGACAACTATAGGAGTCTTTGTAGATGTTAGGGGCTGTCTTTTTTTTATAAGCCTGCTTTATTTTAAATCTTAATTTAAAAACATTTTAGCACAGACTATATCTTGAGTTCCTTAAAAATAAAGGTATTTTTAATTTGAAGAGGTCTAAATTACCAGAGTTGATTTTTTTTTCCCCCCAAAACCAGTTCTTTGGTGAATTAAGGCTGTCGACTCATTGTAAGCACCAAATAAACATGTCCCCTGAATTGTCAGTAAATAATAAGGCTGCTTTTTATTTTTATTTTGAATGGCTATTTTATAAGATGGATAGCAGATTTTAGCTACTGTCTAATTAAGGCATCTTAATGACTGAAGTAGGGTAAATTAGGGCAAATGAAGGGCCTTTGCTCTTTAAAGATACAAATCACTCAACAAATGAGCGTTAAAAAAAATCAACTCAAGTTCAAATGTACATGTAATAATACCTTATATGTCTTTTTTTAGTCTTCTGAGGAAAAGCAGATTAAATACAGAAGCTGTAAAATAACTGGCCAAATAATCAAATTTCATTTGCCTCTTAACTCAGAGTAAGCTAGATTGGAGAGTAATGAAAAGCCTCCCTTACATAATTGAGTTCCTTATGGCTTTGATTTTTTCCAAATTGCAGCTTTTCGGAAGATTGGGCATCTGTAGATGTCATGCTTAATCATGGTTGTTTTAAAAACTAAAGTCTGTAATTTCAGGCTGGATTTGGGGGGAATCTCTGGGGCTTCACAAGATCCTCCTGAATGAGACTTCATATTTAATTCCATGATGGAACAGGAGGCTGGATTTGTAGAGGCATCCGGCCTGCTTTGGCTTTATTTTTAGATGATCTTGAAGAGACTCAGATTTTCAGGAGGAATCATTTAAGCTGCCTGAAATAAAACACTTTCACATGTGTTGCTGGTGGTATTTTTTTAAATTAATTTTAAGGTTTAATTTGATAGTAAATTGATATAATTTAGTCTTACAGAGAATGCATTTGTTGTGATGCCAAAGCCTGGAGCTGCCTGCTCTACTGCCCAAAGGGATGATTGTGTACAGCTGTTTCCCTCACCTCCTGCTGGACAGAGTGGGTCAGCTGGTAGCATCTGAGTGTTTTAGTGGAGGAAACCATTGCTGCTCCTCTAAGTACCCTTATAAGGCTCAGTGCTTTTATAAAGCCCTGCTCCAGTGCCTGTGATGTTAGTGTAGCGTCACCATATATTTATTTACCTAACATTGATTATCTGGTCTCGGGCAGATATCATGACATAAGTTGAGAATACAAGAAGGTAAGCCTTCATGCAGCTTACATAGGGATCAGTACCTAGGTATGGAGAATCCTCAGAAAACTAAAACCAGAAATTCCATTCAACCCACTATTCCCCTTCTAGGTATTTTCCCCAAAGAGTTAAAGACATCATATACAATGATACCTGCCTAGCCATGTTTATAGCAGCACAGTTCATGATAGCTACACCTTGGGAGCAGCCTATGTCCATCAATAGATGAATGAATAACAAAAGTATGGTATTAATATACAATGGAGTACTGCTGTGCCATAAAGGAGGATAAACTAGAGCCATTTATAGGAAAATTAATGTGCTTTAAAACCATAATGTTAAGTTAAATAAATCAGATGTACAAGCTGAGATACCACATAGTTTCTGTTATATGAGACACCAAAATATAAATAAAGAACAAAATAAAAGAGGTAATCGGAAATAGGGAGATAGATCTTTTACAAAAGGGAAGGGAACTGAGAGGTGGAGGGAGTGGGGGAGGGAGAGGAAGGGAAGAGAATGGAAAAATAATACTTTTAAGCCCCGTGTTCCATTTTTGGAACAGCACATAACAATGGAACATAATAAAAATGTTCCTCTTTAAATTCTTACTCCTTGAATTTTTCTATATAATGTATATAAGTTTCATGGAAAAATTCAAAAAAATTGCAGTCTTTGGCATAAATGATTTAAGGTGTGTTCTGTGAAAGCACCATCTCTACACATGGAATGCAGTCATCACGCACTACGAACATTAATCGTTATGTACTAATAAAAATAAAAATCGAAGAAGAGAAGATTAATTGAGTAAACACAAAAGCAAATTAAGAGATGTGTTTTCAGCCAAGGATGAAAAAAGCAAGCGGCAAAGTAGAAAGTAACTGGGCTTTGGGTAGGCTGCTTGGAGGTTTTCTGATGAAGTGATGTTTAAGCCACAGTGAAAAAGTTGAAGACACCTGTAAAGATGTGGGGAAGAGAATTCTAGGCAGAGGAAGAGTTTGAGGCAACACAGGAAGTTAGAGAGATTTTTCTGAAGAGTAGAAAGCAAGGGGCAGGGTAATAAGAGAAAAGGGAGAGGGTGAGATCATTTATTCCCTTATAGGATTTGGGAAGAACTTTGGAGCTTTTTAAAATTTAAAAAGAAACCATCGTATTTCTATTGTGGCTTCTTCTCTTTTCCTTTTCTAGTTCTAAAGTATTTACAGGGTCCCTTATTTTCATTTCTTCTTAGCCAATAATTACTGAACATTTAACCCTGCTTTACCTGGAGTCCTATCTCCTGAAGTTTCAGGTCCACATCTAACAACATGTAAACTAGAGTTGTATGGAATAGAACTCAAGAAAACAAAGCCTGCAACACAGAAATGTGGAAGTAATGTGAACTCAGTTACAACACAGTTGACTCTGGTTGTGTACCCAGTCTTCATTGTGTTACCATTCCCAGTTCTTAATTTATTGAGGGAACCTCATTATAAAGTACAACCACATGATTGCTGAGTACTCTCAGTTCAGTCTACTGAGGGGCACACACCTTCCCTGTGTTTATTTTTCTACCTTCTGAAGCAGCAGAAAGAAACTGAGACACACTGTGTGATCTCACATTTTGCAAGACTGGATGTTGAACCTCAGCCATTACTGCACAGTGGTAGACTGGACTGTACTGAAAGGTAGACATGTTGTCTAAGAAGTCATCACTGTGGGAAGTGATCTTGATGAAGACCTGGGGACAGGACTCCTGAAAGAGAAGATGGGCAAACCAGGACCTGCTCATGAGTGAGTTGTATTAGCTTATCCCTGGCAGGAAGGGTGGGTGTGTGTGGGTGTGTGTGTGTGTGTGTGTGTGTGTGTGTGTGTGTGTGTGTGTGTGTTCTCCCTTGGGACCAGCGGGAATGAATGAAGGCCAGGGTAGCCAGAGCTGGGGGGAAATGGGGACGTGTAGAGCAGCTCTGACTTTGTAGAGATGATATAACAAAGAACAGAGAGACACCGAAGGGAAATAATGTTCATACATCTTGAATAAAAGAGCCACTAAAGTAATAAAATTGCCAGTTGCTTCTCAGCTTTTTGGCTAAGACCTAGTGTAGAATTGCCAAATGTGAGTAGAATTCTATTTGTTTTTTAATATAGGCAGAGACTTTGGAACAAGAAAGGACCATGGAAAATGTAATCTAACCTCCAGCTCAATTCAATGGCCAAGAAAACTTTCGCACAGGAGTTGAAATGATTCACCAAAATCATGCATAACTAGTATTTTTTTTGCCACTAGCTAAAAGTCTTTCAAAAGCTCTTTTTGTTGTTATTTTTGTCATTGTTTCTATCATGATGAACATACTCCTTTATTTCTGTTATGAATATCAGGTTGTGAAGTTAATACTTAAACTATTACTGTTGTCTACTAAAAGAGCTTTGCACTACTGAGAAAATGGTTTCTATGCACAGAATCAAGAGATATTTAAAAGACTGTCTGTGTTGATGAGGGAAAGGATTGGTGAAAATTGGAGAAACAAACACATCAGCCCTACTTGTTACAATGTGAACTATTAAATCCCTTTTCAGAAGCAGTTGGCATGTAATAAAGCTGAAGTCACAGCTTTTGCCACATAACCAAAAAAATACCATTGCTGAGTAGAAATCTGGAGTGACACTTGCAGTTGTGTACAAGTGAATGATTAAGAATGTTCATGAGAGGACTGTTCATTGTAATGAAAATTGAGACTATTTTAACAGGAGATTTGAGAAAGGAATTGCAGTATGTTAAAGCATTACAAAGAACTAGAGCTTCGTGTAGCAAAGTGGACGAATCTTAAAAATGGTATGTAGAACTAGGAAGGTAAGTTTAAGGAAAATACATAAGAGGATATCTTGTACATAAAGCATAACATATTCCAAATGATACTATTTTGTTGTTTTGGTTGTATATGTTACTGATAAATGTAAAAAGAGGTGCTTGGGCTTGGTAAATAGCACATTTGCACAGTTTCAGGTAAGGTACATATGTGACTTTTAGACTATGTGTACAAATTTTGTCCCTTAAATTGGGATGTAGATACATTATAGTCTTTATTATTTATTATGTGTGTCTAATATATACTGATAATAAATATTTTATATGCTATAGTTTTGTGAGGCATATAATATTAAAAAAGAATAAAACATTAAAAATCACATTATTTAACATACATATTTTTTAACTTTCAAAAATATTGGAACAATGCTGGGACCACTGCTTGGTAAAGGTTTACACTGAGGAAATTCACCCTGACCTGCAGGCTTTTGTCTTGGAACTCCACTGCTGCCATGTTGTTCAATTCTAGAGTGGTCCAGGTACATCAGAGTTTACGCCAGGAATCAGTAAATGTTTGTGAGAAAAGGCCAGTGTATTAGTTACTTGAGACTTCTGTGATAAAGTGTTCCAACATACTGGCTTCCAGCAAAGACATTTATTCTTTCACAGTCCTAGAAGCTTCCCCCAGGAAGCTCAGGAGAATGCTTCCTTGATCTGATTTCTGGTGGCTGCCAGCATGGCTTGGGATTCCTTGGCATGGGGCTGCATCATTCCAATGGCTTTCTCGCTCTCTACATCCTGTGTCCTCGTGTATGTGTGCATCTCCTCTCCCTCTGTTTCTGCATTACGGATACTTATGATGTCATGTAGAGCCCACCTGGATAAACCAGGATAATCTCATCTCAAGATCATTAACTTAATTACATCTGCAAAAGACTCTTTTTCCAAATCAGGTGACATTCACAAGTTGGGTCATGACTATGGGTTTGAGACTCCATATCTGATTACCACATCTCGATAGTAGATATTTTAGGATATATGGACCATGTAGTTTCTGTCACAACTACTCAACTCTAACACTGGACCCAGAAACGGCCATAGACCTTGCAGAAACAAACAAATGTAGCCCATTTCAGTAACTATTTACAAAAGAAATGAGGGGCTGGATTTGACTCGGTAGGGAGGCTGCTGAAATTTCTAGCTTGTGGTTTGTGCAAATATATACTATATGTTGCAGGTCAGTAGGATCTATTGGGATTATTGATCACTGACTCTGAAGTCTGTTTTCTAGTTTCAGTGGGTGGGGGCATTCACATACAAAGGTAAATTCTGTTGTTATGATACATTTCTAATTTTCTGGGAAAGTCTTTCAAAAATCCAGTAATACCATCCTAAATGCTGAAATTATTTATATGTGATGGCTGCACCTTTGACGTGGGTAGATATGCAAAAATGGTAGTGACATGATGGATTTTGCAGAAGGCTGCAAAAAAAGCAAAGTGAGGCTGAGAAAGTGGCAGTCAGATGCAAGCCTCTTCCTCTCCTGCATGGAACCAAAGACTGACATCAGTTTTATGGAAAACTGAGGGGCCCAGCCCTGGCTTCGGCTTCATGGACAGCACATGATTCAACCTTGTTTGAAGAGACACAGCCTAAGACCAAGCAGGTAAGGCAGCATATGATGGTCCCTAGAAGGAATTCAAGCAGAGCACAGTGCCAGCCAGCATCATCTTATACCCAAAGTCCAAACGCATGCTTGCATGATAGGAAGCCTATGCCATCATTTCATTTTTCTTAGTTTTGAGCCTGCTATGGAAGACTCTGACTCTTCTTGAATAGGTATTTCATTGTGGCCAATGCTTATGCATAATATCAAAGTTAAAATATTGTCAGAAATGTATCCTGAATTTGCTTTCTAAGTAAAAATTAATAACATGCATTGAACATTGGTATATTTACTGTTAGAAATGGTAAGTCCCTAAGTAAATTACTTAACAATACTTACTCTAGCCCAGTTCTTCTCATTGTGGGTGAGATTGTTTTTGGTTGTTTTAACTTGGCACGGAACAACTCATGACTCTACTGGGTAGAGGCCAGTCATGATGCTAAACATCCTATTTTCTCAGGCCAGACCCACACGAAAAGAATGATCAGATTCACAATGTCTATAGTGCTAAGGCTGAGAAATTTTCACCCAGTGAAATATGCTGTTAGTGTCCCCATTTTATTGATGAGAGAACAGGCTTAGAAAATTTATATCCTCTGTTCTGGATAATTCAGCCTGATTCCCGTTTTAGAAGTTTTTTGTTTTTTTCGGGGGGGTGGGGTGGGTACCGGGGATCAAACTCGGGTCCTTCCGCTTGCAAGGCAAGCGGCGGAACCACTGAGCTAAATCCCCAGCCCCCAGCCCCTGTTTTAATCTATAAACTTCTGCCATAGATTGCTAGAATTTGAGAGGATATTTGGTGAGACCGAGGATCAGTGAGCTAGATTTTGAAAACCTATGCCAGCGGGCTTCTAAGGGAAGAAAAATTATTTCTGAAACATCTGTGTGTGCCAAGCACAGTGTTAGATTATTTTACATACGTTGTAAGTGCTGTGGGTCCATGTTACAGTCTAGAAAGCTGAGGCCCAGACACTGACCCAGGCATGTCTGATTGTAGAACCCATTTACTTGGTAGAGTGGATCTTTCAGCTGCAGAGAGGATTTAAGAAGTTTGTTCCTGTTTGCTCTTAGTGCGAAATCCTCAGGACAGGACTATTTCAGCGGCCCTCTGTTTCCAGCCTCACAGACTGAAATTCCTTGAAGTATAAGATAGCAATGACAGCAAAACAAGGTCCAGAGTAAATTCATTCTCTATTTTATTAACCGTTAGACAGGGCACATTTATTTTAACAAACTACAGAATCCATTTTGAAGATGTGAGAATATAAAATTGCTTAATTGTTAAAATAAAAAATAAAATGTCTTTGAAATGTGTTGTGAAAGAATGAGCCTTTGAAATTTATGGTAATGAATAAACCTATTGAGCCTAGACATTAGGGTGATGCGGAATTTATATTACTTGAAGGGGAAATGTTTACATAACTTCATAATGGGCCTGCCATTTATGATTAAGTAGTTCTTTCCACATTTAAAGAATAAATTGCATTTTTCATTATGGACTATTATCTCTCCCTGTGTTGATTTTGTTAGGTTTCTATAATTTACTCCATATTAAAAAAGAATAATAAATGAATTTAATAATGTTTGTAAGCTTCTTAGCACTTACTTTTTCTTTTTTCATGATACTGTTAAAAAATTACTGCCTGTAGTCTTCCTAAACTGATCTATATAACCATTTCTATTCAGGCTTTGAAAGCTCAATCATTGTTGAAGTGGCAACATTCAGTCCTTTCTATACTAAATTTACTGATAGCAAAATTAGTATAATAAAGTGATTATTCCCTATGGTTAATACTATTATATTGTATCATTGTAATTTCCTTTTGTTTGAGATTTACTTGATTTTCAGTTATTTATTTTATTATTTCTAGTCCTAGTCTATATGAAAGAAAAAGAAGTGTTCCTTCCATCACCTGCATTAAAACAATCTTTTCTTAGGTTGAGAAGTACATGGCTTCAAAAGAAATAAAGCAATGAACAATCTTTCTACAGTTTATAACATGTAAACACAGTGCATGTTTGTACAGGCTATAGATACTATACAATGAGAAATTAGATACACTGAATTTAATTTTACACCTTACTCCCTGAAGTGTATTAGTTGTTAGCATTAGTGACTACTTGATAAAGTAGGACCCGAATCAAAAAATTACTACCCCGGTTTACTTAGTAACCATGCTGTGCTGTTTTATGTTGCCATTAGAATGACAGACAAGGGAACCAGTAGGTAGCACTCCCCTCATTCCTGCTGCCTGGTATGTCCAAGGATGCACTGTTTTAGCTTTCATGTGAACTCACCTCTCTGGGCCCTTACCCTCCAACAGAAAATCTGCTGGCTTTGCACATGTGACAGCATTCTTAACAGTCCTACATCTATGAAGTCCCTTCTGTCTCAAGTCTGCTTTATATTTCTATGACAAGCCACCTGAGGCTGGATGTGTTATAAGTAAAGAGGTTTATTTGGCTTATGATTCTGCTGAAAGGTTCAAAGAGTGTGACCCCAGCATCCTGGCCTGAGTCCTTGTTGTGTAACAGCATGGTGGAGATGTGGAATGGGAAATGGAGGCGCGAGGTCACGTGACAAGAAACAAGCGATTGATTCAGAGGAGGTGCCAGGCTTGCTCATGACAACTCACTCTTGTGGGACTTCCTGAGAAAGCAAGAACACACCCCCACCAGAAAAGCATTAACCCCTCTTAAAGATGTGCTCATTTCTCTTGAGGCACCATCTGCCAAAACTCAAGCTTCTAGCTTGTGGACTTTTGGGGGACTCACTCAACCCATATCTAATCCACAGCATCAATCTGACCTTTTCCAGATTCCTCCAGGCCTCACCACAGAGTTCTGTGTTGTTCTCCAGGTAACTTTTTACTTTATAACTCACTTCTGGCCACCTTTTCACCTTCATTTCTGACTCATTCTCCTCATCATGCCCAGAAGGTTTCTCAGGGCTTCCCTGCTACCTCCTGCTTCAGAGCCTGTTGATGGCCAATTCTTTCACTGAGATTTCTTCCCTGCATTACTCAGGGTCTAGCTTCTTATTTGCGACAACTGGGCCGGACTGTCACCTTCCCAGAAGTGCTTTCTATGAACACCTCATCATACACAGAGGTTCATCTCCTCCTGTCTGAGACCACCTTGTTGTTTTATAACAGGTTTGAGAAAAATATGTTCACGTAGTTTGTTTCCATTCTTTGATTCAACATTAATTGTAAGTGCCAGGAGGACAAGACTTTCTTTGTTTCTTATTTAAATCCTGTTTGTTTTTTGTGGTTCTATAAGTTTGTATTGTGAAGTATCTTTAATTGTATTGGAAGCATTCCATGGAACTTCTGATGGGTATGCTTTTGGAAGATTGAAGGCCAGGGGAAGGGAGAGAAGGACCTATGTTGAACATAGAAATGTCTGAGGATTTGACATCCTGTAATTTTTAATTCGCGCCTGTCTTATATTGTCTCTCTTGGAGCCCTTCTGATGACTCCTTGTATGAAACAGAGGTTACTGAAGCATTAGTGGATCAACTTTGCATGATTCACCTGTATCAATACAATTCATTTCACAGTTTTAACTTTACAAAAAAAATACATTCATCATTATTCTAATAATAAAACTAATTTGTTCATCTTTACAAATCTGGGCACTGTGAATTTGTGGAGGAAAATAAAATCACCTATAATACCAGCCATCACTTTACCTTTTGAGCATGATCTTTGTCTTATTTAATGTTCTATCTCTGGCATCTGATGTAATCTGGGCCCATGAAAAGGACACGGTAAATATTGTTCAGTAACCTACACATTGCCCATGTGAAGTGCTCGCTTCAGCAGCACATATACATTGCCCATGTGAATGGTGTAACATATTCTTCTTCATGTGTATAAATGTACATACATCAGAACAATAGCCTTTCCAGGGGACTAGGGTGTAAGCAAAAGGGGATGCATTGCCTACCATGAATGTAATAACAATAATGAAATCTGTGGAGACTGGGCCTGCTTTTTTATTACCACTGTCCTTGGACAGTTGTGAACAATGTCAGTGCTAATCCTCACTCAGCCAGATCACTCCCACCCCCCATCTTGTAACTCGCATACGATACATGTTAAATTTCAGCCTGAAATTTTAAGTAACATTTTATGGTAAGCTGTTTCCAACTGAAAACTTCTACATCATCTGATGAAAGCACTGGACAATAAATCTCAATAACTTTAGAAGTCTCAATCTTTGAATCTTTCTCCTGGGATTTCACCTTAACAGTAGTGTGAAGTGCATATGAAGATTTATGGAAAAGGATGTTCATTGCAACTCTGGGTATTATTGCAAAAGTCTAGACAGCCTAAACACTGAACCTTGGAAAAGCGCACTATTCAACAATGAGACATTCATGGGAAGGACTGCTGTATAGCCATTAAAATGACATTTGTGCAGCCGTTTTAAATGGTACACAGAAAACTCAGTGGTTTTTAAAATGGATCTGAAACTGTAGCATTTCCTAACTGACCAGAAGTATGTATAGTGGAGCATGTGCAGTAGAGGATACATAAAGGAAATAGGAAAGATTTTATTGGCTCATTGAAAAGAGCAACAGGGAAATAAATACTTAAAAGGTATGGGTCCTTGCTGGAGTAAGAGCACTTACAGTATTTTCGGAAACTAAATGTGAAATGAGAAATCAAAACTTGAGGAACAAATTATTACAAGTGTACTATATAGAAAGGGTAGTCATAGAAAATTTTGGAAAAATGACTTACGAGGAATAAAATGTAGTTGATGAGATATGGGAAATTCATTGTTTTTAGTTTTTTGATGGCCAGTGTGACTTGCTTCACAAAAGCTATGGCAGTTTCACTGCATGACGCCAGGTCCATTCCGGCTTTATGAAGTGTTGCTGTTTTCTCCTTTAAGGGAGCCAGGCAAGAAGGACCGATTAGTAGGCTAAAGTAAAAGCAAAGGTACAGCTTACTTATCCAGGAAATGAATACGTCATTCAAATTAGCAGAAACAGTCCACTGCCTCCCGATACGCTTCCCGTCAGCCTTATCCACGAGAACACTCGGGATTTCTATTTTTGCTATTGCTTCTTGGTTTATCAATTGAGGTGGTTCAGATTTTTCTAATTATTTTTCAGGCTGCTCTATCTTTATGGGACAAAGTAACCATGAGATTTCCTTTCCTGATTGCAGAGGAATTCTAGGAGTATTTTTCACCTTCATATTTCACACTGAAGTATGTTGCCTGGTACTTACTTATAAATGAGTTTAAAAGACACTGAATTATGACTAGGATAAAGTTTTAAGAGCATTTTGTTATTATATTAATCTGTTTACTCTTTGAGAATTTTTAGAGCAAGGAAAAAAAAACTTTGACACTTGGCTGGAAGGACATGAAGTTGAAGATCTCATGGCCAATTAAGTTGTATATAAATTAGAAGCTTGCTTTTAATAATATGCTATTCTTTTGCCATCTTATCAACAATTCTGAAATACTAGAATTACAGTAAAAGGGAGTAAAATCTTCTTATTCTTCAGCCCCTATTTCTATAGGTAATATGTTTACTTTCTTTATTCAAGGATTATAAACATCCCCTTTAGTATGAAATGTAGCCAAAAATATGCAGTTCCAATATTTTAAATATAAAGCAGGGATTTTAAAATCTTTTGGATCCAGGACTAGACAGAAATATCATAGAGGGGCTTAAAAGTTAAATGCAAGAGAGGGACACAATACAACCTCTACATGATAGGTAGGGTATAAACAAATATGAGCATATTATTTCCATGATTAAATATTATAACAGCAAGTCACTATCCTATGAGTCAAGCCTATGATATTTATCATGATCCTGAGACCCTGTATGATTCAGCCTTCACTTATCTCACATTATTTTTTGTCCTTTCTCTGACCTGCAGCAAGCCAGTCTTCTTTCATACCCTAGAAAGGCCATGCTACCTCCTGCCCCTATGTTCATTCATTGCAAGCATGAATCTTTTATCCTGGAACCCCCACCAGCAATCAACTATATGTTTGTGAATATAGCCTTGCATTGCTCAAAGGTGGGAATGTATTTTGAGCAATATGTTGTTAGATGATAGCAGTCTTAAGTGGTGTTCACTTAAGACAACTATGATGTCATTGGGTGATGTAATGATGTACTCTTATGGAACCATTGACATCATAGGTATTCTATTGTTGACCCAAACATGGTTATGTGGTGCTCGATTGTATATTGTTTTCTGAATCCTTGGGACCCATATGAGATATGAACTAAAAACACATTGCGGTGCTCTTTCAAGCATGTGTCATGATTTTAAGTAAATAATTTTGTTAGTAGGGTTAAATATCTGTTGTTACTCTGAGGATGTAAATTCTAGCAGAGTAGTAATCATAGCCACCTGAATAACCTTTTATCTCCATTTTGAGTTCCTGGAAAAGAGTAAACTCTTGTACATAAAAATGCAGAAAATGATAAACTCTGTTGTATAGTAGAGTTGTAAAGAGGAGCTAAGACAATGTATCGAAAGGGCTAAGCACAGGTTAGAGGAAACAGTCTTATGTTAAGATTAAAGCCATGGGTTGTTGCTGTAATTGGCCAGACTTCGTTACTTCTCACTGGACAACCTTTAAACACTTTTTGCTGATTTCTTTAGCAATTCCTGGATCCTTCAAATGGGCCCTCTAAAATTTAGCAGCACTATGCAGAGTTAAGGTGCCTTGATAGAAAGAAGAGAGGTATAAACAACCAGTTTGAGCTTTGTTCTATGTTGTTGGGTAATCACCAAATAGGAGGGTGGTAGAAGTGTCTTTTCCTACTTCTAACCCGAGGATGGATGTTACGGGCCACTTTCTAACTTTGCTTCTTTTATTCATGAGAACTTCGCTCTTACCGATTCTCATTATCATCAGTTTAGTTACCTGACTCTCACTAGCCTAATGAAATACAGAAGATATTAATAATAATATAATATTTGAGCACTTATATTCTGCCAGGCTCTCTTCTAAATGCCTCAAGTGTATGAACCTATTTAATTCTTACAGTGATCCTATGAAACAGGATTTATTATCATTCCTAACACTGAGACATAGAAAGGTCGCCCTAGTTACAGCTAATAAGTGGCAGAGCGGGGTTTGAATGCAGATAGTATAACTCTCGGTGGCTCATGCTTTCCGCCACTGCACTGTGCTATAGATATGGTTATTTATTTATTTATTTATTTTTTTAAATTAAGAATATGGTTTTAATGGTACTGTTAAAACTATGTTCTGTTGCCATTTGAGAGTCTCCATCTGTCCTTGTTACGTGTCTGGAGAAGAAATGTTGAAATTAGTTGTCTGTCTCATTAGGGCCAAAAATTACTTCCTTATTTGACATCTTTGCTCAGTCAAGATGATCCTATCACCCAAAAGGAAATCTAACCAATAAAAAATCCCAGGTCCTGCCAAGTTTTTTGAGGCATCTACGTGAAAGATGTCCCTTGAAATTCTCCAACCCATGCGTCTTCTAGCCTAGAATTCATCCCACAGTGGATGGAAAACTTCTCAGCTCATGAGAAGTCAGAGGAGATTGTGAGAGGATGAAGAAAACACAGGTCATGGGGACAGGGGATGCAGGGAGGCAGCTGCACATTAAGCCCTGAGGATTGATTGGATAAAGCTCCAAAGGATGGGCCACTGACCTCCACATGGCTGCACGGAGTATCAATGGGGACAGAATTAGCATCCTAAGGACCGCAGCCTTTCATTCAGCCCATTTCCTGGCTAAGTTGCATAAGGATTTTATCCTGACATTGTGTAAGGCAATAAAGTTAACATTTTCTTTTGAAGATGAAAAAAAAAACCTAACCTTGGTTGGAAGAGCTCATAGTTTAGCAATATCAAATAATAGGCCAGTACCAAACTGTTATTTATAGTATTTATAAATGATAAAATAACACTAATCAGAATATGAGTTTTTAATGTTTGCTGTTAAATATTCCGTAATTCTCTGCATATGTTTTTGATGCATGGTATGATAAAAGTGGAAAATTCCATATTATCCTGATTATTACCCAGTTTCTTTGTTAATTTCTGTTTTCCTCCAGGTAGTTTTAATCACAAATGATGTACCTAATACTTTTAGGTGTTCTATGTTTTTGTGGTGTTCTATATTTTCAGATAACTGGGAATTGATGAACTACACCTAAATAAGTTTAAGCAAGTTTCTAAGAAATAACTGGAGAGAGATTTCATTAATAAGTGGATTTTTAGTTTTGCATTTTTAAAAAATTAACTAATATAGGTGACAAATTTTTCCAGACATATATATGGTAAAAGTGTAGGCTGGTACTAGAATAGATTCTTTTCTGGGCTATGAATAATGTTCATCAGGATCTTAAAACAGGAAATAAAGGCAGCACTTAACGTGGACGCAAAAGCACTGAAAATTCAATTCAGATGTAATCCACTACAACAATAACATATGTTGGCTTGTAAATGTCTTACATAAATGTAGTTTTATAGATTCAAGGAAGAGTTGTTTGTTTTAGTTGGATTTTAACAACCGCACTACATAAAATCTAGGATCTTGTCTTTGGCTATAGAAAAGGATCTAGTTCAAAATGTCTAATTTCAACAATTTATTCAGTATCTACTTTTGAGGCAGAATAGGAATATAAGAAATATGCAAATGCTAGAATGCTTTGTTGTGAAGCATTTCTCTGTGTAATGAATTTGTCTAAGGAGAAAATTACAAACAAAGGGGAAGAGAAACGAAGTAATTTAATGTCATAGGAATTCAAAGAAAAACTTCAAACCATTCTGATTTTATGCATTTTACTTCTTGGTGAGAATGTGCTTCTCGAAGCCTATCAATTCTAGAAGTCTGGATGCCTGTTGTTGAAACAACATACAGTTAAAAACACATAAAAAGCAAAGATGTCAAAGAAATGTTATCAAAAACTGTTCAAACATCTGGCATTAATTTCCTACATGTAGGAAAAATAAAACCAAAGCATAAACTGGATCAGATTTCGTGGCATTGATACGAAATAGCATATATTTAGACTTTGGCTATTACTATGAGATACTGTATTCCTAAAACTTGTTGTTAAATTTCTCACAAGTAAAACACCATTTTGTTCAGCGAACCTAGTTTAACACAACATACCTTTTTGTTCATCAGGGGATGCTCACTTGCTCATTCTTCAGGTGTTTGTTACTCCAGCTGCATTAGACTTCAACTTGTGGTTGCCAGAGTGTAGATGGATTTCACAGATCCAAGAAACAAATCTGAGATGGTATATTCATTTAAGATAAAGAGATAGTTTTAAAATCAGTGGTCAAACACTGGCTGCCCCACCTGTGAAACTTCTGAAAATAGAATTCATAGGCTCCTTTCCAGATTTAGTGAATCAATACTCTTATGCTAGGCTAGTGGGGTTAGACTACCTGCTCATGTGTCCTTGTTAATCTCTGATTCACAGCTGTGTTGAAAACTGTTGGGTCTAAATAATTGACAGTGGTACAGAACTTTATTATTTATAGAGTTTATTACAATTTATGATCCCGCGTGCTGTTTCTTTTATAAACAAAGAATTTAAGACCTAGAAAGGTTAAGTGGTCACTTAAAATTGCATATTCTGTTAGGCATTTGACTTTAAGCTGGACTTATGATGCACATTGAATGATTGTTTTTCCTTTGTTTTTGAACAATAATATACATACCCACATGGCCATGTTATGAATGTACAACAGTGTAAACTCACCCAAAAGTCCCCTGTTGCCCACCATTTTCAGGACCTGCCCTAACACCATGAAGGTAATTAATCACTATCCTGACTTTGAGCAGCATAGCTCAGATTCACCTGTATTTTGTATTTTGATAAATAGAATCATCCAATATGAACTCTTTTGTATATGGCTCTTTTCTCTGACCATTGGATCTGTGAGAGTCATCCTTGTTGTTTCATGTAGCAATAGCTAATATATTCCCCATGCTTGTATCATCATTCCTTTACATGAATATACACCAATTGTATTATCCATTCTAAGACTGGTGGAAATTTCACTAGTGCCAGTTTATAGCTATTGACAACAGGATTCTCTCAACCTTTTTGTGCACATCTTCTGTACACAATTACATAGCTATGTGAATCCAGAGATTTTTCACATTATAGATTGTCAACTGTAAGATGATAGAAACCACCTCTAGCCTTTCCCTTTCATATTCTTCCAATTTTTGTTTTAATCCTTACCACGACTCCTAAATACATTAAAGTCACTCTGAAAAAAGCAAATTAGTTTGTACTACTCTAAGGCATACTATATCTCATAATTACTAAATTATTTCAAATAATACCTTGATTTAAATATTTAACCTGATTATGGAATTTCAAAATTTGATGAGCTAGGCTCAGAGAATTATTGGCATAGCTAACTAAGGAAATGTTTTTCTCTTATTTTGACATAAATTCCTTTGGAAAAATGTCACAATCAAAACACAAATTACTTGATTAATTAGAGGAAATAGGGTATTCCAGCTTAAAGAGGCTATTCATGTGGACGTCACATTAGCCATCAGTGATACCCTGCAGGTATTTCCTCACCCCTGACTCTTTTCCTATGAATCCCAAACATCCACTGGACTTTTCCTATGGGCTTTTCCCTCTGTGGACCCTGGATCCTTAGCTTTAATGTTCACTGATGTCACTAAGTATAATTAAACACATCCTGGTTCCTTACCCAAAAAGCAAGGAGGGAGGGAGGGTTGGGTGGTGGCAGGTGTGTGGTTTCTTGAGAGGAAAAGGTTATTTTTCTAGGCCTCAGTTTTCTCGAGTATACAATTGGAATAGTAACATTTTCATTAGATTAAATAATGTAGTAGATATTATGAGCCTACTACAAGTACCTGGTGGTGAACAAGTGCTGTCATTAGCTACTAAAGGTCAGGGGCTATGTCTTACTCATCCCTGTAATAATTTCAGATACGGAGTTACTTCTAATTTTTTAAGCAAACTTGTGATTTGTCTAAATCCTATTCACTAATGGATAACATTCTCATGAAAGAAAATGTTTTCCCTGTCCCTGGTCCTTTTGCCCTTCTGGATGAATACTGAATTCCTTCCAAATATATAAAATCTGTCTTTAAGCTCTTCAAATCTGTTAAGCATATGGAGAACATTCCCAGGTGACAGCATTATGTATAAATGATTCCAGTAGGGTTAGGCTGTATTTACATCAGAGTCAGAGCTTATTTTAGAAGTGCAGAAAGAATTATATTAGAGTTGTATTTATTAAGGAGCATAAATTATTTAAATTCAGCTTTTTCTGACTCCTCAGATGTACCTCTGGTCAAGCACGCTAATAAAACCAGATGAACCTTTTTTTTTTTTTTTGGTACCGGGGATCGAACTTGGGTCCTTGTGCCTGCGCAGCAGGCGACAAAACCACTGAGCTAAATCCCTGGCCCAGATGAACCATTTTAATTGCTTTTCACCTCCTAATCTTGGCTTCAGCGTTGTTAAGCTATTAATTTTGTGTCTGAATGATATGACTGGTAACATGTGACACATGGTTACAGTCCTCCTTTTAGGGAAGTGGCCATGGATGGATACTTGGTGTGCATCTCCTGTCATGAATGCTAATGCCACAACAGTGCTTCCAGTAGTACAACTAGCAATCCCATCAATAATTTCAAAATGAATAGTCAAACTAACACTAAGCATCAACAAATACAATCAGCTGTAGAAGCCTTCCAGTATTCTAGGGACAGTGGAAGCATTGATCATGGTGTACTAAGTACACAGATCCCCTTATCCACCAGGGATACATTTTAGTGCCCTCATTTGAATGCCTGAAACCACAAATAGCAACAAACTTTATATATACTCTGATTGTGCTTCCCATGTTTACGTATCTATGATAAACTCTCACCTTTTCACTTGAAGCACTCTATTGGTTCTCTTTGGCATATCCAGATTGCTAGTACCACTACTCTGTGCTTAGGGACCATTATCAAGCAAAGGAAGGCCTCTTGAACACAAGCATTGCAAAACTGTGATACCCCATCTCATAACTGAGATTACAACTGAATGACTAATAGACAGGTCGGGTATTTATGCTGAATGTGCTACACAAGTAGGTGGTTCATCTTCCAGGTGGATGAAGCAGATGATGGAAGATTTCGTTGTTACTCAGATCAGAATGCAATTTACCATAATGAATTGTTTCTATCTGTAATATGTCATTTAATAATTTTGGCCTTAGATTAACGGGGTAAATAAAACTGCAGGAAGGGAAACCACAGATAAAAGGGAGACTATTGTCCACACTTTAGTGAAGGAAAGGTAGCATGAATTTGGCATCCTTTAGTCCTGCCTGGCCTCCATGGTTCCATCTCAAGCCACCTTGCCTTTCAGATGGTTTTCTCCAGCCACACTTCTTGTCAGTAGCAGGCCTTTTCCTATTTGAAAACACTTTCATGTTCCAAACCCTCTGTCTGGAGTAGGTTTGTTTCTGGCCTTCACAAATTAAAACCTTCTTCAAATTTAAGCTCTCAGGTCCGATGCCACTTCCCAAGAGAAACCTCTTCCTTCCAAAAATTTATGATAATAGTTTTTACCTTGCATGGTTGGTCAGCACTTGCAGTAAAAGAGCTTTGATAGTTGAGTACTTACCATGATGGCTTCCGGTAGCTATTAATCCTGGAGCAGTGATGTAGTTCACTGGACACAAAGAACCAAACTGAATATGAAAACAAAAGACCAGGACTCACAGAGATAGAAGTTTCAGGTTGGAGTTAGGATGCAAAGTTTGGAGCAGTGATTTGAGCCACTGGTGAGCTGTTGGGGACCAGTTCTGAGCCAAGCAGGAGCCCTTTAGACGGTGCTAGATGGTTGCTGTGGTATGGTTCATGTATGAAACAGTCTATAAAACATGAAAGTAGCAAAGGGAAAGGTGTGTGACTGCTTTTGCCATGATTTCACCAGAAGAATGAGGATTTGTCTCATTCTTTAGGTTCTCATTCTTGAGGCTCTTTATCAAAGGTATTGCCATGCCCCATTCAAAAAGACAGATATATGTTTCTAGTTTCATTTTATTTCCTTCTCCTTGTGTTCACAAGGCTTTGGATACACAATTATGGAAATATGCCTATGACATTTCCACCCACCTTTACTGCAACTAATTCCTATGAGTTTAGGCAAAGGGAAGAGTTAATCAACACTTCTGTTTTTATTGTCATCATAACCACACCAGTATCCCCCATATTTTATTTTTTAACTTGCCCTGTATATGTAATGTATTAGACAGCTTTTCATTGCCATGACCAAGTTTCCTGAGAAACACAACTTAATGGAGACATGGTTTATTTTGGCTCACTGTTTCAAAGGGTTTATTACAAAATGGGCAGCTCTAAAGAAGAAATGTCATGGCAGAGGCTATAGCAGAGCAGAATTCCTCTGTTCATGTCACTCAGGAAGCAGAGAGGAAAGATCCAGGGGCCAGGGGGAAGATACAGTCCCCATGGAACCACTCAGACACACCTAGAAGTGTACTCGACTTATCTTCTAGGCATCTTTCAAGCCAGTCAAGTTAACAATCACAATAGTTTAATGTAGTGAAGTTACACCATTTGGATTTGAATCTCAGCTCCATGATTAACCTACCTGTGAGACCTTGGGATAAGTCATTTAATTTCTCTCTGCTTCAATTTTCTCTTCTGTAAATTGACGATAATAAACATAACTAATATATAGATCATAGAGCTGTTATGGTAATAAAATAATGAATAAGAATCTTAGGATAGTACTTGCAGCATAATATTGTATAAATATGAGCTATCATAATTGAACAACTAGTGGTGAAACCCTAGGTAAGGAGTTTTAACAGGGGGTTTCTTTTCCATAATTATCTGCAGTGCCTTTGAAATTATAAAAGTAATTGCAAAGATTCTTGTATAGGCCTGAAAAATATTCCACAAAATCAACTATTTTAAATCATCATCAAAATTTTCTTTATGGACAAGCCTGTATCAACTTCCTTTAAGTTTTCCTATTATATAACATCACCTATAAGAATAACTCTGTTACCTAAGGAAATCATTATTCAAAGGACTGAATCATCTACATGCAAATGAATTTAGCTTAATTTCCTTATGGATGGTAATCATTAAAGAGAGAACATTCATTTTCTTTCATAAATCTATACGTCTAAAACTCTTTAGCCAAGTAAATGGCGGAAGGGGCAACTTAACATTTAACATGTTTCGTTGCCTTCTTGTCAAGTATAAAACTATCCCTGAGTAATATGGACTGAATGTTTCTGTCCCTCAAAACTAGTATGTTGAAATCTCATTTCTAGTGTGATGGTCTTTGGAGGTGGGGCCTTTGGGAGGGGACTGGGACATAAGGAAATCTTCATAAATGAGATCAGTCCAGAGACCTAGCTCTCTGCTCTTCGCTGTGTGGTGATACAACAAGAAAATGCCCATTTGCAAACCGTTTAGCCCTAGAACCCAACTAAACTGGGATCGTATTACATATGTCTTGGTTTGTTAATGTAATAAACATCAAGAGTGAAAAAAAAATGAAAAAATGTTTTTTCTTTTTATACCCCACTTGATTGCCACAGATATTGGGTGCGTTTATCTTACTTTCAGTATTACTGATCTTTCAGCAAGTCTTTGGGTTATTTGAAGTTGATAAATATCACATCTGCTGATAAGTCACAAAACTATGATAAAAATTTTGATATCGAGAAACTTTTGGATCTGCAGATTTGGGATTCAAAGTTTGATATAATTTTTAGTTAGACCCTATCTCCCACCCTTGTGGGAATCGGACATACTTGGTACTGCCAGAAGCCCACTGCCTCTGTCCCTGTATAGGAAGAGTACATTACGGGCACATGTTAAAGGAGGACGGTAATACCTAACTGAGAAGTCTTCCATGGTATAATTAGACAACTAAAGGAAAACAACCTTAAGGAGTAAATGGGTTGTAGCATGAGAATTTTTATTTTAGAAAAAAATAGTTTCTAAAGATCTTTCTGTTTTTTAGCATCATCAGAGGTTTTGGCAGCTGAGCTTCTCTACTGACTTGGAAAACTGTGCAGTATACATTAGTATATAACATCACTCTTCAATCTTGATTATCAGTTCTCATTTTTTTTACTTTTCTGATGACTGTATTTCTTTTTTACATTTAATTTTCATTCATTGGTACATGTGTGAATAGCACCTTTTTTTGTACCGGAGATCGAACTCGGGTCCTTGCGCTTGCACAGCAGGCAGCGAAAGCACTGAGCTAAATCCCCGGCCCTATTGGTATGTGTTTGCAGTGCACGCAGTTTACAGTCATCTTGGGGAGTGGTTGCATTTCATATTATAGCTTGTTTGTTTTTCCCTAGTTCCCTTCCCCATCCTTCCTCCCTCCTCCTCCCTCCTCCTCTGGTTCCCCTGTCCCCCTTTACATACTTACTGATATTATTTGTCTTAGCTCATGTTATGGGATGTAGCGCCATATGACATTGATTGGAGTTACACTGGTTGGCACATCTTTATTCCTCTCATTTCCCCTTCCCTTCCTCCTCACTCCTTGTCCTTGTTCCCTTAAACCTCTTACCTTTTGGACATGATTCATTCCTTTGTCCCTTTCTATCTATCTTTTATCATCTTCTTTGTTTGTACTTTGCCTCAGTCAAATGAGAGAGATACCATATACATTGGTGGGTCCGATTTCTTTCACTTAGAATTATATTTTCCAGGTTGACTGGATGAACAAAATGTGATATCTACATATTGTGGCATACTACTTTGGTATAAAGAATGAGAAATTTGAGGTATTTGTAGGAAAATGGATGCATCAGTTCTCAATAGTGAATCTGGAAGATCGTTGTATTTTTAACAGAATTCCCAAACTGTTTATAAAACTGTGTAAACAATAAAGTACTGTATGTCATGAAAATACCCAGATTATTGCATAAAAACTTAAACTGGTAAGAAGGGTCCGCTGATCTGACAGTCGTGGGAAAGCGATTCTAGATTATTGTGGAAATGCTCAGTGATAATGGAAAGCTGTGAACATAATTAGGCAGCGCAAGTCAATAGATCTGCCTTTTAGGTGACAGTGTCTGTCCTTTGAGTTTCAGTGCTAATATTTTCATCTTCCCGGCAATAAGAATGAAGTATGCTTTATGCAAACTTCAGGAAATCCATTAGTAGAGTATGCAGAGAGAGGAATATTTAAAACTTAGTATTTTTAGTACTTTGCACAAAGTAGCAAATTTTGTTTCTATTGAAAGGAAATGTCTCTTCCCCCCTTAATTATTCTCACTGTATATCTGGTCCTGACATTTAAGCAAAACACGTTCAAATTTCTTGTGAAATTTAAAGTTTGTGCTAAATTAGGGTTGTTTGGTGGGATGTGAGTTTTGCATTTGTTAATGGGATTTGATTATAAAAGTTTGATTGATGTAGGACTCTTAGAGTGGGTGAATAACACCAGTGGGAAGAAAATGAGAAATAGGTTTTATAGGATAACTACTCATTGCTATTTCTGATAGTTTCTAGGAATAAGGACAGAGAACTATGGATCAGGATCAAGAAATGAAGTGGCCACTGATTTGTAGGTTTTACCATAACACTGAAGTAAAATGTTACTTATTTACTAAATATGGTTTTTATATTTTACAAGAGTCTTATTTATGGAGAGAAGGATGCTTATTTAGTTCCTCAGAATGTAGTGATTTCCTGAAGTCAGTAGTAGCAGATCAATAAATGAATATTGACTGCAGCCAGGGAAGACTTTTGTAAAATAAGTTAAGGTGCTCCCTCTATGTCTCTTTCTCCCCTCCCTCCTTCCTTTCTTTCTTGTGCTGGGAATTAAGGCTAGAGAGCACTGAGATACATCCACATTGCTCCCCAAGTCCCCTTGTATAATTTTGAGACAGGGTTTTGCTGTTTCCTGCTGTCCTCAAGTTTGCGTCTTCCTTTTTCAGCTTCTAGTTACAGGCGTACACCACTGTACCCAGGCCCTTCAAAGTCTTTCTTCTTAAATGTGTTTGTTTCCCTTCCTTCCCTTTTTTTTCTATATTTATTTATTGAACTTCATTGAAATGCTAGGAGTTGTAGAAGGTACTGGGTGTGCAATAGTGAACAACACAGAATTGCTTCCTCCCGTGGATGAAGTAGAACAAAAGAAGATAAGCCAATTAAGTAATTACTAAATGTGACAAGTGCAATGAAGGGATCCCCCAAAGAGTCATGTTAGAAAATAATGGTAGCGCTAGGGAGGCCTTGGTACTTTGGTTGGCAGAGAATCTCATACGCGGGTTCCTAAGCACTGGGCCAAAGCCAGCAGCCACTGAGGATGCCATGGGAGAGAGTTTCAGAGTGAGGGAAACAGAGGCTGTGGGAGTGACATCATCCCCTCTTGGAATCTAGAACAGAAGTGGTAAGGCTAGAAAGTACTGAGAAGTGGGGGCCATGTCAAGAGCTGACATTGGCATTTCTTCTAGGAACATGTCCTGAAGACAGTGGGCTCAGCCTTTATGTGAAGCCACCAACCTCAGCTCCTCTGCTGGTGGATTCCCTTCCTCCCTTCCTCTCTTCTTCCTTTCCCTTTCTCTTTCTGTTCTTCTCTTTTCTCTTTCTACTTAGTTGCCTGTTCCAAATAGCAAAATATATTGCCCCAAATGATGGTTACGCTGGGAAATTATTTAAAAAAACAAAGCATATTTGGTAGGTTCTGAGTTTGCCAAAGATAATGGGCTCCATTCATTGCTTTGTCCTGCAGCAGAACTTTAGGAACTAGCAATGAGCAAATTTTGCACCAGCTTTTATTTCTCATTTTCTGACTACTTTGGGGAACTGCTATGCTACTGACCATACCATGGACTATGGGACCAGGGAGCCCCCCCAGCAGCAAGAGCAGGTGCACTGTGCTTTCTTTTCTCCAAGTGCTCCTCCCAGGCTTGTGGACAGGGTGGAATTCAGAGCTGGGCATCCTCTGTCTGCTGCTTCCCTGCAGCTGCTGTTCACCATCACTTCCTTTTGAAAGAGAGCATTATGTTGCAAAGTAGCTTCTCATCAAGAACTGGCCAGCATGCCATCAGCAAATGAAAGTATTTCTGCTTAGGAAAAATGTCAGTTATGGCTACAGGTCTTATTGTTATCCTAAAATATATCTTCCTCTATTTCCCACTGATAAACTACATCCTTTCATGCCATAAATAGTAAATATGATGAGGGGCTCTTGGCTTTGGAGAAACTTACAAAGCAAGCTTAGCCTATTATTCACCCCATGCTTGAATTCCTTCTGTATTCCCAGCAAATGGTTATACAACCTACTCTTGAATATCTCTAACACAGGAAATACTTCATTTCTGTGTAGCTTATACATTTAGCTTGTGGAGCTTATTCATTTAATTACATATCCATCTTCCTTTTACTTCACTCACTGGACAGTTAATTGCCGAGTTATTTAATCAGTACATATTGAGTGATTAGTACTGTGTTAAGAAATTTATTAACCACAAATGTAAAGATAAAAATACTATGAAGGGTGTGGAGGTACAAACCCATAATGCTATCTACTTGGGAGGCTGAGGCAGAGGGACTGCAAGTTCAAGGCTATCCTGGGCAATTTTGTCATGCCCTGTCTCAAAGTAAAAAGGGCTGGAGATGCAGCTCAGTGGTGGAGCACTTGCCTAGCATGTGTGAGGCCCTGCTTTCAATCCTCAGTGCCTACAAATACAAAGGTAAATACAACTATACATACACAAAAAAACATGAAAAGACCTGTATTCTATTTTCAATAAGCTTATAGTCCATAAAAGATACAAAATGAAGACAGTCAGTGGCGTTGTAGAATGACAGCTGCTGTAAGTAAATATACACAAAGTTAATTGAAATTCCTTGACATAATACTGGACAGTATAAAAAATTTAAGTTCTCTGCTTTTATAGCAAACAGAATGTAATAACAGTGGTCCATCACACAAAATTTGAGGTCTTTGAAGTTTAAAATGTCTTACTTTAATGTACTTTTATCAGCCTAGTCTAACTCCCCACCTTGAAAAATATTGGACAGTTAGTGTCCTTGTAAGCATGTGTGGCACCTGGTTGTTCCTGGGAGGAAGTACTTGAGATGCTCCTTAGGGAAATCACGAGAGGATAAGGTTTCCCATTTCCTTCCTGCTTGTGAATTATCTGTGTATTTAAAGAAAAGTTAACTTCCCAGAGGCCACCTTAATTCACCACTCCCCCTGCTCTCTTCCCATAGAAGTCAGAGACTCAGCCATCTGAAAGAGGCTCTAGGCTGCCTTTGGCCCAATCTGTCAGTTACCGTTTTCATCCTGCTTGCTCTCCTACATGTCTCTCTTTCTTCTTCTGCAGGCTTCTTCTGTCCATTACTCATGCCTCCACTTCCTATTCCCCAAACTCCTCTCCTTTTCTCCTTGCAGTATACACGTTCCCCTACTTTGAACTTCATCTCTGAAACCCTGACTCTCTGGGGGTGTGGCTCAGTGATAGAGCACTTGCCTAATGTATGCAGTGCTTGGGTCCGATCACCATACTGAAAAACAAGAGAAAAGAAAGCAAAAAGACAAACTCAGTGTTAGAACACAAAATCTGCAAAACTCTTCATGTTTTTTTGTGAAAACCACCCCTTCACCACCATCTGCCCCTTTGATCTTTTGCAGTGGCTATTCAGGCCCTTCTCTCTCAAGGTTCCATGCTGTGAGACCTGGAGTACATAAATAACTTTTTTTGAGCCTCAGTTTTCTTACTTACAATAGGGAGTATTTTGGGAGGTAGGTGAGGATTAAATGAACCACATTTGTTAAACTTACCCTTTTATACTACTAAATTATGCAATAAATTTGGAAAGAGGAGGTAATAGTTCAGGTATTGACTGTACTCAATAACATCCATTACCAAATTAAAAAGGATACACCTATAAAAGTAGTAGATATATCTCCTAGATTCAAATTCCATTCAGTGGCAGTCAGTCTTTATTTTCCTCAGTTGGCATAGAAATGGCCTCTTCCATGTTTCATACACCTTAGTATGTTCATGTGATATGGATTTGTAACAAATGAGAGTCGCAGGCTATAACATTTAAGTGATTACCTGTTACTATTTTGAATGAAACAGCAAACTTACTGAGCTAAGTTTGAGATTCGGCAACTTAGCCCATGTGAAGATTTTTAATTTGGATGATAAATGATCTGCAACTCAGCCAAAGCATATCTAGAAAAATTATAACTATAGACATGAACTTATGTTTTTAATTCTCTTTAGTTTCTATATGTCAGATATTATGCTGTTTCTTTTTTCCAATTTTATTCATGTATGTTTGTGATATATGTACAGTAATCTTGGAGAATTGGTTCAAATAAATATGTATCTTCATGCTATTTCTTAACTCTACATGTTACCAAGTTTCATCATATGCAGTTTAACAAGGATTCCATTGCTAAAATCAAGCCAATTTACCCCATAGAATAATCTCATAAAAATACTATTTCTAGCACTAGAACCATTACATGGAAGCAAAAGCTCTTGTAAACTGAAGATAGAGTCTTAGAATAGAATATTTTCCTGAATGGATCTGAGATTAATGTCTTAAACTTTCATCATTATTTTAATAATAGAAGTTAATATTTACTATTTTTCCTGGGAATACCATTTTTCTTTCATTGCTTTCGTATTCAACCCTTGAATCTTATGTACAAATATATCAACATTAGGGAGAAAAAGTGGGCTGCTCTATATTTACCCTATTAGGATAGTGCTTTTATTATTTTGTATTATTTTGATATAGTGAATTAATTTCTCTTTGAATAATGTCTGGAGAAAAAGTAATGACAAATACACTTACAAGAAAAATATTGGTTAAAACAAGTTTCCTCTAGAGTGAAATAAAGGAATTTCTTTTATAAGAACACTAGGAAATTAAGGCCTTTTAGGCCTTAAGAAATACTGTAACTCATTATAAGGGATGAAACATTTACCATGTTTCTAAACAATTACAGTCTAGTAATTTAACATTGGAAAACTCTTCCCATATGAAGAAAAAGTTATATTTAAGAAAGAAAGCAATGAGAAGCTACTAGTCAGTGAGGATCTCATCTTTATTTTTGCTACTTGTAGTTCACTTTTCCTCTTGGTAAATGTACTTAAGTAGTAAGAGTCACAGAGTCAAAGCTCACAGAGTCATAGCTTAAGTTGTGCACATTGACAATGTCCCTGAGAGTGTGCTGTATACAGAGTTTAAGGCAGACACACCTGTGTTTGGGACCTAGCATTTCTGTTTACTGTAGCGTAGGTGCTTGCTCAACAGAATAAATAAAAATGAGAGCTAAGACAAGACTGGGATAAAGTTTTGTACATGCTTTGTAGTAAGTTATCATGCTAGTTTAATCTCTTATTTTTCCTTGGAAATCGACAGAATAATAACATTATGATGAGAAAACTTAACCTAAGAAAATTGAGGGACTAATAAACACCCAATTGTTTAGCCTCAGTAGGTTTTAAAGATGAAGAAATAAAAATACCCGAGAGTCATCGTCTCAAATTTCAAACCAACAATTAGAATAGGCACCAATATTGGAGATAGAATCATTCTTCCATTGATGTGTAAACTGATTTAGATATATAGAACATCTCAAAGTTTCTTACCTTTTGATTCAGTTATTCTACTACAGTACCTTGCTTATAATTGGGATTTTTTTCACAAATATATATATATATATGTACCAGGGATTGAACTTGGTTCCTTCTGCTTTCGAGGCAGGTGTCAGAACCACTGAGCTGAATCTTCACCCTTTTTCACAAATATTTATAAATAAACATTTCTATTAGGCTGATTTTAGATAATGGTAACATATTTTACAGTGAACATTGTGTGGTCATTAAAATGAATTCAAAAGAACAGTTACTAGGGGGCTGGGGATTTAGCTCAGTGGTTTCGCCGCCTGCTACCCAAGCACAAGGACCCAAATTTGATCCCCTGTACCAAAAACAAAACAAAACAAAACAAAAAGAACACTTACAAGGTTGAGAAAAGAATGCCTAAGCCATATGCCTAAAAAAAAATACACATGCACACACACACACACACACACACACACACACACACACACGCACGCACGAGCTTGGCATGGTGGCAGATTCCTGTAACTCCAGCACTCTAGGAGTCTGAGGCAGAAAAATTAAAAGTTTGAGCCCAGGATGGACAACTTAACAAGTTGATGAGAGCTTGTCTCAAAATATAAAAAAAGGGCTGGGAATGAGCAACTCAGTGCAGAGGTACTATGTTCTGTTCCCAGTACCACCACAAAAATAGACTCAACTGTACATATATGATTCAAAAGAATATTTAAATTATCAAAAGCAGGAAAAGGCTCAGATGGCAACCCTGGTTCTTTTCAGAGGTGGGGTTATGGATGGGTTCTGCTTTCTTTACACTTAAAACATGAATGATGTATTTTTATGTTCAGGAAGAAAAGGGTAAGTTTGACCCATTGTGTTGAAATCAAGTGGAGCAGCCTGAGAACAGGAGGCCCTGAGAGCCTTTGCCCTGTGGCCTGGCTTGCTGGAGGGGAAGGACATGCAGGTCAGATCAGCCCAGCCTGGTCCCACCCCCTAGCAACTCACTAGTCTGTGGCCTCTGACCAGGGGAGCGAGGAGTAAGGGAAGAAGGAAGCTGCAGAAACATTTCTAGTGTAAAGAGTTTGATCAACTGCAGCGTGTGGCTTCCGGGCTTCTCGTTCTACTCAGAGTTTAGCTATGGCCAGAAACTCTTTTACTTCATGACTAAGATCTGAGTATTTTAGACTTTTCTGCTTCCTAGGGATATACATTTTTTTAAAGTGGAGTGATGTGCCATGACCTGGCATCATATTTTCACTTTGCAATATAAAGGATATTAGGAGGAAAATATGCTGTCTATTAACTTAGCACTTTTATGAAAGAAAGAGCTCTACTCAGAAATGCACACAGCAGATCATAATCTGAGAATAAAATATTTTAATTGGACAAATTTTGTCTTCTGAAAAACTCATTATATTTTTCTTTTCATCTTCTTACAGACAGGTGAGTATGACCACGGTATGACTATGGAGGAGCCTGGATCCAGGAATTACCACTTAATCTCTAACTAGCACTTGGCTCACTTTATATTTAATCTCTCTTCGTTCTAAAAGAATTCCTGTCCCTGTTTAGAAATGAGGGCACTGAGGCCCAGGTGTGGTAGAAGATAGAATGGGTTTATCTGACCAGATTTCATTATACTGTCTATGAATGTTCATGTTTGTGATTAGGTTGTCTAGGATAAAAAGAAAATGAAATATGCAGTTGGTTTATAAATGAAATCATCTAAGAGTAACATAAGCTTTGAAACAGTAAATTTGGTAAATTAAATTGTTGACAGCATTGCTTATTGTCAGTTTGAGTGTTGCTAGTATAACTAGAAGGGACAGGGAACATGAATTTATAGAGGAAGTGTACACTTCTAAAAAAAGTGAGAACGATATGTGAAAAGATGCAGAACACTGGTGGGAAATAAGATAAGCGTAACAGCCAGAAGATACCAGAAATAGAAGCAGGACTAGAAAATATCTGGTAGTCCAGGAAGACAAGAAGATGGAGCATTTGCAGTGAGGCTGGTGGTCACTATTAACTTTGCACTAAGTACTTGAAGTCAGAGTAAGTGTTGTTTAAAACTCAGGCAGGCTAGAGGACTGGAAGTGGCAGGAGTCCAAGAGGGGTAGGGAAAATGAAGACCACAAAACTCAGTGTGACAATAGAAAAGGGGAAATTATACTAGACCTAAGACCTAAAACTACCTAGATTGTTACTTAGGTAACCATCTGCACCTATTAGGAAGGACTATGTCTATTCCATCTCAATTCATGATCAATTCCAGGGCAACCCTCTATGACCAGTCTTGGTCATTCAGTGAGAATGGTAACTTAGTATTTGGTTTTCATGGATTTATGTTTTAACATGTTGCTGCCGATTGTAGTGGTTATGTTTTTGTTAATCTTTAATTCTTTTTTATTTGAATCCACGCAGTGGAGTGCTACCTGACTGAGATAGTCGGCCCACCAGCAGTATGCCCATGGCCTGTTACAGCACTACAAATCTGGGAGTGTGCTAACATAAGTAATCGAGATCCAAGCCCCCAGTAGGCAGAACATATTTGCTTTTATCATGTATATCAAACCAGTGAATAGTCTACCACTTTCTTCCTTTGAGCCTTCTCTCACTTTTTATGATGAAATATACATCAGCAATTTTAAAAGAGCCTCCATCCTGTCAGTCACGTCAAATCCAGTCCATTACTTTTTCAGACACTTTCATGAGGCAGTCTGCTTGAAATCTATTTTAACTTATTTTTTAAATAGCACTTTATTTTGTTCTGTGGAGCCTGTGCATATTTAGCTTTAAATTTAACTCTACTTGAATAGAGTTTTCTTTCCATTTAGTCTTGGGGAAAGGGAGGTTTTCTGTCTCCCTTCTTTTTCAGAGTAACACCTCTCTTCTTTTTAGGACTCTCCCTTCAGTGCCTCCTCTGTGTCCTGGTTTCTTTACCTGGGATCCACCAACACAATTTGAGGATTCATTGAATTTACATAGGAATACAATTTCTACCTTTATTTCACTAACTTATAAGTAAGTGAAGTTTAGCAAGTCCTTCATTTATGGGTATAAATACCAAAACATGAGAATTATGTGCAAATTTGTTACCATTAAAATAATGGATACAGGCTGGGGATTTAGCTCAGTGGTTCCGGTGTCTGCCTTGCAAGCGCAAGGTCTGGAGTTCATTCCCTGGTGCAAAAAAACCAAAACCAAACAAAATAATGGATACAGTCACACTATCACACTGTACTTGTTATATACTTGAAAATTATAGTAGGTATTGAATACTTCTACATACTAATATTATAGACATGTATCACTGTATTACAAAATTGTTGTAATTTTTGATAGAATTTTTAATATAAATTAACGTCCTTTATAATCCTGTGTATTTTATCAACTTAAAAGCATTATTCTAAGGAGGCATTAAAAAGCTTTGAAAGGAGTTCATGGTTCAAAGACTGTTAAGAACTTAGATTTTTCTGGAGTCTTCTGTTTCTAAGTAAAGCATAGTTTGAAAATCTTGCTTGTCCTGAAATGCCCATAAGTCATTAGGATTGTATTTTACTCCCAAATCGTATGATCTGATATTTTCATATTGCATGTGGAGTAAAACCATTTTTAGTGCCAGTTAGAAAAATGAGTCAGACATTAACTTAGCTCTTGCTATAGTGGAATCAGACCTGTCTAATTACTGTGGTGCAGTTACACTCATCTGAAAATTTGCTATACTTCCCTTTTCAGCATCAAATAATCAAAACTCTTATTCTGCTGTGAATGATAAAATGTTTTTTCTCTTAAGTGCTGAATGCAGGCATTGATCTACTATGACTAAAAGGCTTTTATAACAACTTAATTAATCTATTAAGTTCTCACAACATTCTAGGTACTGTAAAATATCCACCCATAGGTATAGGAGTGTTTACTTAACACATAGATATGGAATACTAAATGCAATGAACCCAAATCTGTATAGAATACTTTAAGGTAGATAGTATTTTATGAGTAAACGGTACCCATAGTTACACTTATTTTTGAGTATTTATGTGCGTGAATTAAATTTCAAAATTAATCAAGTCCTCAGTCCCTGTTGTCTCCTGGTAACTATACTGTATCTAAGGAAGAGGCAGTTCCATTTGCTGTGGCTGGCTCACTGGAGAAGTAGTTGTTTGCTTCCTTTATAAGTGCTGACTTTGAATAGTGGTAAAGAGCAGGAATTTAGGAGTCAGACGGAGCCATATCTGCCTCTTGCCTCCGCTGCTCCTCCTTTAAATATCATTTGATCCTCAGATTATCTGTACAGAAAAACAAAGATACTAAAAAGGTAGTTATGGAAATTAAGTCATATGAAAATGTCTGTAATAGTCGTCAGGTATATAGTGAACTTTCAACATATTTTAGTTGTTTTTGTATCTGCCAGAACTCTCGTCACATAATCCCACTACCCTAGTAATGAATGAAAGAATGTTTCCAATTCTTAAGTTCTATTTTACTGCTACCATGAGTCCATAAGATATAGAAAACACAATTATGTTAGGATACACGTGCACACGCATGTACTATATATATGTCACTGTCTCTTTATATATACTGCACAGTTTTTTCAATTCAGTTTCACCATAGGGTATTGTCAGATGGCTCCTCAAATGATGGTGAAATTCACTTTTGTGATGGTGTTCATCAATCATAGTGAGTGTGATCCAACTTGGCAAGAGCCCAGGATTTTTGCCTTGAATGTTTTCAAGAAATATAGACTGCTAAGCAAGCAAATTACCTTGGGTGAACAGAGTACACTAATGCGTGGGGAGGCAGAAATTTCAACTAACGTGACAAGAAGTCTCAGCCTTGTTTTCCTCCCTGTTCTTTCTTGGCCAAGTAATCTACTCAGAGATAAATAGTCTCTTGTCCTGGAGCCTGCTGAATCTTTCACTCAGCTGCCATTGATTACTTCTACCAGACGTATTCATTTGAAACTTTCTATTGATCTGTTTACAAAATTCACTTCAGGACTTATTTTGAGACAGGGATGCTTTCAGCAAGGGGTTCCTTTGGGTCTCATTTATAATTTTGATGTAGTTGGCAAGGCCATCTGTATGTTCAGATAGATTGTCCCAAATGCTTGGTCTTTAGATTGTGTGTAATGGCAATAACTCAGTGTCTCAAAGGTCCATTCAGTGAATCATTCATTCACCAAGTATTTTCCTACTGACTACTTTGTGCAAGGTGCTTTGGTAAGTATTAGAGATGCTTCAGCTAGCTCTTACAGGCCAAATTAGTTTTAGTTTTGTAAGAACTCTTAACAGACTGATAAGAATATCTTTGCTTTGTTCTTGTGTGTCCTATGGATATTGACCTGAAGGCTTAGCTAGGTATCTAAGTCACTTTTCTTGTTGCTGAGACAAAATACCTGACACTGCAACTTCAAGGAAGAAAAATTTATTTTGGCTTATGGATACAGTTGCTGGTTGGCAGGTTCCAAGGCAGAAATGGTATGGTGGAAGGATGTGATGAAGGAAACCTGCTAATGTCATGGTGGCCAGAAAGCAGAGAGAGAAGGGAAGATGCAAGGAGAGAATTATACCCTTCTAGGTCACACCCTGAATGACCCACCTACCCTGCTGGCAGCACACTCACTCACTGAACTCATTAGTGGATGAATCCAGTGATTAGTATAGCACTCTCAAGATCCAGTCACCTCCAAAATTCCCACCTCTGAGCACATGAGGCTTTGGGGGGATGTTCTCTATGGAAACCATAACATTTTACTCCTGGCCCCCAAAAGACTCATGCATATCTCTGTGCAGTATACATTTAGTCCATCTCTAATAGTTGTGAAAGTCTTAGCATTTCCTGCATGCCTGAAAAGTCCACATCCAAAGTCTTTTCTGAGAATTAAGGCAAACTCTTAGCTGTGAGCCCCAATAAAAATTTTACAAAGTTAAACACCATGACACACAGTTGCACAGGGCAAACATTTCCATTCAAAAAGGGAGAAATAGGGTGATAGAAATCAGAGCAAAGCAAGACTGGAACTCAGGTGGGCAAGCAGTGAATCCCATAACTCCATGTCCAGCACCCACAGCACACTGTGGGAAGATGGGAAATCCAAAGGGCTTGGGAAGCCCCAGTCCTGTGGCATTGGCAATTGCAGCCCTCAGAGTCTCTGTTTTGGGCTGTCTTTGCTCACTGCATGTAGTTTTCCAAAGCAGACATTCGACAGTCCTGGTATTTTCAACTTCTTAGGGTCTCCACTGCAATTTCAGCTTTACTCTCACGGTTTCCCACATGGCCTCATCTCCCACCCCTTTTTTGCCTGTAAAACCAGCACCACATAGATGACAGTAAGGACTGCTGCCAGCTTGGGGAGGGACTGGGCCCTGCATAGGCTCCAAATGCCTAGAGGATAGAGCTCTGTAGACAGATACTTATCTGTAGATCAGATATCTGAACTTTTTCAGTAATGATATTTATGAATCTATATGAATGTTGAAACTTAGTAGAACGTATTTGAAATTATGAATGACTGAGTTTTTGTCTCTGGATCATCTCCAAGTAGAATCTGAGAAATAACTGCAAAGTGAAGGCTAAGGTTATGATTTCTGTTACATAGATGTGTTCTGTGCCACCTTCACCAAAAAAGTTGGTATGTTTGTCCCTTAGTTTTCATCCCTAGAGCAATTTTAATGATTCTTGAAAGATGTTTTCTAGTACAATATCTCAGGAGGACCCATGTTAAATGGATCAAATCATTAAGTATTATGGCATATATATGTATATATATGTTTATATATGATATACACATACATGTATGTATATGTATATATGTGTATATGTGTATATACACATATATACATGTGGATGAACTCATGGTAACTAATCCATTATTTGTTCCTTGATAAAATAACTTCTATCACATAACTTCTGAAATTCTTTTTCCTTTTTTTCCTGTGTTCTGCAGCATTTAAAAAAATTCACAATTTTGCATCACTGTCTTTCACGATTCTCTTTACCTGGAATGAAGCAACCTGTAATGGCAGAAATGCCTGCTGTGTCTCTATAACCTGTGGGTCACACCTGCATTTACAGAGATAATTAAAATATTCAGTACCTTGGGGCAGGGGCAGCAACCTGATAGAATAGGTGCTGGCCCACAGCTCTGGAGCAGGAGCACAGGAGCCTGAGTAGGGGCTGATGAAAATCAGACTTTCACCTTTACTTAGCACTGAATCATGGGGAAGAATAAGGAGCTATAGGGAAAAGAATAACATAAGTGGGCTGGAGAGGCTTTTACCCAGGGGAACTAGGACAGTGGCTGTGAAGCATTTTGGACGTACTTTAACTTCAAATGTTACCTTATGGACACTAATGGAGTACCAACTGCTTGTAGTCCAGATCTGCTGGTTGTCCCTCTCTGTGATGGATACAGAGATTGCCAGGGGAAGAAAGTATAGCTGAGCTCTCTCTTCTGCTTGGAGAAAAGGCACCATCTTTTGTCATTGCTTTTTCCCCTCTGTGTTCAATGAAAAGTTATTCAGACATTTGTTAAAAAAGGAAGTCAGACTTTGTTCAGGATGATCACAACAGCTATAAAGGCAGATGTAGTGGGGTTTAACAGCAGGGCAGAGAGATTGGGCTCAGACCCAGACAGAACAAGGAAAAGTGGGAATTCAGAACCATGGAGCAGGGTGGAGGAGAGAATGTCAGTAGATGGAAATTTATGAAGACACAATCAGAGCAGTAAGGGTAAGGCAGGGTTATGGCTACACAGTTTCATGGGGTTTTACATGATCAGATATCTAGGAAATGGTGGAGGATGAGGGGTTATATCAGATATGAAAGGTGATCAGATATGGGGAGTGGGGAGTTCTGACTAAACTGTTTTGAGACAAGTCTTGCTAAACCTGCACTCTTGAAGGTCATGCCCAGGGATGGGGCCTACTGGAGCTCAGAGGAACCTGGGTAAAGTTTACTCAAGGAGAAATTTTGTTACTCATATGTTTTGCCATCTGTTATTTTCTCTTTCCTTTGATTTTTTTTTCTTTTTGCAAAAACAGATTTGGCTAGCTGTTATTTATTGTTACTAATGCTTACTTTGATCCATCTAGCATAATAATTTTTTTACATGCATCATTTCATTTAATACTGCCAACAGATCTGAAAGGTGGTCACTTCTCTTACAGATGAGAACATGAATCATAGAAATGTTGGCAGAAGCTTAACTTTTGACAGACACACAGCTGGTATGAAACAGGCCTTGATGTGAACCAGACCCAGCTGGCTAAAAAAGTCCATACATTTGTTACGGCAGAATATCCCTGTGTTTTACCTTTTTGATTTTTTAAATACCTTCAGCCTGGCTTGTTCTCTCTTGAATGCTCCCTGTTGCCCTAAACTAGGGATCATGGTTGTGTGTGTACATGCATGCTTGATATATGGGGGTGGGGAGAGATAGCCCAGTCCAGAGGACAAGCTCTATATTTATTGGGTAGGAGGAGAAAAAGAGAGACATCGCCTCATAGATTCTATAGACATGTCAGTTTGTGGTTCCTACCCTGTAAAATATTATTCTTTCACTGAAAATAAATGTTGTTTTGCTTGTGAAAATGTTGTAGGACTCCAGTTACACAAGGGTAGACCTCAAGGGCTAATATAAAAGAGAGAACATAAGAGGGGAAAAGCTGAATTATTTTGCATAATAAAGTGACAGAGAATTTAGTTTAACCCCTGGCAGCTCAAGAGAAGCTTTGGTCTGGAATTTTGAAAGAAATGGAGCTCTAGATATGTTATTAAGATGATGACCTCAGATTACACGCAGAGACCTCGGAGGAGAATGAAAAGTAAGAAAAAACATTAGCAGAGGGAAGGACTAGAAACTGGAATATGCCAAAGAACACATCTTATATTTCTTTTTCTTTTGGATGTAAGTCCCATTGTCAATTTCAGCATGCCAGGGGCCACTGAGACGAAGCTGTGCCCTGAGGTACGAAGGAGAAAGAAGTGTCCACACTTGGGCTGAACTAAGCAACCACAGGATGCACACAAGATATGGATCGGGTCAGTGAGGATCCAGCTGGCAGGAGAAACGGGGTAGAAATGATTAGAACACACAGACGTCCCCCCCCAGAAATGCTCAGAAATCTCAGCAGCTGGGCTGGGCTCCTCTACAGTCAGCCCAGACCATAGGTCAGGTTGCTTGGATATTTAAAAAGACTGTAACCCCAGAAGTTTGGAATGTGTGGGGTTACTGAGGTGACAGGATTTCAGTGCTTTGAGGAAGTGAAGAGTTGCTTTTTCCCAGATTTATTTTGAGCTCCTGCTTGTTCTCCTAGTAAGAACATTTTCACAAAGCTTCCTTCTACTGTAATCTGTTGTATAAATATCTGGGCTAAAAAAGATGGATTCCAGTCGGTTTTGATAGATTTTCTTTATAGCACTGTGCTCTGTGTTCAAGCTCTGTATCACCTGGCTCTTTAGATATTTTCCAAACTATACAGCCTGGAATGTGCTTCAAGACCGGTTTTCATTATTCTCAAGTCATTGGTCAGTTACCTCCTTTTATGGTTATCAGTACATTTGTGTTTCCTTGAGGAAATCGATTAGATTCGATCCTAATGGTTACCACTCACTGAGTGCCTATGTGCCTCAGCCTTACACTGCTTCACATGAACTATCAAATCTTCAACAGCTCAATGAAGTTGCTGCTATCCTATTTCTGTTTTACTGAGGAAGAAACTGAGGAGTGCAGAAATGAGACCTTTTGACCAAGAGATCATGGCAGTTGTCAACAGAGCTGAGACAAAAATTTCGCTTACCAGGAACTACTTGAAGCTGGTATGGCTCTTAATGAAATTATCTTTTGGTTATTAGTAAAATAGAGTTTGTAATCCCAGTTTATTGTTTTCAAGCCCTAAGCCTTTAAGAAAGCCCTTTTGCTGTTTTGACAGCAGTGGTCAGGAGTGGATGTGTTCATGTACTGGCATTTGAAAGCTTAAGTTGCTCCATACACATGGAATTCAGAGACTGACATCTCACTTTCCTTTCTCTGTCTCTGGAGAAACTCAAGACTTCCAGGTAGGAAAACATTTTTGGCTAGATACAGGATTCACATGTTTATCTTCTATTAAAAGTGAAAGATGATTTAAAAATCAAGATAGTTGACAAATATTTAAGGTGCATTAATAAGGGAGAATGGCCTGGAAGGATTTTGGGGGGTCATTTGAACGATTGAAAGCACAGATCATTTCTGTAAATTATTACAGATTCACTGGGAAGAAAATGTAGCTATAAAAATGAAGATTAATTGGGATTAGAAGATTTATTTTGGAATGGCTGTGTTATCACATTTAATTTTTTTTTTTTTTCAGCACTGAGGATTGAACCCGGGAAGTGTTGAGCTGTATCTCCAGAGATTTATTTTTTTTAAGGATTTCACTCAGTTTCCCAGGCTGGTTTTGAACTGAGGACCTTCCTGCCTCATCTTCTTATATAGCTTTTGGGTTGCAGTTGTGCACCATCATGTCCAGCTGTACCCTTGAGTGATTCTTCTGGCCATAATTCCTGTCATTTAGGAAACTCTCATTGACTCAGTTGATTTGATAAGAACTATTTTTCCATGTTGGAGATTGTAGCCTGTTGTCACTTATGCTAAGGGACCCTACAGCACCTAGACTTTCTCTGTCCTGACTAAGCTCAGCACTTGCTTCATCAGTCACGCTAGAGGGGCCACTACTGACCCAATCAGCAGCAAAAACTTTCATAGGTGATTGGGAGAACAGTGCCAGTCCACTGTCCAAACTGTCTTGCAAGGAAGTGTGCGTGTTGGAGTCTAGAGACACACAGCAGAGTGGTAGGGAATTTGCAAATTATTTCTGATTATTGTGATATAGATTATGTATTTTTGAGCTACAGCTTAGTACAGTATACCTGTTGGGCATAGCCCTCACCCTTGGTAAAATTTTAAATGAAAGGTGAGATCCGTTTCTCCTTCAACATTATAGATTATATAACTGAACCCCTCCTTCAACTTGTGGCACTGCATTTATTGCCTTTTATAGCATAACATTGCATCTGTATTATTTGTAATATGCCATGGTAGACTATGGTTTGGATTATATATTTTTAAAATACAATTTGATGAGAAGGAAAAACACATATTTAATCCTGATAAAAGTTAACACTATAATAAGGTAATGAAAAATTCCAAGCTGAGCTATGGAATCCCTTTGAATAGAGGCAAAATTACATTGGGAATTTTACTCTTTTTTGGAAATAGAAATACAATTTGGCCTATATTCCTGAACAAGGTGCTCTCAGTGTGATTGCTGTCATACATGGGCAGGGCCAGCATGCTCTATACCTTGTTTTCCTTTTCCATTTCTCTGAGCCCTCTTCCTGGGTATGTCCTACTCGTTATGCATGTGACTATTCTAACCCTTGAAGTGTGTGTCTTTAAAACAGAAGATCTTAATGACTTTCCTGATTCCTTCTACTTCTCATGGCCAGACCTGCCCTGTTTGGGAGTCTCTGGGCTGTAGATGGAGGCAGCAGACCCTTACAGATATTATGACAAAGGACAAGAGCCTTATTTGTGGAAGTGGAGCTGCTCCTTGCTGCTTCTTCTGAATAAAGACACCCAGACTTGACCCTGGGCCCCCTCAGGGAATTAGGGAGAAGGCAGTTTTACATAACAAATTCCACTTAGTTGTGCAGATGGGGAAGACTTGCTGTGAATTGTCTGAATCCAGAGATTTGCCCACAGAATCTCAGTTCCTGGAATTTGTATCAGTTTCAATTTAAGCTGCTGATTAACTGTATTTATTTATACCAGTACAAAAGCAAATTATTTCAATTGCTAAGCTTTAGGAATGTAACTCTGCAGGCTGCCTTTAAAACCACAATGCCACTCTGGCCCTCCTTTCAGAAAAAAACCTTCTAGTTTCATGGCATTTATTTTTTTGTGCTCAGATTTTTTAAAACTTAAGTTTGCCAAGGCCACTTTATAGATAGATGCTTAATGGTTTTTGGTAAATTCGTAATTAAAACTTTCCTAGTTGCTTTGAAAGAGTCTTACTTACCATATTTTGATGTGAAATTTGGAAATCCATTCATTGTTATGATTTTGAGATTGAGCTCTTTTTCCTTGGAGGTTTCCTTTTCTTTCTCTTCCTCCTTTGTTCCATTGCCCCAACCTTCTCTCTCCATCCCTTCTTTCTTTCTTCTTTCCTCTCTCCTTTCCTCCTTTCTTCCCTCTCTCTCTTCTTTTTCCTTTTTTAAAAATTTTTGTGGAAGATGTAATCTGTAATGAAGAAGTTTATGTCTCAATAGATTAATAAATGATTGGATCATTCATTTATGAGCAGATACTTAACTTTTAGAAGACCATCAAATGAATTGTCATGAAAAGAAAGTTTCTAGTTTTTTTTTCCCCCTCCCCACCGCCTCTTTTTCTCTGTCTCTCTCTTGTAATACGGGGGACTGTGCCTAGAGCCTTCATATTGAGCCACATTCCCTGCACACAGTTTTTATTTTTTATTTTAGAGAGAGAGAGAGAGAGAGAGAGACTCACTACGTCACTAAGTGACCAAGGCTAAGACTTGGGTAGCAATCCTCCTGTCTCAGCCTCCCAGAGTGGTAGGATTACAGGCCTAAGCCACCAGGCCCTGTGTTTGTGCTTTTCCTTTCTTGTGATAGGTGCATGTTTAATGTGTGACTTCAATTCTTGAACTAAGAAACTGCAGAAAAGAGAGAGAAGGCAATTTCTTTTTTATCTTTACAGTTCTTTGGGATAACACCTAGGGTCCCATTAATAAAATTCTTTTCTTCTTTTTTTTTCTTCTCAACTTTATTTCCGTCATTTAGTATGTTTCTTTCAACATCACCTTGTGAATGTGTAGGTCATCAGCATGCAGAATGTAAGCTGCTCATTGCTTCTGTGTACATCTAGCAAAAGATACATCCACTTCCTGGATTTATATAGCCTTTCTCTCTTTTCTCTCACTGGAAATTAATTAGAATTTGTTTTGTCAATTTATATTCCCGGGACTTTGAATTCTTGCTCAGCTGAAGGATTCTAGAAGCTCTGTTTTGCCAAACCTAAATTCATGGCACCCCCTTTCCAATATCAGACATACATCAAAGTAGACAAACAATGGAGAGAAGGAAACGTCCTGATTCCTGCATGTATCAAAACCTACTGATGGTTCCAGTAGTGTTTTCTGGCCTCCCAGCCATGAGCACATGTAAGAGGCATCCATTAACCGGAGGGATACTGGGATTTTCAGTCTGAGAGTGGTGATTTAAGACCTATAAGCAGACATCTTTTCACTGCTGATTCATATAGGGCATTATCACATCCATGGTGGCCTTCACAATGTACATACAGAAGTAACATCATCCTAGAGTATCTGTTGATACGGAGAAACATGTGCCAAACATAAAATGGAGTGGCCTTGTTAAATGTCCCTGAAAATAAATGAAATAATTCTTAATTGGGTACTCTATACACTTTAGTTAGACATAGATGAGAACATTTTGATTTGTGTAGACTAGATTGCAGTTTTCTTTATGAAAGTCAAGTAAGAAACAGCATAAATGGAATTCACATTAACTAAGTCATGCTTCCTAGTATGAAAATATGCTGAGACTCCTGCCTGTCTCTGGGGCTTGAATACAGCCTGTGTCTGCCAAGGGTCTGTTGGGATTAAAGGCTTGGTCCACAGGCTGCAGCACTAGGGCCATGGTGGGAATTTGGGGAGGTGAGGCCTAGAGGGAGAGGTGAGGATGGAGGGCTGTGTAGTATTTCTGCAGTTCTTGTGGGGATTGTTAAAAGGATCAAGCCTGGCTTCCCCTTTTCCTGGCTCATCATGTGATCCTACTCCCTTGCTTGCTCTGATATTCACCATCCAGCATCTGCCACAGGCTCTTTGCCCTTGCAAAAGCCTGTGCTAGACTGGCTGGGTTTTCAGCCTCCAAAACTGAGCTGAATAATACTCTTTTCTCACCTCAAGTATTTTGTTATAGTGACAAAAGTGGCTAATGCAGCACTTTGTATTTGCTGACTGTGAATTTGTACAACTATGTAATTACTACTCTGATGTGACTCATGTAATAAGGTCGCCATTTAGTTAAACTTTTAGAGAATTATTACGTTTCTAAATGTAGAAAATTTATGACAAGTTTTTATTGCTCTGTTTTAACAATATTAAATACTAGTTGCTTTTGTCCCTGAAACAAACTATAATTATCAATTTCTTAATACTTTTATTTGCCAAGCAAACAGGCAAATTAGCCTTTGCATTATAGTAAATGCCTTATTTTGTAAATATATTCATAGATCACCTTTAGCTACGGAACTCAAGACCAATTTCCACTTCCTAACAAGAGGAACTGGAAATAGGAGTACAGTTTCATGTATAGCTAGATCTAGGAGCTCAGAAAAGACAGTAAATATTCTTTCTCTTTTCTTCCTTCTTCTTTCTTGTTTTTCTTTTCTTTTTGGTGTTCTCAGCTCTGCATACCCTTGGTGTGCTTTGGGACTGACCTGGTTCTCTCTATGTTGGGCAGAATGGATTCTGGTAGTCTTAAGTTTATCTCATTTCTTTCTTCCTTGATTAGAAAGAAAATTTTACATTCTCTTTTCCCATACATAAATCAGAAATAATAGTAGGACATTAGTTATCCTTGCTTGGGTAGCAGACCTGCCCCCATATGGATAAATACAAACTGAGTGAGGGCAAGACATATTTGATTAGATTTATTCAGGTTTACATTGCGTGCCGACTCCCACAGCCAGGAAGTGGAAGGCTGTGGCTATCTACTGGCTAAAAGACTATTTAAAATAGTTTTTCCATCAGGTTCTGAAATAGATAAATCATTTGAAACAAAAAAGGATTCTTTCTGTGCAATTCAATAGCTGTATATGTATAACACGCTCACTGAAACTGCCTAGGAATTCTGTGAAATGACTGTGGATGCCTTTGCTGAAGGATGACAACTTCATGACAAATTTTTTGTTAATATCCCCCAAATAGTACTGTAAACACTTCGTTTTTGCTTTTATTATTGTTGATTGTAGTAGTATATAGTGGTGGCATGGATAATTCCACTGTGGAAAGAAAGTCATAAAGGTCTATGCCTTAAATTTGTTTACTCATTCATTGAACAAATATTTATTGATATTCCCAACTTGACATAAGTCTGTGATTCACTACTGAAAAAACAAACATGGCCTTTATTCAAATGTCACCTTCTCAATGAAGCCTTCCTCACCTTCCATGCTGAAAACTACCTAGCTCTGCTCTTCTTTTACTTCATCAGCATTTCCTAGGCTCCTTTCCTACATTTCTGTCTTTGTAGCAATTACCACTGATGATTATATTTTACTCATTTATTTTTATTTAGATTGATTTGTATTTAGGCTTCCTTGGGACAGAGATACTGATTTTATTTTACCTTTATATTGGCAGCATCTAGGACTATATCTGGCACCAAGGAATAATTCAATACATGTTGGTTGTATGAACTGATGGGCCGTAGCCTTCCTCTGTGTTCCCTATATGTGGGTAGTAGGCATGTTAATTATAGATGCTGAACTTTCTCGAAGAAGACGCATCATGAGATAGATAGCAGTGCTAATTTGGATGAGGTGGTCAGAAAGGCGTTGCAAATATGGTGGCAGACATACCTGCTGGAATGAATGAGGGTCCAGTGCAGTTCACTTGAGGGGAGGAGACAGATGAGGGAGACAGAGGGAAGGACAGATGAGCCCAGCTGAAGTCTGGGACTATTGCTGGCCACAGTCAGGGGGCAGCAAGGTGAGGCTAGGGAGAAATTAAGAAGAGGGCAGTGAGGAGGGAGAGAGGAGTGATAGACAGAGGCCAGACCCAGCTGGCCAGAACTAAGATGGGAGTTTGTTCTAAGGGAGATAAAAAATGGTAAGAGGATTCTTGAGCGGCAAAGCAACACGATCTGCCCTGTGTTTGTAAAAGATCACTGGGGATATTGTTTGCCGATCAATAATGAGAGAAGGAACCCAGTAGGAGGCCACTATGAGAGTACAGAAAAAGATGGAAGGTTTGGATTGGATAATAGTGTGGGTTGCAAGAGTCTATTTTGGACTTTTTTTAGAGTTTAGGTCAAAGAAATTGGCTAATGGATTGGATGTGAAATGATAAAGGAGTCAAGATGAATCAGAAGTATGATTTCAGATTTGAATTTGAATTATTGTACAGAGTCTCCAAAAAAACTGGTATCTCTTGAAACCAGTGAATTTTGTTAAGTTAAAATCCATTCTATAGTTATACTTGAGAAAAAAATCTTTAAGGAAATAAACTTTGTAACATTTGAAATATGAGAAGCATTGCTAAAATTAGCAAGTGTAATGGGGACTAGATGGAGTCTGAGACTGTTCAGCTTCAATAATTGATGACAGAATATTCAGTCTGTAATATCTGTGTGCATCTAACATCGGCCCTAATTTTGATATTCTTGAACAGTTTGTTCTTCTCTGGAAAACAGAGTTGTTGTTCATGGCGCTGAGAGTTGTAGGAGATGGCAGTTGGCTGGGTGGGAGGAATAGGCAGCTTTGGGGACAAGAAATAATATCAGAATTCTCTGTAAGGAGAAGAAATCAGTCGGTTTCCAAACTCAGCAAAATAGTCCGTGACACTAGCAGTTCTGTACTGCTACCTCTTTTTATGTCACATCTCTTTATTTCATATATATGTGATTCACTTGTGCATATCACATTCATATGAAGACTTAGGGTCCAAATTTCTTTTGGGAACTGAAGATTTCATCTGACTTTTATTATTACTATTACTATTTATTATTGTTAGTGGAAAATCTGAGGGTATATGTCGTAAGCCATTTATCTTGAATGAGGTTAAGGGATTTCTGTAGGTTTTAAATCCTACTGTTTGAAACTTCAGTTTAGGTATATTATATAAGATAAAATAATTGCATTCATTTGGCAAAGAATAGGAAAATATCAGGAGCCTATTGAAATTATACTCATTTCAAATAAGATATTTTAAGGACTTAAAGTGTTGATAAACCTATTGTTTGATCTTAAATTCATGAATTTTTATTTTAATTATGTTTGAAGCAATATGTTTTTGAATCCATTTCCTAAACTGTCTTCAGACATAAACTGATAACTCTGTCCTAGTCTTGCAGAAGCAGAGCTCTGGAGATGAGTCCTTAGGTAAACAGAAACACTATTTTTAGCAGGTAGTTAGTCTAACAGCACTGTGAAGGCCAGCTGTGTGGGAGGTGATGGTTTCCAAAGGACCATCAAATGTCTGTTTCTTTCTCTCTCTATCTGTCTTTCTCTCACCTAATCTTGCTTTCATGTAAAGTTTCTCTCCTTTGCTAAGTGTGCATAGGAATAACTCTGTCCATGGCAGTTCGTCACAATATTGTTTATTTCTATTTGTTTCACATGCATATTCTTTTGATCTTTTACCTTATGTCGGATAAGGAGGGATTTCCAGAAGCTTCTTTGCATTTGATGTTGAGAGTTGTTCACACACTCAAAAAAAGACAAAACTGGATCATCCTCTGTAATCCTGTTTTTCTTCCTGAATTCCTACAGTTTTATTATTGCATAGTTTGTTTTCACAATTTTATAGTGTTTCCCAAATTTGAGGTTTGATTCATATAAACAATACTTCCTTAGAGTATATCTTGGGATACTCAAGCTTCAGTTACTAGCTGCAGTAACTTTAAGCACATATATTGTCTTAAAACTGTCATAATAGGATGTTCCAAATACTCTCACAGGAAGGGAAATTAATCGAATCTGATTTTTGGGAAAATTTGAAGCTGTATTAACAATATACTAGAATACTCTTCCTAGAATGTTAGTAGAAATAACACAGTATACCCTCTGTAGTAATAGCAAGTTAACTTGCTTTTAGCTTTATTTTAATGTCACTTTATTATAAACTACATTAAAATGCCAAAGTGTTTCTAAAAGTAATTTTTATAATAATATTATAGCCAACCTTTTGAGTTCAATTCTTCATTGCATAACTATAATTTCTGTTTAACTTGAGGATCCATGGAATGAATTGAAGCAGAAATTGGACCACTAAAGTTTTAAGTTAAATTTCATTTTAGAGAAATCTAAGGTACTTTTATTTTTTCTTGTGCTAGTAATCAGCCCCCAAAATGACAAGAAAAGTGCTTCTTAGCATTATGAGGAAATGAAAGGGTTTTCTTTTCTAGCCATTTTTCTTTTTGTTCACCCTTTAGCCACCAAATACCCAAATATAGAAATTAGACCCCAACCATAGTTTCTAAAAACACCTCTAAAGAGAGCCATTTATAAATTTGTACTGATCTACAAGACCTCTAAAACAAAACTGGCCCCCATTTGGGGTTACCCCACAAACATAGCTTGCAGGTACTAATTATTACTCTGACTTCCCCACATCCAATACATGGTGGAGGAGTCACAAGGGGCCAGCCAGGCTGGAAATGAGTGGGGTCCTCTAGTGGTGTATCAACACCAATGCTAAGTGGCCTGATTTGAGGGAGCATCAAGATAACTGAGTGGACAAAAGGGTCAGGTCTTGTTCATTCCTCATGGGGTGGTTGCTGCTCAGCTCTAGCAGATTGTACCCCGGTGTGGGTATGGTGGTCTAACAGTGCCACACTGGTTAAGTCAAGTGTCATTTTAATGGACGTCTCCTGATTTTTCAATGTTGAGAATTGTTTTACATTTTGAAAGGAATTACTTATGTTAGGAAGTCACATTGACAATATTTGACCAGAAAACTCAACTGGAATTTTGGTCACCATGTGGAAGATGAGGGGTGGAGGGCAAGACTGGAGGCCAGAAGATAGGTAAGGATGGACTGTCCAGATAAGTTACAATGGTGCCCCGCACTGTGCAGTGCAGCTCTCTGGAGAGACAGTAGAGAGTGGGTGAGAGATGTTCTGTTGATGGAACAGGCAGGCCCCAGCACCACTTGGGTGTGGATAAGAGCCTGCAGATGAAGCTTCAAGTTTCTTTGGGGTCCCAAAAAAGAAGCTGCTGGGGCTCAGGTGGAGTGTGCATACTTTTAAGAGTAATCTGAAATCCAATTATCTGCCTTCCACAAGTACAGACACTACTCCTGTGCACCCAGAATAATTATACCATGTACAGGCTCTGTTTTGATTTTTCAATCAGAGGATGTGCTGATGCCATTGCTACATTTGCTCAAAAGGTCACAGCTTTGGTGGTTTTGACGCTGGAAAGCAAAGTTGAAAATAGAATGCCAGAGATTTTGTAAAGCAGATGGGGAAATGCTAACGGGGGTCAGTCTACAGTCACTGGCAGGAGAGGAGTGGGGGAAGCGAAGTCAGGAGCTGAAAATGCTCATGTAGACTAGAATGCTGAGGAAAACGAGAAAGGGGCGCTGCTGTGATTTTCCCCATTCTGAGTAAGCTTGATACTGAAAATTGAGTCACTTAACGATTCTCCATTGAGTTTCCTATGGGGTAAATATCCAGTCTATTGCTTACGGACAAAGTTTAAAGTACCCTTGAAATCCTGAGGCTATTTACCATCTCTATTTGAAGGAAAAACAAAAAGAGTTGTCAAGAAGGAAATGTAACAACAGGAAGAAAAAGCAATAGGTTTAGCAATTCCACAGTATTTATTGGGCATTGTCAAGTGCTAGAGAAGGCCCTGTTGATGCAATCAGTGTTGATTGAGACATAGCCAGAGCTCACAAGACAGATCAACATTTAAATAACTAATGGCAACATGACAGCTCAACTGTTGTATTAGTTGTCTTGGGGAGATTGAACTTCAGAGTCCAAGGGACAGAAACATATCCAAATGGCAATGTCACTGGCTGGAAAGAAGGGCATGGCTTCCAAAAGAGTTGTCATGGGGCTGGGGATTTAGCTCAGTGGTTTTGCCGCCTGCTGCGCAAGCGCAAGGACCCAAGTTCGATCCCTGGTACCAAAAAAAAAAAAGGAGTTGTTATGGCTCAACACAGTAGGTAGTAATAATGCTTGAGAATCAGTCTAGCAAAGGATGAAGATGACTGACCAACATTTTCCAGATAGAAGACATGGAGTGAGATGACACACCAATGGTGGGGCCCAAAAGACTTCAGATGTTGTAAGCAGGATTTACTACACAGAATAAGGAATACCTTTGTCATTCTTGACTTGTATATTGAGGAGTACAGTCTTTAAGCAATTGGGGCCAAAAGCACTCAGAAGGAGAAGGCCAACATAGATTTGGGGCTGATGAAGTTTATGATAACATCGATGGCAAAGAAGCTCCAAATCCTGCTCTTTAATTGAAACGTGGCATGAACTGAGAAGGAATTTGAAATTTGACACACGATGTAAGTTCTGAACCCCTTTTGCTATGACACCTCCTAGTTGTATGGTTCTAACCACTCCACAAAACCTCAAATAATTGAGCAAGTGTGTTAGTTCTTCTATTTTTGAGATCCAGGCACAGTTAGGCCTGTCCCTTGCTTGACATTTCTTACTGTATAAGCTTGCCTGATAGGCCTGAGTGTATGTGCCTGATTACTAGGATGATATGTAGACCACCCAAATGGGATGCTTCGGAGAGTGAACTGGGAAGGGGGAGAGTTATTGGAGACATAGTTACCAAGGAAACCAGGCATACATGGGGACTGTCCTGAGGAATGCAGGCTGTGTGGGCCCCGGAAGACCTTCTCCAGCTGAGTGATATGGTTCCTTTTTCTTCTCAAAGCCTCGAACAGAGCAGCATCCAGTGACTATAGTAGAACCCGTGGAAAGAAGCGTGGAGATCACATGACTCCAAATCTTCATTCACACGTGAGGAAACTGAGGTCCAGAGAGGTTACATGACTTATTCCTGCCTGCACAACAAGTTCTTTCCTTGAAGGTCTGTTTTCTTCTTGCCCAATCTTGCTTTCTTATCGATGTCCCAGACTGGAACCTTTTCTCAGATAGTGCCCTGTGCTTATTGTCTGGTTGATTAATAATCTTTATCTTAAATCTTTGGCCAGATTTTTATTCATGATTTTGGCAATGATCTACATTTTTATGCCCCTCCAATTCATTTGTTGAAATCGAATCACTGATGTGATAGTATTGGTGTTGGGGTTTTTGGAAGGCAATGTGGCTATAAGAGTTCTGTCCTCATCAGATTTGGATTAGTGCTGTTATAAACAAGGCCTCAGGGAGCTGACTTTCCCCTTCTATCGTGTGGGGCACAGTGAGAAATCTTCATTCTTTGAACCAGGAATCAGGCCCTCACAAGACATGAAATCTATTGGTGCCCTGATCTCAGACTTCCAGACCTCTGAAACTATAACTATGAGGAATAAACGTCTTTTGTTATAATCTACCCAGTGTCTTTTTTTCTCCAATAACAGTGAAATAGACTAAAACATTTTCTATCTTTTTCTACCATGACCCACAGTAACTAACACTGTACTGAGCACATGAATGTTTAGCAAATGTTAATTGAATTAACACGTGATTATGGAAACACTATTTTTTTATGGATGAAATGGGAATTAGGAATAATAGAGTCAGGTTCACTTGTAAATAGTGATTAAAAAAATCTCAGAAAATATGACATGCTCACTCTGAAGTCCAGCAGCCAGTTAAATATAACTGTAAACTAAAACTTAATCCTCTTGAGTCTTATATTTCTGAGACTATTATCCAGTGTTTGTTCCACTGCTGCAAAAGTGAATGACAGCAAAATATTAGGGACCTAAAAATGTAAAGCTACACAGTAGTGATTTTATCCCTTTTCCCTAACATTTTCCAGATACTGCCTCATGTTACTGGACTCCTCACTACAATCCTATGAAGCTGGCCAGCCGGTTAGGCTGCTTTACAAATTAGGCAATCAAAACTCAGAATTTAAGTGACTTGGACTAAATTGGTTCATTTTCTTCAATAAAGAACACAGAGAAACCTGGTCAATCTTAATACTGTCCTTGAAAGAATTTTTTTTTTTTAATTCAGCAAGACAAAGCTCTATTAGCTAAAATGTCATTCAAGGAAGAATTTGTGATTGAATGTTAAAAAAAATTTCTCAATTATCACTGAAGTACCAATATCCTAATTTTCTTGTGCTTTTGTGAGAAATTGTTACCAGAAAATCATGGTTCTTCATTATTTTACAGATACAGGTGAGGAATTGTAGAATCATGTACTGTGTAAGGCAAAGATGATAAAATTTTCAGAATTCTAATTAAAGATGTAAACATAAAATGCAGAAAAATAAATCTACAGTATGCCTGCACTCAGAGTGAGCTTGAATGCTTTGGGTGTGATGCTGAATTTCTGATGTGGTTTCCTGAGCATCCAGAGCCCTGGGCTCAGTCATAGGACTTCAAAGGAAACTTGGTATTCTCTGCTGGCTTGGAATTCTCTCTAAAATTAGGGGGTATTTAGGCTTATGTTTTCTGTGCTAGAAAACATCGACTTAAATCTACCCCATTAACAAATAGAGTTTTCAGGACATTTTGTTGCTTTGCTCCACTAAAGTTCGATTTAAACTACTACTAATTAAATTAAATGTGAATGAGAGAGGATTGTGAGATGAGGTAAACATCTTTATTTCTCCCAGAATCTTCCCTAAATAGCAGCTGAGCAGCTCTCTCCCCTGGATTTTGCAGAGACTGGGGGTTGTCTAAAGGAAGACAGGAGCTGTGCTTTGTTTGCAGTGTATTTGAGGAGCCCAGCAAAGGCCAGAGTGATAGCAGATTCCCATTAAACTTTGGCTGAATAAACCCTTGAGGCAGAGTCTGGAAACCCTCCCTGGGCAGCCTCTCCAGGCTTGTGTAGCAGGATGAAGAGCTTCCTCCGAAGGCCCTGCACACTTACCTTGGCAATGACCTTATTGAGTTGTATTGAGTTGTTTTCAGATGTCTTCCCCTCTAGAAAGTCATTTCCCAGACAGAGGGACCTCTTGTGTTTATTTTCTTTTTTGTCAGTATTGAATCTCCATTGCCTCTGTGTCATTGCCTCATGATATTTAATGTGTATTCTTTGAACGAAATCATTAAGGCATGAGTTCCTGGTACCATTTCTTCTCCAACTCATGAAGGTAAAATTTAAAAATGCACAGTGCTTTTGCTTGAGCATAAAGAACCCTCAACGGATATTGCATACAGCATAAATAGAATGTGATATAATGTAAAAAGTATACAAGTAATGAGCTATAATATACTATAAATAATATGAGTTAATACAATGATACTACAGTTAATATACAACATAGTATGATGCAATATATTATGAATAGCAGATAATACTGCATAGAAAAATAAATGCTGTTGGCTACATTTAGAATATGTTTTCCTTACAAATTTAAAATGACTGAAACACAGTTGACTCTGTTAGATTTTAAAGCTCTAGAATTAGCCTATTTTGTGACTTTGGGACAGTTACTTAAAGTCCACCAAGATTCAATTTTCTCATCTTTAGTTCTATAGTAATGTTTAACTGTGGGTTAAATAACAATCGCTAGCTTATGTGTGCTTATCATGGTCCTCACATCCTCTTAAACACTACCTGTATGTGTCTTACCTATTCCTCATCTGCTCAACTCTATGTGGTAGGAATTATCTTTCCCATTTAATAGGTGAAGAACCTGAGACTAGTGTTTTTTTTTCTTGACAAGGATAAAATACTTTGTAAACCATATATTATCTTACACTAAAGTAGGAAGACATAACTAAGAAGTTTTTGAGGAGCATGTAAAAAATTTAAAATATGGAATGGAATCAAGCATGGAGTGAGAACCTGTACATCATGCATTAGAAATCACACCTACCAGATGCTTGAGAGGAAAACATGCAAAGAATTGAATCCTAAATGCTCCAAATATGTCCACCGGAAATCCCACAGCCTTTGCAGGACTGGATCACACAATGAGGATGGTTTCTAGAACTGGTGAGATAGGAAGAGAAATGTTGAGGGAGAAGATCAACATCATCTATGGGATTTAAAATGTACAAACTCCTTCACATTTAGAGGTGAGAGTACTCCATCCTTAGTGCTTAGAAGATGGTTACGGAAAGGAATAGTGTGGTTACTGTTTTACAGACCTCTTGCTTTGCATGCTGACATAATTAGGAAAAAATAATATATTCAGATGGGGATTTTATATCCAAATGTTATTACTGGTTTTCTACACAAAGAAGTCTGGCTCCAACCAGTGTAGACAACAACTTCTCCAATTCAAAGTTAACAGGCTGCTGTCACAATTCCCAAATACAACCAGACTGATCATACGACTCTTGTAATATTGGAAATTTAAGTGGAAAAATAAACATATCAATAAACAAACCAAGCTAGGATGGATATGCTGAAATTTGTGTAGCTGGAAGAAGTAAAAAAGAGTTTGAGCCTACTTCCCTTTAACACATAATTTTACGTTCCTTTTAAACAGTGCTGCTTGGATTTGTACAGACAGGATTGCTCGCAGGTCCAACATCTTAATCCCTGTTCTTTTCTCTAGGAAGTTTAACATAAGTAAAATGTTAAAGAAAATGTTTGCAGGAAGTGCTTAGTGCTTTAGCTGGGGTTCCTTTTGTTATCCTTAGCATCCCTGGCAGAAAGAGGTGCTCTTCTTTGTTCTGTGCTTTCATTATAGCACTCTTCACACTGTATTTGAATTGTTAGTTAAACTCGTCCTTGTTTCTGCCAGCCTTTAATAAGAGCTTTATGATCAGAGAGTTGCCCAACATATTGTAAGTACCAAACATATACTTGTAAAATGGCTGAAAAAATAATGTTTAGCTAGATGCATTTATTTTCCTCAAAGTACTTTGTGTTTATTTCCTGACCTTGAAAGTCACTGGTCAATTGCATTAAAATTTTGCAACAAAATATTTCTTAATTTATAACTATGTAAAAGAAAAATAATGCTATCCCATAGGCTGTAGTAATAAATGATGTCAACATGGAAGATGAAATAATCCAAATGTCCCAGTTTATTTGGGGTACAGTGGAAATTCAGGGACATGGTTGGAGTTTCCAAAGGTTTTTCACTATACAGAGATCTGCTAGCCCATGCACATGCATGTGCGTGCACACACCCCCCCCCATCCATCAATCACATATACTGCATGAAATAAATTGTGGAGTATTTCTTGTTTATATTCTTTATAGTAAGAGAGTGTCATAGATGGCATATATACATAAAATGATGAGCTCAAAACCAGAAATATTATTAAGCCAGAGTGAGATGAGGATTGTGGTATCAGTGGGTCCCCTCTTCCTTTAGCCATGCATCTCTCTAACCGGTGAAAAACAAATAAAGTGTGGAGATTTAAATTGGTAGGTTTTTACTGGTAGGCCAGCTGACTTGCACTGCTGGTCTGTATAACTCACAGTGCATTTGGAGGTATTCTGTGGGGCTCACTTCCACAGAGTAGCACCTTTCGAGGGAGAGGAGACTGTTTGCAGGGCTCGTCTCCTCTTAGGTTTGAAATCCCTCACTCCTGAGTGAATGGTGCATGTGATCTTCAGGACTCCTTCTGAACTTTGGTTTCCATCTCTCTGATTGTCTTTTGAATGTGTTTCTGTGGCCTTCCTACACCAGCCTTGCCTAAACCCAACTCTCTCTCCTTTCTCCCTGTGCTTATTGTTGGGACTCCCTTCTCCCATATTGGCAGGATCAAAATTTTAAAAATCAGCATATTTTGCTTCTATTTCTCCCTTTCTGGATTTTTTCCCTTTAAGATTAGATGTCCCTGGTCACCATAGCTAGGTTATCCTGTTCTTTTTCAGTGTACTCAGTGAGGTTTATGTGAGTACTCATGTTCTGTGGTTGTGGACCCTCCAGGACTGTAAGCTTTAAGATCCCCAGGGACTTTGTCTGCGTGCATGTTGGTCAGTTTTTAATCTTGTACAAATGTTGAGCACACAATTCATGATAGACTGTGTAGTGTTTGGGCTAAAAGTCATTGGTGCCAGATCATGCCTGTGGACTCAATGAGCTAGGTGCCTGGGACCATGCATGGTGTACAGATCATGCTAACTAGATCAAACTGAAGTAAAACAACCTTACTTTTTATTATTTTAGAAGCTTAAAACTGGAAAGGTCATAGAAATAAAATCAAATGATTTCTATAACAAATCCACTGTGTCACCCATGTTAGTAGCCAGCTGGACAGATTTCTCAGTTGCTGGGGTATGAGGACCCTGCCTGGGAACTTTGGTCTGTATTATTGTTATTGTTATTGGAATGATACTCTTTAATATGTCCTTAAAAGCTGCCCTATGGGGCTGGGGATTTAGCTTAGTGGTTCTGGCGCCTGCCTCACAAACGCAAGGTCCCAAGTTCAATCCCTAGTACCAAAAAAAAAGAAAAAAAAATGACCTATACAAGTATTTCTAAACTACATTTGAATAGTCTTTTTACATGTTTCAGGTTTGAAATATATTTGAGGTGTATAGGTTTTGCTTTCTGTTTCACAAAGAAACTACTTATTGTATTTCCTACTTTTGTCATTTTAAGTGTGGTGTACGTATCCTGGATTAGGATTCAGAGCATTGTGAGTTATACTACTACTTTGCGATAGATGAGCTCTGTCATTGTTAAATTTAAATGCCCTATACGCTAAAGGCCTAAGTCATATTTGCATAGTGATCACAAAAGCTTATCTTTCTGTAACCTCTTTCTCACTGGCAGCACACATCCCCACACACACATACACACATGCACACACAGACAATTTATCCTAAGTGTGATAATATGGTTGATTCAGTACTTTGAGAACTATGAATTTGCTTGCTGTGTGTAATGATTATTCAAAAATAGTTTCAACTTCCTTGGTGCTTTCTACAGCTAATATCCTTTTGAAAATATTGTTAGAATAATTTCAATAATTATCTAAATTGTATATAAATTCAGGTAAGTATTTCTGTCATCTTGTATAAATACTGGCATATGTGATCCTGATTCATTTCCTTTTAATAGCAAAATAAAACATGGAGATCAATGTTTCAGATTGATTTTTTTTCTGCTGGGAAGGTGTGAGTGTATTCTTATCAGAGTTGATTTTAACTGCTCAGACTCTGTGAAACACAATTTTAATAGCTGCTTTTCTCTGACATGAGTTTTTCTCTGATGTCCAGATTGATTTTGCAGGTGGACTGCAGAGATGCACTCTTATAAGAGAAAGAGACACAATTACATTAGGAAAAGAGCCACTTGGAGCAGGAATTATGTACTAACACAGTGGTTCCCCTAAATGCTCTTTCTTCATAGCACCCTCTTCTAAGATGTGCATAATTGATATCGCCATTAACAGTCCCATTCCATTTGCACAGCTGAAAGAATGGGGTATATCGGAGGGTAGAATGAAGGCTAAGGCTGTGCAAAAGAACTAATCCTGTTCTATTTCGTAAAATACTCCATTCATTAGAAATGAATATTGCAGTGACCTGAGATAGGCAGGTAGGTTGAGTGAGTCCTTTATTTCGTTTTTCCTGAAAGAGATAATTCCCGCAGATGGTGAAAACACAACAAAGGCGTGGCATGTGCCAATAAGCCACTTTGATTACCATGTACTCTTAGAGGAAAACATATGGAGCCATGCTGGATAATGATATTTTGGTCAATAATGCATGATGATGATCCCGTAAGGTTACTTTGCCTAGTGACACAGCCTCTTGGTTTGTGTAAGTCCACCCTGTGATCTCTAACAACACAATCACCCGGTGCCACATTTCTGAGGGAGTGGCCCAGGCTAGAATGCCATATGACTATGTGCTTCAAAAAGTAACCCTCTTCTTTTATAGTAGTTCCTTCTGTGTACTTCTCATTTTTAGAGCCCATATGTTTTTACCACCCCAAGATACTTGCTTGCTGAATGATGAGATTTTCTTCCCACAAGCAGACTGTATGATAGGATCAGTGATGGCGAATCTTTTAGAGCTTTCAGTGATGCAAACAGCCCGCAGCAGCAGAAATTCACAACCATTGATGGAGTTTATACTGATATTCATCAGAAAGTATTTTCAGATTTTTCCGATTGAGTTTAATAAAGTTCCTTATGTGGCAGGCTGGATCTAAAGTTCAACACATGACATTTACCTTCAGGGCTGATCAGGAACCGCTGTGGAGGAATCAGGCCTTTATTTTAGAGCATTTTTTTAGTGTTCTTATAATCACTATATGTGCTGTCAAAGTGAGTACGTAATGTTCTTGTGGTTAAAAATGGCAATATAGTCTGCTTGTTGCATGCTTTTTAGTTTCCATAAATCCCTGTGAGACAGGTGTTATTTTCCATTTTGTGAACAAGTAATCTACCTTTCAGAATGCTTATGAGTAAATTCCTTGTTGGAGGTCACACAGCTAGTGATAGAGGCAGAATTTGAACTCAGCACTCTGATTACCAAGCCCTCTGTGTTTTTTGCTGCCTTTTCTTCCTGATTCCAAGGTCAGCCTAAAAAGTCTGCTCCAGAACCTGCATATGCTGAAACCTTGCACTAAAGCCAGGTGGTTCCATGGGCTTTGGGGCCAGTTGAGTGGCTCATTTTCAAGAAGTACAGAGTATTAATTCATTAATGAAACTTGAGAGGCTGCTGAAATCCTTGAGCTGCTGGGAAGTTCAACCTTTTTAATTATCTGGACTGAGACTTCCCACAATGTTAAACCTTCAGAAAGTGCCAAACTCTGGAGTGAAATGCAGAGGGAAAGCTCCTCTGCAGCGATTCTAGTGATTCTGAATGGATGGATGCAGTGAAGCAGCTGAGATGAAGGGCAGATCCAAGCAGTCCAACCAGTGAGCCACAGAGGCTCTGCTACAGATGAAAAAGAGAGGTAAGATTTTAACACCACAAGGGATAATGACCAATTAAAAAGCTGAGCAGAGAGAGCCAAAAAAGAACAGCCAAGAGAGAAAAATGAGATGAGCATAACAAATAATGGAGAATGTGAGTGGCAGTGGCAGGAAAGGTAAGAGGTGACCCTTTGTATAAGAAGTGACAACAGTGTGTCACATAGCAGCTATTCTGGATGCAGAAAAGAAATCTAAGACTCAAGGAAAAAATAATTACTGTACTTAAGACAAAAATTGGAGAACAAAGAGTAATTCAATTTCTAGCGGTAATATTGCCAGTTCTTTTCATCATATTTACAAAGTACTCACACATGTAAGTTATCTAATGTCTGACGTGTTTGGTTTCTAGACTAAGTGGTGGATTCAAAATAAGAAAATATGTTTCTTCCCCCCTCGGGTTCCTTTCCCTAAGTACTGCTAGGCATCATTGTGTGATGTTGCAAGTCTACCCACCATAGGATGGGTTTACTCTGTGTGCCGGGGACATGCCATTTCTGGCTAGACTGGTCTTCTTAATCTGAAATATTCATAGGGCTAAAGATTTGTAAAGAGTACAGCATAGTGGGTTTTATGTGTTGCAGTTACAACTGAGTTAGCCTGTGTACTCTCATTCTAGAATAGGGTCAATGATGGAAGGACAGGTAATGTTTCCATTATTACAACTTGGGTAGTTACAGAGTAATGACCTGAAAATCCAGAATATATGGCCCTTGCAAGAGAGGTAGGAAGACACACTGACTCACTTTTGGCGTATACAAAGAGTGGCCTCCATGAAGGGAGCTGTGAATTACAGTGACCGTCTATGGTTTCTATCTGCCTTGGACCCCATTCCCTTCTCAGAACTTGGTTGTGAATGTGTTGGATGAGGCTGACCCATGCCCCATCTTCTGTATGCTTCTCACTGGGCCAAACATTGGTCTCCGTGGTTACTTTCTGCTATTTAGTCTACCTCACGGAGGCAGCTTGACCGAAACCTCACGCTCCATTGATTAAGCCTCCTGCAGATAGCGTCATTGGAATCTCTGAACTTGTCCCTTAGGGTAACAAGCAAACCCTAAAGATTTTATGTCTGTTCAAATCAGAGTCATACACAAACACAAGGAGCTGGTGCATACTAAGAGTAACCAAAACTTTCTGTATGCTACCGGGCTATTGAACATCTTCAAGGGATAAGAGGATAGTTCAGTGGCAGAGTACTTGCCTGGCACTACCAAGGGTCTGGATCTGTTTCTATGCACCCCTAAAAGCATTTTTCCAAGAACTTTCATGCATTATTCATTTAATTCTCACAACAGTCCTCTGAAGCACATTATTGTCTTCATTTCACATGAAGAATCTAAGGCATTGACATTAGTTGACTTGCACAGGGTCATAGAAATAGGAAGGGCCAAGGCTGAAACACAAACCCGGGCCATCTGTACTTCATGAATTTCATTAATCTCTCTTTGTATATGAACCTTCTGACATGTATGTGTGCATGTATAGGCATGTGTGTGTGTTAGTGTGTTATCTCTGTCATGTGCAAATACTTGACCATCAGCACAGTGGAATTGTTACAAATTAAGATACTAATGTGGTCATCTTAGTATCATGATGGGAAAGAATCAAAATTACTGCCAGGTAGAGCTTTAAAGAAATTATAGATTTGTGAGTATTTTGAAAAAGGTACACAGAGAAAAATTAAAATGAATGGGTACCATGTTGAAGCCCCCGTGTTATATGACACTAAGTCTCATTAACAGCAGCTGGTTAGCTGATCACATATTTTTGCAGCATTAAAAAATAACTAGTGGCACTCAGGCATAGACACTGGTGCACATTTTATATGACTTATTTTGGGGAAGATCACAGTAGGGAGGATTCTCTGGATGGATAGTGACTAAAGACTAAAATAATTTTTTTAGGCAGAATATTTAATTAAGACAGGTACTAGGAAATTATAAGTTCAGACCTGTTGTAATGAAACTAGAAGACAAAAAACATGCTACTGGGGAAGGTAAGAATTATGTATATACAGTATTTGTGGAAAGTTGTCTCAAGTACTCCTAGTTCCCTTTGTGTCTTACTATGGGATTGCTCTCTATCAAGTCACAGTCAGCCAACATATGTGGGATGAAAAGGTTCAACTTACCCTCTACTATTGCTAAGCCTGCCCATAAAAATAAATTTTATTACTTAAAAAATGTCAAGGTCCTCTATGACTTTCTATTGTATCATGCAAGCATGTGAAGAAATAGGTTAACACATTTAAAAGCAAATCTCTTCTTATGCTGTTAGAAAACAGAATTGTCTTAGAGTCATTATGCTTTAAGATAAGCGTAAGCAAGCAGACCAAATCTGATCCACCAACTGTTCTTATAAGGCTTTTAAACTGAGAATGGTTTTTATATTTCTAAATGGGTGCAAAAAATTGCATGAAGTGTAATTTTCAGTGAGTTGTAAAAATTACATGAAATTCCAATTTCAGTGTCCATAAATAAAGTGTTATTGGAATACAGCCATACTAATTTGCATATTGTCTATCACTACTTTTTGCTCTGCCAGCAGAGTAGAGTTGAGTAATTGTGACAGATACTGCATGGACCACAAAGTTTAATATGCTTACTGGCCCTTTGTAGAAACAGTTTGCCAGCTCTGTCTTAGGTTAATGAAGCTATGAATCTGGGAAGCATTTAAAATATCTACCCTAAGGAAGCAGAAAGAATGGCTGGAAACAAACAAATAGACGTGTGTGTGTGTGTGTGTGTGTGTGTGTGTGTGTGTGTATCATCCTATCTATTGTTTTTATTTTACCTCCTGACTTCTTGGATAAAAATTTTAAACCAAGGTTGTATTAAAAATACAGTATTACTTTAGAAATTTCTATGTTGTGTATGTTAAAGCTTTGTACACATGGCCGTTTTATCCATAGATTCTGTATCTGATGATCCAACCTACCCCAATCACAGATAGGAAATATTTAAAAGGTTGCATCTCTGTTGAATAAGTACATTTTGATTATTTCATCCCATAACAATGTAGTGTCACTACCATTTACAGAGCGTGTATACTGTAGATATTGTAAGTAATCTAGAGGTAATTTAAGGTATGGGAGGATGCACGTAAGCTATAGGTGAACACTGCACCACTTGATATGAGGGACTTGAGTACGTGGGGATATTGGTTTGGTGAGGGCTCCTGGAGCCAGTCTCCTATCTCTATTGATGAATGACTATGTTATATGTCACAAGGGATGGAGTGGGCTGTCAGTTTCTTTATAACATAACACATGTATTTTATTTCATAATAGAAAATAAAAAATATAATCTTTCTGAATACTGTGCTGTTAAAATATGTGGACTCATAAAGGGAAAGGAGGAAGTTTTAAGGTTTTGGAATAAGGTTTTATTAAAGTGCCCATGTTAATCTTCGAGATGTAGCAATTCTTGGACATATTTCACTCTATCAGCAGATGTGGAAAGGTAGGTGGGATATTGAGCATGTCCAGCAGTAAAGTGGGATTCCTGGACCCCATGGTGCATATTACAAGCAAAGGAAAGAATACCGAGAAGAGGCTAAAGAGCACCATGTCTTGGAGTTTGTTGTCAGGATTGTTGTACTTGTGCTGTTTATAATTTTCAGCCTGATCTACCTCTACAGGGATATATTCTATCCCTGAATTTAATTTTCAAAGAACAAAGCATTTAAGGTAAACAAAATACATACCCTATTATACAGGTTGAAGAGGAATAAATTTCTCACTTAGGTTTTCCTGTGTGTTCTTCACAAATACTTTTTCTGTGCAATATTACAGTGGTTTGCATCTGATATTTCTCTGCAGTACTGTTTCTGTGAGGTATGATCCTTGACTCATTCATCTTTGATTTTCATTACCTTCAACAAGAAAGTCTTTAAATCAATGCATATAAAATGAACGAGTGAATATATGTGAAGAAGCACCTCCCATTCTCTGAGGGTTCTAGTGGTTATTAAGCTTAGGAACATAGGATCCATCATGAGTGTTTTTACAATGGGCTGTTATGAACTGTTTGTATGTTTTCACAAAAATACTAAAGAAGAGACCCTGTGAGGTTACTGAAGTGTTGAAGACAACCTTGTCCATTCACCAACGACCTCCAGTTGGCTATACTGGAATCGTCATATTCTTTCCCTCTCTTTCCTTAGTCAGGTAAAGTTGGTCTCCACTTTGTTGCTCTCATTATATGAATAGTGTCCCTGCTACTCATATTGTTGGAGACTTTAGCTTTAGGCTACTCTCTTCTTCCTATCTCTCCCTCTTGCTTTTTATAACCTTTTCACTGGCCTCTCTCTCTCTCTGACAGTTTCTGACAAATTTCTTGATTTGGCTTTGCCGATCAGTAAGAACATTCTTTCTTCCACAATGGAAATGATGGTAAATAGACCATGGATACTCCACCTGTGCATCTCTGCTTATCTTGGCTACTTCTGTCAGTGCTTGTCCTGAGAGGTTAATTCTTCAAGTTCTAATTTCTAGCTGTTGTAAGCAGCAAAAGGGGATGAAATTTGACTGCTTCATAAATAACATATTACTGTGTCATGCTCTCTCTACTCTTAGGTTGTTACTCAAAATCCTGTTATTTTCAAGGACAAATAAATGAGTACCGAAAACCTGAACTTGATTCAATTATAAATGACCTTATCCTGGCACAGAAACATTTTAATCAAATGCTTTCCTAATAAATCATTTTTACCTAATATATGGAGTAACTTCTTGAAATTCTCACTTCAACACATGTCATTTTGAATTCAGAAATATGCAGACATTTTTATTGTGTGAAACTACAGTGAAAGCAATGCCCATTATATGGGTATTGGGATATTAAGTATTGACAGACTTCTTACATACATAAAATCCATTGGGTAACCAGTCAAATTAAACTAAAGATAGTAAGAAAAGTGTTAAGATAAACTACAAACATGAATTTCCATCTTGCTTGGATAAATATTTATTTGGAATGTAATCTTGAAGATAGTTTCTGGGTATATTAATATCAGCACAACTTGTCGGAGCATCTGTAATAAAGTCCAGACTCTTATATAGTTTGGGATCATACCTTTTAGTGAAGAACATGATTTGTTTTTGTCATGTATTAGCTGTGAATGATGCATAGTTTCTTTTCTTTCCTTCTGAAGTTCATGACTGAGACCTTTGTAACAGAAGACAAATTGACAAGAAAAAAGCGTTAATGTTTAAATGTAAGCTTTATGTGATATGAGAACTTCATGAGCAAATGAAGACCAAGAGAAACAAGTATTGTTACAGTAGATTTGATGAAGAAATGAATGCACACAGAAGCATAGTTGGACAGAATGCCTGTGATCTAATAGTAACACTCTCAGGTAACTGAGCAGGACCTGTTTGTTCATACTCTTTTCTCTGTTCCTGTGTCCTCAGAGATAAAACATTCCTTTCCTTTGTACATAGGGAGGGTACTTATGAACCAGGGTCTTAACGGCCTGCTTTCGGGGAAGGTCAGAAAAATCCTTCCTAGGTCTTACGGTCTGCCCCAAGGGAGGTCTTCTACAGTTCTCTCAAATGTCACGGTAGTGTGGGCCCCAGTCCATGAAGCCCTGTTATCAAGGATTTGCTCTTCTCATGTGCAAAATGGAAATATAAATGCTGATGGGCTGATTATGAGATAAAGTGTAAAGCCTTTTACTAGGTGTCTATAATACCGAACGTGTTTTATAGAGAGGGGAGAGAAAGGGGAGCTATTATCACTTTGTGTTTTAATTTCTGCATTCTCACAATAAATAACACTACTGTTAAGTGTTAAATTAGTTTCCAAATGATGGTAATTGAGAAGATGAACTATAGTTTATGTAATTAATTGGTCTGATAGACCAATACATACATATAGATATATGTATATGTACATGTGTAAATAAGCATGTTTTGCAGGATTTTTGGCTTTGTTCTGTATGGGTTTTAGTAACATAAAATATGTAAAAAATTAATTTTCAAGACTAGAACTGTTTCTTTTGGGATATGAATATAGAAAACTAATTTTTATTGAGTGCTTGTTATTTACCAAGGATTATTCTAAGTACTTCATTTAACAGTTTATCTTCAGCATCACTCAGACAGCACCTTTGTTTATGTACTGAGTATCCCAAGTATTGCTTCAACTAGTTGATTCTTGTACTGAATAAATTTGATAAAAGTGTCATTTCTGTATTCCCTGTTATATATAAATTAACAAAAATATGCAATTTTTAATCATCCTATATTTAAATAATTGTACTGGTAAGTGGTTAACTCTAAATTCTACCAAGATGCCTATGGAATTGGTAGGGTGTCTGTCTTCAATTAAAGGTAAGGAAACTGAGGTACATGAAAGAATGGAAATGTCAGAACCCACATGGAAACCTAACTTGCTTTACTATCAACCCTTCCTTGTAAGCACTGTGAGATGTTACCTCAGTATTAGTAAGAGTTATGCCTGAAGTAATAACTTCTATTCACAGACAAACATTATATTCTAGAAATCTGTATTAGGTGAAAATATGTGCCAGATGGAAATTGCAACAGAGAGAATGTATAGCAAAAATAAACACCTTTCTGTGGAGCTCTAAAAATCTAGTGTGAAAGTATCTGTCCATAAATAAGACAATAAATGAGATGCTTGTCCTCAGAGCACATACATGATAGACATTTTAGTCTTATGTAACTCTGAGTCCAGTGTTTACATATCAGAGTAATTAAGTTATCAAGACACGAAGAAATGTGTGGGGATCTGAAATAACCATATGTCATTTTTTGACAACTAGTCAATTCCAGAAAAAATTTCAGATGTTTTCTAAGTACAGACAGATTCTTCCAAGATCTTTGGTTTCTTTTGACTATTACCCATTTCAGCCACTGGAATTTGTTAAAAGAGTTTCCAATGGTCTTCAGTATACTATGCTGAAGGCAGCCATGTTCAGTGTGTTGATGGATAAAATAAAAATAACTAGGGGCAACCAGAAATTATAACTTTGCTTTCAGATAATATTATGTGTAATAGTTTTTTGGCAGTGCCAGAGATGGACCCCCACAACTTTTCCTGAGCTGGCCAAGCCCTATTCCACAGAGCTGTATCCCAGCCCACAGTGATTCTTAAGAATGGATTCCTTTAGCTGAGCATAGATTCAGGGATTTAGCTCAGTGGCTTTGCCGCCTGCTGCGTAAGTGCAAGGACCCCCAAGTTGGATCCCCGCTGCCAAAAAAAAAAAAAAGAGTTTTACCTTCAGCTGGGCGTGATGGTGCACACCTGTAATCCCAGCACTCAGGAGGCTGAGGCAGGAGAATTGCTGTGAGTTCAAGGCTAGTTTGAGCTACACAGTGAGCTCAAGGCCAGTATGCACTACAAAGAAGATTCTGTCTCAAAAAAAAAAAAAAGAATGGATTCCTTTAAAGATGCCACGATACCTTATGTACAATGACCCTTGTTTATTTCAGAGCTTAATTTTAAAAAACATTTTTTCTTGAATATTTTTAAAATGTAAGAAAAGTTAAAGTTCCATTTACTTTAAGAACCTTTTAGAAAATTTCAGAGCAACTGTGTTGACCTATAGATTTCATGTGGTTCCATCATATGCATGGAATACTTTTAGAATGAAGGGTTATGTTCCATGAAATTGGGTAGCTGCCTTGAAATCTTTGAAGGGTAGCCAGATGGAAGTTATCACGCATGGAGAAACAGGATAGAGAGGAAAAAGTTTCCTGACAGTATGAAGGGGAAAAGAGTCACTGGAAGGTGGAAGGTGTCAGATCACACCCTATCTTAACATAAAGCAAAGTGTTCTCATAACGAGGTCCCATAAAAAATCTAATGAGTTGATCTAAGAAACTAATAGCTTCCTCTTATCAAGTATTTAAAAAGAAAACAATTCACCATCTCTTAGAGATGGAATGAAAGAATTCCTTTTGGGCAGCTGAATTTGGAGTAAATGGTGTGTATTGAGGTGCATGGAAGTTTTTTAATGCAGTGGTCTAGGAAAATAAAATAATAAAAGATTCTTACTTTAAACATGTTGATCACTGCTTAGCCCATGAACATTATAAGAATTTAAGAAAGGACCAAGATCAGAGCTTTGGTAAAATTTTTCAAGGACAGCTTCAGCAGAAAAATAATTTTAATTGCTACTTAAAAGTAAATTTTATGAAACAAGTATTTGAGAGACATGTAAAGCAAAATCTGTAATGGTTTCTTTCACGTACTATGTAGTAATAATTAATTTCAGAGCAGATGGGTCTGTTAGGTTAGCATCTCCATGATAGCAGTTCTATTTGGTTGTCAGCAGTGGAAACTGGTGGTATATGATGTAAGTAATAAAGGAATTTATTGATGGGACAGGCTAGCTCACAGTATGGAATACAATTGTGAGATATTGGCTTGGAAATGAACCAGAACCTCTGTGAAGGTCTGGATCTGAGGAACCACTGTAGACTGTCTTCAGGATGCCACTAGAGGTGAGTTCTGGTTGTTTTAGGTATCTGTCTCTGCCCAAGATTCAGTTTCTGGTGAAAAGGTGTGAGAGAACATAATTGCAAAGCCTTGCATATTCCTTGGCCTGGGAAAAAAATTATTTCTCATCCACATATTCTCCTACAGGAGGGACTGCTTCACAAAGAAAACTTGCAGTGCTAACATTAGAAACACTGGGGACATAAGTTGGTTAGAGGTAAATGAAGAGCTGCACCCTAGTGAACCATTAGAGTTTGAAACTTGAGTCCTCAGCCTCTCTGAGTTCCTTCAGCACCATCCCCTTCCTCCTCAAAATGTGTGTTCAGTAAGAACAAGACAGGGCATGGAGATAAGGAATCACTTTATATATGAAATGAAGCATTTGGAACTTCACAGAGCAGCCTGTGCAAAGTTGTGTAATGTGAAAAGAAGAAAGGGAGGAGTCCCACTGACTGGTATTATGTCTAGGCTCTCTGAAGGGCTTTGGCTGAATCAAATCCCCAATGTAGGGATGGTTGGTGGAGTTTTAACCCTTATAGCTAATGCTGTATCTTAAGTTGCATGTACTTGCTATGTCCTAACCTCTGTCTGTTACTTCAAATGTGGCCTACATGCCTGCTGCTTATGATGTCTCTGTGTTCATGGTAGTTTGGGAGAGAGAAGAACAAGTGTGGAATGAGTAATAGTCACAGGGAAGCTACCATAAAAACCATGAAGTGTTTTTGGTAGGCAGACTCTTCATCAGAAGACTAGACTGCCCTGGAAATCATGGGGAAGGGTAGGATGCAGGTTGAGAATAAGGACAGTTCCTACGTTGTTTGAGGCAGAGAGTCAGGACATGTCTCTTGTCTAGTAACCTATATGCCAGCTGTTTGCCCTACAGCTGTTCTTGACCCATGTCAAACTTGATTTGGTGCTCAGCATTAGTTCACTTTCTTCAGATAGAATATATTTATGCAAAACTATGAACGCTTCTCTCGTTTGTAGGAAATACGAAGCAAGCTTTGTTACCTCTCCTATTTAACGTTATATTCTTCACATGTCTCTGGAATTTAAAAAAAAGTTTCTCTTGGAAACTTATAGACATTTAACTTGAGGTTTTTATAATCTTGTTTATGATTACATAAGGTGAACTTCAATAAATAATTTATCAAATTTTAAAAATAGAATATAGGGTTATTTACTAGAAATTTAACTTTGATTATTCAGTTATTTTCCATGTAAATATATATTAGAATATCCACTTAAAATGCTGGACAACTTTTAAATTTAACAAAAGTTATTGATAGAATATAAATTTCAAAGAAGTGGAGAATTTTATCTTCATCATTTTATCTTCATGAAACTTGTTATATATTGCCTTCTAAACTATAATTTTAGTGTAATTCAAAGAACTCCATGTGTCCTCAAAAATGGGATTTTTTTGCTTACTGCATTTTAAATAACTGCATCATTTGAGTAAAGGACATTAATAGAAAATAATACATAGCCATAATTATTGTTTTATGAAAATAACAAAACGAGACATTTATGAATAATTTTATTACCTTGATTAAGCACATTTATTATGGGAAGAAACATTTTGAATCTGTTGAAAATAAAGAGATTTAAGAGGAAATTTCAAATTAAGGATAGAGAGCCCCAAACTGTATTTACCTTCCTGTGGATATAACTGTAAACATTTTACACTGGCCACAGGGAAGTGGTGGATAGTACAGAACTTAATACTGATAGCTATTTTGAAATATTAACATTTGAGATATAGTCCAGTGTGAATTCACGAAAGGGTTGTGTGATCATAGTGTTAACATATCAGGTGATATAATATGACAAAGAAGCGGGTTGTCAGAATACATAAAAGAAATGTATTAAGTAAGAGATTTCAGTGTTGTTTAGCTTGGATGGCAAGGTTATCCGTGAGACCGCACCTCTCATTCTTACAGTGGGAGTAGCACGTGGCACTGTGATGCTGCTCCAGGAAGGGTCAGCAGGAGTCATCATCACATGCTCCATGCTCACAGTGCACACATGTGTGGCTGTGCTGCAAGGCCATGTGAATAATGATTTCAGCAGAGGATCTGGTCCCCTCATCTCCTGAGTTATCTTCATGTCGCTTTCATAGATTCCTCTTAGGTACTATTGTTTTAGAGATTGAGGATAGAAAGTTTTTCTTTCATTTTTTTCCCCTTTGGAGCCTGAAAGGAAGCGATTAAGTGGAATACTTTCCATGAGATAGCAGGATATTCAACTATTAACTGGTATAAAGGAACTGAATTAGAAATTACTTTTTTGTCCTTAAATTCTGTATTTAATATTTTATGGCTTTTAAGTGAGTAATAAATTATTTTGTCATAATTCATTATTTATGGAATGCTTTTAACAAAATTTAATGTAATTCCACAAAATGACAGGCACAGTGGGAAAAATGTACCTGAAGATAATTGACCCAGTGCTGCCCCAAAGAATTTGAGACATTTTTAAAAGTTGAAATATTGATAGTCTTGCTAAGAAAAGTCTTTTTACTGTCCATGGTAGATAATCAACTTTGGATTATTCAGCATCCAGAAATGTAATTTATAAAATTTCCTTTCTGTCCTTGAGCCATTCCAGTTACATTAATTAAAATTGTGGAAGATAACTCATTTTTTTAAACCAATTTCTATGGGCTTATCTGAATTTAAATATTTAATTATGACTGTGCGACTCGAGGGAAGAAAGGGAAAACCTATGGAATCCCTCAAAATAGGCAGTTGTCAATATTTTGTTCCCCAGCCTCTTCTCTGGGTAATTACATCTCAGCTGTGTTTGCATTTCCATGCCTTTCCCACAAAATGTATGCGCTTCCAGCTTCTGGGTCAAGCTGATCAGTGTATCCCAGTCTTTCTGACCACAATGCTGGCTTCAGGTCTCTGGAACAAGTAGAAACCCTGGTAAAATTTGCTAGTGTCTGCTGGGATGAGGTTCCTTTGCTTTTAAGAGAGGATGACAAGAGATCCTTTATCTCCCCTTCCCATAACAATCTGAAGTAAGTTGTCTTATTTGAATGTTGTGATATTAGAGATCAAGTTAACTGCAAAGTTTTGAACAACCATGTTTCATGAGATTTTTTTCAGAATGTTTTTTCTTGTGGAGGTATACATTGAAGTACAATAAAGTGAGAGCACCATAAGTACCCTTCTTGGATTAAAAGTTGGCAAAATAGAACATCACTTGGCATCGCGGAACACTGGGTTTTCCCAGTGGGATATAGTTTCCCAATTGCAGATAGCAGTGAAGCAATTATCTCCTTTCTTCTCTGTCTACTTTCAGGAAAAAGCTGTTGGTGTACAATAATTGAGTTTTCTCAGGGTATTTAAAGAAGAAAGAGCATTTCATCAAGAAGTATAGTTGAGCCTTATTTATACTTTGTTTTTCACACCAGAGAAACTATTCGGTATTTACACGTGTGTGTCCTATTTATTTCACTTAAGAATATGACATCAATGTGCATCCATTTAGCTATAAATGTCTCTAGTTTCTCATACTTTATGCCTGAGTAGTACTTCATTTTATAAAAAAACCCCATATCTTCTTTATCCAGTTTCCAGTTGATGGGCAATTGGGCTGTTTCCAAGTTTTAGCTATTACAAACCATGAGATAGGAAGAAAAGGTCTAAAGGAGTAGGGGAAGAGGAAAGGAAAGAAGGGGAAAGAAAAGATATGAAAAAAGGAAAAAATGGAAAGAAAGTCTTTGTAAATAGGGAAGGATGGAGGGGGTGAAGGGAGGGCACGGGAATGAGGAAAAAATAAGAACCAAGATACTCATGTAAAGATACAAGATCCCAATGATGAATGTAACTGTATTGTATACCCAAAATGTACCAATAAACTTAATAAAAAGGGAAGTACAGTTGAATCTTCCATATTCATATCTATAATTTGAAAATTATTATGAAATATGTAAGACATAATGTACTACTTAAATATCATTGAAATTTAAAACCATACACCTACCTTCCAGCTGAAAAAGTGAAACACCGAAGGTATTTTAGGCATCTTTTATGTGCCCCTCACTAATGTCACAAGCCAGTCAGTTCCCAAAGAACACTGCCATACTGTATTTTGATGTAATTTTGCCTTGGTTTTACTTACTAGTTTTAACATCTAACAACATATTTTTAGATTTTCTTTTAGTTGAACTATACAAAATTGATACATGTTGATTGTCTCTTTTGTGACTATTTTGTTTTACTAATTATTATGTTTTTGAGGTCAATGTAGGCTGAAGTTATTCTCTGTGGTTCATTCATTTTTGTTAAATTGTATTGAATAAATATACATCATTAGATCTGTTCATTTTATTTTTTACTGATACTTGTTGGCTTCTGGTCTTTTTAAAACTACAAACATTAAAGATTATATTCTCACACATATCCTTTGATACATATGGGCAAAGTGTCTCTAGTGAAGTGTGCTGGGTTATTTGGTATGAAAACATTAAACCTGTGGTGCTAAAATGTTTCCCAAAGTTATTGTGCCAGTTTGAGCGCCCCCCATAATTGTTGGAAGTCTAGATTGATTAATATGGTTACCCATATGGTTAATATTGAACAATTTTAAATTTTTTTAGATAGTTGCAAAATGGTATTTCATAGTTAAATTACATCTACCTTATTACTGATGAGATTGACCATCATCTTATTTGTTATAGATCATTCATATTTTTCCATTGGCTGATTTTCACTGATTAGTTATAGGCATTTGTTAGGGAAATGTTAGTACAAGTAGCCATTTGACATATCCAGTTTGTCTCTTCACTCTGTTTTGACCTTTATATAGAATAATTTCTCAGTGGTTTTTATAGATTTCATTTCTGTGTTTTATTCTACTCTGAAGTCATCAGTGATAGTTTTCATTTCTCTGTATTTATAAAGTTTAAAATTTTGTCTCCTGCAGTGAAGAATTTGATTTATCTAAACTTGTTTAGGATTGAGAGTTTCCCATTTGTATTATTTTTATATGGACAATTAGTTTTTCTACCATTCATTTTTCTTTGATCTACAAAGGCAAATGCCTCTTTCCATACAATGCTGGAGCTGTCTCTAGTCTTGTCATTATGTCTATCCTTGTGGCAGTGCCACAATGCCACAATACATTAACTAACATACTCTCATCAGACATAGACTACAACCACTAAGAGTCCATATCCTTTTCTTTTTCCTGATCTTAGATAAAAAATTTCAGATACTCACTGGTCAGTATGCTGTCAGCTGTGGGTTTGTCATATACTGTATGGCCTTTATTATCTTTAATAATATGTTTATATCATGAAAAGTTATTGAATTTTCTCATGCTTTTCTCTGACTCTGTTGATAAATTATATGACTTAAACCTTCTTGCTGTTAATGTAATGTTTCACATTTATTGATTTGTGTATGTGAACTATCATTGTATCTCAGGAATAAATTCCACATGATCATGGTGTATGATCTTTTCAATGGACTGTTGAATTTAGTTTGGTAGTATTGCTTGAGGATTTTTTGCATGTATATTTATGAGGGATGTTGGCCTATAATTTTCTTTTCCTGTATTGTTTTTTTCTGGCTTTGGAAGCAGGGTAATGCTGCCCTCATAAAATAAGTTCTGAGTCACTCTCCCTAATCCAGTCTTTTAGAACAGTTTAAGAAGAATTGGTATTCTTTAAATGATTGCTAGTCTCTACCAGTGAAGCCACTGGGTCCTGGAGTCTTCTTTAATGAGAATGTTTGATTCCTGATTCAATGTCTTATTTATTTTTTGATCTGAACTATTTTTTCATGGTTCAATATTTATTTATTTATTTTTTGGCACTGGGGATCAATCTCGGAACCTTGTGCTTGTGAGGCAGGCGGCGAAACCCTGAGCTAAATCCTGGAACTCACGGTTCAATCTTAACAGGTTGTCAGTTTCTAGGAACTTATCCAATTCTTGTTGATTATCCAATTTATTAATATATAATTTTTTATGCAACAGTCTTATAACTCTTTGTATTTCTGTGGCATCAGTTGTAATTCTTTTTTCAGTTCTAATTTTGAGTCTCCTCTATGTTTTTTTATTAATCTGCTTTTATGTTTACTGATTCTAATATTCTCTGTCTCATCTGTATAATCATTTGAATACTACATTCAATATTATATATTATTTAAATTCTATAAGATTTTTTAAAATCCACATTTTTATAGTCTCCTATTCCTAATTCCTATTTTAAAAATTTATTCTTTCAGAGCGTTAACAAGTGTATTGAACATTCTATGGAAATAATTCCAACAGGTGGAGTATTGGTGAATCTGATTTTAGTCTCTTTTTCCCTGACTTTCCATAATGATGCCTTTTTTCTTGTTTTAATTTACAGCTAATCATTTTACACTTTGCCTATATAAATTCTTTGAGGCCTGAGTTGAAACAATTTCCTTCTATAGAAAGCTTTTGTCATTTAAGACATCAGGAAACATCACTGTTCTAGAAGTATTTTTAGGTCCCGACTTGCTGTATTTCATGAATCTTAGTAGTCTTATTTGTTAGTTTCCCTCAACAAGGTTCCAAATTCAAAACAGATGATTTGCTTCTGTCTTTCTCCCTCCCTCCCTCTCTCTCTCTCACTTTTTTTTGAAAATTTTTACACTGTATTTACATACTTCATGTCATTAACCTTCAACTTTACAGAAATCATTCTAATTATTTACTGGTAATAAAATCTATATATACATGCAGCCTAATTCCTGATTTTTGAGATGTACAAGATTATGATGAAAAGTTTTCTATTTAGAATGGTTCATATCGTCTACAAATACGTTTGTTGTGAGCAAAACTAATGTGTAAGGAAGCAATTACTATGATAAACTTAGACTTTTTTTGATAATGCAAGTGAATTTCCTTTGTAAAAGTCAAAACTAAATGTCACAGCAAGTTTTCCCAGTTGCAGATTTTTTAAAAGAATGTTTATTTCTAGGAACTATTTTGTTCAGTTCATATATTTTTTCTTCCTGAATTGGTTACATCTCTCAGTAGTACCTGATTAGGTAATATGAAACTTTTGGAAGCCATGTCACACTGTACAATTAACTTCATGTCAAATTCTCAAATGAAAAATGTAGAATAATCCAAGAGAAGAGTAAAACTTGAAGACTATCGAAATTAACTTCAAGAATTTCATCTTTCCTTTCCTCTTTTTTGGGAAGAGGGGTGTCATCAGCTGGATTTTGCTGTGTAACAGAATGCTTACAATATTAGTGGATTAGCAACAGTCACTAGTTAATTTGAAACATAATAGGTTAGCAGTTTTGTCTGGTTCAGTTGGGTAGTTCGCCAAGTATCACCGAATCTCACTTTCATACTGTGGTCAGCTAGAACATTGCTTTTGGGCGGTTTGGTCCAAGTGGCCTCCTTCACATGTTTGCCTGTTGACTGCCATGAGGGGGGTACCTGGACCCATCTCTCTGTATGCATCAGGTATCCCAGGTTATCCACATGGATGCTAAATTTGAAGAGCAGCAAGACAGGAGAAGCCACATTGTAGTCAACCAGTCTCTGCATCTGTCATGTTTGCCAATGTCCCATTAGTTTAAATATGTCACATGGCTAAATCCAAAGACTGAAGTAGAGATGAACATTCTCTCTCTTCCTCAGAGAAGCTATGAAGTTGCAATAGTAGCTGGGTGTTCATACAGAAATGGGGAGAACTGGTGGTCTTTTTTATAGTTTACTTGAAACAGAGTTCTGAAAATCACCCATTGGAATCATAATCTCAAGATGGGAAGACATTTCCAAGTTCAGCCACTGCCTGAATACTTTTCTCACTTTTTAACCCAAATTTCCACCTGCATAGTCACTCACATATTTTGGTATGCCTAAAAGACACCTGATATGCCTGCTGACATAGATTCTTGTTTCTCCCCTTGCCCCATTCTGACTCATTTAATGTACAAAGAATATTTCATTTTAAACTTAGTAACATTTTTGTGATGTAGTAAATCTGGAGTTGTGTTTTTCTGAAGACAGAACAGAAATGATATGAGGCTCACCATTCTGGACAAGAAAAATGAGAGGCAGTCTATTAAATCTTGCATTTCTTTGAAATTTCAGGTATTATTGCGAAAAACTTTAATCATGTAACACATAGTTTTCTTTAATCTCTAGAAAAACTTAAACCCCATATTTATCCATATGATTAATTTTTTCCAATAACTTTAAATATTTTTAAAAAGTCTATAATGCAGAACTGCAAAGTATCCTAATAATATGCCTGTTATGAAGTCGGCAGTAGCTGTCATAGGAAATATTTGAATGGATTTTTTAAAATCAGTTTTGAACATTTTAGGTTTCAGAAAATGGAGCAGCCAAAGTAGAGAAATAATAAGTTAGATGCTTTTTCCCAGAGCTCTGTGTGTTGTTTCTAACTGATAAATCAGTAAAGTTACATTTAAGTTTAACCCATGGGCCAAATGTTTTATGTAAAAATGGTTAGATAAATACTTTAGTAGTATATTTTCTGCTGGTAATTATCTTGTTTTCCCTTATAAGTTAGGCTTTATCTGTTTAACTATAGGTAAACCATCTGCTAGGTAAATAAACTGTACTTTTAATTTACTCATCGAAACATTGTGAAAACCTTCCTTACCATTCATCAGAATGCAAGATCAGTGTATGGCTAGAAATGTCACAAAGCTGAAGTTAGGGACAAAAATGATAAGGAATCACATTTGCTTCTGGAGAGTACTATCAAGGAGCCTTGGAGGACATGCCAAGTTTAGTTCATTACGGCCGTGTCTGCTTGTCTGATTATTGGGTCAAGACTCAAGATTTGTCCTTAATAAAATCTTGAAGAAAAGAAAATCTCTTCCTTGTAACTACTTAGAGGAGATCTTAGCAAGACTTTTGCAGAACTTCTCTGCCTCTAGAGACTAATTACACAGTTTTATTATCATCTAATAACAGATTCTCAGTATGCTCTTTCCCATTTAATTTTCTGAAAGCATAGTTAAAATTGAAAATATTATAATTCTATATTCTGTCCTTTGGAGCCAGTATCAGTATGTCATGTGTCTCTTGGTAAGTCAGAAGCCTTGGATGACAGGTAGAAATCCTAGTGAATTCATTTATAATCCTGATGTAGAGTCCATGCCTGCTTTATTTAAGTGATGATAGATTTTATTACCAGAATAAGTTGGAGATTTCTTCTTTGCTGCTTGCATTTTGTTTTGTGAACATTAGCTTCTGAGCTTTGTCTTGAAAAACTTTTTATTTCAAACATATGTCAAATGTACTCCCATTCAGAAAAATCATTATGAAGAGGTCAGTTAATAAAGATATTACAGACTATGGAGAAATATTAGTCATCATTATTTGTGATAAAAATGAGGATAAAATTGTCCCCATTGTGAAATCTTGTAAAAGGATTAATGAGTAAGGCTTCAAATTTTATTTTATTTTACTTTTTATTTTTTTTGGAATAGATAATAGGAAGCAGGGAAATAGATCTTTCTTTTTTTTTTTGGTACTGGGGATCGAACTCAGGTCCTTGCGCTTGCGCAGCAGGCGGCGAAACCACTGAGCTAAATCCCCGGCCCAATAAATTTAACTTTTTGAAGTAAGAAGTTTACCACTAAATATAAATGAATGTGGGTAATTGCTGAGACTTCAAGTGACTATTTGATCATTCGTTCATTCACCCACCTCATGATTATTGAAAACCTATTTTGTGCCAGTTAACTATAGAGCTGCAGTGAATCACAAGAAATCCTGAAACAGAAGTATTTCCATTTGCATAACTACGTATTCCACTTTACATCAGAAGATTGTCATAATGTTTACTTTTGTGTTTGATATTTTCTCCAAAGAAATTTAAAACCCCACTTAAAATTGACCTCTGTTCATTATTTAAAGCTTAAAAATCATTTTCTGCCCAATTTCAATTGTTGGATAAGTTTCTGAAAATATTTTATATCATCTTAAATAGACTGGTTCTGACTCACTTTTTACTATCGTCTGGTAGAAAATTTGGTAACCTAATAAATATAGTTCATAGGAATCATCAGGACTCAACCCCACCTTCAGGAGGATGCTCAAATCTTACTTGGAGTCAGAGAATAGAACTGAACAAGGCCTTTGCTTTTTCCTTTAAATTCTTACTTCCCATGTGGATCAAGACTTCACATTGGATAGCTGCCAAAAGGCCAGGTTGTCTACCTGTGATATCTAGCTTCCTAAGTAACAGTAGGTTCTATCCATGCTAGATAGATATTAAAGAATAACAAGTGTTGCAAACTATCAAGTGCTAGTGTTGATGCCTGAATTTTATGATCAGTAAATGTAAATTAAGATTTTTCTCAAATAGCAACAAGGTCTTCAGTTTGAATTACATATCACAACTGAAAATATAGTATTTCTGTCTGTTTCCCAAGAGGAGTATGACTGATGTTCAGTTATCAGTGACAACATTGTTCAGCTAGCAATTGTACAACAGTGTTTAATTAATGGTGACAAAGATTTTGCAGCGTAAGTGTCTTAAGGTAGAGCCTCTAACAGTGATGATGAACCCATGGCACGTGTCATACAGTGGACACCGAGAGCCTTCTCTATCGGCACACTAGCCAGGTTGCCCCAGCAGCCAAATTTGGATATTCAGGTTCAATTGCAGTCTTGGCAGTTTGCAATAAATAAGTGGGTTTTGGGTTGCAGTTTGGGCACTCGGTCTCTGAAACATTTGCCATCACTGCCCTATAATGTAGAAATTAACCATTGTGTCCAATGGGTTAGTTTGCATATGAACAGCCCCATGAGCATGACCTAAATTTAGATTAAGGAGAAAAAAGCCTTTAATGATTATTATAGCCAACTGAAATGTCAGTGAACTTAGAGAAATCCAATTATGATGCAAATGTGAAATTATCAGCAGAGCAAAATAAACAAATCATCTGAACTTTTCTAAAGCTCATTTGGGTTCTAAAATTTTATTACATTAAGGTCAAAACTTGACTTTATAAATTAAAATGGCAGAGGAAAATGGGAGAATTAGTTACCAACCTGGTTGCAATTTGTGTATCTTGATCAATTGAATGGAGGGCCCATGATTCTGATGGCTTTACAAACCTTAAAACATTTTTTATTTATGGACTGGCCCTTTTTCAGAAAGTTTTGTCTGGCTATAGATAATCCAGTTCTGCATGTGGGTCAACATACATAGCTGTCCCTTGATATCTTCTGGAGATTGGTCCCAGGGGCTCCCCTGATGACAAAATAACCGGGTGCTCAAGTCCCTTATATAAAACATCATCACATTTTCATACAACCTACGCACATCTTCCCGTAGACTACATCATCTCTAGATTACACATATTACCTAATATAAATGTTGCATAAATAGATTTTAATACTGTATTATTTAGGGACTAAGGACAGCAAAAGATCTGTACATGTTCAGTATCATCAAACCATCATACCCATAACTATGTAGTATATGTCAGTAACAGAGTAAATTTTTTTTTATCTCAGGTGATCTGGTTCATTAAGTGAATGGATAGGAAATCAAGGTTTTAATGCCTCATGTGTGTTACACATATCTTATAATGTATGCCATTTAAAATGATTTCTTTTACTGTATATTATTTATTCTGTAACTATTTGATGTTAAATGGATACAGAAAAATAATTCCAAAGGGATAATTAATGTTTTATGATCACCTACACTTCTTTGCCTATCTGCTTTACTTTATTTTTAACTTTTTAATACATCTAAGCTAATACAGTAAAAATGTCTTTTTTTTTTTTGGTACAGGGGATCGAACTCAGGTCCTTGCACTTGCGCAGCAGGCGGCAAAACCACTAAGCTAAATCCCCAGCCCCTGAATGTCATTATTTTCAATGGAAAGCCTTTTTTGTTCTTTTTTAAAATCGGCACATTTAGATTTACATAATGATAACATTCATCACTCAACATTCATAAGGAATTTGTACCTATACATGTTATATGTGTTTATTTTAAAACTACTTTATTATTTTAATTTTTTTCCCCCATTACCTTTATGGGTACATTTTAGGTATAAAAAACAGTTACATTCATCATTGGGATCTTGTACCATTACATGAGTCTCTTGGTTCTTATTTTTTTTCCCCTTCCCTTGCCCTCCCTTCACCCCCTCCACCCTTCCCTATTTGCAAAGACCTTGTTTCCATTTTTTTCCTCTTCTCATATTTTTTCCTTTCCCTTTTTTCCCTTCCCCTACCCCTCCCAATTCTCCTGCTCTTAGACCTTTTCTTCCTGTTACACAATATCAGTTATACAGTTTTTAAATTACAATATTAAGATCTAGGAAACATTACCACAGCCTGCTGTTGTCATATAGGTACGTTTTTAAGCTAGGAATATACTTTCTTTAATAGGTGCTATTCAAATTTTATATTTCCTCCAGAGTTAGTTTCATTAATTTGTCTTCCAAGCTACTTCTTAGAAGTTGTCAAATTTATTTCAAAAAACATTTTTGTAATATGCTTTCTATATCCTTTTAAAATCTGTACATGTTATATGTTGCTGCTTTTCTCATTCCTCTACCCTCCCTTCAAACACTCTTCCCTTCCTTTTTAACAAAAGCTTTGTTTCCATTTTCTTTCTCCTATTCTCTTTCACTTTCTTGTCCCTTCCTTTCTCCCTCCTCCCTCCTTTACTCCCCTCCCCATTTGAACATTTTCTTCCCATTTCCCAATATCTGTTTTACATTTTGGTTCTTATTTACACGTTTGGTTTCTCATACAAGAGAAGCAATCTGATATTTAAACATGTTTGTCCTATTTGTTTCACTTACGAGTATGGTCTTAAGGTGCATCCATTTAGCTAGAAATGTCTCAAGTTATACTTTATGGCAGAATAGTACTCCATGGTGTTTAAAAAGAAACACATCTTTATTCATTGAATGATGGGCATTTGGACTGTTTCCAAGATTTAGCTATTAAAAACTGTGCCACTATAAACATGGGTATGCGTATATCACTGTGGTATGATGCTTCTAATTCTTTTGGGAACATAACAAGAAAGTGAGACATATAGAACTCTAATTAGCCATGATTTAAAAAAAAACTACAAGAAGGCATATGATAGTCAAGATTTTAGAAATTCAACACAAGAACAGAATATTAAAAAGTGTTAGAGAAAAGAAACAAAAATCACCTATGCAGGAAAGGCCATCGGGATCACAGCAGACTTCTCAACACAAACCCTCAAGTCGAGAGCTTAGAGTGAAGTATTTCAATCCCTAAACAGAACAGCTTCCAACCCAGATTGATGTACCCTGCAAAACTATCTTTCAAAATTGATGGAGAAATGAGATTCTTCCATGACAACACCTGAAAAAATTCCTGTCCACCAAACCAGCACTCCAAAATGTTTGGAAAGGCATTCCAGAAAGAGATAATGAGGACTACAACTTCATGAACTCCAGCAGAATGAATCCACCAGGCAAGGAAAGTAATTAGAGAGGGATAATAAGGGAACCAACAACAGGAAAACGACAAGGATAAGTCAATACATATAAGTTATAGCCACATATAAGTTATAGCCATCAATGTAAATGGTTTCAGTTCACCAATCAAAAGAAACAGACTGGTAGAATGGATTAATAACCAAGATCCAACAATATGCTGCATACAAGAAACGTATTTCATTCAAAAAGAAATTCATAGACTGAAAGTCAAAAGATAGAAAACAATACTCCATGCAAAAGGAATCCAGAAAAAAGGCAGCAATATCTATTCTATTTGCAGACAAAGTGGATTTCAAGCTAAGACTGATTCAGAGAGACAAAGAAGGTCACTACATCCTTGTGAAGGGAACAGTCCCAAGAGGAAGGGATAACAATCATAAATATATATGCACCAAATACCAGGGCACCCAACTATATACAACAAATACTAATGTACATGAGAAATCAAACATAAAAACAATTTTAGTGGAGGACCTCAGTACTGCACTGTCACAAATAGATCAATGAGATTTAAAAAGTCAACAACAACAAAAAAAATCAGAACTGACCCAAGCTTTTGATCACGTGGACTTAGTAGATGTCTGTAGAGTGTTCCACCCCACAACATCAGAATACACATTCTTCTCAGCTGCACATGGACATTCTTCAAAATAGACCACATACTAGCTCACAAAATATGCTTAAGTAAATGGAAAGTCTTTTAAAAAACTACTCAAAGGTCATTTAGATAGCTGTATTAATCTTAAACATCTTGTCACTTTCTGTTAAGGCATTGCTCTAGTAAATATAATGAGCATTTAAGATTAAATCCTAGTTCATTGCATCCCTAAAGTGACCAAGTCTCATATTGCACATCGAAAATTACAGAAAATTTCCCTCCAGTAATGTGTAAATATGTCTTAGATATTAAAAGTTTGAATAAAGAATAATTTTTAAAATTTTTATGTGATATTTTCAAAATTAAACTTCTATTCCTCTATGCACATGATTATGCTTTTTCTTTCTAACATGTGAATGCAATCATGAGAAAACAGGTTAATTTAAAATTCCTTAAAATGAAAATAAAAATTAAAGTTAAAAATAAAAATCATGTTCATTCCTCCAATACAGTTGGTTGTATAGGCACCTGATATTTTTCTCTCATTTATAAATATTTGTTAAGCATCAGGCTACCACAGCATAAGATGGTTGGTAAATAGTCTGAAAATAATACAGTATAGTCCTGGCAGTCACCAGTTAATGTCTGTTGCAGGAGATAAACAATAAACACATTAACAGACAAGTCCAGAATTGCAGATGAGAAATACAAGGGTACTGGAACAATGAACTGTTTTTATTGATTGGTCACACAAGACTGCTCTGAATTCGCAAGAGTCAAGGTGAAGAGAGTGAGGCAGTCTGGCCGGCACAGGGTGCATAGTTAGCATATGGTGAGCTGTGCTGCCCCTGTGTATGTGAACTGAACGGTCACTGTGGCTGGGCCGGTAAGCACCAGCAAGTGGTGACACGTGACACTTCAGAATATTCAAAGAAGCCTTGGTGTTACTCTAAGAGCAACAGGAAGCCCTTGCAGCCTTTGCCTCGCCTGAATATTCGTACAGTGAAAACTACACAGTCCCATTCCTGGAGAGTGTCTATTTCTGGTTTCATAGAGAAACTTAGAAATGCAAGCAGGAATTTTTTATGGATTAACTGTGGTGTAAAGCCTGGTTATAGAAGCAGAGTAGATGCTTCTCATTATTCTTCAAGGGTTAGATATCTTCTGAATATGTTGGAAAGCGGCTAGGATAGCTTCAATGAGAAATTGCCTTTGGTCTCCTTACTACTTATATAAAAAGTGATTTTTCTCCACCAATCTTGGACTTACTTATATCGATAAAATAAATTGTGTTTTTATTTTGAACATTTATTTGGACAAAGCTTATAGTGTAGAATTTTCTGAGAAAATAATATTTTAAAAATATACAGAGGTGCTTTAAAAATCGTAACATTTTTATGGAGGGCTATATTTGAGTTCTCAATTATGGCACAGTGGTGAGAAATAAAAGCACAGATGTACTCTCTAGAAATTTAAAACAGACATTCTAAGACGTGTCTAGAACATAAGATAGAAAGGGAGAAGCATGTAGCAAGTTTGAGTAAATCACTAGAGGCTTCAGATAAGGGATTGTCTTCTAAACTTTTCTTATTGCATATTAGTTAAATTGAATAGTGGGTTTCCTTTTGGCCTATCTGTACCTATATATAACATTGATTATTTTCACCCCTACTACTCTCTCTTTTCTTGCTTTCACTCACACATCCCCCTTCTACAAGTGTCTTCTGGTGTCTCCTTCTTCTAGTGTCTTCTACTTTCCTATTTAGTTATTTATTTTAGTTTCCACATATGAGAGATACATGCAAATAGTTGATTTTTTGAGTTTGGATTTTTTCAATTAACATGATCTCCAGTTCCACTTACTTGCAACAAATGACATGATTTTGTTGTTCTTTATGGTTCAGTAATATTGTTCATTGTGTATTTATATTCTTCCTTCCCCTTTCCTCCCCTTCCCTCCCCCTCCCCTTCCCCTTCCCCTTCTTTCCATCCTTCTACTGTGTTTGAATCCAGGCCTTTCACACTAAGCTCCATTTCCACCCCACTCCTTACATACACACAAATTTTCAAGACAGGGTATTTCTAAATTGCCCAGGGAGGGCTCAAACTTGCATTCCTCCCATCTCAGCCTCTCAGACTGATGGGATAATAGGCGTGCACCACCACACCCAGCTACATACCACATTTTCTTAAGTGGGCAAATGAATTGAACAGATACTCTCCAAAGAATTATGAATATCTGATAAATACATTTAAAAATGTTCCAAATCTTTAGCCAGTAGAGAAACACAAGTAAAAACTGCACTGAGGGCCAGGGATTTAGCTCAGTGGTGCCAGTGCCTGTCTCCAAAGTGCAAAGTTCTGAGTTCAATCCCTGATACAAAAAAAACCAAAGAAAAACAAATGAAAACTGCATTGAGATTCCGTCTCACCCTAGTGAAGACTACTAGCATCAAGAACTCAAAATACAATAAATGCTGACAATGATGGGGGAGGTGGTGGATCTTTTTACCATTCTGGTCAAAATGTAAATACAAAATGTAAGTACAACTATGTAGAGATTTGTATGGAAGATCCTCAAAACAACTAAAAATAAAGCTACCATTTGATCCAACTATACCATTGCTTGATATATTCTGCAAAGAATTAAAGCTGGCATGCAATAGTAATACCTACATACCCATATTTATTGCAACACAATTCACAATAGCTTAGCTATGGAGAGAGACACTTAAGTGCCTGTCAGCAGATGAATGGATAAGGGGATCACTGCTTTTTGAGTGATAAACAGAAGGGCTTATGGTGAAAGAAGTGGCCTAGGTCCTGGACTTTGAAGGATGGCAAGGTTGCTAGTATTCAGAATTGGCATAAAGGGCATTTGGAGCAATGACAGAAGAGCAAAGGGTAAAATGAAAATGATGACAGTGACAATAAATGCTAACATTTATCAAATGCTTGCCTTGAGAATTGTTCGCAAGTTTCCCTTGCACCAGTTAAATTCTTGCAACAGTCTTCTTGGGCAAATGCTATTCTCATTGCTCCCAACTTTCAGATAAGGAGGGCAATAATGTTAAACAAATTGCCGGAGTTCAAGTTGGTATCGACACAGCCAGGATCTATCTGAGTTCTGAATCCAGGGAATTTGATTCCAGATGAGGTTGCTCTCAGCCATCAGGCTCTGTTGCTTCTGTGTATGAGAGTCGGGCATAATGTTTCTAATGGAGGCTTTGAGATCAGCTGATAGTTAAAAGTAAAGAGTATGAGACTTCCTAGTAGAGGGGTTGACAGAGCAAAGATGATTCTCTGTCCTGGGAGACACAGTAAGAGAGAGTCCAAGACCTCTAATGTCAACAGCTCTTTGACTAGGCTTTTGAAGTTCTTTCTGTGGTCTTTAGTTATTTCTCTCTCTAAATATTTTATTTGGCAAAGGGAGTTTTTCACCTTTTTAGATTTTTAATTTTCTGCACTTCTTTTTTGGCTGTTTCCGTTACAAGAATGAGTTATGTTATAGCTTAGTTGTTGAATTCTTAACAGTCAAAGCCCTGTGCATATTGAATTATTTTCACTATTAGCTAGAAATAGTTGATTTTGTTGGAGAGGTAGCATGTTTTGTATTACATCATCATGTATGTTGGAGTATGTTTTTGTAGTGTCCATACATCTAATGATATCATCATGACTTCTGAACACAGTTAATTTTTTTAAGTAACTGGTACTAGGGATTGAATTCAGGGCCTTTGCACTGAGCTGTATTCCTGTTTTTTAAAATTTATTATTTTGAGCCATGGTTGTGCTAAGTTACTAAGTTGCCCAGGCTGGGCTCAAACTTGCAGTCTCTCCTGCCTCATTCAGATAGTTCTGTTGCAATTGCTTTTATAAACAACTCCAAATTCTGTGTTTAATTTTTATGAGGGCAAAATTAACCTGTTGTTTTTGCCAGCAAGAGCTTTAGTAGTGGAAACATGGCAACCCCCCAAAGGACCTGTGTGTGAGATACATCCTCATCATTGCTATTAATCAACTATCACAAAGATGAAGCTGACTTTAAAATTTTTATTTGTAAATATGGCCAATCTACAACTTGTTCATATAGAAAATCCTAATTAGTACCCACAATTGAAGAATACTTCTGCAGTTCATACCAGCTGGTAGCCTAGATGGCACAGATGGCCCTAAGCTCTTTAATGGGAGGAAGACAATGTGTTGGCTTGGAGAAATCTAAATAAAAGGCTTCATGAATCTATTTGTCATTTAAAAAGTATTCTATAATAAATAATATTTTCAGAGAGAGTACTTTCCTGAGAATGGAGACTAGCTTCATAAACAGGGTAATTTTCATCCAGCTTTTATCAAATGATGACAAAACAAAACAGTTATTTTTTTCTGCCTTGGTATGTGCTTGTGACTATGTATGTTAGTGATGGCAAACCTTTCAGAGCTTTCAATGATAACACAGAGCCTCCTGCGGCACACGTGGCACAGGTTTGCCACCACTGATCTTTGTTGAAGTTTAGGTTATTTTTTTTTTTTAGCCTTGCTTGAAATGTATGAAGATTCCATTACTTAGAGGACTATTAGATTTTCAGTGATGTTTAGTGATAATGGCACTAGTGGTAATAATGGTTTTAAAAATGATATTAACTGATAATATCTAGCTTACTATGAGGTTTTTATATATATGACCACATTTGTTCCTCACGACAATTCTTATCCTAATTTTTATGTCTTCATCCTCATTTTACTTTAGCACATTTGACTTCCAAAAAAGTATTTTTATCCCTACTTTACTCATAAAAGGACTGTGACACAGATATATAAACTAACTTACATCTTTGGCTAATTGGTGGTAGAGATGAAATCCACCCAGCGGATGTTTCTAGGGTCCCCATTTTTAACCCAGTATACACTATGCTTCAAGCATTTCTTGTGGGTAATTCAGTGAATTTGTAGCAGGTATAATTTATATAATGATTCCATTTTTCTATTAATTTGCTACAATATCTGACTCTCAGCAACTCTGTAAAATTGGCAGAAAGTGAATTTCAGAAGGCATCTGTGACAGGACCAGAGTAGCACAGGTGAGATTTGGAGGCCTGTGGCCTACTCCACAGCTTTCTGCAACAGGTACCAGGCAAGTTTAATTGTGTCTGGTCAGTGGGACATTATATCTTGTGAAACTGAACACCAAGGAAGTAATTAAGGACACTGTGCCTGGAGTAAGCATTACATGTACTCTTAGTTTGAAAGCTATGGTCAGATTTTTAAGATTCCCATAAATGTAAGTAGAGTTTCCTCTTTTCCTTATAGGCATGTGAGCTGGGAAAGTTTTCTTTAGCTTTTTGCCACTTTGGGGGTACAGTCAATTCACTCATTGCCTAGCACTATGTCAAATTTTACTAAACTTTGAGTATTTATGTTCCACAGTCCTTTTGATTAAGAATGAATATTTTATAGGGTCTTTCTTAGATTGTAAAATTAGATTAGGGGGATGTGGATTAAAATCCTATGATTCCCAGACACTAAAAGGATGACCTTGAACATGCAACTCACTTCTGAGTCTTGGTTTCCTCATCTGTCAATGATGATAAAATGCTGATATGACGGAATTTCTCAGGCTATTACATGAACTGATGAATGGGATGCACATAACTTGCTGTCTGGCACATGGAAAGCACTCTGTATTTTGACAGTTATTTTTGGTGTTATTATTGAACTTAGATCTAGGCCATGAGTTATGTTCCCTTTCTACAGAAAATGGCAAAAATGATACTTGAAACTTTCCATGGGTTTTCTGTCTCTAATAATTGCTCATCAAGCAAATGCCAAATCACAAAGGTTAAGAGGGAGTACTTCCTGCCTTTAATTGTACTTCGCTGCATTTGAGGTGAGAAAATTTATGCTACAGTGATAGTTCTGACATTTTCAAAATGGAGCTCAGTGATTTTAAAAGATTTTTATATGGAACAGCAAAACTACATTTGTATGAATTTTTCTGTTCCTCTTCTCTTATTGTCATTTACTTATATTTGCTTATGGTTTTGTACCAATGATAACAAAATCTTGTTCCTACATTGCTGTACTTGCTCTAAGCTTCTAAATGTGTGATCATTGGGCAGAGATCTTGAATGTTTTTGCTCTTGAATGATCAAAACCTCTTCTTGAAAAAAAGTGATTCATCTTACACATTTAATTACATTTTGTAAAAGTAATTAAGTCATTTCATTAATTTCTTTGGCGGCAGGAAAATTGATGATTTTTAATCTTTGTTGTTAGTCCTTTTTGTTCTTTTTACAGTGTATTTTTCCCCTTTGCTACCAGATACCTAAGTGTTATTAGGGGATATTTGCAGGACAGACCGTAGAAGCTATTTGATAGTGGAAACTTCTGGCTCCTTCTGTAATGACCTAGGATTTGTTGTGGAGATGATGTTGTCCTAAAGGGAAAAGTGGAGAGAAGTGCCAGGGATTTGTTCTTCTGAGTAAGATTATGGAGAGGCTTTCAGGGTCTGAAAGTATCAGGAAATTTGTAGATAATTGCAACACCTGGGCAGGTAGGGCATCAGAAGAGGCGGTGGCTTAGGTAACTAGGGAGTCTGGAGGTAGACACAGTCTTTCATTCGGACATCAGTACAGGATCCTGTATCCCACCTTCCAGGTGAAAGCCTGGACCCAGGCATGAGAACCCTTCAAAGCAGTCACAACACAGAAGCAGCATAGCTTCTGGTCCCCAAGGGGCTTATCCTGGCCGAGAGAGCAAGGGAGCCAGTACCTTGTACCAGCGGCCTTAATGGAAAGGGAGAAGGCACCTGATTCTCTTGCATTGTCTAAGAGTCTGAGGTTTTGTGTGATCATGTAGTCCATTTTCTGTCACATGTCATGTTAGCACTGAGTTGAATTAAAACTAATTTGAGAAAGTAAAGAAATCAACAGGTTTTACAACCTGAGTTTGTGAATTGAGATTTATTTCACTGTAGTTTCCTGAATGAGTACAATGTTTACCCTAATGACTCCTATGGATAGTTGTATTTAATAATTAGACCAACTTTCTGACAGTTAATGACTTCTAGTGTTGTCTTAGAGTGTTGTTTTTCACTGTTTTTCTTATTTACTGAGCTAGGATATAAGTCCCTTGAGTGTAGAAATCTTGTATTTATTCCTTACATTCCTACAGTATCTGGAGTACTGTTTTAGATACCTGTGCCTTAATTCCCACCCTGTTCTGGAGAGTATTATAATACAAAGGCAATATTTGATATTAATACAGTGCTTATGTTCTCAGAGGGCTGTGATCACTTAATAATACTCATCTGGAGTGAACAAATTAAGAACCAAAGATGAGGATAATCTAAAATAAAGTAGGCTCTTTCTCAAGCACTAGATGTATTTGTTTTCATGTTTCTGAGAAAAAGAGTAAGATTTTAAATTAATCAGAGCTGTACCACATCTATACTAAATATAGCTACCAGGAAGGCTCAGGTTTATTTGTTTCCATTTATTTTGGGTACTAGAAATTGAACTCAGGGTCTTTGCACCGATCTATATACCTAGATATGGCAATAATACATCATAGGTGAAATAATTTTCATTGTCACCAAATACATTATGTGCACTTTATTAAAACTTTAATTACTTTTTAAGATACTAAATCACTTTGGACAATCATATTCAACATAAACTTAGTTCTCAGGACAATATATTTTATTTTTCAAGTTTATTCCTGAATTTTGTATAAAATTTTGCAAGTAAATAAATTAGTAGGGCAAGCTTCTGATTTGCTGTATTTGCTTTTGATTGAGGGGCAGGAGCCAATTTTTGTTTCAATGAGCAGCTCCTGGGTACAATTACTTCTATGTGTAATGAGAATTAGAAAGGTCAGAGATTTTTGTTCTCTTAATGGGACCACTGAATAATGGCGACTTTTAACCCCAGCCGGCTAATGAAGGAACATTGGCACTAGTCTGGTAATGACACCACATATTGGTTAATGTTCTTATAATCTTGGGGCCAATATTTATTAACATGTTTTCTGGGAACCTCCTACATCTTTTTAGTGCTTGAAAGAATTAGTTGTTGATGGATTGATTAGCAGCCATCAACTTGAATTAATTATATAGGTGATCTCAACATGATTTATAGATATGCCTGTTAACAGGTAGCTCTAACTTTCATGGAAATGTATAAATTATCAGCTCCAGCACAGAGCTGGATGTCTAAAGTCTATACATTCCTGTTCTTTTGTTCTATGGAAAAATACTTTATCCATGACAATTTGATGCTTCTCTCTGTTTCCTTTTCTGTCTTCTCCTTCTGCTTTTTAAAAAATAGCTACTTGTTTAATGTTTGTCCTGCTTATACATGGTTTGTCCCCTCTGAAACTCATGCTGAAGTTTGGTTCTGATTTTGAGTCCCTTAGAGGTAAGAGCTTTAACAGGTGATTAAGGTTTGTTTTCATAAACAGATCGATCCTTTCGTGAGAGTAACAGAATCGTGGGTAAAGGGATTAACAGTTTATCTCAAGAGTGGTTCTGCTGTAAGGCAAGTTGCTTAGGTCTTCTACCTGCTCCCCTGGCGCTCTCTCTGTGACACCCTGTGCCACTGCAGGTTCTGCCAGCAAGACAGCCTCTTTGGATTGTAGCTTCTTAATTTTGGACCCGAACTCTGGCCAAAATAACTTATGCAGTGTGTGATATTGTGTTGCTAACAGAAAATGGACTAAGACGCTGAGTAAGCCAGTGTCTCACTCAGTAACCTTTAAAAGGAAGGTTCCACCCTGCATTTATTCAAAGTGTATTTCAGTGCAGAGCACAAGTGTCTAGGATCTGACACATAGTTCATGCATAGCAATTGACAGAACATAGCAAAACTCAATATGAATCATTTTATTCATTTGTGTTATGGTTTAAAAAATTCTTCTATGTAATAGTCATCGGTGCTGGACCTGAGGACAGATTTTTAACTATAATTTCTTGCTTTCCTGTACTCTGCACACATAAGCACTAACATTAATATAGTAACTTCAGATCACCATTGAGATTGAAATAAATACACATAATTAGTAACAAACTGAAGAAGATAGCATTTTCCAGGAAATTAGTACTGTATCAGTTTCCAAATTATACTGAATAAACTTGAAAGCCACCCTGTACACTGTGAAGTTTCAGGAAGCGATACATACATTTTGTTGTGCCATCTTACTCTGTCTTACAAAACATGCACCTGAAACTTCTGCTATACCTTCAATTCCAAAGTGTTCAGAATGTAATGTTTTGGTAAAAATTAACCATAAGAAAGGAAGAGAAAAAATAGCTATCATGTTCTTGATCAGTTTTGTTGCTCATTTCATATTTTATGTCAGAAGAAAATCCAGGTGCAATTGTATCCACCTTAAAGAAAAACTTGTAAAAGAAAAAAAAAAAACCTAACTCCATTAATAGCCCACATTTTCAACACATCTATTTGTTCATGTTTAATTCTTAGCAGCACTGCTCTTGGTTATAGAATGCTTAATATGTGCCATACTCGCCATCATATACTTAAAATATATTGAGTATAAGCTCAAAGCATCTCTAGGAGGTAATATTATAATCTTCCTTTTAGGAATGGAAAGATGATGAATCATTATCTCAGCAGTTCAATACTGGAGCTGGAATTCAGCATGGGTCCCTTCAGGGCCAAGTTGATTGTCTTAGTTGGAGAGGAATGTGCTTACTGACCAGCCAGGGCCCAGGAAGGGCATTGCTGGAAAGGAGAGACTTTTCTCCTCCTGTTTTCTTTATAAATCTTCCCTAGAGGTAGAAGCTTCATCATGGCAGCCTAGAAATATTATAATAATGTATTTTAAAGAGCAATACAGCAGGATTTAGGGTAAAGAACCTTAAATACCTGATAGATAAACCACAAATCTAGGTATAGTTTCAACACCATTTGTTTTCTAATAACTTTATGGAGATATAATTAATTTACATGCACTATGGTTTACTCTAAATGTATAATTTGATGATTCTTCATAGATTTATAGAGCAATACAACCATTGTCAAATGTGGGTATTCAGCGGCCTTCTGCTTCCTCAGCCCTTTTTACTGGCCTGGAGTGAATCCTGAACATGAGGTTTGAATCTTTATCTTTTAAAACAGTGTATTGGTTACTGGTCACATTTCCTGTTGGGAAGACAGATACCTGATGCTTACAACTTAAAGGAGGAGGTTTAAGCTCTGGCTCACAGTTTCAGAGGTTTCAGTCTTCCATGGCAGGAAAATCATGGAGAAACAGCTCCTCACTTCATGGAGGCCAGGAAACAAAACACAGAGGAAGAGGCAGAGGGGAAGGGGCGAGGGATCAGATATAGTTCCCAGCATCTTGCCTCAGTGCCCACCCAGACATACCCAGGAGAATGCTTAAGTCATCCACTAAGCATCTCTCAAGCCAACCAAGTTGACAACCACTGAAAGACAAAGTTCAGTTTGTGTTCTTTTTCTTCCCCATTCAATTCTGTTCATTCTTTTGTTTGCAGGTAAAAATTCTAAATATATTCTTCAATTTCTACATTCCAAATTTCAGTACATTATTTATTTGGGAGCAGCGTGAGGGAGCAATAGAAAAGAAAGAAATTATATGTTTAGGAAAGTAAATGCCAATGTTATAAGAGATAATAGTCTCTTCTCAAATTGCAAAATTCTGTAATTTAGTTTCCATTTTATAAACCTTGGTGATTATATATCTTTGTTGTTATATGAATGGGAAAATCAAAATAGGTTTTTAAACTGGCAGACCTCTAAAGTAATCCTCTGGAGTATTTGAAGGCAAGTAAAATATTATTCTCCATTGATGAGATAGCAAAATGTCAGAGAAACTAGATTTACTCATTCGCTCTTTCATCAATTGTTTGTTGAATGTCTTCTACATCCACATTGCAAGATTAGTTGCTAATAAAACCAACCAAAACCAGAAAGCCAGCCTCTGACTGTCATCAGCTGGGCTGGCCTGGGTCTAATGGCCACCTTACCATTTTGTCTGTCAGATATAGGCAGTTTCACAGTATACCCACATCAGACAAGGTCACTTTGTGCATGAAGGAGTGGTACAAAAACAAGACCACTTGTTTTGCTCATGAACAGAACAAGAGCACAGCCCAAACCACAGTAACATAACCAATAACATAAGGGATTGTTGCATCTTTACCAGTTACAGCTGTCCTTGCCAGCTAAAACAAAGACTATAAGGTGTCTTATCATGGCATTGTTCTTGGTTTTCCATTCCCAAGAGCAAACTCCAATCCATTATATTTAATTCAGAGAAGATCACATTTCACTCAGCCTTGTATAAAATCACCTAATACAAGTCCAAATCCTGTAACAGGTCTCTGTGAATATCCTCATCTGAGACCTTCAAGTTCTATTCCACATGGTTGGTATCTTCCTTGAGATAATAAACCTAGAAGACTAGCTTTGTTTGAGTACTGGCCTATTGTGGGTGGTCTTTGGCTGGAGGGCAAGTATGTTAATGTTGGGAGTGAAACAGATGTTATCTCAGTTCTCATAGAGTTTTCACTCTGGCCAAAGGCACAGTTTTAAATAAAATATTTTACCAATTAGTGAGAAATTGCCAAAGAAATCAGTGTTCTAAAGAAAGGAATTTGGCTGTGAGAAGGTGAAATGGGTATGGAAGTGACACTGGAAAATCATCTCTTAAACTGAGAGGTGAGAAGACTACCAAGGGGGATGATGGGAAGGGCCAAGGGAAAGGCCCTAAGACTGGAGAAAGTGTGGTGATTGAGGGAACCTGGGAGAAGATCAGTTGGCAGTGTAGGTGAGTGTCAGGAGGTAAGGACTTAGAGGCTTTGAATGTTACAAATCTTGGTCTTTTTTTCCAAAAAGAAGAAATCTTTGAAGGTTTTTGCAGAGGTAGGTGTTACCAAATCACAGTGAATTGCACAAAGATTTTTGGGTGTTTTGTGAAGCACATGTTGTTGTGGGTCCCTACTGGATGCATGGATACTGGTTCTGATGCATGCTTGGATAATAACACAGGAAGAGAAGTGGAGAGATGTAGACCCTTAGTGGGTATAAGACTGGGAAATGTTTAGGGTCAGGGTAATGTGAGGGAGAGGGGGTGGTATAGCCTGGTAGTGTCTCTCACTGGTTTGATAAATGATACATTCACTGACTTTGCTTATGTCTTGTAACTACTAAATATTGGTAGTTTTTTTTTGCTTTTTTTTTCTGGAGAAAGTCTTCCTTTTCCATTCAATCTTTGTCTTATAATAGGAAATGTAAAGGAAGAGATGGAGCTAGGAGATTTTAGGAGTTGAGAGATTGGAGTATAAGAAGCAGAAGATTCATTTTTGAAACAGAGCAACATGTTGTTATACTAATGGGTCATTTTAAAGGCCTTTAAAAAATTTCAAGATCCATCATTTCAAAGCTGACTTACTCAGATTCTGCTGAATATGTAAGGGTATTTCCTGAGAGTTGAAAGTGGGTAGCTGGAGAGAGGGAAATGAGGATGAGAATACTTCATTATAAGTGTGAAAATTATCTCCTTTTCCTAGATGTAGAACCGGATATCCATTATTTTTAAATCGATGGATCATTTTCTATCTATCTATTTAACTATTATCTTCATTCAAAAGATTTTCACAGTGATTACTTCCCACAGCCTTTGGTAGAAGTGGAATATAAATAACGAGTCATTGTCATACAACATAGTTAGGTTTGCCTATGAGTTAGGAAACCTGGTTATAGTCCTGGCTCTGCTTCCATTTTTTTATGTGCATTTAAAAAATAATTTATTCTTTCTTTCTTAATTTTTTGTCCTTTTTTTATCTTATATGAAATATAGGAATGAAAATACATATCCTGATTATCTTATAGTACCAACCTTTATTATTCAGGAAAACAAAGAAATAGTGTCCCCAAATTGATGAGAAATATTAGAGGCAGTAGAACAGGTACTATTTCTTATACAATAGGGATAATATTACTGGGTGCTGAAGATTTTTAGGGTTAATACATGAGATAAAGCTATAACAAATACTAAAAATACTTAGGATTTTTAGTAATATATGAAATATTAAAACTTTAAAATCCTCATTTATTATTAAAGAATTTTCCCTATATTTTAGCATCTTTTACGTCATGGACAAATACTGTAGTTTTGATTTGTAAGACAGAGGTCTACCTCTCAGTCTACATAGCCTGGGGCTCAAAATAATTAGAATAATTAAGTTTCCATTTTCACAAATATTTTTTCTCTTAGGAAAACCTTCAGGACTTCAGCCTTGTGTATCCTCTATCCATCCCACTTATAAGGATATTTTTTCAAAGATGACTTGAGTTCTGGCTCCTTTTCCTCTTATATTTTTTATGGTGACTTCTATCTGGATTGCTCTTCAGAGAGAAGTCCCAGTCTCAGCAGTGTGGAAGTGAAGCTGCTCCTCAGCCCAGGGACTTGTCCTGGGGCCCCTGATGTTTCAGTCACCACCCCTTTCCAAGCAGTGTTCCAGGAAGGCATGAGGAATAACCCTTTCCCTCCTTTTACAGCGCTCCTCGAGTGCTTCTTCACTTGTCTCCCAACCCAGTGTTATTTTGACCCAAAACTGCTTCATCTTGCTTCATGCAGTGGCACAACTTCTGTGCTCATCCATCCATCTTCCTGTTCCTTCTTTGCCTTACGCCACACGTGAACTCATTCTCTTGGGGAATAGTAGAGAGTCACTAGTCTTACAAAATTGGCAGTTTTCACATTTTTCCTTCTGCTGTGCATTTATCTGTTCTGCAGATTACCTTTTCCCTTGACTACATATATTTATCTTTGAATAATTAAAAAAACAGTTTAGATGTCAGAATACCTTCCATTGCTGATGCACTGGTAACAGTGCCTTGGGCAGGGAGCTGTGGCACCTCAGGTTAGAATCTGGTCTCTCACACGTGCCAGGTGACTCATCTGGCACACATCCGGAAACCCTGAACCCGCTTCCTATAATGGACTCACCCCTCACCGGATTTTTGTGAGCTGCCCCAGAATATCTCACACAGTGCCCTGGAAAGTGCCCCTGAGAGGAAGGAAACAATGAAGCACTGGCCCCGGGTCGACTGAAGAAGGCAGGAGACATTTCTCATAAGTTTTGGCAAATGTTTGTTATTACGCGAATCCTTTCTAGAGACCGAATGCACTTCATTACCTGAGGCACTGGGGAGGGTTTATGTTCTCTATCACAATATCGCATGTTGTGCTTGGCAGGCTATTGTATCCTGCAATATCTGCAATTTATTTTGGAAAAGTGTTTGTATGAAGAATACTATATTAAAGTAAGTATTGAATTTTTCTTTCCATTCCTCTAGGCCCTGTTTGGTTATTAGCTTACTCATTTCTTTCTAGATTGTCATGTGCACAATGATGAAAGTGGAAACCATTTATCAAAAACACAGAATTCACATATTTGGAGAGTGGGTTGTTGTCTCAGGCAGATAATTTATTTTCACTTCTTTTGATTATAAATTTTACTTGAAAGTACTTTTTGGAGGGATTCACTGTTTTAGTTTTGAGACTTTTTCTTTTAGAAATTCAATATGAATTAATCTTTTTTTGGTTCATTTTTATAACTCTTGCTTTGGCTAGAGAAGAAAAGAAAATGCCAGTAAAGGCCCTTTTGCTACGTGGTATTAAACCATATTTGATAATCATAAAGTATAGACAAATATGAGAAACTGAATTGCACCAGATCTTTAGCATCTCTTAATATGTTAATTGAAAACAATAAAATCAACAATGAAAACTGCCTCATAGCATTACCAAAACTCCAAGTGTTCTTGAATTAAGATAGTACCAACCCAATTCAGATAATTTGCTCACTGATGACAATTTTATTAACAAGCTGGCAGAATGGACACTTTTAAGGAGTGGGAACTTATTTCTAGTCCAGAGGCTGCAGGAAATTCAGCATTTCTCTATAAGCTCAGCTATCAAAAATATGTGATGTATGTAGAGATTATCTTTAGGAACTTAGTGTTCAAATTAGGTGGAGAATAGAACAAAAATAGAGCCTTCTGTAAATAACCTTCTATCACCAAGCCATTAAAAATACTAGATAACATTAATATATTTCCCAGATACATTACTGAGTTTGGAAGAATCCCAGGATAATCCTCTCCATGAGTGAAAAGGTTGCAAAAATCCAGTGATGTAAGGGACAAGTATACAGCTGCTGTCTCCTTTATGATATATTCTGTGCACCGATACCCATGAACTTGTGTTTCTATGGTGGCAGAATCATGAAGAGAAGGAAACAAATCTTACAGCCTAACCTAGGTCGAGAATATATAACGATACCTCTGCACAAACCTGCATAGACTCTTAAAGTACTCAGGTTAGCAGGCTGTCTCTAAACTTGGCAATGGATAGAGGAAAAAAAGTAAAAATTCCTTTTGGAATTAATAGTCATAATCAAACTCTTCCATGATTTACCATCTCAAATTTATGTGAACTATGGGCTCATCACACCCGAAAGGCTACAATGTATTTTAAAGTTGTCCTCAAGATGCCTTAGAAGCAGAATCATCACCAGATGAGAACAGAGCCAAGGAGCCTGGTGTGCTCCGGAGAAGACAGCCCCTTCCCCATGTCTCTGTCATCATTGGCAAGCGTGATCGGAACATCCGGGACCTCTGGGTGCTGGCAAGATCTCCACCATTGCTCCCACCGTCACAACTCTCCACACTGCTCACCATACGCTGTTCTCATCATGGCCTTCATTGTGTGTAAGCTGGGCCCACCGATGTCCCGTTGTCCCCCCTCATCCAGGTCAGTCCTCATGTCAGTCCTCATGTCCCCTGTGGCCCCTTTCCGCTGTCTCTATTTTATTTGTTGGGATGGCACATATCACCATGACACATAAATTTTACACATGTATTTTTGTGTTGACCTCCTCAGAAATCCAAGTTTCATGAGGGCCGTATAGTTCTTCCCTTCTCCACTACTTTATCTCTGGTGCTGAGAACAGGACCTCGTACACAGGAGATTTTCAGTTTTCTTTTGAATGTGTGGAAAAAATAAGTTTTCTAAAAAAAAATATAATAATTGAAATTAAAAGTAAAGTACAGGCTAGATACAGGTAAAGGAAGTATTAAGTTGAAGGATTAAACTGAGGAACGTATCCAGGTTATAGTACACAGATGCAACAGAGTGGAAAACACAAAGATACATTGAGGTATGAAGGACACATTAAGAAAGTCTGACTGGCTTACAGTTCATAGAGGTTTCAGTCCATATTCAGCTGGCTCCAAGACAGGGATGACAAACAGGTATCACAGAGGAGAAACAACATAGCATGCACAAGGTAGCAAAGGCAGCAAGGGAGGTGTATGTACGTAACAGCATCTTTCTGCCCCTTTTATCTTTTTAGACTTCTGGGATTAGGGCAGTACCAAACTAACCATTCACATGTAGTGGTTTAGTTATCATATGCCCTTAACCCCAGCATCATACATGCCAGATTCAACTACTTCTTGAAAAGAAAAAAAAAAAGCAAGTCCCACCTCATCTGCATGAGCCTTTGGGGGGCATCTATATACAAGCCATAACAAACATAGAGTAGGGACTGTCAACATTTTAAAAGAGAGAAGTTACCATTCTTTGATAAATCCTAAAATCATTACTGTAATTATTTCTTTTTATGAGATATTTAACAGAAAATCTGAATTAGGAGATAAATGTTTTTTTTAAAAAAACCTCTTTATTCACTTCTACCTAACATAATATTTTTTTTACTCATTAAGTTTATTGGTACATTTTAGGTATACATTATGGTTCCAGTCATCAATGGGAATTTGTACCTGTACATGGTGTATCTTGGTTCCTATTTTTTCCCCATTCCCCTTCCTTCCCTTCCACTTTGTACCCCTTCCTATTTACAAAAACTTTGTTTCCATTTTTTCCTTTTCTCATATTTTTTTCTTTCTTTTCTTTCCTCTAACATAATATTAATGAGCATTGATTTCTTAGTCATGATTTGGATAAGTTTCTTTCCTTTATTTCAAAAATAAATGTTCCCAGGCTGGGGATTTAGCTCAGTGGCACCGTACCTGCCTTGCAAGCCCAAGGTCCTGAGTTCAATCCCTGGTACCAAAAAAAAAGTAAATGTTCCCAAGCCACATCTTAGGCAACAGTTAAAAACTTTTTTTATAAGTATTTGAGACACAGACGTATAGTTTCTATCACACACTCTTCTTTATTTTTCCTTACAACTCTAAGAATATCAAACCTTTTTTAGCTCGTGGGCCATGCAGAAACAGCTCAGCATGTGGATGGGACCTTGTGCTGTAATTTTCTAATCCCTGCTTTAGAAGGTCTATTTAGAGAGAAATTGGTCTGTGGTCAAATCATGGACATAACTGGGTCATTAATTTCCTGATATGAGCTGACTTCCTTTCTTCCTCTGTTCTGCACCTAACTGATTGACAAAATGACATGCGATTACAGCTTCTTTCTCATTTGGAATACCTAGAAGAAGGCTTACATTTCTGTACATACTACAAAGTAGCAAGAATCCAAATTTTTCCAGATATAAAATTAGATATAAAGACTTTGAAAATGTTTAGCCCACTGAAATGTTGGCAGTGACATGGTCTGAGCCATTTGGTACCAGACTCTGAAATTAACAGTGTACTAAGTGTTTTCTTTTCCTGTCACTTATAAAGGAAGGCTTGTCATAAAGTAAAAAACTCCTCAGACTTTAGGAAAGAACTCTCCAACCCTGGCAGAAGTTTCTTTGGAAATTTGTTCTTAAGTTTCTTACAGCATTTAATGTTAAATTTTGTTTACTAACACAATTGTCTTTCATCATATAAAGTTTCTTGATAATATGTATTCTTATTCATCTTTGTAGTCTCAGATCTAATGTTCATTGTATATGTATATTTTAATAAGAAGCTAATAAATTTTACTCTTACAGCATACAGAAGACAAAATAATTGAAAGAAAGCAACAAGAGAAAGAATAGGATTGTTTCTCTGTAGAAGCCCTGTTTATGTAAATGGCTTTGATGTATATTTAATCACTTTGGTAGATTTTTGTCTGTGTTACATAATACACACCAGGCATCAACAAACTTTTTCTGTAGCAAGCTCTGTGATAAATATTTTAAATTTTGTGATCATATACTTTTTGTCACAACTACTCAGCTCTTTCACTGTAAGATGAGAACAACCATAGACAACATGTAGTGAATGGATGTTGCTCTTTTCCAATGAAATTTATTTATAAGAAGAGGTAGCATGTCACATTTATCCCACATACTATTTTTGCTGAGCCCTGTTCTAGAGAAAGTGTGGAGGAATCTTACTCATTTCTGATATATGACTGAGAAATAACATCTATTCTAATCTATAATTTGTACTCGAATTCTAGAGTTCAGTCTTTTTTCAGTGCTGTCCTAATGGCCTGAATCTAGAGTCTCTTAAAATTAAAAATCATGTGTATGTAGACTGTGTATGCATACATATTTCATATTTTTTGTATTCAGGTGCAATATCTTAGAAGAAAAATAATTGCAGCTACAAGATATTTTTGTAGCTGCATGAAGGGTGGGAAGTATGTAATAAGCTTTATATCCTTACATCATAAAATTGTTTTATATCATGGTCCTGTTTACTTCTTCCTCTCCCTTGGTCTCATACACATAGCAGTATTAGGAATGATAGAGGAACCTTCCTAGAGTATTTATCATATAAAACTAGCAGCTGCCTCATACCATTCCTTTTAAACTTGTTTCTTCAGAAAGGGAACTTTGGGTCTCTGCAATTTTTTTGAACCAGGAGCTCATATTCTATGAACATCTCCTAGAATTGAGGATTACAATCTTCCCCTCATGACAACACTCTGTATTTCCAACGTATTTTGTGTTGGAACTACAAGTACTCTTCAACTTTCAGCGGGCTTTCCTCTGAGTAAACTCATCTACCATTACAAGTATGGTTAAGTTGTAAGTACGTTTAATACCTTAGCCTTCTGGTCATGGTCGCTCAGTGACAGAGTGCACTGTGAGACGTTGGTTGTTTGCCATCATGATTGCTGGGCTGACTGGGAGCTGCAGCCCTCTGCTGCTGCCCAGTGTTGAGATGAAGTATTGGGGTGCCCTTGGTTAGCTAGGAAAAGATCTAAACCCCAACTTCCAAGTATGGTTTCTGTCAACTGAGTGTCACTTTTGTAGCATTGTAAAATTGAAAAATCGCAAGTAGAACCATTGTAAGCCCGAGACTATTTGTCTTGTTTTACTCAGATGCCTTCAAAAAGTTCTTGCTGTCTACTAGGTTTATGATTTCATGACTCAAAATGATTGAAAAGTGAACCATTCAATCCAGCACTTTACAAGTATATGGCTCTTCATCTGGAATACAATTAAGCAAAACCTAACGTGCTCCAATAGATACTGTTTTCTTCTAGAGTATATTTTTAGGGTTTTTCCTAAGGGAGAGATCAGGCTCAAGCTCAAAAAACAATTTTTATAGGCAGATTTTGAAAGATTAAATAGAATGAAATATTTCCACAAAAGAAAGAATTCAAGACCAGGTGTCAAGCATGGCTGTAAGTTTGAGGCCAGCTGGGCAGGTTGGTGATACCTTGTTTCAAACTCAAAAGAGCTAGGGATGTAGCTTGGTGGTGGAGAGCCCCTGGGTTAGGTCTCCAGTACTTAAAAAAATTCAAGTGGTATGTATTTTATTCTTTCCCAACCTCTGCTTTGTGGGATATAAAGGGAACACTTTTTTGTTGTTTTTCTCTTATTAAATAACTACTTGTCTTTTTAAAGAAACTAGAACATTGGTGGATTAGTTCCATAATACTTCCTGCAGAGGAATTGTTACTGTTTTTTATACATTTGATTTATAAATTTCCACATATTTAATGTAGATTTTTTTTCTCCCAGAAACCCATTTTATGCCTTATTATTTTTAAAGGTATAGCAAAAATAAAGATTGCATATTAGCACTGTCCTGTCTCTTTCCCACTGCTTCTCAGGAATGGAAAATTTCTGCCCCCAAACACAGAAGGTAATAGCTTTCCTTCTCTCATCTGTTGACCTCGAGCCAAAAGATCCTTTCCAAATTTCTCTCATGTATGCTGAGCATTTAGTCCCTGACTGTTATGTCCAGTTATCTGGGTTTGGTGTCTATAAAGAAATCAGAATCAATGGAAGCTTCTCGTTGTTACAGGATGAAATACAGAGGATAATATAAGCCAGGGCCCTTGTTAGTCAGAGAATCTCCTCCTTGAACCAAGAGTAGCAATTAAACCTGTAGATAGGGTAGCAGGTCTTTAGCTCTGCCCACCACGCCTGGGCTGCCCCAGGTGGATAGAGGTGGATAGTCAGTCCTGCTTTACCCTGTGCTTGTCTCAGCCTCCTCTGAAAGGTCCATCTATAAAATCAAGAGCATCATACCTTCTCCAGAACTCGGTCTTCACTATTGATGCTGTCCTCCTGAGTTGCTTTTTCTCCAGCCAGAGAGTTTTACAATTCACTCCTTCATGACCATGTCCACAAGTACTGCCATTTATTCACACCCTCTATCCTATTATTTCCCTGAATGTTTTCTTTAACTCAGTAAGTTTGACTCAGCATATTTCTTTATGAAGCCAGCTTTTTTTCATTAGCACAGTTTATTTAAATCTAGACCATATGGCCTTGGGAGAAGGTAAATATGAAAATTAAAAGAAATACAACATTATGCAAAGCCTTATGGCTTACTGTGTGTGAAATTCTGGGTCAGTACCTTGGTATATCTTCACCGCACCTTCTCATTGGCTCCTCAGTTAGCATTTATGGAGGGCCTGGCGCCTTCCAAACTCTGGAAATGAGGTGGAAAATAAGATAAACCAGGTCTATGTGCTTGTCCGGTAGGGTCTATTGAGTGAGAAAAACAAATGAAATAAACAAGGGAGCCAGAGGCCAAAATCAGAAAGTACTAAGAGTCTTTTAAAAAGTAGAAAGGGTGCAGGAATAATGAGTGCCCTTGAGTAATTGTCATTGGTACGTACCTTCCATAATTGAGGAAAGTAAAGATTAATTACATTAAATAACCTACTGAAGCCTTAGCCGTACATGTAGTAAATAAGACAGCTGGACTTCCTCCAACCAGGCTAAGGATGGATGTGAGCATCCCATTTACCCAGAGGGACTCTCAAAATTTGGTCATCCTTTTTTTTCTCAAATCATAGCTTAGTTTTCAGAATTAACCAAACTTATCAAAGGAAGTATTTATAACCCTTTCCATTCTTTTGGTGTTTCTTCTTCTTCAATGTCTCTTATCTGTTTTGTTTATTTTCCAGCAAACCAAGGGTATCTACTGAATATTGGGGGCCCCCGGTACATATGTTAAAATTCTGACCTCCAATATGATGGTGTTGGGAGGTGGGGCCTTGGAGTGGTGCCAGGTCATGAAACCAGATTCCTCATGAGTGTGAGTGGCAACTTTATGAGAGAAACAGCAGAGAGCTCCCTTGTCCCTTCTGCCCCATGAAAGCACAGAGGGAGGTCAGCAGCCTGAGTCTGAAGCAGCCTCACCAGAGCCCGTCCTGCTATCACCCAGAACCCAGGCATCAGCTTTCACAACTCAGAGAATTAAGTTTGTGTTATGATAAACCACCCACCCTACCTTATTCTATTTTAGCAGCCTGAACTAAGATACCAAGAAAAACAGCAGTCCTTATAAGATTATGCATCCAAAATAGCCATGTTCACGGGATAGAAAAATAAAGGAAGAACACATCTGAGTTGAGTGAATGCAGGGCCTAGGCATTTAAGTTATAAATTATGAAGACTGTGTTTTTACACAATGTCATCCTTTTAGTTTTTATAGTCATTAACTTGGGTAAATTATAGCTATTTTGGTATTGTAAGTGATAACATCCTTAAAAGTACTTATTCTACCCTTTAAAGATATGGTTAATGTTCTTTTTAAGATTATCATGCAATGATTCAACTGTATTATGCTGAAGCATCATTTAAGATAGGAAAGGCACTTTATCAGTGGAGCAATTTAGATTTGAGGATAGAGCCCTCTTCTGGCTACCAAAGGTACTTTTAAAAAATATGTTTTAAAATTCATATTCAAATGAAGATTAAAAACACTTGTGCTGGGAATCTGACTTTTAAAATTTTCAGTTTGAGCATAGGAACATAAATTATTCAGTGTGAGCTTTTGTTGAGGTAAATTCCACTTATAAAACTTCCCGTGGTCCTATATTCTGGTGTATCTAAAATGAGTGTTCTCCATAAAATGCTCTGAAAACAGAATCAAGTGCACGTAGAATATCTTATTTTTAAAATGCTTTCTTATACATGTCTCCAGCAGTGATAAAATATTTTTTAATCTATGGGTAGTTTTGAAAGTGTTCTAAGGGTCACAGTAGTTATCAGGATACAGTTGTTCCATGGCTTGATATTATTTCCTATGGAAATAAGCATGGTACTTATTTCAGATCATTTCCATTTTTCATTCCAGCCTCTCATCTTTTCCTAGGGCTTAAATTTAATACACATACCCACTCGATGCAGTTTCCTCCGGGGCTCCTTTCATTTGCCCATCCATATAATGGCTTTGCCTGGAGCCCTTTCCATTAAATGACACACTGAGTGGCTTTTCATGGCAGTTCCATAACCAAAAATAACATTTCCATGCTTTTCTTAGTGTCAAATGGATATCGAGACTGAAAATTGGGAAGAAACCAATTTTCAGTTCTAGACTTTCATTTAAATCACTTTACTTAATACCAAACACAAACTGAACTAACTTGATGCTCATTTTCATGTATAACTGTGGAAAAGCCAAGAACTGGGTAGACTGCCTTAAAAATTATACTTGTTTATTTATTTTGGAAGAATAATATAAAGCTCCCATAAAATGATTCTGCCTGACTTTGAGGGTTTTTTTTTTTTTGGTACCAGGGATTGAACTCTGGTCCTTGTGCTTGCGAAGCAGGTGGCAGAACCACTGAGCTAAATCCCCAGACCGTGACTTTGAGTTTTTAAAAGTGTGCTCAAATATAATGGCTTATTTTTAGAATAAGGGCAGTGATCTACACAGAAAAATTAAACCTTTTGGTTATACTGTTTTTTGGAAACTCAAAACTTTTTAAGTTGTGAAGATGTGAAATAATTCTGAAAGGAACATTGCCAAAGATAAAACAAAGATGTTATACAGTCTTAAACATCCATCGCTGTATAAGTCATTCGCTATACCTAATAATAACAAGGAAATTTAAATTTCTAAAGGAACATTTTTGTGAAGTACACTGCTGAAATGGTGACTGTGTTGCCTACTGGCCTTAGAATGGATGTGCAGCTACTGCCATCTAGTGGTGTCTGGGCAAGACAAACGTACAAAACCAAAATCCAATGAGTAGCTCTCTTACTGCGTGAGACAAATTGTCAGCTGAGATGAAACACTTTGACTGAATATTACTTACTTTTTAAACTAAAATTTAGAAAGTAAACAAGCTAAGATGGACTTCATTTCTATCTGGAAATATGTGTGTGTGTGTGTGTATATATATATATATATATATGTATTTGTTTTTGTTTTTTATTTGTGTCACTTTTGCAATGAGACCTTCTCCTATTCCTCCCTGTATGGTCAGTCACTTTTGTGCTCAGCTAGCATGGGATGTGATTCCTGTCTGAGAGTGGCCTGAAATCTTGGCAATGTAGAAGACAGCCTGAACTTTGGAACCAGAAAGCTCTTGTGCTGCTGCTGGCTGTGTGGCTAGCGACAAGGCACTTAACCTCCCTGAGCCTCAGCTGAGCTGTTTCTGCAGTGACAATGATACGACCAAATTCACTGTAGTGCATCATTTAGAATATGGCAGTGGTTCCTATGGGTCCTGGGAGGGCTTTCTTGAGTGGTAACTATTCTTGTACGTATTTTGTATCAGTGTTCATGAAAGAACTAAAACATCAATTCTTGTTTGGAAGGATTTTATCCAAATAAACCATAGATTCCTGGAGGGCAGAAGCTGCATAGCCCCCTTTGGACCTGAGATCTGCTAGCACGCCTGGTGCAGAGTAAACGTTTGTTGTGTGCATGCATGAATCTGTTTCATCTTGCAAACCAGGATATAGTTTTGCGTGCTTAGGGGCTGGACTTGAAACTTCTTAGTCTTCCTCGTAATTTATAGCTCGGGGCTTAGCATAATTGGTTAGCACATTAATGAGGAATCTTTGATTGATGTGCTGAGATTTGTTTACAATTTATTTTGTCGTTCAGCTAAGTTTTAATGTATTCTCGAAGTAAGGAACTGATGGAGGATTTTTTCTTTAATTCTCCATTTCCCATAAAAATTTCAACTCCTCTTTTATACTGTTGATTGTTTAGTCATTCTTGATAGTGTACGCTTGAATTGATGTGAAATTTATCTGTGAAAAATATTCTGCTTCTTTTTGTTTTTGCACTAGTTACTAAATTCTTAAATGTCTAATTTGGTTTACTTGTGAAATACTGAACGTCTCCAGATTGAAATAGAATTAACAAGGCCTAATTTTGTCTTTTGAAAATTACCTTTAATTTTCTTTAGAGAAATATATCAAATGGCTTATCTTCAAATCCATGGATTTTTTTTTCTTCTGTATTCATTTAGTGTCCCACTTGGAGCAAGAGAAAAGTGATCAGACGGAAGTTTCCTGTGGCACAGTGGATGACTGAATTTCTCCTTATCTTTTGCATTGGTTCATTTGCTCTAAAATTAAATATAAAAATGCATAGGTTAGAGGGCCGTGTAGGTGTCAGTTGTCCAGTTCAGAGACTGTCAGCAGCAGCATCTCGCGTCCTCCTGCCAGTCTGCATGTTGTGGTCCACAGCTGTGATATTGTTCCTCAGGGACATGGTGTCATTACTCATCTTTCCCCTGTCACTTGAAAAGATGTATCTTTCAGAGTTTCCTAGGGCTTCTCAGGTTTAGCCCTGGTTATTTACAAATTCTGTGGAAGATGGATGCTATAAACTCCGAGAGTCCTGTCTTTGATAGTTTCCACTGAGTTTTTTTTGTAAAAGCTTTAGAATATCAGACAACACAGAGATAAGATTCAACGTGGCTTCAGTTTCTAGCACCTATGAATAAGTTGTCTCACCAAAGCACAGCATGTGGAAATCCAATTTGCTGAGTCCTCAGAGTTCTGCCCAGAGAGATATAGTTCTCTTCAAAATAAGAGTCCCGAGCTTTAGCAGTAGTGTGGAAAGGGAAAAAGGGATGGTAATGATTAGATTTGCAGGTGGTGGGACAGGTGTTTTCTAGTATCACATTCCAGAATTGCTCCTCCTCAGCTTGTGGAAGCTGTTTAACACCCATGCCTCATTTCCTGGAAATGATAAGAATATTTACATTCTAAAGTTCTGACACTCATAGAACAGAACTAGGTATTAGCAGGCACTCGGGGTTCGTATTTTCATAGTGTGGTGTGTGTTCTTAGCAGTAGTGTTAGTACTTGCGTTCAGATTTACATTATTAGTGATCAACAGAGTCTTCGTTCATCCTTTAGGGTTTTGTGGTCATGCTTGGTTTGTCCCAGGCTGAATGCCCAGTGGATGATTTATTTCCCCATCTTACAACTTGGCCCACAAAGAGTCTAACTCTGGGCTCCCCCTCACCTAAGAATGATGCCCCCAGGGAAGGAGAAACACTGAGGGAGAGGACATTGCTTAAGAGAACTCGCTGTACCGAACACCCTTTGGGAACTCCAGGTAGTCTTGTAGGGTTGACACCTCGTGAGTTAAAGATCTAATCTCTTCAGATGGAAGTTCTGGGTACAGAAATAAAACTTACACAGACCTGATAGCAACTCCCAGTTCTGAGGTGAGGATCCCATGCTGAACACATGGTGCGTGATAGATGGCATTATCTTATTTCCTGGAAATAACCTCCACACATTATGGTGATCCTAGTTTCAGTTTTACTGTTGAGACAGTAGTCACAGTGAGCTTACCAAGTTTACATGAGAATAAGCATCAAGGATAATATTCAAATCCAGATTTCTCTTTCTCAAAACTATGTAATACTTGAAAGATAAGCTGCTTTGCCCATGAGGTGTTATATCTGCCATATTCTTCTCACTATAATAACAGCAAGTGCTCATTCAGAGCTTGCAGCATTCAGATGCTGTTGTAACTGTGGGTCACTTCATGTGCATAGGAAACACTATAAATTTATCCTCACTTTACACACGAGGAACGTGAAGCATGGAGACATAGCGTAATTCACCCGGCCATTGAGTCGTGGGGAGTGGAGCGAGAGTCAAGCCCAGTCTGGCTCACTGTCTGTACAGTGTTGGTGACTAAGTCTCAGGATGGGCTCCAGGCTTAACACAATGGCTTTCTAGCATGGCTTTTGAGCAACTCACTTGGCAAATTCACATCTTGGTTTCTTTATTTTTTAAATGACTGACTCTACTTGTTCTACCCTCCTAGAAGCTTTTTACAAGAAATAAAATACTTGCACATGAATACTTTGTAAATTTATAAAGCACTATGTATGCATAGCCATTTATTACTTATTATCTAATCCCGGGTCATTTGCAAACCAATGAAATATGCATAAAATAAATGTTCTAGAACAAACCAATTAATTGCTTTTTCTTATAACCTATCACTAAATAAATCAACAAACAAACATATAAAAAAAGGAATGCAAAAAGTAAGGTCCTGGGCACCTAACTTAGCCTTCTTGAAATCAATGGGGAATAATTTTGCTAATAGATGAGATATTTTGAATGAATGAAGAAGTTCATATTTACAAGCCTTTAAAACAGTGATACAGCACATTTTTGTAGAGGAATTTGTTCCATTTTCAGTCCTCTTCATTTTTCTTTCTAATGCTGGCCAAGCATTTTCTTGTCTCTTGTCACTTTTTGCTGTAATTAAATTCTCTAAGGGCACCTAAGGCTGGATCCGATAACAGCTGGTACAACTTCTGCTCTGAATGGGGCAATGTATGTGGCAGTTAGTTTTTAAAGTTAGAAAGAAAGAGAGAGAGATGATAAATTGAAGTTATTGCTAGATTTCTTAAACTTATGATCTACTCTCCTTTTGGCCTGAGTGATATAATTCTCCTGGACAAGTGGGGAAATACCCGTCATATATAGGACATTGTCCAGTGTCTGTGCTTATATCAAGTGAGTTTGGCTGTAGCTGAAGCACAGGACAGGAATGTCTTTTCCCCAGTCCAGTGAATGCTGAGAAGGCGTCCGTGTGTGTGATGTACCCTAAGTGCTGTGGTTTTGAATCCAGGAGTCAATGCCACGGTTTAATTCCTGTGGTTTTTTTTTCCCTTTGTGCTTAGAATATTTCTGCTGTCAGACCACTTTCTGTCCTAATCACCTCTCATTCATTTGGTTTCCATAGGTGTTCATTAAGCCTTGTAAATACATGTTGGGTGGTACCAATATGAAAATGAAATACAGCATATCCTTTAGCTTGGGGAGAGAAGAAGGGATGAGTGAGGGAAAGAAGGAAGAACAGAACGTACAGTTTTAATAAACATCTGATAGGGAGCAGATGGCGACTTGGATGGCTGAATATGTGAACTTTTTAATCCTTGTAAGAACTTTTGAGGTAAATATCATAAGCCTATTGTTCAGATCTGAAAGTCAGATTGCTTAAGTGTGAGATTCATAGAATCTCTAAATTATGTCCTATTATTTTTATTTTATTTATTTATTTTTGGTACTGGGGATCGAACTCGGGTCCTTGCACTTGTGAGGCAGGCAGCGGAACCACTGAGCTAAATCCCCAGCCCTGTCCTATTACTTTTAATATCTCACCTCACAGGATGCGTCTTGATCTTCCAGACAAGTTTAGTTGGGGCACTGTTGGTTACAAGTCACAGAAACCCACTTCCAACTGGATTAAATAAATAATAGTAGTAATAATAATTATACTAATAATAATTCCTTTGACAAGGAATCTTAGGGGTCCTGCTGGCCCCACAGGCCCCTGTGGCTCCCCTGAATGCCACCTCTGTTTTACCTTTTTGGTTTGGCCTCCTTTTCTCTCTGCACATGGGTTCATTTACTTAGTAAACAGAACAGACATTCCTCAGCTTGTGGCATCTCAATTTGGGAAGTGGTTAGAAAATGGAAGCCCCAGAAAAGATGCGGTGCCTCTCCCCACAGAAAGGGTGTACACAAGAGGGGTGCGCACAGCCTTCCTTCTGAATTCAGCTGCACTGAAAACTTGCTTTGGCCAAGGAAGGGAAGTGTGTCCACTCTGCGATGAACTGATTCAGGGTTCATCATACTCTTTTCTTTTCCCTCAGGAAGAGGTCAGGGAAGCACTTGTCAGTAGGATTTCTGCCACTGGGGACCCAGAGTGAGATTTCTGAACACTGTGTTGATGGCCAATGGAAATGTCACATGAGGAAAACTAGACTTTGTTAATTTGAGATTTTTCTGCTTGGCTTTTATCACAGCTTGACCTGGTCAGCCCTGGCTAGTACATAGGACTGTGTACTGGTCTATCTGGCTCAGCAATTTTGCCCATCTTTTCTTTGTCTTTCAGTTGTGTCCAGATAGGTGGTGTACTGTGGTGACTGGGTTGAGATAAGATTCCAACCCTTCGGCTGGATTTGAGGGGCTGTGATTGATATGCCCCTCACAGGACATCCTGGAGTAGGGAGGGTCAGTTTCAAATAGAAATAATATGCAGGCACAGTTCTACTAAAATTAGAGTTTCTTCATACCCACATCGTCTCTGTCCATCCTTTCTTATCAGAGTTTGTAGTTAGGCTTCTGCTTTGGGGATTATTGGACTCATAATCAGTTGCCTTCACCAGACTATCAGCTTTGGGAGGTCAGGAATGCAATTATATGCCCAGTTCTTAGCATGGTGCCTAGGAGACAGAGTCCAACCCTGAAACACATAAAGAAAAAAAAAAGTGAACAGTTAATGGTGGAAGGGGAAATGCAGATATTTGTTTTTTAAATTTTAAAGTACATGATTTATATTTTACGTCATTAAAGTTCATTTCTGTGTGAAGTATTATAATAAGAAGGCAAGACAATTAATGAAAAGACCAGCAAGTTGGGAGTCATGTCATCTTGGAAACAAATTTTGATTTTATTGTTTGTCAGGACCCTGTACAAATTGACCACTTAGATCCTCAGGGTCTTCTTTGTAAAATTAGGATACTAATACCTTCACAAAGTTGCTGTGAAAATTACTGATAAAGAATATTTAGAGTTCTTGGTGTAGAATACACAACACATTTAATTCCCCTTCGGGTGCCCAAATGTTTAAACTCCTCCTTGCTGTAATTACAGAGAACAAGGTACTCAGAGAAAGGTGTTTTGGTTGGAATTTGTATGACTAAAATGAACTAGAAGTGGTAGAGGAGAGTATATGATGTGTCCTTAATAAGCATTTCCCGATTAGGTTATATTTAGTTATTTGGGAAGGTTTACACTTTGGAGATGAGTTGGGAGGAGGTGGAAATTTTCTGTAGCAAATTTTAAAAACGTGCATGTGGAAGCAAATACTCACAGGTAGTCCCTGGCTTTTTTACTTGTTTCTCCTTGGCGTATGGTTCTCCAAGTTCCAAGGTTAAACATAGGATTGCTGTATGGCCCAAAGGGTCCACTCCCAATCATATATTCAAGAGCAATGGAAATTTGTGTCCACACAAAAACTTGAACGTGACTGATTATGGCAGCATTATTCATAAAAGCCAAAAGTAGAAACAGCTCAAATGTCCCTCAGCTGATGGATAAATAAAGTATATTTTCATACAGTGGAATATTATTTGGAAATGAAGAATGAGATGCTGATGCATGATTCAACACGAATGAAACTTATGGTAAGTAAAGGCACTAGACCCAATGTATGTATGTTGTATAATTCCATTTGTATGAAGTATGCAAAAGAGACAAATGAACAGAGACAGTTAGGAGATTAGTGGTTTTGTAGAGCTGGAGAGACAGCAGGATTGAGGATGATAACTGCCTCAGTTACTCTCTTGGCTGAGACACAATACCCAGTACCAGAAACTGTAAGGAAGAAAGGTTTATTTTGGTGCACAGTTTGTAGAGATGGCAGTTCATGGCAGGCTGGCTCCAAGGCAGGGTGGCATGGCAGAGGGGCGTGGCAGAGGTGGAGGAGATCATGGGACAGTGGTAGGACCTGGGAGGGCCATCCAGGGAGGAGGTAAGGAGATAGACCCTTCTAGGCCACGTGCCCAGTGACCCACCTCCTCCTCCAACCAGCTTCACCCAGCAGCATCACATTAGCTATAAACTCATCCACTGGTGAGTATCACTCCCTGTGATCCAATCACCTCCCCAAAGCCCTGCCTATGAGTGCATGGGGCTTGGGGGGGGGCATTGAGATATAAGCTGTAACAATAGCTTAATGGAAGGTTTTAAGTAATGAAAATGTTCTAAAATTGTGATTGAACACTTTAAATGAGTGAGTTATGTGTCATGTGTTATATCTCAATAAAGCTGTTAGAGTATTAATCTCCAGCATGGAGTTTATAGATCTGTGGCTTTTTGAAAGTTCCCCAATTGGCACAGAAAGGGTTGAAAACTACTGGTATAATTCAACCAAACCAACTAATCCTCACCTTCATTCTTTCTTTTCTTTTCTTTTTTTTTTTTCCAGTACTGGGGATCGAACTCAGGACCTTGCAAGGCAGTTGCGGTGCCACTGAGCTAAATCCCCAGCCCTCCTCACTGTTGAAACCATCTGTTGCAGGGAGGAATGGATGAGAATGGAAGTAGGAATATATCTTCATAGCTTAGGAACAATTTCTCTCCTGCTTTCCATTAGCCAATTTAGCTAAAAGACCATTAGCCATGCAGGTTTTGGAAATACTAAAGTAATGTCAACACTGAATCAAAGGTATGATCAGATTTATTCTATTGAAGAGCAGAAAGAAAGAATTTAGGATATGATTGTGATAAAAGTAATGACAGTGTCATACAAATAAGCCAGGCATTGTATTCCTTGATGCTAAATTCTGCACCTGAACTTGACACAGTTGAATTTTCATTAGATTGTTTCAGATGAAAATGCATCTTTGAGGAGAAAGTGTTTGGCTTTATTATTATTCTCTTAAGGTTTTTAACTTCTCATATTTCTTTCAGATTCAAAATAAGTTATTATGATTAATTTCAAGAGGACAGTCTTATGCAGATGTTACTGTATTTGGCAGTCTGACATCTTAGAAAATGAAATCAGAGAAAACCACTGAATTCCATCACATTTTAATATAAGTCTCAGCTTTGTATTTAAAACCATAAAAAATCAGATCTTTCCTCTAGGTTTTAAATTCTTTCCTTTGGTATGAAAGGTTTTAAAGTTGCTGTTATACATACAATGGCAGGGCACAGAATTGGTCAGAGTTGTAGCGTGTTTGTGTTTTATTTGCCTGTATAGTGCATGTAGCTCTGATGAAACAAGCACGTCTTCAAAGCTTGTTATGAAGAAGAAAGTCCCTTTCCCAATTCTCTCAGTGTTATCTCTGTTCCTTTGGTCAAACAATATAGTTACGCTACTACTTCCTGAGCTTTCAGTTTGGGACATTATCTGATGATTTACTCTCATGGCAGGTGGGAATTAAATTCTCTAAACTCAGTCCTCTGCTGTGCAGATTGATATTTTTTTCTCCTTTCTGAAATGATTACGTGATGGTTGTGAGTAACAAAGTCTCAGTGTTCTTACTATTGCAACACCGGTACCAGAGGATTCTTGTTACCCTACCCACCTGTGCTTTCTTCTGTGTCCTGTCCTTTCCTTTCTCTGGACATGATGATGCTCCCTTTTTGGTTTGCTTTATTTTGTACCTGCTTATTGCCAATTTACCTCTAACCTCTGGCCCAGTTTTTTCATAGTCCTTTCAGTGTGATCAAATGCTCCTGGCATTGTCAGCTTCGTCTTCTGGGAAGAGGTTTCCTCCCCGGGCCTTGGGCTGCTCTGTTACAAATGTTTAGGCCTGTTACTGATGCTTCTTCTGGGGCATCCCTTACTTCTCGCTTGTGTTTGATTAGTTATTTCTGATTTTTGATTGGCTTCTTCCTCCTTTCAAGGCCTTTTTCTAGTTTGTTTATTTGAATGACTCGGCAGGTAACAGGAAGTTGTGAGAATGCTCAGAGGTGCTGTGTGTCATTCTCTCAGCTTCCCCACACATTATGTCTACTGGTCTTCTATGACTCCAGCATGGCATCAACACAGGGAAGCTGGATTTGCTGTAAGGTGTGTACATAGTGCTGTGCTATTTATCCCATTTGTAGATCTGTTAAATCAGTATAGTCAAGATGCTTACCTATTCCATCCTAACAGAGATCTCCCTAGTGGTACCATCGATAGTGGGGGTACATTCATTTATATTCATCTCCATTTTTTTTCTTACCATCTGCGGCAGTCAGTGATCTGCTTTTCATTTCTATAAATTTGTCATTTCAAGAATTTTATATATTGGGATCTGGTAGCACTCGGGAATGGCTTTCTTCATTTTGCATAACTCCCTTGAGTTCCGTCCAAGTTATTGCACTACCAATACTGTTTTCTGTCTTTTTAATTGCAGAATGATATTCCGTGGGAGATGGAGTGCATTTTGGTAATTAGCTCTTTTTACTACTAAAAGTAAAGCTGCTGCTTGCAAATGTGTACAGGGTTTGATGTAAAGATAAGTTTCTGCTCATTTGGAATAAACACCTATAGATATGACTGGTGAATAATATGGTAAAATATTTAGTTTCTTATATTGATTTAGCAGCTTTTTATTATTTTTATGTGTTACACTTATTTACATCTTTTAATCTCAGCCTACCCATAGGGACAACCTTTTCTTAGGTTATTTATTTATTTATTTATTTTTGGTATCAGGGATCCAACTGGGGTCCTTCTGCTTGTGCAGCAGGCGGCAAAACCACTGAGCTAAATCCCCACCCCTCTTAGGTCATTTTTTAAATCTATCCTGTCAGACTATCTTTCATTGGTTTATTTAGACTGTTTATATTTAATGTAACTATTTGTATGTTAAGGCTTAAATGTGCCATTTTATTTTGTTTTCTTTTTCTTCTATGATTCTGTTCTTCTATTATCTTTTTCCTGCCTGCCTGAGGGTTACTTGAACATTTTTATGGAATTACATTTTGATTTATGTAGAGTGTCTTTGAAAATATCCTTTCCTATAGTGTATCTTAGTGGTTACGCTAGCTAATACACTCACAAATGTATTACTTAACAGAGCCTACTGATGTCCATATTTTACCAGTTGGAGTGCAGCATGTAAACCTTACTTCCTTTTGAGCCTATTTACTTTCTACCATTTATATACCCTCCTATAATTATCTTAAATATTTCCTTGACATACATTAAGGAACCGTATTAGACAATGCTAAAATGTTAGTCATCAGTTTGAAAACTCAAGAGAAAGAAAAGATATTATTTAATTTATTTATATTTTTACTTTTTCCATTTTTATTTCTTCCTTCCTGATGTTTTAAGATCCTTTTAATTTGTCACCAGTGTCTTTGTCATGGAATGAATTGTGATTTCCCCAAAATATATGTTGAAATACTACCCCCTAGTACCTCAGAATATGACTTTACTTAGAAATGTGATCATTGTGGACTTAATTCCTTTGGTTAAGATGGGATCACACTAGAGAGTGGGCCTTTAATCCAATATAATGTGTTCTTTTGCGAAAAGGCAGAAACTCAAACACAGAGGAAGAGAGCCAGATAAGATAAAAGCAGAGGCAGGACTTAAATTGCTATAAACCAAAAATGGCCTGGGGTTACCAGAAGGTATAAAAAAACAAGGAAGAAGACTCTACTAGAGGCTACAAAGAGAGAGCATGGAGTATTCAAGAGTATTTAACTCTTGAAATTCAGGTGTAAGCCTCTAACATTGTGAGAAAATAAATTTATTTTTACCCATCAGTGCATGGTAATTTGTTGTAGCAGCTCTGGAAAACCCATACAGGATGGTGTGTTTCTGAGCAAATCGCCTTCCAGCCTTATGCCTGCCAGTTATCAGCTTGGCTGCCAACCTCCTGTGAACTGAGGCAATCATGGGTGGGTGGTAGAGAGGCCTGCGGAGTCTCAAATTCAGTTGGCATCTTCCCTTGAGTCTTCCTGTATTTAGCACGGTGTCTTCACTTCCCATGTACATGGTTTCTGCTCGTCCTGAAATCCCCAGTTCCACTGTCACGAGAGAAACTCCTGCCTCTGCAGATGAGGGTGGTGGAGATGGTGGGGAAGCCCGCTGCCATGATCACCTCAGAATCTCAGAGGCCGGGGTGGGGCGGGGCAGATCTCGCTGATCCTTTACTCGGCTTTCAAGCAAAATGTTCGGTTTTAGTCCCTTTTCACCACCACTTCCAGATGGGGTGGGAAGTTCTTGAAATTTTGGGGATTTGGGAAAGCTAATCCTAGTTTTGTAAAACCTGCTTAGGATGCCATTTCTTTAGGTGACAAAAATTAGATTTCACATATGGTCACATTGGCTGCTTCTAAAATTTTATTCTCCTCTCTTGTTCTGTCATTCTCATTTCATGTCATTACAAACTTTTATGCTCTCTTGGAGTGGGTATTTTGGAGAGAATTAGGTGTATTTGGTCCATTTTCTTTAGCTGGAGCCTCAGATAGTTTCCGTGACACCGACTAAGACTCTGAGTTCCTTCTTAAGTCACTGTCTTCCGCCAACTGTGATTGTCATTTTTATATTTTCTTTTCTTTATTTATTTTTAGTGCCAGGGATCGAACTCAAGACCTGGAGCTAAATCCCCAGCTGATTGCCATTTTTCATAGACCTCATTTTGCAATAATACTCTTGCATGTTTTTATATTCACCCCATCCTCAGCTATTTTGAGGTATAATTGATAACTGAAATCACACATATTTATAGTATGTAAGATAATATTTTGATAAATTGTTAGATGCGTAAATCAATGTAATTAACATATCCAGCATCTTACATACTTATGATTTTTTTGGTGATGGGAACATTTAAGTTCTGGTGACTGTAGTTTTTATATATGTAATACATTATTGTGACTTGTAATCATCATGTTATTTTTCTCCACTTCAGGCTTTACAATTGCTGTAGCAAGAAAATTTGTACTCAATCATATTTTTATTCCTTTGAAATGCTTGTACGGTTGCTCTTCTTGTTTGCTGTGTTTTGTGACCCTGGGTATGTAGTACACTTTAATAGTACCACCGCAAATTGATTGCATCCTTACAGTCACCATACATATAAAGATGAAAGTTCATACTAAATATCTTTCTGAAGAGAACATGGTGTTTTTCATCATGGTGGAAAATCTAATTTAGAAAACTTAGTGGAATAGAAAATAGGAAGAGGCAAGACATAATAAAATAATAATAATAATACATGAAAAAGGAGGAGGAGAGGAAGAAGAGGAGGAAGAGGGGAAGGGGAAGGAAGGGGAAGGGGGAGGAGGAAGTAGGAGAAGAAAAAGAAGAGGAAGAAGACAACGATGTCATCGTCTCATACACAGGCAGATACCCACAAGCACACATACGCAGCCAGTCCACACAGCAGCCATTGGTGTCTTCCCCAATCTACAAAGACAGAGAATTGGTCAGAGGTCACATAACTCACTAAGTGACTGAGTTGGAATTTGCACAAAAGTAGTCTGGTGACAGAGTAGCTGGCACACAGGACTTAATTCCATTGATACTGTATTATTTTTAGTGCATTCTAGTATGTTTGGATTGTATGAACTGTTTCAATAATCTTGTTTTAAAATTTGGTCTTTTTAAAAATCAAATACAGTGATAACCTCAGCTGATAAACTTAGTTTATTCTGTGATTTTGGAAAAGATGGCCATGCTTGTGTTTCTGTGGGGGAGATGGCCACAGTCGTGTTTGTTACCCAATCCAGAGTTTGTAAACAGAAACAAAATTTGGTCAAAAGCTTCTGTTTGCAAACCAAATTGTCTGCAAATGAAAGCATTCCTAAAGCAAGATGCCAGTGTAATTCTTCTAGAGTTAGGCAAAAATAGGCTTCTCCACTGTCCCTAAAAAATACTGTTTGTAATATTTTTATTACACTGTGGAGAAGCTCTTATCAGGCAGTACTGGGAAACAGTGTTTTTAGACTTTGGATTCGAGGTCAAGACATAAAACAAAAAAAGGCATATAACATACTTATCTTTGAAGAATTGCTGTGTGCCTTCCTTTGTTATGAAAATTGTGTGTGTGGCGAGGTTCTGTCCTCAGTTTCAGAGAATGGACAAGTTTAGAGTGTAAAGCCACATAGGTCATCCTCTCTTGGCCTTTGAAGGACTTTATCTGCCAATATTTATTGATGCATAATAACCAAACTACCATTTAACTCCTGAGTAAATATTTATAGTCTAAAATTATAGATTTTATGGGCCAATCTTACCCTGCTTGGGGCATTTAAAGTAACATTTCAACTTTTATCAGTGAATATATGAAAAAGAAAAACTGAAACGTATACATTTGTGAGAGAATTATTCAAAAAATAAATTACTGAAATGTTAAAAAATAAGCAAAGAAAAAATTTCTGTGTATAATGGACTATGTTTGTAAGATAACAGAGTGACAGAATATGCCTTTCCTTGCCTATGAATTCCCAGTCATTTTATATTGCCAGAGTTCATAATATGAGCCTCAACATATGAAATGATGTGTCTATGTACATGTGAATGCAATCAGAGGGAGTACATACTTCAGTCTCACCAAATAGTGTGTTTGTGATGTGATTTACTCACTGTGTCCTTATTTAGACATAGTATAGCTTATTAATTCATATGAAATCAAGTACATAATATTTCATTTAAAGTTCTTTAAAATGATACGCTTCATGAAGCAGGAGAATACTTTAGTGATCATGTATATTATAGTAATGATTGGTTATTGATGACTATTACTGAGTAGATTGAGGTATTATCCAAATGTGTTTGAAAAATACAAATTCATGGTAAGAGAGTGAAGACAATTTGTCCTGTACTTAGTGCCCATTCTCATTTTCCGATACTGAAACCCTGTATTTATTTGTGGTTCAATTGTATGATGAGTTTTTAGTTGATATAAAATGATGATACAAGAAGATACAGTCTTCTTGTATGGACAACAAAATGTAAAACAATGAGTAAATAAAATAGTGACTGCTTCTAAGAGCTACAGAGCAATTGGTAAGCATTAAATCACCAATAAAATTGTGAAGGAAAATACTAATTTGATTCACTAAATCAATATTGAAAATATCTATTGTTAAAATATGACAAAATGATGTGACATAGAACTCGAGAAAATGTTTGGAATGTACCTATAAAGTGATAATTTCCTTTTTTATGATACAAACAAATAGAAAACCAGACAAAAGGATCCAAGACATTTCAGAAATGCAGAAAGACAAATGGCAAGTAGACATCTGAGAAGAATGTTCAATATTAATGGGATGAATATAAATGATAACAGCATCCTATGCCTTCATGATATGTGTATAAAAAGGTGTTGTTGAGAGTGTAGGGTAGGTAGCACTTTTGTGGGACCGTGAATTGGCTTAGACTTGTGGAGGTGAACTTGGGTGTGTACATGAGAAACTTTCCTAGTTTGACGTCTTCTAATTGAGGAGTTTTATTTCTACTAACTTTTGTACAAGACCTAGAACTGAGGCCAGTGTTTTTAAACCAGAATATTACTATCCTATATAAATAACAAAGGCAATTTAAAATCCTCCCGTTCAAAATAAATTGATATGTGATTTAAATAATATAGCCACTAAAAGAGTATTGAATGCCCTAAAATTATGACAATATGTTTTAAGTGAAAGAACGTTAAGTGACAAGATGGTATGCTGTTGAAGGTAGTATACTGCAGATTATCTCTGGGAGGTAGGGGTGCAGGTATTATTTTCATATTTGTGTTTTTCTTATAGTTTAATGACTATATATAAACTTTCTCACGAAACTAGTTACTTAGCAATTTCAAATATGTAGTAAACTTTCCTAAAGCCTATAAAGATCCAAGAGTGTGAAATAAAGCACAAGAATGGCTGTATGTAGATTTCTTTTTTATTGGAGTGAATTTCAGTGTACCAGCAGGTGGCAGTAATAAATAAGCAGCGTCTTGTAAATGGGGAGCAAGACTTGGAAACAGCATTTCTCCTTCTTGGATAGCACAATTATAACCATAGCACCAGGGTGCTGCTTTGTTTTACCATCATTTGTGTACTTCAATTGGAATTTGTTTTTAAGTCTAATTGTATTCATGAGATCAAGTGTTGTAATATTGCCCCTGAAGGAATTTCTAGGACTCTTTTAGAGGGAAAACACAAACTGTATTTTTTATACTTACATGCTTATTTTATTCTTAGCTATCAATGTAAAGCCTCTTATTTGTACTGAAAGTTCATATGAAATCCACATCTTAGATCTTAAATTCCCTGTAAAAAACCTTATTTCTTTGACTTAGGTATTCCTTTTAATCATGAATGATAAATTTAGAAGCTTAGATAAATTCTGCTTTTTAAAAAACAGGCTTTTAGAAAATACTACAAAAAACACACTTACTTTAGTGTAGAATTATTATTTTATAATTCAATTCTAATTTAATGATTAGATGAATGGTTATGATTAGAACACCCAAAGGTTTCCTGCTTGAAGGTTCAGAGGGAGTGATTGCTGGTGTAACTGACATTGATACCCCTGTCTCTCAACTTCCCTTTGAGAGATGATGTGTATAATGTGGTAAGAATAGCCCCTCATCTTCCTTTTGTTGATCTTTAAAGAGTGGCTTTTCATCCTCTTTTTAAACTTCTCTGACCTGAACTGAGAACACTGTACATGTTAATATAAAGTCTGTGATAAATTTGGTAGCTTTAGCAGTAGCTGATGCTTACTTTCATTAAATCATGAGTATGTTTCAGAACGATTTCTGAATCAAATTTTCTGCTTATTGGACTTCCACTGTATGTGTTTTCTCCATGGTAGGGCAAAAACAATTATTTTGTGGTTCCTGTATTTCAGGGTCTATTTCTTGTTAATTTGCTTTAATTAGACTTTAAGTTTTTAGTAATTTTATTTTGAGATATAATATAAATATAATAAGTTAAGACCTAAAAGTTAGTTGAACTCAGAATACAGAGTTTATATGTGTTGCATAGCCAGAAATACAGCCAGCTGCAGTTCCCACCGAATTCTAAGACAGCCATTTGCTCCCTAACCCCATCTCTCTGCTCTCTGTCTGGCACTGCCTCCTGACCCCGCACACCACAATCAAATCCCCACAGAGCCATGGAGATATTCTGTGAACAGCAAGTCTACTCTGTCTCACCCCTGCTCCCAGCCATCCCACGAGTGTCCTCCATGTTTAGAACAAGACCTCAGCAGCCCCCTGGGGGGGTTGCACATATGATCTGGTGGTCTCGTCCTCCAGTCGCGCCTCTCAGCACTGCTTGGTTGCAATCACCAACTTTCTTGCCATTACATAAAAAAATTCTCTTCTCGATCTTTGACAACTGAAAGTCTTCTCATTGATCTTCCTCCTCACCTTTTCTTGGGTGTCCTTCTGCAAAGAGAGATTCCCCGACTCCCTTTTCTGTGGTATCTGTCCCTTTACCTAGTTTTGTTTTTCTTTATTTCAATGATCACTGCCTGACACGTGATCCAAAAAACATTTCATTGTGCATTTTCTGTGTCTTTCACTAGAATTTGGTCCCCAGGAAGGCAGGGATTTTGTTTTGATCACTTGCCTGACTCAGAACCCAGAATACTACCCTGTAGGTAGTAAACGTTCAATGAGTTTTTATTTACAGAAGTAAATGAATCAATAAATGAAACTCACACTTTGATTCCCAGTCCACTACTCTACTGGTCAATTTGATAAGGAATGAAATGAATTCGGGACCAGGCTTTGGAACGAGTTAATTAAGTGGTGCCCCTACCAACTCCTGCCATTTCATTAGAACTAACAGGAAACCTTACTTTCTTCATTTATAAAATATCACAACTGTCTTTACCTATCATTTGGTGGGAAGCTTGAAAGGAGACTTCTTAGAAATTTTCTAATCAATGAGAAGTGATGCATAGGGTAATTGTTAAATGAGAATTTTAGGGTCACCAGTAGGGCAAATTTCCTTTATAGTAACAGAGACAATGGTAAGGGGAAGTCTGGTGACATTTATTTTAGGTTGTAGAGAGGTGAGGAAAACAAATCACCTTGCATTCATGATCCTGCTTGACTCGGCCTCTTAAAATTGAAAGGAGCTTTGAGCAGGTTCTTTGAACTCTCGGGGTATTTGTTTTCTTTGGGTGAATGTAATAACAGAAACAGCTCGGAGGCCTATTGTGGAGATGATACTATTGTGTGTTAAGCACAGTGCTCTCTTATTATGGAAAGTGAGATGCCTGGAATCAGCTCTGCAAATCCTATGATTATTCTGGATTTAAAAAAATATATATATCATTGAAGTTGGGCATGGTGACACATGCCTGTAATCCCAGGACTCTGAGAAGCTGAGAGGAGGGTTACAAGTTAGAGAACAGCCTGGAAGATTTAGTGATTCAGTGACACCCTGGCTCAAATTAAATTTTAAAGAGGGTGCTGGGCTGTATCTCTGTGCAAAGGCCCTAGGTGTAATACTCAGTTACCAACCAACCAACCAAACAAAATGTTTTTGAGACTGGAACATATTCCATTAGCAGGCAGGTGCCTTGAGGTTTCCTACGCTTGCCCTGCTACTAGCATTCCAGTATAACCTAAGAGCTCTCTCTCACCCACTGAGGGCTAGGCCAAGTAGGGTGGAATCTATAATCCTACTCCACTGCTGCCATGACAAGTCATGACCACATGGTGTCGCTGTTCAGATGGCAAGATGGCACCTTTTTAGTCCCACAGCTACTGTGTTTACTTTGTGCCTTTCCCTAACCAACTTCCTATGGTAGTGCCTGAACTCTAGGATTCAGCTCCGTCTCTCTGTCCTCACATGCACATCTTCAGTCTTTTCTCATATTGCCCCATACTAAGGTCCTGGGGTCCTGAGGGACTTCTGCTCTTAACTGTATTCTGTGCTGGCTAATGCCCCTTCTGCTGACCACTGTGGGCACCACTGATTTTAACTTCCCTTCCAGACTGCAGGGCCCTCCTGGGAAGTGACTCTTCCCTGTTCAGTTTTCCCTAGCTTGAGAATTTCCCACTTTCTCCTCATGGACCAAGTCAGCTGATCAAGGGGATGAAATAGATTTGTTAAACAGCATAGGCATGTGTGCACACACAATCGCATGCACACATGCACACACGCACAGATATGTGCTTAGTTACCTCTTTCTGTCTTCTCCCAGCACAGTGGGTATCCGTTCCCACAGTTTGTAAGAATTACTGAAATGACTCAAGGGAACAAAGAGATTAGATTAGATTTTAGTGAGCTGTCATGAATTGAGACACCAGGGCAAATTCTTCCTCCCTAGACTCTTGCAGTGTCTCTCCCAGGCCCTGTGCAGTCCACATTACCCTTTCAGTGAGGCAGGGCTTAGAGGAAGCCTGCAGTACTTCCCAGTGCTAAGGACCAGAAAGTGCAGCAGACAAGTGAAAGACAGGACAGCAGGTCCCCAGCCTTCCTGTCCTTGGAGCATTGGTGGAAAGGGTAGAAGACATTTCAAGGTACCAGTATGGGCCAGTCCCTCCCAAGGTGTAGAGCAAAAGCCCTTGCTGGTATTGAAGAGCAAAATCACCATCTTCTAGTGCCTCGTGCAAGCAAGAATGCAGTGCTTTATGTACTTGGGGTTCTTCTGGACCAGACATAATTAATCATCACCACCTATGGTTACAAATATGACACACTATTTCATTTTTATATTAAAAATACTGAAAGCAAATGCCCTAGTGTCATGATGTAGCCCGCGACTCTGAGTTCTTCCACTTTCTTTCCAAATCGAATTACCTCACTTATAAACTTCTTTGCTGAACTTTTCTTATTTTTCTTCTGAGTTGCAAACTCGGCATGTTGATTGGCAGTGACTCCATACTGTCACCTTTAGCATCTTTGTGTTTGCTTTTTCTCCTGAACTTCAGTTTTTCTCCCTAGCTGGAATTATAGTCACGTTCCTAGAATTGGCAGTCTGTACCCTCTTTACGCTCCACACAGTTGTCTGAATTAAACTACCTATTATAGAAAATGCATGGTTATCAGACACTCATGAATTCCATGTCTGCAGGTCTGTGAAACTTCTACAATAATCAAATCTCTTCTTACTGCTGTACCTTTGGTGTCCTGCCTCTACCTACAGAACCATACTGTTTGTTACTAAAATGCATAATCACATTTAGACCAAATGATCTAATTGCATAAAATTTCTTCTGATCTAGAGTTCCTGGCACTAGAGCCACTTCCTAGCAAACCTATTATAACTCACAGCTGCTTCCAAATTATGTGTACTGGCTCAGAGTTCATTTTTTTAAACCATTAAGAACAAACTTGAGAGTCTTTACAACTTGGGATATATCAGTGATTGCTATTCTTCTTTTGCCACCTTCATATTTTAATGAAAACAAGGAAGTCTCAACCAAGGTTAAAAAAAAATAGTGTCTACCCATGGAAGAACCACCATAATTATGTTATTTAATCCTCAGAAGAATTGTGCAATTTTAGTTTCCATGATTCCCTTTTGCAGAGACAATTGAGAGAGAAGAGAAATAATTCACTCAAGATTAACCACTTCATCGGGTGGTGTTCTACACCTACCATTGCCAGCTAATGCCTTGGCTCCCAGAAGATCCTCAAATATAGTAGATTTACTCTTTAACACTAGTAAAGGCTTTTCTTCACACCCATAAAAGACTGTTTTTTGTTGTTGTTGTTGTTTGTTTGCTTGCTTTTTTTGTTTTGTTGGTACCAGGGATCGAACTCGAGACCTTGGGCTTGCAAGGCAGGCAGCGGAACCACTGAGCTAAATCCCCAGTCCTGAACTGTTGTTTTCATAGCCAATGGAATGATGCTGGAGTTTAACATTCAATATAAGGAAAAAGAAAAGAATTGGCAAATCTTTGTAAGAAGAAAGCAAAGTCAGGTGTATTTGGTAGTTACAACCAGCAGCCCATTTAGTCTGTGTGTGCAGTGCTAATCACCAGCACCTTGTGTTTAATGAGCCCTGATGGTGTGTGTGCTATTGTGTGAGAGGAATATACAGATGTGGGCTTTGTTTATTATGACACTGTCGACAAGCACAGTTAAACTGATAACAGAAATAGACAAGCAATTTTGACAGTGCTCTTTTCATTCCATTTGTGTGCATGCAACCACAATTCAAGAATTGTCACCTGGTGAGTGGGGCCGCTAGCTAGAGATGCACTCTTGCTCTCAGTGTTCAGACCAGGAAATCAGATGGATGGTGCATCTGTCCATTCATCTGTAAGTAGTAAGAGCATTTGCTGTGTCCTGAGCACTGTTCTGGACAGAAAGACGGGCATTTGAGTCCCAGAGGCAGACTGTGCCCACAGAGGAGTTTCTCAGTCATCCCACCAATCCCTTTCCTTCTAATTCCATTGCTCTCCACTTTCCTCCTAGCCAGAATTTCTCCTTTTTCTCACTATTATACTCACTGGTTTCTAGCAGTTATTCAAAGGTGAATCATGCCTGGGGGAGGATTTTGGTTACTGGAAGAAGAGTTTCCTTGCCCCAGGGCGCTAATAGCAGTGATGAAGTGTTTCAGTGTTGGCTGCTAGAAGATACCTTTGTTTATTAGGGTTGGCTTCAACATCTCCAAGTAAGGTAAAGGGCAGCCTCACTGGTGGCTTGTTTTATGTTTGCATTTGAAGAACAGGGTACATATCTTTGTTCTGAGACTCATCTAGCTAAAAGCAATCAGTTGTGTTCAAAATTAATTTATCTTTGGCATTTTGCAAGTTGAAACAAGCCAGATTTTCTAAGTCTATTGGGGATCTAGGCAGTAGGGGAAACGGAAGGAAAACTGTATATGAAGTGGAAAAATAGTTATAAAAGCCCATACACTAATTCAAAATATGTAGTAAGTGAAAATATCTTACTTCTATACTTAGAATTAGGTGCTGAGTAAATAGATAATAAACACAAAGTAAATACCAGTGGAGAAAAACGTATTACAGAAGGCAATTTCTGATCCTCTGTGATTCACTCCAATGTCTAGTAGTGTAGCACAAGTCACATGTGGGGAAAGAGTGCTTGAAATATAAACTTTCACGTTGATATGTTGAAATGTAAGTACACAGCAGATTTCCAAAGGGTTATGCAAACAAATGTATCATAATAATTTTTTCATGCTGATTGCAGTTGAAATGATATTTTGGTTATATTGGGTTAAATAAAATGTTTTGTGAAGTTTTATTTCACTTGATTCTTTTTACATTTTAAAACATGATTAGAGAAATTAAAATTATATAAGCAGCACATTTTATATTTCTGTCAATGTAATGTTACCATTTTCATGATGAGTTTGGGGGTTAATATTATATATAGTGATTTATAATATTTAAAAATCAGTATTTTTAAGACATGATTTTTGCATAGTTATGATTGTTTCTTTAAAAACAGTAAGCATAGTCTTGTTTGGTTTTTTTTTTTTGGTACCGGAGATCGAACTCGGGTCCTTGCGGTTTTGAGGTAGGCAATGGAACCACTGAGCTAAATCCCCGGCTTTTTTTTTTTTTTTTTTTTGGTACTGGGAATCAAACTTGGGACCTTGTACTTGCGAGGCAGGTGCCAGAACCACTGAGCTAAATCCCCGGCCCCAGTAAGCATACTCTTAAGTGAAATAAATAGGACCCACATGTGTAAATACCAAATAGTTTCTTTGGTGTGAGAGACTGAAAGTGTAAATAAGGACTAAAAGGAATAATAGATAATGTGAAATAGGAAGGAAAGGGGCAAAGGGGAAGTGGGAGGGTTAGGGGAAAGGAAAGAGGGGAATGGAATTAGTATGTGAAAATGAAAAAATGGAAACAAAGTCTTTGTAAATAGGGAGAGGTAGAGGAATTGAAGGGAGGGCAGGGGAAGGGGGAAAAAATAAGCACCAACATAGGTTTTGTAAAGGTGCAAATTCCCAATGATGAATGTCATTATATTGCATACTTAACATGTACCAATAACATTAATAAAAGAATAGTAAGCAGATAATATATACACACGTATGTGTACACATAGCAATACAATATATGGATGACCACTTAAGAGAAAAAATTACTGTCAGTGTCTCCAGATGGGAGGATTACATGTTATCTAGAATACTCCTTTTTAATACCTAAACTTTCCATTTTCTTTTTATTTCTCATTGACTTTCATCTCACTTTATTTTAATTGACATGTAATGATTGTACATATTTATGAAATACACTGTGATGTTTCAGTACTTGTGTATAATGTGTAATTTTTTGGCAGGGGTACCGGGAATCAAACTCGGAACCTTGCAGTTGAGAGGCAGGTGGGGGCACCACTGAGCTAAATCCCCGGCCCTAATGTGTATTGATAAATTCAGAGTATTTAGCATTTCTTTCTCTTGGTTTGTTCTTTATGCATGGAGCCTTAGAGCTCTTCCTTTCTAGTTCTTCGTAAGTGTATAACAGATTAATGCAAACTACAAGCACTGTAATATGCTGGGGAACATTAGAACTTACTCCTCCTATCTGTATTTTGGTACCTGTTAGCCCAGTGCTCTCTGTACTCCTCTCCCACTGCACTTCCTGCTCTCTAATAATATCTGTCCTTACTTCAGGTCAACTTTTTAGCTTCCATATCTGAGAGAAAATGTATAGTATATGTCTGAAAGTGACTTATTGCACATACCCTAATGTCTTCCAGTTCCATCCATTTTGCTGAAAATGGGATTTCATTCCTTTGTGGCTGAATTGTATTCCATAGTATGTTTACGCATACACATATATACTGTGGAATATATATATCTCAATAATTATCTTTATCCATTAATGATCATCTAGGTTGAGTTTATATCTTTCTTCCAATCTATGAACATGGGAGGTTGCATTAGTCACCCTTTTGTCTTCGGAGTAATATACTTGACATATTCAACTTAAAAGAGGAACAGTTTATTTTTGGCTCCTGGTTTTAGAGATTTCAGTCCATGGTTGACTGGCTTCAAGGCAGTAATGGCATGGCAGAAGGGCCTGTGGAGGAAAGTTGCTCCCTTTTGGTGGCTGGAAGGAGAGAAAGAGAAGAGAGCCAGAGAGAGATGCAGCTTTCCCAAGCACGCTCCCAGTAACTCACTCCTCCAAGGAGGCCGCACCTCCTGATAGCAAATTCAGCTGTGCACTCATGGGTGGATTAATTCATTCCTAAGTTAGTGCTGTCACGATTCAGTCACCTTCAGGAAACACCATCTCTGAACACTTGAGACTTTGGGGGACATTTCTGGTTTGGTTTGAGCCCTAACAGAGGTATTTCCACTTGTGAGTGTGTGTGTGTGTGTGTGTGTGTGTGTTGGCCAGTCAGCTGTGTTTATTAGTATGTTGTAATTTTTTACTGTAGTCATATTCCACTTCTTTGATTAAACTTATTCTCAGAAAATATCTTGGCAGTTATTGTGACTGATACTTCTTTTGTCATTTCTTTCTCAGAAAGTTTATTTGTGTAAAAAAATTCTTTAGATTTTTGTTGGCTGATTTTGTCGATCCTGCATCTTTATTGAACTCATTTACCAGCTCTAAGTTTTTGACGAGATCTTTAGTAAACCATACTTTTAGAATAGCTTCATCACTTTGCATCACATGAATGTGGTTTTGTGTGTCTCATCATAAGATTCCATGTAAGCATTTAGGTCATTTTCAATTTGCAAAATAAGAAATTAAAAATGAATATGTTTATAACTAATACAGTCTCCCTACCCCTCCCTCTATTGGAGTAAATTTAGGACAGATAAAATACAAGAAATTAATAAAATAATATAATTTCATTATATTATTATGCACTTGTAATGTTAAGATATATTGGTTTTCAGGATTTATTTTTCTTTTAGAGTTCATGCTTTTCAAATTTATGTTTATATTATGTATTTAATTTTTATTCGAACATAAGGATTTTACATTTCCCACTCAATTATAAATTTCTTGGAGAGAGACCCTTAAAATGACTGAATAGTGTTCTGCTGAGTGAATATATCATTCTTTTCTGCTATTGACTTCATAGGTTGAATCCAGTTTTGAAATGTTGGAAATAATGCATTTTTCTCCAAATTTTAGATTATGTCCATGTTTTTTTTACTGAACAAGCATTTAAGAAAAAAGTTCACAAAGAGTATGTATATCAAACCTTGATAACTAGCCTGGTTCAATGTAGAAATTACTATTGAAAGGGATATGGAGTATTTTTAATGGTATACATACAATCAAAGAAGAACTAGTCTCTTCTCTCAGTTAATTCCTGCAGCCATTTATTTTAAGTACAAAGTTATTTGATTTTATGAGATTTATAATTGTTTTTCTGGAATAGCAAAAATGTCAGGCCCGTAAGTAACTAGAACAGCACCTGTCATTTAGCAATTGGTCAGTGAATGTTTGTTAACTTAAAGAATGAGTGAATTCTTAGAATACTAACATATTATTTTGTCATTTCATGATTTTCTTCCAAAGTGCAGTAGGTGTCTCTGGAAGTCATGGGAGTGAGTTCTGAGACCATTTGTGGTTAGTCTTGAGCAACTTATTTATTTACAAGGCAGTAAATAATTATAATGATTTAAAATGGTAGCTTGTTGGAAGGAAATCAAGAGATGCAGGGATGGAAGAGGGGAGGGCCAGTGGATATAAAAAGAAGTAACGTGCTGTATGCTTGTACCAACTTCCTATGATGAATGTAATCATTCCGTATTACAACACATGTACCAATAAAAATAAAAATTTAAATAAAAATGCAGTTGTAGCTTGTAAATACATGAAAGAAATTTAGAAATCATTTCAGCTCAGTGGACTCAGGTCTGTGATGAAGACACAGTGACGAAGATGAGAGGCAGCTTGATTAGGAAAGCACAGAAATGGCCTCACATTGAAACCTCATATTTTCTAGTTCTTCTTTTTACTCTGCCATGCTGCTGACAGAACATAGATATATTAATAAAATCAATTTCCAAAACCCCATATTTTTCTTAAGCTTTGTTTAACAAATGTAGAAGAATACTTTAATGAAAATATGTATCTAATTGAAGACTGAATTTAAGCCAACTTTTCCATTGTTAATAATCAGTAGCATGAATGTGTGGGAGTGGCATTGAGTGTTTTTACCCATTTAGTTAACATAGTTATTACCAGAATCTTTCTTGTGGCATCTGCTTTATTATTATCATCAGAATGCTAAAGAGCTTCATAACCATTTACTGAACCCCACTGCATTTTACCACCGACTTTGGTTAAGTCTGGTTTCTAGAAGCTCCGTATGCAAAGAGAAAGCTTGAGGGTGGAGGATGGCAAGCAGACTGTTTTCTACAGGGAAAATTATGAGCAGTTGAGTTGCACAGTAACATTATGGGTGGAGGACATCATCGTTCATGTTTGTGTTGGGAGACGCTTTTCTTTTCTTTTTTGGTACCGGGGATCGAACTCGGGTCCTTGCGCTTGCACAGCAGGCGGCAAAACCACTGAGCTAAATCCCCGGCCCTTGGAGTCCTTTCTTACCCAGTTTAGTTGTAACAGAATATTTATGTTGGTGAAAATAGAAAAGAGAGCAAAGAGCCAAGAGTCGAAAACTAGAGGAGCAGTGCATTCGACTCTGGGAGAGTTGAAGAATGAGGACTTTAGCCTTTGATGTAATCTCACACTCCTGGACCCAAAGTCATGTTGAGACAGGCACTGAAGAGCAGGTTCCAAGGAGTGGAGGCAAGAAAACGGGCATCAGGACTTGGGCAGACTCGGATACCATTCCAGGTCTACAGCTTGGTGACCTAAGCAAGGTCAGTTCACCTGTGAAAACTTTGGACCGCTCAAAAGTTGGCTCCTAAGTGAGAGACTGAAGCCAGATCAGTAGGTCCCCTCTCCTGCAACTCGGTATAGAAATGCCTTTTCAGAGCTTAGTGTTAAAGCTATGTTAAGCCCAGACTCAGGATTAAAAGTATCAGTTACTAAAGTATGTATGTGAAAAGAAGCATGACTAGAAAAAGCCATCTGAGACAATCTGAATAAAAGATTTCATGACTCTTTGATTGCAAAGATGAGTATAGAACTAATAACATTCAGTTGAAAACTTTTCATTTAGTAATATGTTAAAATTATTTTTTGATTCATGAGTGACACATAAAATACAAGCAGTGTTGATGGAAGGGCTGGGTAGTGATAATGAGAATCAATCTTTGGGAAAATGTGTAAATTAAAATATCCATCAAAATGGACAAAATTATTCATAGCAAGGGTTCTTCTTCATTGACCACACTAATGGGTTGAAAAAATGTAATTAATATTTTTAATCTTCTGGAAACAAAATGCAAGAATGTGCTCATTTTTGTTGACTGTTAGGGAGATTTGGCATGAAAAAAATCTAGTTTACATATTTTTTAAGCTACCTGTCCTTTCTTTCTCGTTAGTCTCTGAGCCTATGATAGTGTTTTATCGTGGCCAGTGCCCATGGTATAGTACAACTAACAATGAGCTCTATTTGAGGTTTGTTCTGGTCTATGAGTCATTCAGAGTGCTTTATTGAGCTCAGTTAATTTCTCATACAAGCATAATAAGAAGGTTGTGTTATTATTATTATGATTATCATCCCTGCCTTACATGTTGGGGGACTGAGGCACAGAGAAGAAATGCGTCTTCCGTAGTGAGCAGCAAGGCTCTTCACTAGGGTTCTTTTGTGTTCCTAATGATAGTGATTACTGGCATGGGTTCCTGTCTGGCATGCACTGCCTTCTGGGGAAGTGTTCTATGAATGGCTTCATTTCAGCTGTTGTTGATGAGGTAACTAAGGTGCAGGGCACCTTAAGAATGAGTCCCCTGTCAGTGTCATAACCAGGAGCCACTAATTCCAAAGACCATGCTGCGTTCACCACTTACACATCTTTGGATGTGTCTTTTGTTAAAGGGAAGTGAACAAAGTACATATATTAAAAACCAGATCCCATTTAGTACTATGAATTTACAGAAGTGACAGACTGCAGAAAATCTGAAAGTGCATCTTGAATAAACACATGCCAAAATCCTGCAGACAGTCTGTGCTGTGTCCAGCTGTCTTCTTAGCGTCATTTAGGACAGGGCTCCAAAGTTCCTTCCGCACAGAGGCCTTCTGGGATCACCTTATGTTTTCGCTGCTTCCCAAATGTGCTATCACTAGCACACATCTGCAGTTAATCTGCAGTCAGGTTATTTTGCTTTATTGTCTTCAGAGCATTTGTCACTATTGGCAATGATCTGTCTGTTCCTGATCAGAAATAGTTTAGTGAGAACAGAGAGGTTGCTGGTTTTATTTACCATTATATCCTCGGAGTATAGGTCAGTGTCCGGGACACAAAGCTCACCCTCAAATTTTTAATCATTTTGCTTGTCCTTGCTGTTACAAAATATCAATTGCAGTGATTTTTTTACTGACTAGATTTGTGTGTCATGCCTTTATGTTGGCTACCCACTTGCAGAGTTTATTTCTCACAGTAAAATTGGGAACAGTTCTGTCTACTCTTAGGCTGATTTTCTCAAGTAGTCACTTATGTGGATTCACTGCTGACTTCGGTGATGATATTCAAATTCAGGGCTGTGTGGCAAGCCTCGCTAGCTTATGAAGAATGAAAGGAAGCTCCAGGTCTCCTGTAATAAAATAGCTGAGGCTTTTCTAGCAAAGAGACATTCCCAGCCATGCATTTCCTGACAGCTGCTTTGGAAATGGATGTTAGTCAGCTTTCCATCACTGTGGCAAAATACTTGACAAATAAACTTATAAGAATGGAGTATTTATTTTGACTCACGATTTCTGAGCTTTGGGCTCATGATCATTTTATTCCATCCCTTTGGGACTGTGGTATCACAGTACATCGTGGTGGGGACACAACATGAGGAGGCCTGTTCGCCTCGTGGTGGCTGAGGGGGCGGAGAGAAACAGAAACAGAGACAGAGACAGAGAGGTCGGCAGGTTCCTAATACCCTTTTCCAGGGCCCCAAGTAAGCTAACCTCTTCACACTGGGCGTCACCCCCTAAAGCCTCTCCCACCTCCCAGTAGCAACACAGGCTGGGACCAAGGCTTCAGCTCATGAGTCTTTGTGGGGGTGGGGGGGCCACTATTAAGATCCAAACCATAACAGATGATGTAGAGTAGAAGAGTTACATCATGACAAATATTTTGGTTACATCCTTACTACGTTCTTAAGTGCTTTCTTGGGGCAGATAATATTTGAATATAGATTCTTGGTGTTTACTGATTCCAAATCCATACATGAGTTTATTTTCTTTATTGGTAGCAGTTTAACCCACACAAAGAGGTGTCGTAGCTAAATTAATTGGAAGTTTCTTTGTCTCAAAGTAAGTTTTACATTTGATTTTCAGTATCGCCAAATGCTAGTTGCTAAGTTTCTGGAGTTGTTATTGATTTGCTTCCCAGAGAAAGAATAAGTTCAGGAATAATTAGAACCATCAGAGAAGCTCTGTGCCCCTCTTAAAGTGATCCAGTAGTTACTAAGCTAATAAACATGCATTTGGCCTTCTTCCATGGGAGAGTAAGGCTGCAGTCGAAAGATGCGCCTTAGAATTCTTAGCTCAACTACTTTAAATGTTACTGACCTGGAGATATTAGGCAGTGAGACAACAGACAACTTAAAACAATTGAAAAGTCCCTAACTAACCAAGTAGGACAAGGAAAAGTGCTTCTGAATTCTCTAGGAATTGGGAAAGATACAGAGAAATAAACCTCCATATTTTTAGCCACAAAATGTTAGCTAGTATTTCTTTAAGGTAGACTACAATTTTTAGATTGTCAAACAAGTATTCTGGTTCTAAAAAGGGAGACAGTCTCATTAAATTAAAAATGTGTTGCATTCCCTAGGCTGTTTCAGAGGTGGTAGAGCCGTTTATAGCTTCTAATAAAATCTAAGGTAAAAATGCAATTTATTGTTTCAGTTCAACCATATCATCAAAAAGATCATTATTGCACTATCAGCAATTATAGGCATTGTGAAAAACTAAATTCCTAAGACCGTATCAGACCTAGAACATCAGTAATGTATTTTCTTAATAATCCTGTTAGTGCAATTTCCAATTAATATTTTTGGTGACTATACACTGAATATTATCCATGTTGTGATTGGTAATATAACTCTAATTTTTTTCAACCAGATATTTGACCAGTAGGTGGCCTCCCTTAACAATACTACAGAGTTCATTATGTTTAAATGAATAGTTGGATGCTGCTACACCTGCTACCCAGCCTGGATAATTGGTCAGTCTCATCAGCAACAAATAAACAAATCTGGAATATCTTCCCTGGCATTAGAGACTGTTGTTCCTGGTTGGCACCAGCCACTTTTCCTTGGGTTTTAGTTGCCCTGGAGAAAGGTTGGCTGTTCACTGGGGAGGCTCAGCACCTGTTCTCTCCACTTCTTTTATGTGATACACTGATAGATAAATAACTGAAACCCAAACTTAACCTATTTGTTTAAGACTTCTTAAGGAACATGAGTAAATGGGTCACCGGTTGGACTTCTATTTGTGCATAAAGTTTAAATTCATCATCTTCTTTCTGCCAACAACCTTGGGGGCTCACAGTATAGATTTAAAAATTGAGGTTGAGCAAGTGACTAGATAATTCGTGGCAAGGGCAAAATTAATATCAGCGATTGAGTCGAGAGCTTTGTATTCCTCTTTCCCCTCAAAAACAGTTGACTGTGTTCCCTCTGTACAGGATGATATTTTCTTACACTTTTTTCTAGAATTTTGCAGGATTATATCTGTAGCTTTTGCCTCTCCCTATGTATTGTTTACTAGCCTTTTTTCTCCTCTGTCTTCTTTACATCCTAGGAAGTTGAGAGCTTAGGGAAGTTTCCAGAGTGTGAAATAAACAGATGTGTTAGGTGAAACAGGTCTGAAGAGTCTGTTCTAAGTCTGGGCTGCCTGCCTTTGAGGTGGGTGATGTTGAACAAATTTCTTATCCTTCATAAATATCAGTCTCTCCATCTGTAAAAGTGGAATAATGCTCATACCTATTGCTTGTGGTTATGTACCCATTAATTCATTCAATGAATTTATCAAGCACTTAGAAGATACTAAGTACTCAATAGTGAATTAATCAAATTGTCTGCCTGCTGGTTTATATTCTACCAAGGAAAGATTAGTTAACAGGTAAATAACCTGTGTCAGGCTGCGGTAATGGCTCTGCAGAAAAAGAAAGCAAAGTAAGAGGAGTGGAAAGAGGTAGAGGTGGAGGAATGATGGTAGATGTGAGAAGGATATTTTTTATATGGCGAGGAGAAGTTTCCTTTATATGGTAATCACTGAGAAAAGATCTAAAAAAAGATGTTATTGAGAGAATTAAGAAAAGCAACAGAAAAGCAAACAATTATGTGTGGAATACTTTGTAAGATGCCTCTGTAGGAAGATGCCAGCACTTCCCATATACTCATTTGAAACTCTAAATGTGCACTCCCTGAGAGGAGGGGATATCTCTGTTGTGTTCAGTGATTCATCACCAGTCGCGGCAATGTCTGAACAGTCTCAGGACAATCTCACCTGAGATTCTGGAATCTCTGCCTATTTCTTGATGGCTGTGGCAGTGTGTGCCCTAAGGAGATGCCACAGAGCTCGAGCATAGAACGGGAGCTCTGGGCTGCAGTCATCTGCACCACCTCACCAGAATGTCACCGTCTGTCCAGACCTGAGGCTCTGCAGCATGAGCTTGATGCTTAATCGTTTCAAAAAAAAAACATGGCACTTCAATAAAATGTTTCCTTGAAAGAAGCTATGTGGTCTACAGAAAATGGCACGGCTTAGATCCTGACCCCATGAAGACACGTACAGGCTTCCTCATTGTCCTGGTAGGAGACATATGGAGAGAAGTATATGATAGGGAATTTAAAGGCATTCGATATCAGTCCTGTTGGAAGTCAAACTTTAAATTCTTCTTGCTATTAGAAATCATCAAGAGCCAGGCATGGTGCTGTGCTCCTGGAGTCCTAGCATTTGGGAGGCTGAGGCAGGAGAACCATGAATTTGAGGCCAACCTGGGCTACGTGGGCAGTTCAAGGCCAGCCTAGACCACATAGTGAGACCCTGTCTCAGAATAATGAGAGAGGGAGAGGGAGAGGGAGGGGAGAGGGAGAATACACATGTAAACCTATTCCTCAGAGATTGGAATGCGCTTTCCTTCCATTCATTCACTCAAATATTATTCACTAGGCGATGTGTAGACCTAGCCTTTGATTTGCAAGATGCAGAGCTTTGTGTACTCTCTTCCTAGTTCCACATCTGCTTCAGCCAGGAGTCTGAAACCTCTTGGTGTTTAAAAGTGGTGCCATCCATGAGGCCCATGCTGCTTTATTTGGTGAAACCAAATCTAGGTGATTGCCTCTAAAATAACATGAAGAAGCCAGTTAGTGAACCCTGAGACTGGTAAAGCTGAATGATTTATAAGGTGGTCTCTTCAATGAATTTCCTCTGATTTACTTATTGTATTTTCCCCTAAGATAACAGCTAGTGTGAAAAACCCTTACAGGTTATATATTAGGAGCCCCACTGCACTGCCCAGCTCAATTGCAAATCTTGGAACAACTAACTCAAAGATGCCAGATATTTCACTAAATTTTCAACTCAGTTTTGCTCAGTTGCAAACATCTTTGAAAAACTGATAAACAGAAATAAGCTTTCAAATGCCTCCAGAAAGGCAAAATGCTTGGAAAAGAAATGAAAGAAAAAGACACCCTCTAATTGCAACAGCACATTTTACGGTCAATAAAGTATTCAATATGCTATGCAGCAGGGATACTTCAACTGAGAGTCAAATAAAAATAATTATGCATATGATAGCTCAATGAAAAGTTTCTTTGCTCAGCAAGAGATAAAAAACCTCACCTGTTTCCAGCTTGGCATTTGATGAATTGCTTGCAAAAGAGAATGAGTGGGCTTAGTCTAGCTAAAACAAAACAAACTAAATGAATTCCTAGTAGGAGGCTACTCAGGAACTCTAAGGCTACTAAAGAAACGATTTCAGTTGGTTTGGGATTATTTAGATGAAGTCTTCTATATAAGTCCCTACATGCTGACCCCAGTGACTTTTCTTCCCAGGATGAAACAGCACTTTTTTCTTTCTGTCCTCCTCATGCCTTCTCTACTAAATGTGCATCCCTCCTTTCCATTAGTATTTCTTCAGCATTTACATGTACCACACTCTAAGCTTGTATTTGTCAATATCCCTTCCTTTAAAGTAGAAAGGCACCCAGAATAAAGCTTCATGGAATTTCAGAGGATGCAGCAGCTAACAGCCCTGTGGAGCTGACAAAAACAGCTGATGTATAAATCTGGATCTGGACCTTGGAGGAGGAGGAGGAAGATTGTGCCACCTGCAGAACAATAGAGTTATTGTCTATCCAGTAGCCTTGTCGCCATTTTACTTGAACTTCTCTTACTTGGAGTCCATTCACTTCTTTCATGTTGTGCCTATGCACATGATTATTAATTGGTGCATCAGATGTTATGCTAATACTCATCCTCCTCATCCTCATCCCTCTATTTGCTTTTTCTAGCCATATGTTCAGCCCCATTTATAATTCCTTAGGAATTTAAATGGATCTGGGCATTCCAGTTTCATTTATAAAAAGTGGAAACATTACCTGGCAGGCACAAATGTCTCTTTTTTGAAAAAGAATCAGTGCATTTACTTTCCTAATAGCTTTCATTTTCAAACACACAAAAAAGTGAACAGTGTAATAGAGCTCGTGCACCCTTTACCTAGTTTCAACAATTATCAGCAATTTGCTGATCTTGTTTTAGCTATTATTTGAGGGGACATCCTTTAAAGCAAATGTTAGATACAATGCTTATCTCCTACTCTTTAAGTCTGCATCACCAGACTTAAGAACATATTTGCACATAATCCCACTACATTACTACACCTAACACAATAATATTTCTTTAGTACAATTTAGTACTCAGTCCCTATATCCACATTCACGTTTTCTCAGTTGTCTCAAGATTTCTTTTTATAGTGTATGTACATCAAGGTCCAAACAAAATCCTTATATGGTGTTTGGCTGTGACATTTCCTGGGTTTCTCTTAATGAACAAAATTTATTTCCTCTCCTTTTCTTTCAGGTCACTGTTTGAGAACCCGGATGTTCTGTATCCCATGCATTCTGGATTTGGTTAACAGTGTACTCCAGGTTTCTCCACCAGCAGCCCTGCTGCCTCCTGCCCCTGTACAGTGTTCATTAGAGCAGGTTCTCTACATTTTTGTAAAGTCTGGAGATTCAACCAGGCAACTGTAAAGATGTGAGAAAAGCAAATCCATTATGCTTCCCAGAATTGCCATCCAGGAAAATGTTCCCTGGGACTTAATTTCCAGCGGTGGAAAGGACTCCCCCCTTCCTTCTCCAAGGGAACAGTCTTAAGTAGCATAGGTGACTTCTCTTATCAAACTGGGAGGTCAGATAAGTACATTAAATTCTAGGCTTTTTATTTTGCCTAATGGGGTTGTAATTTGGGGTTCAGGGTTGAGATTTTGAGGCCACATGGGAGAAGTGGAAGTGGAGTGCTAGCATCAGCTGCCTGCATTCCTAGTCCTTGACACTACAGCCTACAGATTTTTCCTGCAATTCAGGGTTAAGCACTTGGAAAGTAAAGCTTGAAAAGGCAGTAGCTTACTAGTCTTTTCAGGGTTTTATCATGGTTTAAAAAATGCTTCTACCTTACAGCTGCACAGAATAGATACATATAATGTATATAAATATACAGATAACATAATACATGGTCCTAATAAATTCTGAGTACATTGTTGCATTTATTTTGAAGATATACTCATAATTCATTGAGTTGGAGGACATCACTTGTTTAATAATCAAACCTTGGTCAAGCTTAGCCTCTGCACTTTGGTCCCAACCCAGTGTCAAGTCTGGAGGGAAGGTAGGGAACGTGAGAGAATCCAATGCTGGTTTCACCTCAGATCAAGCTAATGAAAGTCCCTTGGCTCTGGAGTCATGGTGAATATTTTCATTCACATTACTCTTTTTTTTTTTGGTACCGGGGATTGAACTCGGGTCCTTGAGCTTGCGAGGCAGAGGGCTGAACCACTGAGCTAAATCTCTTGATTTCTGCTTCTTTGCTCCTTATTCCTTAGTCTAATTGCATCTTGCAACTCTGGAGAATGTGTGAGGCCTCAAATTTCTATGGAAAACCATGTAAGATGCTTTCTGACTCTTCTTCCAGACTAACAATAAACTGGATGTTCAATGGTGACCCAGTAGACTTTCTTTAAAGAAAAGGACGCCATCAACTTTTTACTTATAAGATACTTTAGAGTTTACAAGATGTATCCAAAATACTATGTATATAATTTATGGATAATTTATCCATAATACATTTATATAATTTTTCCTTTAGTATACTTTAATCCTTACATAATTATCCTTAAATTATCCTAGAAGAATTGTTTTAAACAATAATTTTATATATAATGAGTGATAAAAACATGTAGAATCTAAACAATATGTTGGATATTATAGAATAAGAAATAAACATATTTTAATCCAGATTGTTAAGCACCATTTCAAACATTTTATGCTAGTTCTCTGCTTAGAAAATGATAATCAGAGTGGCAGATACAGTCCAAGTCTCAAATTAAAATGGAGAAATTAAAATGCTCAGTGTGGACTCAGAAAGAAGGGATAAGAGGAGCTTGGTGGGAGGGATATTCAAGCAAAGACCTTGGGTGGGTGTGCTCTGTGAGCCAAGTGCCATCCACTTCTTCCCCAGTGGTGGAGAAGGGTGAGAAAGCTCCATCCCAAGGTGCCATGGCAGCATGGCGTATGTGGAGGGCAGAGGTGGGAGATGTGGATGTAGAAGTAAGTGGAAGCCAAACGATAAAAGGTCTGATAGATAAATACGATAACCCACTGCACAGAGAAGGCTGAAGAGCAATGACCGCCATCAGGGTAGACCTCCACTCCAAAACAGCAACAATCGTAGGAGCTAAGGACCCAGTGTTGACAAAATGTTCCTTGGGGGGATGAGCAGTGAGATACTGTTCAGTGTCTTTCCGTTTTGATCAGAGCACCTTTGTGTTTTGATCAGGTGTTAGTCGTTAATTTCCCATTGAGAATGAGCACAGGGAAATGAGTCTTGGTATCTGCTCTGTGTATATCTTCCATGTAATTGTGAAAACACAGTTGGATAACTTCAATTCTGAGAGGTAAGGTTTGAAATAATTTGCCTGGATATTTTTTATTGCACAAAGAAATTCATAAGATTTATAAATTTAATCTTTTGAATAGCAATTACTTTTAGTCCTGAGTAATATATTCTGGTAGTTACTTATTACAATCTTGAATTTTTCAAAAGCATTATTATACCATGGTTATTATTTAAATGGCAACAATTGGTTTTCTTGCCTTTGAAGTTAACCATCTGCCATTTTAAAAAATAAGATGGAGAGAGCCATAAATAGCCACAATCTAGATATTAATGGCAGAATTCTTTGTCTCTAACTTTTCATATCTTTCAATCAGCAACACTAAAGCTGTCTGACCATTGTCAGGGTCATACGTTTATTTTTTTTTCCCAGTTCAAATGACTTAAAAGTACAATAAATGATTATTAGTGACCACGCAACTATCCTAAAAATAACTGAGTCTCAGGTTACTGCTCTTCTGAAACTTTCCAAATAATTTACCTGTTAATGTGATGGATGATTCGTGTCAGGGTTCAAAGTCAGACTTTAGGATATAGTCCCAGCCATCAGGCAAAAAAGTGTCTATAACAGAGAAAGAACCAAAAGGTACATGAAATGTGTATTTATGTAAATGTATTTTCAATTTTATAATTTTTGTATTTCATAAATAGATACTTAGTATAAGATTGAAATTTACTTCAAATCAGTAGCAACAACAAGAAGAAAATCTGCATTTCTCTTTACAGCATGTCAGTGCTTATTACATACCTCATCTCCTTCAGCCTTACCAACAATCCCTTGCAATAGGTATTAGAATCAAGTCTATTTTCCAAGATGGCTAAGTGCACACATGGGGAGGCTCATTGGTTTGCTCAGTGGGAGGTCACACAGTGGAACCAGTTCTCAGCCTCTGATTCCAGCTCTTTCTGTGCTCTTCTCCTCCATTCTACCTCCAGTATTTAAAGACATAGCATATGAAATGTGTATTATTGTCTCTGTAAATCATTGCATAAGTTTCCTAAGACTGCTGTAAAAATTGTACAAACTGAGTGACGTAAAATAACAGAAATGTATTCTTCCAAAGTCCTGGGGGCTAGCAGTCCAAACTCTAGGTGTTGGCAGTGTCAACACCCGTATGCTTATGGAAAGATGTCTTTGCTTCTTTCAGTTTGAAGTGGGTTCTACCCTCCTTGGGTTATTTTATGGCAGCATCTCCCTAATCTCTGCCTCTGCCTTCACTGGGCTTTTCCGTGTGTGTCGCTGTGTCTTTTCCTATTTGTCATGAGGACAGGTGTTGGATTTAGAGCCCACTCATTCGATATGATATGAATCTTAATTATATTTGCAAGGATCTTGTTTCCAAATAAGATCACAATTTGATGTCCCAGGTATTGTGAATTGGGGGAATACTATCCAACCTATTACAACTATGTTTCCTATTTCTGTTCTAGTAGGAAAGTTAGAGCTGTGGTTAATATGACCATCGAACTAATGAACGTGATTTGAGTTGTTATTTTATTTTATTTACTTTTTTGGTACTGGGGATTGAACTCTGGTCCTTGTGCTTGCACTGCAGGCGGCAAAACCACTGAGCTAAATCCCCGGCCCTTGAGTTGTTATTTTTGGCAAGCAATTTGGTTACAATTTGGGCTGCTTCATGAACTCTGGGATTTTGTCTGTTTTCAATCTCTATAATTTACCAAAAGGTAAAATGCACCATTTACCAGTTTTAATGGAAGTGTCCTGTACCCTGAACTTACTAAGAGTTGCTGTCCATATGTTACAACTGGCGCTTTGCTGGAGATTCCCCTAATAGTCATTGAGAAACAGAGCAGACATGTAGTGTCTCATGTTATTGAGATGTCTACATACCTTGGGAATATGCGCTGACATTCGGGCCTATATGATGGATATTCTCTGGTGGACACGCTGAACAGTGAGTAATTGTACCAGATTCCCTGCGAGGTGACATTGATCAACTGATAATTCTCGAAATAGGGATCGCCAACCTTTTCCACTAAGTCATTTCCTTTTTTAAAAAATTGTGTTTTCAGTAACTGGAGCAGAATTAGATGAAGCTTAACAGTGAATGTGGAGTGAAGGTTTCATTCATATTAACCTAAAAGTTATCTTTTGAAATGTGAGGCAGAGTGAAAGCAAAACATTAAAGTAAGACACTGATGGTTAATAGATTAAAACTAAACTTTTGCATATTTGATCCAATTTTGTTTATAGTGAAGTGATTATTTTTAATTTTGAAATCTAATACAGGGTTGGGGGTGAAGCTCAGTGGCAAAGCACTTGCCTCCCATGCACAAGGCTCTGGGTTCAATACCCAGCATGACAGAAAGGAAAAGAAGAAGGAAAGAAAGTAAAAGAAAGGGCATCTAATACATACATTGTATTAGAAATTTTAAAATATGATAACAGGAGGGGAAAAAAACTACAATTCTGTTATCTTAAAAGTAATAACATTGGTGTGTTTCTTGCCTCCATTATTCTATGAATCTTTCAAATCTATAGCTTTGCATCCTGCTGTTTTAGAAAAGTAAAATTGTAGTTATTTTATGCTTTTCATAGTCTTCATTAGCATCATTTTAATGGGCACAGAACAGCTTATGAAATGTAGATCTTATGTGAGAAATTCCCCATGTGGGCAGTTAGATTGGTTCAGGTTTTTTACATTATGAATGATCCTCCAATGAATGATATTGCTATGAAGATTTTCTCTCCAGAAGTAAGTATGCTAATATCTGCATGTATTTTATCATTTTTTATTATTTTGATCCATATTGGAATTTTAATATTTTCATAATCTTCATTTCCATGGAAAGTTTGCTTTTCCAGTTTATTCTCCTTCAAGTATCAAAGTCTTTATTGAACTGATACCTTGCCAACATTAAAATACTAACAACATTAATATTCTTTTCAATAATTACTGGTTTTATAAATGAAAGACCTTTTACTTTTAATTCACATTCCTTTACTTATTAGCAAAGGTAATGTTTTATGTGCATTTTAAGATGGTATTTCTTCTGTAAATTATTAATGTGTCTTATGGGCAGAATCACAGTTCCACCCTCAATTCAAATGGTGAAGTCCTAAATTCCAGTACCTCAGAATGTCACTGCATTTGGATTTAGAGCCACATAAGTAATACAGGTAAAATGAGGTCATGTGAGTGGTTCCTAATCAGGAAAAGCCAGACCTTGTGAGGACACAGCAAGAGGTGATCATTCACAAGCCAAGGACAGAGCCTTAGGGGGGTCCCAGACCTGCAGACACCTTGATCTACGACTTCCATCCTTCAACATCGTGAAGAAATTGATGTCTATTGTTTAAATTATTCAGTATGTTGTATGTTATGTCAGCCCGAGCAAACTAATGCCAGCTGTCGTATGGGGGTTTAGAATGTTTGTGAATAATTTATGCATTCTTTAAAAATACTAGACACACCATTTCATTCATTTGTGGCAAAGTAAATTATTTTTCTTTTTCATACTCTTCTCGTTTTCTAGCTTACAGCATGTATATTTACTTTTTTTTTTCAAGTTTCCATTCTTTACTTTGTACTTTTTTCTTGGTAGTTCAAAGCTTAAGAAGTCCTTTTCCCTTAACAGAACTGATACTTTGTCAGTGCATTTTTTGATAGTTGTTCTCTGGTTTGATGTTGACCTATAAACTGTTTTCCAAATTTGAGAATGCAGATTCAGAAAAGTGGATGAATTTCAGAGTTAGAGGATAAAATTTTCTTTCATTTGAAATTCTTTTGCTCTGACCAATATTCAATTATCTTTATTCTCAGTGACTCATTTATAATAGTAGAATTTTCAGTGTTTGTCACTTCATTTTGAAAACACCCATTGTCAATACAGTCTCATTTTAATTCTTCAATTTCATTAATATCACTGATTATGAAGACAATAAGCCTAAAGACAGAGAATAGCTATTGCTGTCTAAAGTCTCTTAAATAACGTGAAGTTCTATAGGATACTTATTTCAAGTGAAGGACATGCTGTCTTGAAAGACGAATGAAGCATTCTCCTGATTTTCCTGGATATCATTTATGATTATTGTGCTAAGAAAATATTTAAAGTCTTTTTATCCAAAGTTTCTGTATTTTTTTCCTTTGAAGATTCTTCTCCAGAACTTATTGGAAATGTCTCTGCTTTTTATAGCTTCATACTTTTTCATTTAGTTTCACTCTCAGGTCAATCAAAAATGCAATGTCTGCAAGACACCATTTGGCATTTCTACTTTTGGAGTGTTCATTTCAAAACATAAAACTGTCTTCCTTTGAGAGATACAATCATCTGACCAATCTGTAGTCTTTCCTGAGTTGAACCACCTTAGGCTCATGTGAATTTATAGCAAATAAAATTTCTAAAAGTACTTGATTAATGATTTGAATGGCCTTCTTTGAAGCAGTGGAAAATATATTCTGTTGTCTTCTCCAATTTTTTTCTCAGCAAAGTTTATTGATACATAAGATACATTGATAAGGCATATTCATTCATCAAATATTTACAGAGGAGCACCAGGCAGGCCCTCTCCTAAACTTTTGGAATACAGTTGTACCTTGGTTCAAGAATGCTTGTCTGCAAACAATTTGGTTTGCAAACAGAAGCGTTTGGCAAAATTTTGATTCTGTTCGCAAACTCTGCATCGGGTGACAAACATGACCACAGCCATCTTTTCCGCACAAACACAAATGTGGCCATCTTTTCCAAAATCATAGAACAAATGAAGTTTATGAACCGAGGTACCACTGTACAGCCATAGTTTAAGGAGCATGGGCCCTGACCAGCCAGAATGGACCTTGGGTGTCATTGCAAATCAGAGCGCTGGGGGTCCCTGCCAGCCTTGGCAGTGCCCCTGCGGTTCCCTGCCAGCCTTGGCAGAGCCCCTGCGGTTCCCTGGGGAAGGCTTAGGAAAACAGCTGTTCATTACAGTGTTTCAGTATTTTAGCAAATATAGTCATGTTGAACTATAAATTTCTCCTTTGGTCTCATGGTTATCTTAAAATTTCTGAGAAGAAATCTAACACATTTTCAGCACTGTATATTCATGAGTGAGTATAAGCAGACATGCAAAAATCTTGAAGTGGCACCCTAAAGATGACAAGGAGAGTGTGTTTTGAAATAATGATAAGCATAGTGAGCAAGGGCTTCATAGTGTGGGTAACCTTGCCAAGTTTCAAAAGATGAGCAAATATTCATAAGTGTTTAAAGGCTGAGGATAAACCATGAGCAAAGATAAGGTTGTGACTTTGTAGATCATAGTGTCTGTTAAATTTACCACGTAATACCATCCACTTCAATGTTGATAGGTCTGAAAAATGTTGATTATAAAAGCCAACCTTTAACCTTCCATTGTTTGAGGTGAAAGCAGTCTCTCATTAATAGCAGTAGAGGTTGATGATTGATTAATAGAATTCTGCTCCAATATTTGGTTGTTAAGAATATTACCTGGATTTTCTGCATCAGTTTTATTTTCAGTAGAGCTTAAGTTAGGTCTGACCCCTTGTTTAATCAGGCAAAGAACAATTTCATAACATCCATTCCCACATCTGTGCCCCCTCACATTTTCAACATTCCATTAACTATGAATGAAAGGTATAATTTCTCATCTAGAATACTGCTACAGCTAAAAAGAAAGAGGTTCTCTTGAACAAAATAACCTCTGTATCTGCTTTCTTCTTGTCTTTGGTGAAGTACACATTTTACATTGCTGATTTCCTAATATGGAATTATAATTTTAAAAACAGCGAGATGGGAGAGAGAAAAAGAAAGTATGTATGTGTTCTTCCCAAAAGTAGCTTTGCAAAGAAATTGTTGTTGCATTTATTAAAATGGTTATGATAGCTAAAATATCCCCTCTAAGATGTCAGTCCCCATCCTACTCCCTAGAATCTATAGTATGGTACTTTTCATAGCAAAAAGAAACTTTGAAAATGTGATTAAGTTAATAAAAAAACTGAGGTGGGAGTATGCCACTGGACTCCCTGGGTTGGCCCAGTTTAATCACCAGATTCTTTGTAAGTGAGAGAAGGCAGAGTGATGAGTGTGAGAAAGATTCTATCATTTAATTATTAGTTTTGATTGGAAAAGGATCTCGATCCAAGGAATACAAGAGTGCTTGAGATGCTGGAAAGGGGAGGAAACTATTCTCTCCTAGAGCCTCTGGAAGGAATGCAGCCCGAAACACCTTGAGTGCATCCTAATAAGATCCATTTTTGGGATATCTGACCTCCAGAACAGTGAGATGATAAAATTTGATTGTTTAAAAACAACAAAATTTGTGTTGATTTATGTTAGTAGGAATATGAAACTAATGTATTTACTATTGATGGTAATTGGCTACTGCTGATTATATCTTTAAAGGCTCAAAGTAAATTCTAATATAGATCTTCCCTTTCTAACCCAGTTTATGTTAACTTATTCTGCTCTGCAGAAAACACTTTAAATATTTTATTATTAAAATAAATACACATTTATTATAGAAAATATAGATATGCCAAAGGCATATTTTGTTAGTCAACTTCTTGTTACTGTGATATATATGAGGAAATTCACTCATAATCAGTTTATTTAGCTCGTGGTTTTAGAGGTTCTGATGTAAATTCCAGTGGCCTAAATATTTTGGGCCTCTGTGAGGGTGAGACATCATGCTGGGAACATGTGGCAGAGCAAAACACTTCCATCTTGAGCAATGAAACAGAGATGGAATGGGCCATGGGCCTAGAGTCTCTTTTGAGGATAGGACCCAGAGACCTAAGACCCCTCACGAGGTTCCATCTCTAAGTTTCACAGCATCTCCAGATACCGCCACTTTGGGGACAAAGATTTAACACAACAGCCCTTGGGGGACATTCATCGTCCAAATGATAGCATATATCAAACTACCCAGAGATATTGTTCTACTCTTCTTACAGTAGATGTATGTTTATGCTCTTTCTTTGTTTGTATGGCCTAGAGATCTTATTATTCTGTTGAACCTCAGACTGCCTTATGTCTTTTTCTCCATCTCTGTACGTTAAAATTTATTCCTTCTGGTCTGAAAACTTTTTGAGGGCCAGAAGAAAAGCTTGTTACATGGACTTATTTGTGTTTATATTAATGTGTTGAGGCCGGACTTACAAATGCAAACCATTACCTTGGGAAATGTGGCAGTAACTCTCACAATTCGTGATAATTCTATACTGTTAATATTGTAAATAATTGGAACTTGGAATGCTGATTCACATTTAGTGACTGAGGAAGATGAACTAGAGTGGCAGCTTCTTAGTTCACAATAAGAAATAAAAAGTGGATCAGAGATTTCCTTAATCACAGTTGAAATTTCAGATAGGGACCAAATGATAATCAGGAGTATTGCTTGACAAGTACAGAATCAGCCTGAATGGAATTAATTTTTCCCTTTAATGTTCAGGGGCAATGAATTCTCACCATCTGGAACTATAGAACATCAACCTGCAAAAGAAAATCCCTAAGTAAAGGAACTCCTTAGTCTTGGACACCCCCTCTGTGTGAAGTGCTTGGTTGGACAACAAAACCGCATTATGACTGTCATTTTTGCATAATCCTGCAAAGAAATCTGCCTTTGACTTGATACTTTATTATTCATTTGGTAAATGTATCTGCTTACTAGAGAAATAGATGTAGTGCAGGATATACCAATTTATAACAATTTACAAGATTGGCTAATGATGGCTGTGTGTGCGCTGGAGATCCCGAGGGTCTCGTGGCTGGCCAGGACTGTATTGTGGAGGAGGCTGAAGTGTCTGTACAGAAAGGCTGAAGTTCTGTTGTGCAGGAAGCCAGGAGACAACAGCCAAGGTGAAGACGAAGCCTGGAGCTCCTCCAAAGAAACAGAAGCGAGCCTTCCTTCTTCGTTTTCCTTTTATACCATCTGGGGACAGTCCTCCCTAGGGTGAGTCTTCCACACCCAGAACTATGCTGATCTAGTTTAGTTGGGTGTTCCTTACTCAAGTTGACACAATCAGTCAATATCATAGTAAATACTGCCATTTCCATGTGGCACTAAATATGGAGAAGAAATACCCATTTTCTCTAAGGTACTTTTCATTAATATCAATATCAACAGGAGTTGATTTTACATTTTAATTTCTGGTGTTTTGGTAGTGTTTTACCTCTAATCCTAAATTTGCGCCTGTCTTTGCTTTGTTGTTTTCATATGACCATCTGTTTAAGGTTATTGGGTGACAATCTTGGTTCAGTCAGAATTCTGTAACAATCAGTGATGAGACTTTGAAAGTCCAGATAATGCTGGGTCCCACTGTTTTAAAATCTCATTTAGAATCATCTAGTTCAGTGATGGCAAACCTTTTAGAGACCAAGGACCCAAACTCCAACCCCAAACACACTTATTTATTGCAGAGTGCCAGCACTGCAGTTAACCTGAATATTGATGCTCAGCTGCTAGGGTGATGCTGGGGCGAACTGGCTCAAGTGCCAAAAGAGAGGGCTCTGTGTGCCCACTGCAGCATGCATGCCATAGGTTCCCCACCACTGGTCTAGTTCATTCCAGTGTTGAAGGATTTCTCAGTTGATGAGACAAGAGCAGGATATGCCTTGGATTTCTAGAATAGGCAGTGTGTTCCTAGAGGTCAGATCACTTCCCTATGAGAATGTCCGTTTTATTTTTTCCACCACTCTTTTTGAGTATCTAGCAGATTTAATGTACTTCCCTCTCCAGCTCTTCCTTCTTTTCATGTGCCAACCTCTGTTTTGGAATCATAGACTGTTTCCCACCATGCCGGGAGGCCTGCTGGCTGTAGATCTTCTCCAAGTGAATTACAGCTTCTCCTACATAAAAATATCACAGCAAAACAATCAGCATTACAAAATGGTGTTACCGGTGTGGACAAGAAAGAATGAAACATCACCTTTTAATCGCCATATTGGCATTTGTATTGTTGGCATTTTCTGGGCATCCCTGTGTCATCATCTCTTAATTTTTCTCTCTCCCTCGTTTTGGTAATGGCCAACATATTTTGGGACCACTGCTTATTAAATACCTTTTCTGAATAAAATATTTCCTTTCAATCTATGTACAACTCTTGGCATATTGTATTTCCCTGGCTGTCTATACACCTGAACATTAAGCCTCCAGTTTCACCACAGACTTGGTGTTTACATGTGTGTGGAGAGAGCAGAAAAGTGGCATGGTTTTTAGCATTTAATGTATGTAAGATTCTCTACTAATATCTTTGCAGTCACTATTTTATTTAATTCTTGAGCTATATGATGAAATTAAAATTATTGCAATTTTCTTTTGGAGAAAAATGGAAGTTAGTGAAAAATAATTTCCCAAAGGCATGTAAATGATGACATCATTCTTTGAATGTGATTTATCTGATCTACAGTCCTATGATTTTCACCTTTCCATATGATTGTATCCTGTACAAATAAAGCTCACAATAGTTTTGCCTTTAATTGTTTATCACGGAATTTTCTACAAATACTACTTTCTAAGTGATATTATTAGTAATTATTTTTTTGAAAGAGGGAAGAAATGGATAGAAATATAAAGAGAGATAGGGAACATGGAATGGGGAAGGGAAGAAAGAAGAAATGGAGGAGAGAAGGAAGAGGGAAGAGAGGAAGGTAATGAGAAACACAGAAAGAAGGGAGGGAAAGAGAGAGGGTATGAAAATGTTTAGTTCCAGTTACCTCATCATGACTTCTCTATGGTGCTGTGTATCTCTATACTTGCTTAGTATGCATTCATGTAATATTTACATGTTGAAAAGCATCACGGTATTTGTGTTGTAAGCTGGTGTGTGTATCTGACTGTATTTATAGTCATACTCAGTCCCATGGAAGGTATATTCAAGGATCCCCTTGGATACTTACATCTGTGAGTGTTCAAGGCCCTCATATAAAATGGTGCAGTAATTGTATATAACCTGCAAACCCTGTCATATACTTCAAGTTATTTGATGCCTTAAATATGAACTTGAGTCATTTGTAAGAAGGTGGATGCACCTTGAGATCATAATGTTAAGTGAAATAAATCAGACACACAAGCTGAAATATTGCTTGTTTTCTCTTCTATGAGAAACCCGTTATAATAAAGATAAAAATAAAAGATAGACAGTAGGAAGTAGAGAGATAGGTCTTTCTCAGATATAAAGGGACCAAGACATGGAGGGAGAGATGAGGGAGGACAAGGAAAGAGGAAGGAAAGAGGAGGAAAAGAGGAAATGAGATGTGCTAGATGAATGCTCCAACTCCACCAAGGAATGTAAATTTTATTATGTCCTACTAACACGTAGCAATAAAAAACAAAATAAAAAAAGTTATTAGAATGCACTACAATTGCTATGGAAATAGTTGCTGTACTTCATTAGGGAATAATGCAGAAAAGTTGTACATGTTCAGTAAACATGCAGTTTTTCCAAATATTTTCCATCAAAGGTTAATTGAATCTATAGTTGTGGGATCTAGAATCTATGACTATGGATGGCTGATTGCATCTCTCTATATATCTGTGGACCTTTGAAAATGTGCTTGATTGTGGTTACTCAAGTGTACACAATGTCTTTAATAATTCTGAAATACTTTTGTGCTAAGCACGTATGACCAAATGCTTTCATGATTCAATGAATGTGAAAGTAAATTAGAAGTCACCGCTTCCTTGTAAATACCATATTTGGTTTTGCTGTGAATAAACCATTGGATACTTTTATGTGAGCATTTTGTTTATTCATTTTTTCTTCTTTTACATAATGGTAGTTAGATTTCACGAGAGAAATAGAAAATTGGCTGATTCACTTCAAAAGAGTGTCAGACAACTAGGAAAATATTTTTGGACGCAACTATACTTTAATAACTATAATTTTCTCACAATATTATATGGTCTGAGTAGCAAAATAAGTTTTCTTTTTTTTTTCTTTGGTACCGGGGATTGAACTCTGGTCCTTGTGCTTGCACAGCAGGCAACGAAACCACTGAGCTAAATCCCCAGCTCGAAAAGTAAGTTTTCCATGCACATGTAACACGTTTAGTTCATGAAAATAATAGTTTTAATGTCATTGAAATTAACTTGAAATAATTAAAAGCTGTAATGTATCTTTTATGAGCAATTTTTTCCATATAAATTTTTTGGATGCTGCCTACAAAAGGTCATTTTCAAGTGTTCTGCAAATAATTCTGCCACAATTATATTGATAATGAAAGAGGTAAAGTAACAGAAGAGCTGTAAGTTCTAAAAAACCTCCTATTTAAAACATTGATTCAATTTTGAAACATGAAGATAGCTTTTGACGTTTATATTTTACATTAAAGGCAGTTATGTATACTTACTGAAACAGAAATAAAATACATTTGAGCATAAATTAAAACTTCTGGAGTCAAGTAAAAAAATATACTGTAAATCCCGAGAGAAACGAGACATTAAGAACACCATTTTGATCCTAATTTGTGTACATTCAGATCCTTGTACCTCTTACTAGTTCTAGAGTACACGAGGTACTCTGAAAATAAACTGAATAATACTAGAAAAGAGTGACTGTGTTTCTCAGACACAGTTTGGCGTGAACAATGAGAATGTGAACTTTTGATTCATGCACCTTAGAAGAACATTGGTCATGCAATAGCACCCTCGAGTTTCGTAAATGACAAGGGCAGTGGGTGAGAAGATCTCAGGTTTTCATTGACTGCATATCAATCAATACCGTAGCGCAGTTTCTGTCCACCAAGTAGAAGGATTGGAGCAAATGATCAGAATATTCTTTTACAGCTCAGGCAGAAGTATAAGACAATCTTAATTAAAATCTGAGTCAAAGAGAAAAATTCTGCACTAGCTGACTATGTCTGGCAAATCAAAGATTACTCGTCTATGTTGAGTTCAAGTTCTAATGAGCACTATGTGTCAACCTCTAGGGATACAAAAATAATTCCAGAAAGCTAAGTCTACACATATAGAAATTTGCAGAATTTGTTTGTAGTGTCGTAGGATCATTACTGTGTTGGAAATGTGAACAAACTGCCGTTGAAAACACAGAGAAGGGAAAAAGTCACAGATTTTGCACAGAGTTTCACTTACGAAGGCACGTGATAATTGGAACTTGATACAAGAGCTCAAGTTTGTCAAAAAGAGGCACTGGGAGTATAGTGCAGTGGTAGAGCTCATGCCCAGCATGGAGTAGGTTCAGCTGGGTGTGACTCTTTCCCCAGCACTATGGGGTGTGGTTCAAGTCCATGCCGAGCGCTACGTCTGAGCATTCTGATGCCAGAGATCCTCCTTGGGAGACTCAGTGTTTGAGAATGGTTTTAACACACATATTAGAGGCCAAGTCATAAAAGACTTTTCGAATATGCCATTCTAAATTGTTTAGATTTATCCTGGATATAATGGAAGTATTTTTAAATGTTTTAGCATTTGATACAGAATAAACTGAATAATACTAGAAGAATGTGTTTCTCAGACACAGTTTGGCGTGAAAAATGAGAATGTGAACTTTTGGCTCATGGACATTAGGAGAATACTGCTTGTGGAACAGGACAGCTGAGTTTTGTAAATGACAAGGGCAGTGGGTGAGGAGATCGCAGATTTTGACTCATTGCAGATCAATCAATATCATAGTCCATTTTGACTCTGAGTCCTTGCTTTCTCTACAATACCTAGGGAGGAGAGATTGAAGGATCCTGAGACTGGCGGTAGGAAGTGAAGTGAAGTGGGTGTTATAGTGGATTGGTGAGAGACTAATGGGGTGAACTAAGATAGGTCAGATCACACTGGAGTATGACTAACCCCCAAATCTCGGTGGCTCATAGCTTTTCTTGTTTTTGTTTTTGTGGTACTGGGGATTGAATCTAGGACTTTGCACATGCTAGAAAAGACTTTTTTTTTTTCTGAGCCATAACAGCCCAACCATTTATTTCTTGCTTAGTGAATGTATTGAATCCAAGTAGAGATTTACAGCAAGACTTCTACTCATGGTCATTTGTGGATTAGCCTGGTGCTTTCAGTCTTCACGTTAGGGTTAAATGAACATGGCAGACCACACATCCTTTCTACAAGCTTCAACATGGAAGTGGCTCATTTCGCTTTTGCTCAGATTTGCTTGGCACAATCAGTCACCTAGTTATGCCCAAATTCAAAGTGGGCTGGACAGTGCAATCCTACAGAATCTCTGATAATGAAAAGAAGGATATGGACAAACAGCTCTCATGATTATGATGACAAATTGTTAGATTTCAACGAAGTAAGATGAGAGAAAGAAGATAACTTGAAAGTTGTTTTTCATTTAGACTCTTATATATTCAGGCTCATCCTCCTTCTCTAGCACATCCTGATTCTGTCTTCGAGGAAACTTTCCCCTGACCATGAGTGACAAGAGACCTACTTTAGATGTTCTCAAAGGTATGCTATGCATGTTTAGCAACAGGCTGTCTGTAGCAAAACAAAACCAGAAATGTTTTTCATGCTCTTGCTAAAATTCTCCGGCATGAATACTCTCACCAAGGCAAATGCCAGGCTGCCTGCATGATGCCTGTGAACACACTTGGTAATAGATGCACAGGAATATATAATTATATGCTGTCTTCGCCCCAGAGAAACAACAGACTACATGATATCAAGTGCACAGAAAATGATGTGAAGTAGTAAAATCCTTAGGGTAGGTTGTGATTTCCAGTATTTATCCCCTTTGTTTTAAATCTAACTTAGTTTATTGTAAAGTTGTCTCATTACATTTTAACCATGTCTGTGTTCAGAAGCCAGGGTCTTTATCTGTACTGCCTCAACACTCTGTCCTTGTGCCTGTCATGGCTCTTATCAAACTTTATTTCCATTATTCATTTACCCACCTGTCTTGTCTGCTGGGTGATAAAGTTCTCAAGGAAAAGAACATTGTCTCCCTGGTGAAACCCTCCTTTCCTTTTTTGTGTCTGGTTAATGATACTTTATTTAATATATAGTTGATTCATTAACATTGCACTCAACATAATAGCAGTATAACTGACTGACTGACACTTATCTATGTTACGTATTTTCTCTGTAAGTTACATCACAACCTTTTTATGCTTCTAAACAAAGAGAAGAATCTTATCAGAATCTTACCCCCCAATATGCTTGGGGGACATTTTGAACAACAGAATCACAAGCAGCTAGCAACAACAAAAAGGACGCTGTTTACCACACTGTACATATTTACACTATGAAGGCTGAAGTAACAAGGCAAAGCATCATCTTTTTTTTAATTCATTAAGTTTGTTGGTACATTTTAGGTATACGATATGACATTCATTATTAGGAATTTGTACCTTTGCATGATCTATCTTGATTATTTTTCCCCATTCCCCTGCCCTCCCATCATCCCCTCCACCCCTCCCTATTTACAAAAACTTTGTTTCTGTTTTTTTAGTTTTTCGTATTTATTCCTTTCCCTTCTTTCCTTTCCCCTATGCCCCCCGCGTCCCCTTCTCCTTTGGACCTTCTCATCATATTTCACATGATCTATTACATATTTTGATCCTTATTTACACTTTCAGTTTCTCACACCAGAGAAACTATTTGGTATTTACACATGTGTGTGCTATTTATTTTACTTAATAGTAATGGCCTCAATGTGCATCCATTTAACTATAAATGTCTCTAGTTTCTTATTCTTTATAGCTGAGTAATACTCCATTTTATTTAAAAAAATCACATCTTCTTTATGCAGTGTCCAACTGATGGGCAATTGGGCTGTTTCAAAGTTTTAGCTATTACAAACTATGCCGATATAAACATGGGTGCACATACATCGCTGTGGTATGATTCTTTTAATTTTTGGGAGAAGATACCCAGCAAGGGAATAGCTGGGTCAAATGGGACCTAAAATCCTAGTTCTTTGAGGTATCTCCATACTAATTTCCACAGTGGTTGCCCCAGTCTGCACTCCCACCAACAACGGAGAAGGGTTCCTTTTTCCCCCACAACCCCTCCAGCATTTGTTATTGATTGATTTGATAGCAACTATTCTTTCTGGAGTGAGGTGGAATCTCAGCATTGTTTTCATTTGTTTCTCTCCAATGACCAGTGATATTGAATATTTTTTCAAATGTTTATTTGCTGTTTGTACTTCTTTCTTTAAGAAATGTCTATTCATTTCAGATACCATTTTGGATTGGGTCTTTAAGTTTGGGAGGTCTGATTTTTTGAAGTTCTTTATATATTCTAGATAGTAGACCTTTGCCTCAGGGATGGCTGGTAAAAATATTTTCCCACATTGTGGGTTGTCTCTTCACATTGTTGGTGGTTTCTCTTGCTGCGCAGAAGCTTTTTAATAAGATGAGATCCCAGTTGTTGACTCTTTGTGCTAGTTCCCGTGTGACTGAGGTTTTGTTCATGAAATCTTTTCCTACACCAGTGTCTTCAAGAGTTCTACCTAACCTCTCTTCCACCTGGTTTAGTGTTTATGTTTTAATATTTAGATCTTTGATCCATTTCAATTTTAGTGTAGTGCATGGTGAGAGATATAGGTCTAGTTTTAATCTTTGGAAAGTTGAAACCCAATTTTGCCAGGACCATTTATTGAAGAGGCTATCTTTCTTCCAATGCGTGTGTTTGGCTCCTTTGTTGAAGATGAGGTGGCCGAGTGTGTCTGGAGTTGTTTCTGCATCTTCTACTCTGTTCCTCTGGTCCTCAGGTCTGTTTCTTTGCCAGTACCATACTGTTTTTATCACAGTGGCTTTGTAGTATAGTTTCAAGTTGATAATTGTGATACCCTTACCTTGTTGTTTTTGCCTAGAATTGCTTTTGCTATTCTAGGTGTCTTCTTGTTCCTAATGAATTTTTGTATTGTTTTCTCAAGTTCTATGAAGTATGTTGTTGAAATTTCAGTTGGGGTTGCATTGAGTCTATATAGTAGTTTTGGAAGTATGGCCATTTTCACTATGTTGGTTCTTCCTACCTAGGAGCAAGGGGTGTCTTTCCATTTGCTGATATCCTCTTCAATCTCTTTTTTCAGAGTGCTATAGTTTTCAGAGTAGAGATCTTTATTTCTTTCATTAGGTTGATTCCTAGGTATTTTAGTTTTTTGGATGCTAGTGTGAAAGTTGCTTCTCCATTTCCTCTCTCAGTGAATCTATTGTTCATGTCTGGGCAGGGCCCTGGCTGTGTGCACTTACCAATGATCTCTCTGAAATCCTCAGTTCTTAACATGGTATTTACAACAGAGAAGAATCTCGTGAACTCAAATTGAGTTAGAATGAAAATGTGTTTTTCCCAAAATAAGCAAATTTGTTGTTTCTCTGTCCACTAATCTTTATTTACAAATGCTAAGTCATTCCATTTTCTTAAAGAAAGGCACGCCAGAGAAATGATCCCAGGTGATTCTCATCTTACCTGCAAGATAAGCTGTTGGAAACATAAGTCTTCTAGACTGACTTCGCTCTTTTGTATAAAGGTCAATTTGTGGAGGAAACATCTCAAGTTAATTCAGGACCTGGTCTGTAACTTTTGAAAATCCTTTTGTACTTTTGGAGATTTATTATTACATTTACTTGTGTGAATAATCTAAACACTGCCGCTTATTTTTTTGTTTTTTGCCTACCAGTTAAGGCAAGTTGTTAAAGACAGTAATTGTGTCTCATGCTTTATTTGTATCCCTTTCACATAACATGGAATCTGTCACATCATAGTGGCTCAAAACACTTAAGACTTAGAATTGGCTCTTTTATTTCTAACCCAAACACTGTTTTAATGAATCTCAAATCATTGTCTGAGCTTCCTGTAGATCTTCTATGTTTGCCATTTCAATGAGTTAGCTGTATCTTTATCACAGGGATGGCACTGCATTCTACATACTTTTAAATTAGAAGGTAGAAATCTCATTGCCTTTTGGGCCTGTTTTTGCTTTTTTTAAAACTCAGTATTTTGACACAGAGTTCCTTTTTTCTTTACAATGTACATTAAGGTGAAATACCACTTCAAGGAAGGTAGAGTATCTTACCTCATGGTAACAATGCATTGCGTGACAAATTGCAGACATTGGTATGGCTAGATTATTAGAATCCTTATCTAAATTGTTTACATGTCAGATTTCTTTTGTAGCCCAGAATAATTTGGAAAAATGAGACTCCTCAGTGGTAATTACATTTTCTTAACTATATTTTGGTGAATGTACATAAAAGGTAATAATAGCTTCCCCCAGTGTCCTGTCCTGCAGTATGTCACTGCCCCAGCTTCTGATAGGGTCTGACACTTATTACTTAAGTGATGTCATTCTAAAAGCAGAGGCCTCTGCAAGGTCTTCCAAAATGATACTGTCTCAAACAGCACAGACTAAAAAATCTGATTAAGTCTGCAGCTTTCCATGGTTGTCATACATATTTATGGGAAAGCCCAAACTTCGTGAATCAAGAATTATCAAATGGGAATTATGAAATAGAAATTCTAGAAGGGGAAATTTTTTCCATTACCTTTCAAAATACTACTATACCCCTGGGAACTTTTTCTGCCCCTTTCCCCCAAAACTAAGGAGGCCTGCTCTCTTTGCTCTAGCAAGACTTGGTTATTTGTGACCAGCTATTGTTTTGTCCAGGTACGTGAGGACAAGAAAATATTCAAAACCATTGTCCTGTAGCTTCCTTCATCAAAAGAATAAAAAGAAAAATCATTGACTTACAAAACTGTATTTGCTATTCCTCACGAATATGCATTGTCCTTGGATCTCATCAGATAGAATTCAGCTACACCATGCATTATAAAGCATGGTTCCCTACATGTGCCCCTAAGAACACTAATCCTGTGTCATGGGATATAAGAATGTGTATGTCTATATTAATACAAGTTTGTGAAACATAGAATATAATAAATACTTCTTTCAAATATGTGGCCCATATTAATATACTTTATAGAGTCTCTGAGGTGGCCTTCATTAGTGTCTGTCTGTGCATTTATATTTTTATTTAATCTGCTATTTATCAAATTCACTTCATTGTGTATATCAGTCAAAATCAAATCAGGAGTCAGAAACCACACAGTAATCTGAAGAGGAGAAATTTAATGGGAAAATGATTAATTGCAGTTGGAGAACGAAGTAAAATTTGGATTGGCTTTTAAAAAATAAAGAGAACTGGAGAATATAAAACCATAGCAGATATAAAGAATCACCCTTCCTCCTAGGGATGTCCAGGAAAACCCCCATGCTCCCCTCCAGGGGTGAGATCTATGCTCCCTTCATGTTCTGAGAGCACAGTTGTTGAAAATTATCTATTTTCCATTAAAATGTTATTTTCAATACCGGTATATTTTAAGCAATTCTGTTGAAATTGCATACACATAGACTAGAAATAGAAGACCAATAATATTTTGGGGTAAGAGTAGGTGTAAGCCATTTTGTTTCAATGTCACTTTCTCTCATTTAGTTCTTGTAATGTTTTTATATGTTTGTGATACATAATAATTACAATCATCTTAATATCACATGTCAGTTATTGTTAGTTGATGTTATTTGCACATTGATAGTACTTGAACCTGACTACACATCAATGGACAGGCTATCCTTTTCAACACTGGAGTCCTGCTTCCCCTGACACCACCTTGGAAGGAGTCTATATTGAGGCAGGAATTGCTGGAGCAAGAAACTAAGAACCTGAATCAATGCTGGAGGGGAAGGAAGAGTGTAGAGGTAGAGTTTTCTTTAGGAAAGAGTTTTCATAGCATCCCTGAGAAGGTAGGACATTGCCACACTTGGAGTTTGGAAGAAGCTCTAGGTTAGGCTCTTTTGGGTCATCAATGAGTTGATTTAACTGTTTTTGACTGTAGACAAGATCAGATGTGTTAGAGTTACTGTGAGAACTAAATAAAAGTGTAGAGTTTCAGAGTAGTCAGAACACAGGTGACAAATACTTTCATTCTCAGTTCTCTGGAATTTAATCAGTAATTAAGGAGAGACAATGTTAGGTTTTGAAAGTCCTCATTTTAAGATCTGGCAATATTGTCCTGATGTTTTATATTAATTTATCAACTAAACATTACTTCATATAGTATCTAGCCATGAAAAAGTCTGCAACCATAATATAACCTATATATGGAACTGAGTTAAAATAGAATCATTTTTTAAATATGTAGATTTGTCAGGAAATCTAATTTCCTAGTTTATTCTATTTTGTATATTTTTAAAAACTGTAAGTGACCAACTTATGATGTAACTAAGAATCAAGCTAAAACTATATAATTAAATATAACAAATATAATAAATGAGGGACTCTGGTCAATGCATAAATCTGCAGGTAATATTAGAAGGAAGATATTTATGAATTAATGCTGTCTAACAACGAGACACAGGCTCTCTGACCAACAACACACTCAGTCATTTGGAGGATTCAGTCATAAGTTGATGTCTGTTGTCTGTCTGGATTCTCCAGTTGGATAGAAACAAGGTCCAAGGGACCTGTGTGGTACTTTTCAATTTGAGTTTCTTATTCTGAACAAATGCCCACGTAAGAGCAAACATGGATCAAAATAAAATCTTAGCAGAGCAGGCATCTCCACAAAGTTGTCTGGTAGTTCTTTGACTCTTGTAGTTCCTTTGCCCATGTGGTAATCACAGTGGTTTTATGTACTTTTAATTTTTTTCTCTCATGCAACATATTTTCCATTATAGCATCTTAGGGTCTTCAAAGAAGCCTCATAGCCTTACTTGCAAATGCCTCATGTGCTAATAAATATCCTGTCTTCCCGCCACTGGTGGGACTCAGTGCTTTATATGAACCAGTCCAGTAGGCTGCTCTTTTGGCTGTAGTAGTTCATTTCTGAGCATGCATGAATGCTAGCTTTGTGCCAGGACTGTGTTGCAGGACTTAACGTGAAAATCAATATGGATTTCTTCCCAGGAGGTAGCAGTCTAGAGAAAAAGATTTTAGTCTGGCAAATTATAATACTAACTTTCAAATGCTGATGATTAGATGTGACAGGAGTATAGTGTTTAAGATCTGGTACTTGGTTTTGAATCCCCTTTTCTTAAATTAATTACTTGGTGATCTTGAACAAGGCACTTGCTTTATTTTGTTTACTTCTGAGTAATATCAGTTCATTAATATAAAAAAATTCTTTTTGACTGTACTTCTCCAAGGATGGAGTAGCAGGGACTAGATTTTCTTCCCAAATGAAACAAGCACTAAACAAAGAAGCACATAATATAATAATTAGGACGTGTTTTGTGCATGCACCAACTCCACTCAAGGAATGTAAACATTATGTACTGCAAACATGTACAGAAAGAAAAACATAGGAAAGGGATCAATGGATGGATGGAGGGGGTTGAGAGGGAATAGAAAGGGAAAGAAAAAAGGAACTAAGATGTGTCATGTACATGTACCAACTCCACACAAGAATTGCAAACATTATTCACTGCAAAGATGTATTAATAAACTAAAAAACATTTTTAAATGTAAGCCTGAAATACCATAGGAAAATCATTGGGGATCAGCCAATAAAAGGTAGTGACCCTTATATGATGGGAAGTAAGATAATAGTGTTTGCTTCAGGGACAGTACTCCAAATTATTTGGTATTAATGAGTCTTATATGTAATATACTATTCAACTTAAGATTTTATGATATTTTAAATAGTATATATTTGTCCTTTTGGAAAAACTTCTAATGGAAGTAGAAAGAGTGAAATACATATTTCATTTATAAACAAAGCTACTTTCAATTTAAATCATTTCTTACGATCCATCCTTGGAAGCCTTCTGCTTTCTCTATATACTCATTTTAGGAAATTTATTGGAATGATCCAGAGTCATATTGCTTTAAAATTCTTCTGTTAGTTCTCTTAATTCTTAACAGTATTTATGTTTGTTTTATCCATTAATTCATTAACAGAACTTAATTAATTCACAGTTGTTCTCATGGCTGTACAGAATATAACAAGAATTTTTACGAGGTGTCACAGTAAAATTTTTGTCATAAAGTTTTGCACATTACCCATAGGAATTGCTTGTGGAATAATAATAGGCCTCCAACAAATTATATTCTTTAAATTAGAACTAAGACCAGTAGCTTTATTGCAGCATCTTTTCTAACTAGTCACATGTGTATTGCTTTTTCCTTTTTAATTTATGTTAAGCTTGATAAATTAAATGTAAAAATACCTCTATTAATGAAATAAAAAGATTGTATGTTTATTAGAATGCCATTGGTTGAAAGTAAATAAGCAAAAGGCAAACAAGTCCTGAAATTACTCTGTATTATTCATTTCCAGTCCATGGGAAAAATATTCAACACCTACAACTGGCAGAATATGTTTATTTTGGGTCATAGTTTTTGAGGGTTAGTCCATAGTCAGCCCTCTCTAAGCTCTAAGACAGAAATATTGTGGCAGAAAGGTATGGCAGGGGAAAACTGCTCAACTCATGGCATCCAGGAAATGGAGAGGTAAAAGAGGAACCAGGAACAGGAAAACATCCTTCTATGTCACACTCCCGTGACCCACTTCCTTTAATCAGGCCCCAGCTCCTAACAGTATATTCACTTAACTCATTTATGGACTGATCCTCTGATGAGTATCGCAGCGCATGATCCAATCACCTTCAAAAGCACCGTTGCTGAACACATTAAACTTTGGAAAGGCACTAGATCTAACCACAGTAGATTCCTACTCAGATACAGAAATACAATTATTATTTATTAGGATGGCATTTATTGAAAGTCTCACATATGTCAGGCACTGTGGGAGGTACACAGCATATAGCTCTAAATACAAAGATAAAAATCTGTGCACTCAAGGACCTTAGGTGCTATAGGGGAGAGGCAGATCATACACAAGTAAATGTTATAAAATCAGTCATGTGTGCGTGTGCGTGGGTGTGTGTGCATGTGTGGTTGTGTGGGTGGTGTCATACTGCATTAAGCATGGAATAAAGAAAGCAGAGTATAGGGAGAGTGCCCGGTGTGATGATTTCATTTTCATTTCAATTAGGGTGGTGTGAGAAAGCTTGACTGAAAAGTTAACTCTTGAACCAAGATGTGAGGAAGGTAAAATGAAGAGAAATAGCCACAAAATTTTTTCATACAGAGGAAACTGGAAGCACAAAATCCTTGAGTCAGGGCATGTTGGTCTTTTAAAAGACCAGTATGGTTCAGTATGAACTAGAGTAAGCTAGGGACTAGCATACAAGATAAAGTCAGGAGAGAATCAGAGAAAAAAATAATGTGGGTGGTTTAAGGCTTTTTCTCCAGAAGGGTTGGGTAGTCCATGGAGAGACATGAGCAGAGGTGTGTCATGGTCTGAATTTTATTTTGAAAGGATCACTCTGGATGTTGTATTAAGAGCAGACTGTAGCTGGAAAGGTAGAAGCAGCCACACTAGCTAAGCAGCTACTGCAATAAATAGACAATAAATCATGGCATCTTGGACCAAAGTTGTAAGGATAGCAGGAGCAGGAAGTGCTTTAATTCTGAGCACTGAGCCAATACCATTTGCTGATGGATTAGGTATGGGATGGGAGAGACAAGGCTTTGTTTGATTAGTTTTAGACAGAGCACCTGGAAGAATGGTATTACCATTTTCAGAAACAGGGAAAGCTGTAGAATGGGCTGGAGGCAAGGGGAGATTTGGAGTTTGGTGTTGGTAACATATAAGATGCCAATTTTAATTTCAATTGAATATGAATATTTCAGAGGAGAGTTCGGGCAAAGCCCTCTGAGTGGAGATTTATATTTGGAGATTGTAATGTTTACTGGGATAAATTTACTTGGAAGCTTAGTATAGGTAACAAAGAACGACAGGAATCCAGATACTAATATTAAAACAAAACAGGAAAACCAGCAGAGTGTAGTATCTTAGATGCTAAGTAGAAAAGCATGCCAGAAATGCCTGGCCTCTTTATTGGTTATATTCTAGGATATGACTTCTGTAACATAAGACGAACAAAGGCAAATGACCAATTTATGTATAACCTGTGACCCACTGGTTGTATTTCAATATTTGAGAATATTGACCAATAACATTTTTTGAAAAATAACAGTAATCAGATTGGAATATCTTTGTACTGTGCTATGCCAAATATAATTCACAGTTTGAGATCTTGGCGTGGAAGAATTAGACTTTACATCCTGGAAATAAAAAGGAACTTTCCTAACGTATAGAAAGAGAATCTAGAATTTAGTAGCAAATCCAGACTTATTCATTGAACAGACATACATTACTTAGCTGCTTTGTATCGGGTTCTGTGCCAGGTGCCAAATGAATGAATGTGAGCTTGCCAGTTTCTTAGTAAACAGACATATAGGGAAGTTAAAGACAATTAAACAGACAGTGGCAATGAAGAGTGAAAAGGGACTTATTAGTGAAGGGATAAGGAGCTAGGGGTTTTCATACGAGGGACACAAAAATCTAATGTTTTCCCAGACATTTCCCAGAGGCAGAAATCAAATGCTGGCAATTAAATGTCCATATTTCCCGGGCCAGTAAGAACACATTCTTCATTTATGAATTTCTGTCTTATAAGGATTTTTCTAACTTCTGCTCTAGGCTCTTCTATCGTCTGGCAAAAGTGTTGCTCATCCTTCTCTTCTATATGAGACACATCTTCGTGCCTCATCACTTCCATGTTTAGTGTTTCATATGTTGCTTTTTTAAAGCTGCTTAAAATACAGTTTATTAGTAAGCATAAGACCTGCTTCTTTGAGAGCTGTGAAGGCGGTTGAAGCTAGCTATCGAGGGAACAACTGCTTCCCTGCTTGGCCCAGAAGCAAGTCATTTCAGTGGTGTTCAGTTATTTATCCATGAGGAGAAGTAAACATCTCCAGGCTAACAGGCTTCTGATGCCCTGGCTGCTTTGAAACTAAGCATCAAAATTCTTGATGTTGTGAGATATACTACTGATATCCATAGATTTCGTACTGTATACTTTGCAGGCCTTATACAAATGAGTTTATAGGAATTGAGCTATCTCGAAATGTATTCTTTTAAACTACATAGCATTTGTTTGCTATATATTAGGAAAATATGCATTGCCCAAGCAATATTAGGTAGCAGTGATAGATTCCTTTCCACTTTATTCTTTTTTTTTTTTTTTTGGTACCAGGGATCGAACTCGGGTCCTTGCACTTGCACAGCAGGCGGTGAAACTACTGAGCTAAATCCCTGGCTCCACTTTATTCTTTCCAGAAGTAGTTAGAATTTATTTTCTTACCTTTAAAGTTCCATTTCTTTTACAGCACAGATGAACCATGATCAATTAACTAGTAAAATCAGTTTCATATTTTTTATTATATACCTGCAATAAGCCAGATGTTCTTTTAGTTACTGGAAATTGACAAGAAGTTGCTAAAAACAGTCTTTGTCAGAATTCACTGATTATGATTGAAGAAATTAAAGGGGAAATAGACTCATGAACAATAAAAATATTAAAAGAGAAAGTTGTTTTGGTGTCCTTTGCTTTCACTTACAGAGAAGTTCAGACACAAAAACCCAGCTCATTTGTTTCAAATATAATAATGCAAATATGTCTTTCACTGCCAGAATGAGATGTGTCATAAAGAGTAATTGTTTCTCCAGTGTCTCCTGTCTCCATCTCCACAAGCGATCTACTGAAGTTGCCTGCCTTCCTTTTTCTGCCTTTGTAACTGACTTTTTTTCTTGCCATTTTATAGCGGGTATTTTATTGATGACTTTTAAGTGGAGATCTGAGAGATTCAATATGTCAGTTGTACTCCAAGACACCAGCTCTGGATTATTCATAAGTAGTGTGAGTGTCATGACAGGACATCTAAAGGAAAAAAAGGGAGCTGGAGATTTTTATATATACACATTGTTTTGAAACATTTACCAAGAAGTCTAATTTTCTGGATTTGTGTTTTGATGAAAAATTATTTGTTTAAAAGAAACCTCCAGTTCTTTAACAATAGTTTTAGGAATCATAGGATTGTAAAAGCAGAGATGTCAAACAAACAAAATCCAAGATTTGCCAGGTTTACTTGGGAAATCAAGCTGAGTAAACACAGTTGGAATATTTTGACATGACACTGAAACTTCTGTGAAGCAAAAATGTTTATAGAGTAACCCCAGAAAGGAAGAAATAAGGACTGAGTAGCAGAAGGTTAGAAGGTAGAGAAAAGAACATCAGCCTAGAGATCCAAAGGAGTTCTTCACACTTCATGTTCTGACATGCACTATGTCATGTTCAGACAGCACTGTGCTGATGCCTCTCACACACCGGAATTCGATACCTGCTCCTTGGTTATCTTTAAACAAAAGCATGGACTCTCTTATTCTTTATTGAGCAGGATGTGTTTAATGGATTCTTTTCAGTCTCCATAATCTCTTCACTCTGGAATGACAGTACTCTAAAGAGCTATGTGTAAGTTGCATAGATTTATTAAATGAGCATAAATGTGCACGAACCAAGAATTTAATAGTAGTTCTTAGGTCAGAATTTTCCCTAAGTTCAAAGATGCTGAAAACAAACAAAACTTGCCCTCAAAGAGTTTCCAAAGGTTAGGCACAAAGTGATGAGGTGCCCCTCCCATGGTACTCAGAAGTTTATTTTGGAGTTATAATTCATCTATATTCCTCGATGCTGTTTATATAATATTACTTCATACACTTTGAATATCAAGCACAGGCCAAATATTTCAAATGCATTATTTAAAACTCTTTAGGGTTTCATAAATGATCTTAAGACTGAAAAAGGCCAAGGAAATATCCCAAGGGTAAATAACTGGTAAACTGGTAGACTGGGAAACTGGAATAAAAATTTGATTTATGTGACTTCAGAAATCCATTCTCTTGCTTCTACAGCCCATTGCTTCCCAGGAGCCACTTATTGTACATTCATATGATTTGAGCTGTAAGACTGCAGTTATGTCTGAACAAACAGACAGAGATGCAACGATTGAATTCTGAATTCTGAAATCCTTGAGTATTCGTGCAGGATCTGTGCAATTCAGGATCTCCTTTAGAGTCTTCTGTTCAACCCTTAAGTCACAGTCCTCTTCTATCTGCCCTTGATCTTATGCAATTGCACTATTGTTCCTGCACCTCTGCTATAACATCTGCCTTTAAAAATGGTTTGACAATGTCCTGAGCTTCTTTCCTAAAGATTACAATACGGTGGCTCAGTGAGGCCTTAACTCCTCCCCAGTGAGAGAAGATCCTTAAACAGTTCAAGATCAGTGTGTTTTTTATAGCTTGGAGTCATTTATATCAAAAGTACTATAACCAAGTAATGCCATGAGGAACCCATTCTGTTAAAGTTTCTCCTTCTTGAGTTGATATAAGGTTAGGAAAGGACCTTGTGCTTACCTTAGAGGGCAGGTTATGCATATGGCCAACGATTTACCTGTGTGCATTCTCTAACCATGCATGACTGAGCTCCCATAAAATGCCAGACTTTCCTGAGCCACATGTTGTGAGTTTTTTGTGTTTTTTTTAATCTCATCTTTTCCATGTACCTGCAAACTGCTTCTTCATAGCCACGGTAACCTCAGTGTTTCTTCTTTATAGCATCTGAGGTAGGCTGTGCATTACAGGAAAGAGACAGTGCATACAAATGCTTGGTGAAAGCCCCAAATCTGATTTAATTACTTATGGATTTAAAAACTGGTTTTAAGTGAAATTTCTATGCACAAAAGAAGAGACCGTACATATTAGCATGATCTTTTGTAGCAGCTTTTCTTTAACTTGTACCTGTTGACCCTATAAACTCAAAGAAGGGACTTCAAATTTATGAAATAAATAAATATTAGCAGCAGCCCCCAGTTTTACTTTGTTGTTATTTTGCTTTAAGCAGGAAAGGTCTGGGTCACCATGCCTGAAGAATTTATACCATTGGTATGAAATTATGCCTTAGAGAAAATAAATGGGATTGGAGACTAAGGAGTGTCCCATTAAGTCTTTCTTTATTGTTTATTCTGTAGGGATCAAGGTAGTGTCAATTTCTAGGTAAATAGGCAGATGAGTAGGCAAATAAATTGATAGATGGATAGGGAGAATCTTGATGGAAGTGCTGTCTTTTGGTTGAAGACATGACTTTCTTTACCCTCTGGAAAACACTGGGAATTCTTTTCTGACCCAGTCTCTTAAACAGTAGGCGTCCTGCACTGTCCATGTATATGTAGTCACAATCATAAAAATTATATCTAATAATACAGTGGCACGAAATACTGCCGTAGTACCGGAAATGGCCAGAGGAATGCATTTTAGCTAGACTTCCAGAGCTGTAACAGGCTGTACCAGCTGCAACTGACAAGAGAGCCAAATGGGCACCAGTGCTCTCTAGTCAGGGAAACAGCCCAGCAGCAACCACAAGATCTTGCCAGATGTGCTACTATAATTTGAATTGACTTGTGATTTCTCAGCTCACAACTGAAAATCCTAGTGGTTGCCTAAATGGTGCGGGGAATTAAATCTGCTTATGCTGACTAAAAATAAGAAAGCTTCGGCCAGGATGAGAGCACTTGTCTCAGTTTCCTTCCTTCCCCGCCTCATTCATGTTAGGCTGTGCAGGTGCTGTTGGTTCTGTTTTAGGATGTGGGCTTCCTTGTTTTCTTTGCTAGCCACCAGGGGAAACAGCACTCATTTCCTAGAACGATTGCAGATGCTTTTTCAGTAATGCTTACCCTGAGCACATTTTCTGTTCTTTCTCTTTCCTTTCCTCACATGCCCAAACCATAGATGTAATAGCTCTGTGATACACTCCGAATGTTTTCATCTCTCTTCTCTGTAGGATTTATGAAAGCCTAAAATATGGAGCCAACTTAGAATCATTTTTTTTACAGCTTTCTTCAGCACCTGGCAATCCATTGAATAAATGAATGATTTTCCATAAAATAGCTCTTGTTTGTACTGGTGAAAGACAGAATAATGAGCTCAATAGAATAGTAATTTGATTGAATGTAACAGTTATGTTCTTAAGAAATAGAAGTTTTTAGTGCAAATCAGAAAATGGATACCTTTGAAATAAAAGAATCATTCTCTCTTTACACCAGTGATATATATGCACAAATAAAATGCGTAAGTAGTGCTTAGAGCCCTTTCATAGATAAGCACAGTCTAAATTCAGAGTCATGCCTGATGAATATGGCATGTAATTTGGAAGAAATTAATTTTAATGTGGTCATGAGGATGATTTTATGTTAGTTTATTAATATGGGAGGAGGACAAGATTGTGTAGATCTTGTGCATAGTAAGTGTGGCATTTACAACTGCATTTTATTGGGGTGTCAGGAAACATATTATTTGATGTATTAAAATAGGTTCTGTAGTGATGAAAACCACAAAGTGCTTGATAATGAAAGGCTGGAGGAATTTTTGTTTGATATTTTTAGTGTCTTGATCAAGAACTTCAACTTTGAGATGGATTTGCCCTATAAAATACTTAATTACAAAAGCTGAATGTCTAACTTGTACTTTCCCTCACTGATTACAGATGGAAATTGTAACTGACAAGGAACTTTGCGAAGTATGGCAGTAACGTGGTGTACAATGTAATATCCTTTCTTCAAATTTTGCTTGATGTTTTGGTGCCCACAACTTGCGGTTTCTTTCTTATTGGCTTTTTTTTTAAAAGAATTTGTTCATTATTAGAATCTCAGAAAAGAGAAAAAAATATGAAGAAGAAAATATGAATTATCATGGAATTCAAAAATATAGAAAATCATATATTATCTTTAGTACAGAGAAATTAAGGAACTTGGCTAAGTGTTACATAGCCAGTAAAGGCAATGAAGGGTATAAAACCAGGTGATTAGGCATGGATATTTGTAATTCGTATCATTACACTGTCCTGAAAAATGTACTTTATACTATATAAATATTGCCATTAGCTCCCTGCTCAGTTAAAAAAAACTCTGAATTATGACTCTAGTGTCACATAACAGCTTTGAATCATTGCCTTCCGCAAGGAAACATGGCCAGTGAAATCTGTAACAACACATTGAAAAGCCTGAATCAGTTTTTCAAACCTGAAAAATAAATAGATCAAAACTTTCCAGGATTCAAATGTGAATGTTAGATTGTCTAGTTTGACTTTTCTTTTTTTTTTATCTGCTGTGATATTTCATTTCATTTTGGAAGATTGAATATTTTCTTTTGTTCTTCTGTTCCTTTTTTCTATTCATATTTTGCCTGAAGGAATTGGAGAATTATGCAGTATACTTAGTATAGAAAATCCTGTGTGTGGTATTAAGTGTAGTTGACCTAATGTACATTTTTTGAGCAAAAAAGAGAAGTGGAGACATGGTTAAATGGAGCCTGGGAGATTAGAAGTTATCTCTTATCACCAGTTGGTGGATTAACTGATGCTAACAGATGTAAAAAAAAAAAAAAATTCTCAAGCAGCTATTGTTTCTTCCTCAACTGACAAAACATTTTTTCTTGGAACTGCCAATGAGAGTTCAAGATCAGACACAAGTTTCTACTGCACCACGCTGTGATTTCTGGATTTATAGAGGGTTTAGGAATAAGGGCACTCATTTACTTACTCTACAAATGTTCACTGAACTTTCACTCTTCTTAGCTGCATTGCTCCGGTAATGTGAAACTTGGCCCTGACGAAGTGCCATCCATCCACGTTTACATTGCTAGTTGATGCCCCCTCCCAAGGTTCGTACTAGGAGAACCTGTGAGGATGTGTTTCTCCCCATAGCTTCTCTGTGGAGTGTCTGTTAGCAACAGCTGAAGTAGCAGCAGGCAGATAATAAATTTAAATGGATTTCTTTATATTTCTTTATGTTCTTCTGATATACAATGAGCTCATCCCAGAGCTCCTGGGTATCTAATATAATTAGCTTTTCTTCTGTCTCCTTTTCATTCTCCACTCTGGCTTTCTCTCTTATGTTCCAGCTTATGTATTAATTTCCAACATTATCTACCATTAATGGTTATAACTATATGGGATTCACTGCAGAAAACATTTCTTCTTTTATGATCACATATTAGGGATACAGTGGCATCCTAAAATATAATATGAGTCTTTGGCTTGTAATGTTTGTGAACTCATTGCTGCTGAGTGCTGTCAGCTTAAGAGTGAAAAATAGTACATTATTGATTATTCTCTGAGAGATTAGAATCTGAAAATTCAGTTGTTGATACCTGAAATAAAAATGAACTAATATTGGCAAAATAGATGTTTGAAGATTCAGGAAAGGTCCTTTGCAAATGGACTTGCTCATTAAAATAATAACATAGTTCTTTTATTTATCTGTAAGTTACACAGTCTTCTCTTAAAATTATTCCTTTATCTGTGTTTGTCATACAGAGTTAATGTTCTTGGGTTCTGGTGGTTATAGGACTATTCATGTAATAAAAAAGTATTCATGAAATATTAACAAAACTAAAATCTTTCTATGAAATTTTAAATGTGATTGCTTTTGAAGTGGGCACTGATAGTTTGTATTGCCATTTCTTGAGTTTAAGAATTTTGCATTACTTGGGTTGAATATGTAATTGTCAGTCTTTGTCTATACAAAAGAGCAATTTTTCCAGGCATAGTGGTGCATGCCTGTAATCCCAGTACTGTGAGAGGAGAGACAGGAGGGTTACAAGTTTGAGGCCCTCTTTGGCAACTTAGCATGACTTTGTCTCAAAAAGAAAATCAAGCCAATAGGCCTAAATGCAAATAGATTAATAAAGATTTTATTTAAGAAACATACATTCTACATAAGTGTACTTTGCATATAAAGCATATCTCCTGGAACACTGTATCTTTTTTCTTCTAGTGGGGTATCCATATTACTATGTAGAAGGCATAAAGTCATTACTACAAGCAATAATGTCATACCATGCTGTTAAAGCATGATATTCTCAGAAATTATAAAGTCAGCATAAGTATTTCTGAGTATTTGTTCCTCCTTTCTCTTTTTGCCCCACCATTACAGTGCCATCTCTCATTCCTTTATGTTCTGGGAGTTTCTATTGTGCCATGATAGAAACAAATTCAAAGCAGCGGAACCAAGAAGATGCCAGGACTAGGGGACTTGTGAATTGAGTCCAGATAGAAGCCATAGGTCTGACTGGGTGATATATTAAAACATAGTAGAGAAAATTGTTAATTATAATTTTTTTATTAAATTCTTTTATTGGTACATTGTAGGTATACAACATAATTACATTTCTCATTGGGAATTGTACCTTTACATAATGCATCTTGGTTCTTATTTTTTCCCCAGTCCTAGCCCTCCCTTCACCCTCTCCAGCCTTCCCTATTTACAAAGGAGAAAATTGTTAATTACTGATTCAGAATGTGAGGCAGAACTTGGAATGAGAACTCTGTTAAAGAAGGAGATACTCAGCAGGAACAGGGCATGTAAATGGATAATGTTCAGGGGCCTTGAAGTAAGAAAAGATAGGGGTAAGAGTCACATTACCTGGCTAATACGTGTGAAATCTAAGGAGATAATTACTGTAAAAAAAATAAGACACCACCAAGAGAAAAGTTAGCAACTGCTGATTGTTGCCTCTTTGTCTTAATTTTTGGCTTCTTTTCAGAATTTAGGCGACTATAAACTTTCAAGATGTGGTTTTCACTGATAGGGAAGCACAGGCTCCTTGTTCTGGCTCATGTCTGAGACAACAGCTCAGCTTTCCTAGAGGGTCATAAAATATTAAACACTAAGTTCTTCATGCATTTGATTTCCTGTTACAATCCAATGGATTCTAGAGAGCTATCTAGTTAATATACATTGAATGAAGTAGTAGCTTTCTGGGCTTAGTATAGTGGTTCTCTACTACTATTGGTATTTTGCATAGGCACCAGTAGGAAATTTCTGCCGACATTTTTGGTTGCCACACCTTGAAGAGTACTTTGCACAGTTAGTAGGTAGAGACTAGGGATGGTACTAGATATCCTGCACTACATAGCACAACACCTCAAACAAAACTTATTGAGCCCCAGATAGTGTCACAGTTGAGAAACACCGCCCTGGAACAACTATGAGTGTAGGTAGGAGAGGAAAGTGAGGTTTGTAAGAACCTATAGACCCCTGCTGATGGAGAGACATAAACTGAGAAATGCCAGAGTGGTGGTGTTACCTGTCAGTGGACTCTGGGCCAAGTTACTCAGCACAGAACTTGTTTCATGTCCTCTACCTGGGTTGGAAGAGAAGTGGTACTAATAAGCTGATTTTAAATTTACTTACACTGCTCTCTTACTAGTCATCCCAGAAGGAAGAATGAGTAGAATAATGGCATGACAGCAATATCTGGTCACAGCCCTTTGCTGTCATTAACAGAGGCATTGCAGCATGGCAGCCAGCTTTCATGGTGAGGAAATTTGAATGGGTCATTCAGACTGGATGGCAGAAGATATGATCCCAACTCTCAAAAGTGAACATGGTCATCAAATCATCTTATAACTAAGCTTCCTTCTTTTATCTGATAGCTACCTGTGTTGGGCTTCAAGAAAGTAGAAGTTCCTGCTTTTTATCAGAAATGAAAGAATGTCATGTCGATCTCATACATGGGCTGAGCAATTTTGCTTAGACTTGTCCCCCCGCTGCCAAATGTGTAACCATCAAAGCAGATCAAGAATGATTTGTTTTTTAATTCTTAGCCTTAGCTGTTCCCCATAAAATTGAAATAATTACAGAAAAAGCTTTCACATCACTCTATTAATATATTTGCACACTAATTCCCTCCAGTTAAATAGATAACCTAGTGTCTCTGCTTTAATGCTGATTGTAAACAAGTTATATCAAAGTAACCTGATTCTACAATTCTTTTCTTAATAAATATTTGAAATGGATGTAGGAATGAATAATCTAAAAGTCAAGCAAAGTGTTTTGGAATTATGCTACCAGAAGCACAAAGAAAAAATTGAAAACTGTATCAAGGCTATGGTTGATCTTCTCAAGAGGAAAGCTGATTAATTTTCACAAAATAACTTTTTTTCCAGTTCATGAATTTTTGACTGATGGAACTCACCCCTGACATTTGTACACCCGTGCAATTTCTAGAGCAGATGTAATTTTTGTTTCTTGAGCTTGATATAAGGAAAGCCATAAGAAACTCGATCCACATATGTTAAACTGAGTTGAAAATAATTTATCTTGCAACGGAAATGGCAAAGATGCACCATTTAAAGTGGTACAAGATCAAAGAGTGAAAAAGGCATAAGGATTTTGTTCCAGTTCACTAAGGAAGATTCTGTCTTCTCATTCATTCTCCAAACAAAGTAGTTTGGCAATAAGAAAGGAAACAGTGCACATGGATGTATAATGTCTTGGTACTATATACTTCCACAAGGCTAGTTGTTAGAAATGCTATAAAATGTCCACTCATAGGTGACTTTAAGAGCTGAAGGTGAGGCTGTCTTCAGTTGCTTTCCCTTTATCTCAGAGTGAATGCGCTGAGTGGGTAAGGACTGAGTGGTTTGGAAGAGGTGTCTCTCAGAACCTATTTATTAACACTCCAAAAGTCACCAAGGCACACTCTCTCCTCTCTTCTCCTTTTGCTCTTGTCCATTGCTCCTCCCCCATCTTCCTTTCTCTTATTTTCTTCCTGCAATTCTTCCCCCAGGTTTTCCTTCTCTTTTCCCTCTAACTTCTCCCTCCCTGTGTCTGACTCTTATCTTTCTGTGGTGGCTTCTTTTCTCCCTCCCTCATCCCCTTCTTCTTCCTTCCCTGCCCATATCCTGAATTTCCAGTGACAAAGATTAGCTCACTGTTGTAGCCTTCTCACAAAGACCAAGGGAAGGGCAGACAAATCCCAGGGGAGGTTGTAGTATAGTCAGTATGCTCAGGAAAGAAGGGTGGATGATTTCCTGTACCTATGCATAAGGAATTACCACCATTACTATTGAAGGCACAGTCATTATTGACTACAGCACACCAGTCTTGAGAGAAATGTTATAAGATTATCAAAGGTACCATTGCCTCAAAAATGATGAGAATGGTGAATGGTGAAATATGGAGCTACATTACTTTAATTCTGAAGTTAAATTTATTTCTCCAGTTTCTAAGATAAAAGGTGATGACTTACAAATCCGTTACACCCAAAATGTCAATATAGGGTCACATTAATTTTAGGTTATTAAAAAAACTGTAAAATTGAATGGAAGTTTTGGATCTTTTTATCAGAAAATACATACATACTCATACCCTTTTTGTTCACTTTTATAATCTGTTTAGAGTAAATGAAGCTCATAAATAGGTCTATGATCTTGTACTTTGAAATGAAATCATTTTAGTAATTTTCTTCATTGATTACAGAAAGGGTCATCAGAAACTATTTTTAAATTTTTAAAAATGTCCTGCAGGAAAAGACACATTGCCATTAATCTCCCTCAAAATACTCACCGATGCTTCAAACATACTTATCCCATCATTCTTGCCATTTTCTGAAACAATTCTGAAAGCGCTCTTTTGCAGTTTCATTTTTTGTTAACTGCCTCGGTGCCCTGAATTGACTCAAAACTTATATGATAATTTCTGTCAAATAAAAATATTTCAATGTGTTCTCATCCCCTTCTTCACTGGAGCTGACACTTTGCCATTTCTGGCCCTTCTTCAATGTCAAAATGGCCAGGAAAGGTCAATGTTTTGAATAGACTCAAGACATACAATAGCCAGGACATAGCCATGACAATGCAACTGAAGACACTTGTGCAAAAGGACTTCCAGAATTGTTTCAAAAAGTGTCAAGAACAATATGATAAATGTTTTTGAAGTGGCGGGAGTATTTTGAGTGGAATCAATGGCCATGTGTCTTTTACTGTAATTAAAAAAAATTTAAACACATACTCTATAAATTTCTATCACAATGTGTAAAGCCAATATTCATATGATAAAAAGTGCAGATATATTATATATTACCTATAGAATGGTTAACTGGAATGAAGCTGACTTTTATTATACAAATGATAGAGCAGTGTTTAAGAAGATTCTCCTAGGTAGTTGCAGGAACTTTGGGTGCTCCTCCTGACTTTATTTGATCTTTGCTTTAGAGTCTTCCCCATTTAGAGTCTCAGCAATTTCCACTGAAGAAACAACAGACACTTTCCAATATGTTTTATATGAATTTCTTATTTAATTCTTACCAGAGTGTTATGGGGTCAGTCTATTAGATGGATATTTTTAGTTACCTTTAAACGCGAGGCTTCAACATGCTGAATGATGTGGACAGAGTCATGGGCAACAAGTGAAAGAATTGGCATGGGAAACTCAGCTGGCTTGAGTCTGTAGTCCTTGATACCTCTAAGGTGCCAAAGGGTAGAGTGAGTGGCCATACAGTCTTATCCCCTGAGAAACACAACCTTAGAGCAAGAGGAAAATGTAGACAAAAAAGCTAGTGACTTCTATGTCCAGGATTTTTTCAGATTTCTGAAGAGAAAACTTGTCCTTAAATCCCACACAATGGCAGCTGCCAATGCCATAGGTCTATACTCTGAGTATGGCACTAACAGTTTTGGAAATCAATCAATCAAGCCATGTTTCAGCAATAAAAATAAAGAGATTCTAGGTCAGTGATGGCGAACCTTTCAGGGAGGAGTGCCCAAACTGCAACCCCAAACCCACTTATCTGTCACAAAGTGCCAACAATGCAATTAAACCTGACTATTGAGGTTTTAGTTTAGAAAAAACAACTCATACATTAACATCTTTTGTCTTAAAAGACGAACAAAATAACATGGGTGCCATAGGTTCACCACCACTCTTGTAGGCCATGTCAGGAGAAAGGCATGGGGCAGAGCTTAATTAAGGATAAGGCAACACAGGACAGGGGTCAGCAACTGGTTCCTAAGACTAACCCACTTGCCCTCATTAGCTGAGGGTGAATTTTCATGATGTACCCCAAAATGTCCATGAGGTAAGCAGCCCTTTGCTAAGGCAAAATTATAAAATATTGAAAATATACTTCTCACGCTGTTAACTGATTGGGTAAGGATCCCCTTCTAATTCTACTTAATTAACACACAAGGACATATGGGATAGAATATCAGTAGTAATAAACTAAGGCCAGTTGAAAAGAAGTTTTTCTTGCTTTGCTCTTACTAAATTCCCTAAAGTATGGTATAAGCAGTGATGGGCACCTTTTAGAGAAGAGTGTCCAAACTGTAACCCAAAACCCATTTATTTATTGCAAAGTGCCAACACTGCAATTAAACCCAAAGACTGAAATTTTAGTTTAGAAAAAACAACTCATACATTAACATCTTTTGTCTTCAAAGAAAAACAATAACATGTGCCATAGGTTCACCATCGCTGGTATATAGGAATCTATTAAAATTATCATCTTTTGAAAATGTTTTAGAATTGGGAAGATAGTATTAGTCAAAAACGTGTTACTGTTATGCTGTTATAATAACTTTTACACTAAGTGCTTTTTTTTTTTTTTTGGTACCAGGGATTGAACTTGGGACCTTGTGCTTGCAAGGCAGGTGCTGAAACCACTGAGCTAAATCCCCAGCCCTTACACTAAGTGCTTTTAAGATATGTTTATCTTATAAATTTAATGGCTTCTATAGTATTAAAAGGAGAATTCAATAATTTTCACATAAATCAGAAACTAATATAGGTGAGAGGACTGTTTAGAAGGCAGAGAGGTGGGCTGTGTGTGACATTCTACAATTCCAACATGGGTTTTGGGGTCAGAAAAATTTGCACATGTTTAAGAGGGGATCATTAACACTGCAGTGAAGGTATTTAAATTGCTTAATCCTTCCCAGTTCCTTTATCCCTCCTGGTGGATAATAAAACCTTCTTCACATGTTTTTCTTTTTTCTTAAGATCAATTCATTCACCTCAAGAATATATCCCATCCTGGTCTCCTGCCCCTTGAGAACAAATAGAACTCATTGGTATTTTGCAGTGTTGGATATTCTTGGGGAAGTTCGTGTCACAGTCTTATATCATGATGTTAATATTACTTTCCAGCAAAAAATATCAATATAACAGAGGGAATCCTACTAAATATTGTGTATATTTTTACCATTTATGGAATTAGTATATTCTAATAAGCCATATTTCCTCGTAGATATACATTAAAATTGTTCATATTCTCATAAATGTCATAGTTATGTGTTCTAAATGTTAGCACTAGGTCCTGAGAACCTTTCATCGTATTTTCTTTTTTCTTATATCATCTGTTCTCTCTTCAATGAACCTGATTGTAGTTTTCACAAATTAAATACACACCTGTAAAGAATATAGCTTTGTTTCATATAAAAAGGTATATTACACACCTATTTTGGGGGGTTTCCTTTTTACTTAACAATATGTAGTAGGCATGCCTCAGACTTAACGACACTAACCTGTGCAAGTGAAAGCTTCATATCATAAGGATACAAATAGAGGGTTATTTATTACCATACTGCTTGTGGTAGAAGGACAACGGCCATCATCCTGAATCTGTCACTAGGGTGAATAATCAGAAGTATACTTGTATAAAGTGACTTTTAAAAAATACTTAGAATTCTATCTGTAGAGATTTTTTTGAACTAAAAAGGAAATAGAAGTTATTTAAAACAGTGTCCACAGTTTAAAGATCAAATAATTGAGACCTGAAGGAACTCACCAAACTTCAGTCCTTGAGAACCAGAACCCAAGCCTGACTCTGAGTCCAGTGCTCATTTCAAGCCTCCCACCCCTGTTGCATGTTGCCTCTGAGTTCCACATGGAGTAGAGGGTCAGCTGTGGATGGATGTATATGAATTTCTAAAATGCACTCAAGAAGGCTTTTAGTATATTTTCTGCAGTGCGAGTTTAACGGTGCATTTACTGCCCCAGAGAGCGTGTAACATAGGTGGTTTTCAGTCACCTATTTTCACACATTTGTTCCCTGACTGATTTTCCTGGAGAAGGTCAGAGTCCAGAGTTACTTTGCTATGAACCATCATGGGAGGGTCCTGAATTTTTAATCACCCTGTTCTGATGAGAAGAGGGTATGGCAGTGAGTTCCAGGGGAGCATGTGCCGGGAGATCATCTTCAGGCTGCTGTTTGAAAATCCATCCGAGTTGCACACTCAAGGATATTTGGATGGCAGAGAGGATGCTGAGCCTTTTAGTTTTTTTTCATGTAGTCCAAACAGAGTGTAGAACTGTGAGTTGAAATCCACAAGAGGACTTTAATTTCTTCATAATCTAATATTTTCCTTTGTGTAAGTCAAACAAGAATATACAATTTGGGGATAACAGCTGCGGTAGTGTTATGTTGCCAGTTGTTGCCTCCTTGTTCAAAGAATGGTAGGGCTGGTGGGGTCTCCTGAGCAATGTGGATTGAACACTGCATGTGCTAGCAGCCATGGTAGTTGGGTAGTTGTCATAATATGCCAAGGTGATTGCTAGCTGCTCGCCTAGGATTGGTGTTGCTCTTTTCTTTTCTTTTCTTTCCTTTCCTTTCCTTTCCTTTTCTTTTCTTTTCTTTTCTTTTCTTTTTTTTTGGCATTTGGCCTTTGGTATTAGTGTAGTTAGAAAAGCTTCAATGAAAACTAGCACAAAAGGGATTACTTGCACTGCGTTGAATTATAACTTGCGATAGATATGCTATCACTGAGTAAATATGTCCGTGATTATCTAATGTCATTGCATTAATATTTCCAGGTATTTACCTAAGTGGAGAATATTCTTTTTATTGAACCAATTGAGAGTAGTTTTTGCTTTAATACTACTGATCTTTGTTCTTTTTTCTCATAATCTTTAGAGTGGTTCATTATTTTTTGTTTGCTGTTTTTCCTTTTGTTTTCAGTATTCATCTTCTCTCTGCAAAACAGGTGTCTGTTTTATTCTCAAGTGAGAAATAAGGCAATGCCATCTATAAGTGAAAGAATGTGACCGCAACCTTGTGACATAATCAAAGACCTCCAAAAGGATAGGGAATAAATCCCTGGACCCTTAAACTTGTTACTAATTAGGAGCACTCATGGTGTACTTTTTCATTGGTAGACAGTGACTTGAAAGTAGTTTTTACTAAAAACTGATAACTCTTCATTTGAGTTTTGAAAGAGGTTAAAATGGGTAACCAAAGGAAGAAAAAAGCTTACCTTTCACTTTGTGTCCTTCATTACCTTGATACTTTGGCTATAGGTATGTTAATCATTAAGAAAATGTTGGCACAACAATGTTTATGGTTAGCCCTAAATTTATCTCCCCTATGTGATCTGCTTTCTAGCCTGAGGACACCACGATAGATCTATAGGGATAGTCAGCTGTGCCCACAGGCCCGCATTGCCTAATCTTAGTCACCCTAGTCACCTTGTGACAGGACTGAGACTTCCCCACACAGAGGTCATTGTATTAGGAGAACTGAACTCCCCTTACCCCAAAAGGCTCCTCCAGAGCTATGGAAACCAGAACTGAGATAATGACCAGCTGGACCCTGGCCCACCTCAGCCAACAGGTAAAAGCTGGGCCTCCTGCTTTTGTGATTGGACCAGTTTGATCCTCTTCATCAGAGTCTGCCCCCTGCAGCTTCTACTCAGGCTACAATTCTTTCCTTATTTTCTCTTACTTTCTAATTAATGCTTTTGCCTATAAATTCCCACTGTCACTTTATTTTTAATTTTTCATTATCACTAAAGCAAGAACCCCTGCTAGCCAGTGACACTTGTAGGGCACCTTTGTCCCCTTGGGGGATTGCCGCTGTATTCATTTTCAACTGCCAATTCTACATGAGTGACTTGGATGTGTGACCTTTGACATTGGCCTTTTTTCAATGCTAGACCAGCATTCGAAATGCTCTTTATGTATCTTAACAAAACCTTAAGCCTAGCTCCCAACCTCTGCCTAAATAGAAACTCGATAATATTTATTGAATTAAGTCATCATCTTTATATGTTGAGAGGAGGTCAACAGATTTATTGTGCCTTTAAAATTATTATTCTTATTATGCTTCTGCCCTTTGATGAATTATCTAAGTCTCTAAGTTATCTTTTATGAGATCCAAACTTAGAGGAAAGTGAAGAAGAAAGTTCTCTTACTCTCCTTATTAAAAGACTATTTTCAGTTGGAGTTCAACTTACTCATATTTATATTAGTCATGATCTCTTCTCTTCTCTTCTCTTCTCTTCTCTTCTCTTCTCTTCTCCCCTCCCCTCCCCTCCCCTCCCCTCCCCTCTTCTCTTTCTTCTAGTTTCCAAAAAATTGATAGAGGGAAAGAAGAGAATAGCATACTGAATCCTAAAGTTTAAATGATGTATGTAGCCTAATTATTTTTAAATACATTGGCCATTCCAATAAAGTGTTGTAAAAGGCACCATCACTAAGCCCGCACAAGTGCATTAGATTTGAAGAGACACCATTGCAGGATTACTTGTGGCTAATGACCTCTCTTGAAGCCAAATGAGCATCCAGATTGTTTTAAAGATGCCTATTGATTGCCTTTGATAGAAATGAAAATGAGGCTTCCTTGAATCGCTTGTGATTTGTTCTGAAATGAAAGGCTGGGGATGCATTATCAAGACCACATCCCAGCCTCTGGGTTCTGCAGGTGGCTTTAGGCGGAAATATCTGGTGCACTATTGGGAATTGCAGAGAGCCGTGAGTTTTGTCATCTTCAGCTTGCAGTTTGGCTTTTCAACAACGCTTCCTTCCACAATAGTGGTTGGCATAGGTTGGTTTGTTAATCAAATTTCTGTGATTTGGGGAACTCCAGAGAAAAATTTGAAGGTTTATCTGCTCTATGCACAGGGATTTTGAATCTGCATAATTGAAGGCTGGAATAAAGCATTCTGCATTTTAAATAGGCATTTCAGATGGTTCTGATACAAGCGGACCAAGCTTCATACTTTGACTCAGAGATAGTTTTAAAGAAAAAAAATAAATATACACATACATATGTGTGTGTTGAAATGTTTGTATAATTATAGGATATTGCTTTAATGTTTCAAACAATCCCGTATGTCTTATCAGGCAGAACACTGCATACTCCTTAGTAGCAGAGTAAAATGAATGAGCTAAGACAAATTATTTGCTGTTTAATTCAAGTGCAAAATTAAAGATCCTATTTTTTCTTCCATGTTGCCCACCAGAGGGAGGGAGGAGAAAATCTCACTTGAAGAAAATAGCTTGTATATATTGCTTTATATCATTGTTTTCAGCCTCATTTTGTGGAATATAGGGTTTAGGGATATATCTTGCCCTCCTTTTATTTAAAATTTATTCTTATTTTT
>NW_004624755.1:10493404-10577071 GCF_000247695.1 Heterocephalus glaber
AAAAAAAAAAAAAAATCTGTGTGCGAGGGTCTTCACATAAAGACTTTGGGATCATTGTGTTTTGCTTACACAGCCTCCATTTAACATATTTGACCCCCCCCATTATACTATAGGCTCCATGAGACACTAGTTTTGTCTCTTTGGCTCACATGTATACGGCACCTAAAATAGCAACATATAGTAAATAATCAAAAAGTCCATTGAACAATTAAATGTATTTACATTTTTAATTATCACTTTTATTTTGGGATAATTATGATTAACATGAAATTATAAGATTAACATGAAATTACAAGAAAATGATAGCTACACATCCCATGCACTTCTGTGATGGTAATACATTATAGAACTATAATTAGTACAATATCACAATTCATACATTGGGAAGGATACAGAAAGGGCATAGAACACTTCCATCACCACAAAGGTCTACGATGTTTCACTTTTATAACTACATCCACTTCCCACTGCCTCTTACCCTTTTATTAATTCTTAGCATCCACTGATCTATTCTCTATTTTTTAAATTCTCTCAATTCAAGGAAGTGATATGAATAGTATCATGTAATGCATGACTTATGAGGATGTTTTTTCACTCAGCATAGTACCCTTGAGGGTGTGATGTTTTTCAAGAGTTCATTTCTTTTCATTGCTGTGTAGTGTTCCACAGAGTGGATATATCACAATTTATTTAACCATTGATCCATGAAAGAACATGTATCTTGTTTGTACATGTATCTTTTCTGTTTTCCTTACTACAATGAAATATGTGAGGCTAAGTAACTTTATAAAGAAGGTTTATTTTGGTTCGTGGTTCTGGAGGACAGCAGTTAGCTGAGTGGCTGTATATGATGATGGCCTTTTGCTTACAGAATCCTGAGGTGGTGCAGGACATCATTTAAGGGGAGAAAGAGATTGAGTACGTGTATTTACATGTTTTGGGGGCTCTTTCTCAGGATAAAGCTACCTAGATTTAATCATAAAAGCTCCACTCTAATAACTTCATCTAATATTAATCACTTTCTGAAGGTTCCATCTTTAAATATTGCAGTCAGATTAAGTTTCCACTCTCTTAATATCTAACACTGGAGATGAAATTGTTATACTTGTAACCTTGGGAGACCCTCAAACCAGAGCACCAGGTTGACCTGTCACAAGTGCTGTAGCCATTTGTGTACAGGGTTTATGTGAAAATGAATTTTTATTTCTCTGGGATACATGCTCTGGAGTGCAATTGCTTGGTTTTATAGTTGATATGTTTAAGATTTTAAGACACTTTCTAGACTGTTTTCCAGAGTGAGAATACCATATTACTCTTCCATTACGAATGTATGGATGATCTGGTTTCTCTGCATCCCTGCCAACTTTTCTTGTCACATTTATTTTTTACTTTAGCTATTGCAATAGATAAGTGGTGATAACTCATATTTTACTTCATACTTCCATAATAACTAATAATGTGCCATAATTTACATGTGCTTTTTTGCTATCTGTATTTTCTTTTTGGTGATATATATCTTCCTATTTTCTGCTTGTGTTCTAAATTGGATTGTGTACTTTTCCATTGATGAGTGTCACATTTCTTTGTGTCTTCCAGATACTAACCCTTTGCCAGATACACAGTTTGCAAATATTACTTACACTCTGTAGCTTGTCTTTTATACTCTTACAGTGGTACTAATACTGCAATGTTAACATTGGATAATAGCCCATTTATCAATTTCTCCTTTGGTATATCATCCTTTTGGTATCTTAAAAATGCTTTCCCTAGCCTTAGATAGTGCAGAATTTCTTCAATTTTTTCCCTAAAACTTTTACAGTTTTATATTTAACATTTAAGTTTGTGATTAATTTTGAGACAAAATTTATATGAGGTGCAAGTCTTTGGTCAAGGCTTAGTTTTGTGTGTGGATGTTCTATTGCCCTGGCATCATTTGTTTAAAGACTGTCTTTCCTCCATTGAGTAGCTCTCCCATCTTTCTCAGAAACCACTTGTACATAATTATATGGCTCTATTTGTAGGTTTTCTGTTCTGTTGCATTGAACTGTTTGTCCATCTCTCCCTCTCTCCCTTTTTGTATTTGGATGTATTGGTGATTGTACCTAAGGGGCTAAGCCTCAGCCTTTTTTGTATTTTTTAAACCTTGAGGGTCTCATTGAATTGTAAAGTTTCCCAGGCTGGGCTTATATTTTCTATCCTACTGCCTTAGCCTTGCAGAGTGCTGGGGTTAGAGGCATGCACCACTATGCCCAGCTTCTCCATTTGTACATCAGTACCGCACAGTTTCGATTACAGGAGGTACAGACGAAGTCTTTAAGCCATTCTACCCTTCCAGGTTTAGTCTTTTCAAAATTGTGTTAGCAATTTAGTTCTTTTGTGCATCTGTATAAGTTTTAGAATAATCTGGTCTATATAAAAAATCTTGCTGGGATTTTGATTATACTTGCCTTAAATGTGTATAACAATTGAGGAGAGGGGCCAGGGATTTAGCTCAGTGGTTCTACTGCCTGCCTCGCAAGCCAAATGCCCCAAGTTTGATCCCCAATACAAAAAAGAAAACCAATTGAGGAGAATTAACATCTTTACTATATTGAGTCTTCTAATAAATGAACACAGTATTTCTCTCCATTTATTTAAAATTTTTATATATTTAACATTTTTGTGATTTTTCAGCACAAAAGTCTCAGACATGTTTTGTTATATTTGCACTTAAGTATTTCAGCTTTTTAAAAAACTTTTATTGATTTTATTGGTACATTTAGGTATACCTTATGATCACATTCATCATTGAGAATTTGTACCTTTACATGATATATCTTGATTCTTATTTTTTCCCGTTCCCCTGCCCTCCCTTTAACCCCTCCACCTCCCTATATACATAAGCTTTGTTTCCATTTTTTCTTCTTACTTTCAATTTTTTCTTCTTCTTTTCTTTCCCCTGCCCCTCCACCAGTTAAGTATTTCAACTTTGAGTAATTAATATTATATTTTAAATTCCAAATTCCACATATTCATTGTTAGTACAACATATTTTGCGTGCAGTACAATTGAATATTTATTTAAAATCTTGTGACCACTCTGAACTCACTAATTAATACTAGGATTTTTTTTTTTTAGTAGATTCCTTGGGATTTTTGTAGAGGTAGATGTATTAGATAAGTTGCTTTTGTATTTTACAATCTCTGAGTTAATTTTCTTTTTTTTTTCCCCTTAAATTCTTTAATTGGTACATTTTAGGTATACAATACATTTACATTTACCATTGGGTGTTTGTACATGTACATGATGTATCTTGGTTCTTATTTTTTCCCATTACCTGTGCACAATCCCCCCCCCTTCCCTATTTACATACTTTGTTTCCATTTTTAACTTTTCTCATAATTTTTCCTTTCCCTTCTTTCCTTTCCCCTTCCACCACCTTTGGACCTTTTCTTCCTATTTCAAATTATCAATTATTAATTTTCTTTTCTTATCTTGTGGTGGTTTGCATCTCCATTACTGTTGAATGACATTGGTTGAAGCATTTCTTGTTTTGTTCCACCAATGAGCATGTTACAGTAGGTTTTATAGATTCTCTTTGTTAAATTGAAATAGTTTTCCTTTCTTTCTCTGAATTATTTAAAAATCAAAAGTGGGCTTGGGTTTTTGTCTAAGGATTTTTATGCATCAACTGAAATGATCATGTGATTATTTTTCGTTAGCCTGAAAATGTTGTAGATTTCCTCGATAGTGATGTGCTCTTATTTATTTCTTATTTGTTTATTTTTTTTGAACTGAAGTATAAGCTCTGTAAGTTCAAAACTGTTTGAGAGAGAGAGAGAGAGAGAGAGAGAGAGAGAGAGAGAGAGAGACTTCCTCTTTCTCATCTACCATGTCCCCACTGTAGAAAAACGCTTCTGAAATGTAATAGATGCTCAACATATAATTGCTGGATAAATGAATAGAAGTGCTATGTTGACAAATGAAACTACAGTCTATCTTATTTTAGTTACCAGTGCGCAAATAAAATAGTATGTATTCTAATCCCAGTTTTATAGGTAAAGCAATGAGGCTTTAAAATAATTAGTTCCACTGTAGAACTACAACAGTATATTTCTTCTGTTTCAGACTGTGGCAAGGATGTCATCCTGAATGACAAATGTGTGGAAACAAGAACTTCAAAAAGTATTTTGCTAACCTTTGTGCAGGAATCTAGTTTTATACTTTTTCAAATAAAACTTTGAAAATTCCTGGAAAGCATACTTCTTTAATCCATTTCAATATATAGTTAGACTTTGGAGACTGGCGGGAATGTGAGAGTTAAAGAAGCGAATGAGTTGTTAAATGCATTTGAGTCTATGATTTCAGGAATGTTCTTCATTTTATTGTACAAGAGCATCACTTCATATATAGTGTTGTTGGGATGTATTAGTTTTAACAGGAATTGGTACAATTGTCAGAAAAAAAGTGGGAGGAGCTGCCTAGGAAGTTTAGCACATCCCATATGCACTAAATATCATGGAGATGATATCTGTATTTATTCAGAAGGAACAAAAAAGCCATAGGAATATTAAATGAGCATAGAGAAACCCTACAAATTGCCCAAAGCACTTAAGAATTAAGAAAAACTGCACATTTAAAGAAGGTAAGCCTGTCATTTTCCTGCTTTAATATCAACTGCCTTTATAATACTGTCTTTAACAGAAAAATACTTTGTGGAAATTTCAAATGCTTGTGATTGTTCTATTAATTTAGTGGATAGGGAGATTGCAAGTTGTATAATACTGGCTTTTAGAAATAAGAAGAAATTGAAGCAGTTCTTGCTCTTAGGACAACACATCCAATTAGTTTTGCAGCTCAGTTGCCCAGAGGCAAAGTGTAAGGCTTAAGAGTTGAGGTTTCCAGGCTACTGCATTTTAAAGCCCACAATGAGTTCCCTAATTTCCAAATACCTGAGCCTGGACAGTGCAGAAAATGTAGCCAATTTTAGATAGCCTGTTTTTCACTGCTGGGCTCATGAAGTGGAATATATTTATCTGTGACAGAAGACCGTTGCCTCCATTTAGTGATAAATCATCAACTCTATTTGTTTAGAATCGGGGTCAGCCCCTTAACTGAGTTTCTCCCCCATTTAGGCTTTCTGAATCTGATTAACACTGTGCCAGTTTGTTGTCTGATGTCTGACCTTGAGCAGCAACATGCTTTCCTGCTTCCTTTTTGTATTTTAGAATCATTTTCTTCAGCTTTGGACCTGGATTTCCCTCCCCAGCAGGCTTGATGGCTGGAGCAGGCTTTTCCCTGGGTATCTGAAGGGTGCCAGCCCCAGTGACCTGTCTGTTGTCTTCTCACCTGCTTACATGCTGATTCATTGATGAGCTGGCATCTCAGGCCCCGCCTCCCTCTGAATGGTCTGTGAGGTTGCACTTGCTCCAGGAGAGGGGACGCTGAGCTGCACCACAGCTGCCTTACTACAAGTGTGCACCGGCCGCCTATCTGTTGCCACTGAAGAACTTGGGGACCATTCTGAGAAGCAGCGCTCCCTCAACACCCCATTCTGTGCAGTCTGTATCCGGCTTCTCTAGCTCCTTAAAGGAATTTCTGATTCAGGCACTAACAGCTAATTCCACAGGAGTTGTAAGGCAGCCTGTGACATAAACTGAGACAGAAGTTTCCCCTCAGAGACTGTTTTGTTTTTTTGTTTTTTTGTTTTTCAATTGGCAAAGACTTCTGGCTCTCCTCAGAGGAATATCTTGTTGCTTAAGATGAGTGGCTGTAGAAAACGGTGTAAACGTGAAATATTGAAATTTGCCCAGTACCTTCTCAGACTATTAACAGGTTCTCTTCATACAGGTAATGGCTTTTTTTTTTTATAATAGTGGCTGACAGAGGATGGTAACGAAGTTGAAACAAAGTAGGAAAGCCTCACTATTTCTTTGTTGTGATTATCTCTAATGCTGTCAATAAAATGCAATTATGTCTGTTTGCTGAGATACATGTTTCTAAAAATGTGTGCAGTGCAGCTGTAATTTGGGGGTAGAACTGGATTCTCTAAATGTGTCTTTTGTATCTTCATCGCAGTGTTGCTATTAGATGTGCCTCAGTCTAAGGGAGCATGGTCTGCAGAGTGGAAAGAGTAAAAAGGAAAAAAATTGCATGATTTGGTGAGGGGTTTTCCCTCACTCTTGCTTGCTGCAGGTTACTGGAGAAGCACATAGCTGTCCTCCCTGCAGGCATACAGAAATTCTGTAGAACTCTTTGATCGTAATAACCCCTAGATTATTTCCAGACTTTGATCATGGGTCTCGGTGGTGAAAGAGTTAAGGACATTTTTTTTGGAATTCTGAGTTGCTAGCAAAATGTGAGCAAAATGTGAAAACAGCCGACAAGTTAAATGTCCATGAGAGGTTTGATGTTTGTTTCACTGCGGTGGATTTCAATGTTTAAAATTTTTGCAGGATTGAAATAGAAACTCTATTTAAATCTAAGTGTTGATAGCAAAAAATATTTTTAAGATTCTAAAATGATGGAGTTAAACCAACAATTTTGCTACTCTTAAAATTCTTTAGTGCCGTCATTAATGACAGGTGGGACTAATATTAGTTCACACTAGTAATAGATATTTTAACTTTGAGAGAACAAAGCTAGTTTAATAAAATACTACACTTTGATTCTTGGCCTGGAGAACTAATGTTAGCTTCAGTTTTTTTTTTCTAATTCTAACTTATATTTGTCTTTTATAAATAATGAGAAAAAAGAGTTCAGAAAGAAATTTACACACTGTGCTGCAAAGTTGAGAGATGAATTTGAACAGCGTTATATCTAGAGATGTAGAATCTTCATGGTTATTAACACAACTGCATATACAATTATGTTGACAACGTGAAAAGGAAAAACTATTTTGAGAGTGTAAGTGTGACAATCAAATGATTTCAGAGAGCACCATTAAGTGGTAATGGAGATTAAAGGGGTTGCTAAAATCCTAATGTTAACATCCTTCTAATATCCAGAAGCTGGTCTTCAGCAATGTAAGTTATAGTGACTTTTGATGATTTTAAAGAATGATTATTGCAAGCTGTACCTGACTTTTGCCAACTTGAAGTTCTCTTGTGTTTGTCACCTCGTGTTCATACTCATCTTAAATACTCCCTTCTGTCAGTATGACCTTGACATTACCTTTTCATTTGCTTTAAACCCTCAAAGATGACATATCACTGAGGATACTGTATCTCATTTGACAATGTTCAATATGTGCTCTTTTATCTTTGTATGAAATTAGAGAAATATTCTACAAAAAAGTAGAAGATTTCCATGAATCCACAAGATTTCCATGGTAGGCTGGATTTTTCTTTTTGATAAAATAATTTTGAGGTTCTACTGATTTCTTACTGGTTTTATGTGCATTGTTATACCCCTTTTGTTCATTCTGTTTGAAGAATGGTTTTCTTAAACTTCTGATTTTAATTAATTTTTATGAAAATTGCAAGTTGTTTCCAAGTTGTAGATCATAAATATTAAATTCCAAATACAAATTGTGTACCATTTGTCTACTGACTAGCTGGTAGTAAATGTGGAATTTATGGAAAGCTAGTAAAGCCTTATGCACTATATATTTAGAAATCAGAGTAGGTGAGCAGTTTATTTTGAGACCCAGGAGAAAAATACGTAAGAACAGTGCCTTTGAACTTCGGAAACTAGGACCAAGATATTATCATAAGGTAGTAAGTTAGATTTAGGTCTTGAGAAATGTGATGATGATAACTTGTTTCTTGTAAAAATTCTTTTCTGCTCAATGTCTATAATATCAAACACTGTGAAATCCAGTCGGAATTTTTACAACTGCTGAAAATTCAACTTGTAAAAGGTGATTTATGCATTTACTAGATACTGTGAGAATATACACTATTCATATCACAAGATCTAATGTAAAATTCATTGGAACACTTTTGAGTCCCTTAGGTAGTAATTAATGAAGAAGTACGAAGCAGAGCTGAATTCGTTTAAAATAATTTACTTTAAGTTTAGATATGCAAGAATTTGATAATTGTATCCTGAACAATCAGTATATATCTATGAATTTATAAAATATTCAAAGCATTGGATGATTTTTTTTTACCCAAAAGCCTTTAGTTTTTTGATTAATGATATCTGAGGAAATAGTTATTTTGTTTTACATTTGAAAAATAGGTTAATTCTGAAATTAATATTTTGTGTCCTGGGTCATTGTTTTTTGTAAGCAAAATGGCTTATGCCTTTATGCAAACTTAGAAAATTGAATATTCAAAAAATTTTTATGTATGCAAACTTTTCCTTTGATGTGTATAATTGGCATTATCACAAGTTACAGGGAACCAGTTTATCTTTCTGAAAACTTTTCATGTAAGGTTTGGCAGTGCTTAGAATTACTTGTGAATGAATTTTTTAACTAATGAGTTTTCTAAATGATCTTTGATTAGAGAGTGGATAAAATTTACCAGTTAAAATAAAATTCATACACTTTTACCCAAAATATTATACATATTTTTATCATGTCAAATCACTTTTTAGAGTAAGTTTTACAAACATATATTTTGGCTTTATTAATCATGAAAATTAAGTATTTTGAAAGATTTCCATTATGGCCAATAAATCACAGAAATCCATAGGGCAAGTATTTCAAGTTAATGGTTTATAGTTTGGTATGCTTTAATGTAGGGTCCAGTTGTCCCAATTCTTTCTTAATTTGGGACTTGAAACATGCTGGGCCATGTTATGTTCAATTATAGATGGGACCGTGGCTACGCAATATACATCCTTGTGCATCCAAGCACATAGAGATGGGTTATGAAGATTATCCTAGTAAGATGATAGTCTGATGAAAAATCAGAGAATTAGCAAAGCCAGCAGTAGGAACCTAAGTACCATGCTCTTATATGAATGCTTACAAAAGGGGAAATGATAGTACACATCAAGTTCTGAACTCTTCATTTATAGAATTTAGTATGGGACTATTTTATGGTACCTATTTGAAGGTTGTTCTGACATTCAGCAATATTCTATACTTCGTGTTCTTGAAAAATAAGCAAGACTTTAACACATTTTCCTATTAGCAAAAATTCGCCAAACATGTTTCTGAGGTGAACATTGCCTGGAACTCTGTTTCAGGCTTTATGACTGCAAGGTATAGTCATGGTAAAGATCAACCCTTCACCTAAGGGAAGCAAATGCAATTTAAACTGAAAAATTATGTTAAGCTTTGAATTGCTATTTAACTACTGGATTAAAGTACTTCACATTTAATGATATTATATTACTAAAAGTATAAGGTAAAAATTCATCATTCTGTCACATACAGAATTTTATATTATAAAGAAATAATGGGAAGGAAGTTGGAGAGAGGGGGAGGGGAAAGGGAAAGGGGAGGAGAGGCAGGTGAATTTGTTTCGCAAATTTGCATTGACTGGTTTCCAGTGGTCACTTGAGACCATTGAAATTACTGTATGTGAAGTCAAGATGACAGTGCTAATAATGTAAATATTTAAATACTTTTATTTTGCATTTTTATAATGTGAAGCAAAAATAACGAGTGATTCTTGGCAAAATCAGAGAACTAGCAAAGCCAGTTTCTGGCCATATGCCCGTTTTCTATCACCTTCTTTCTTCCTTATGCTTATGGGTCACAAGATCATATTTCCTGTTCCCCTACCACTTTCGTCTTACTTGTTCCCCATACCAGCTATATTTGCACACAGGGCAGATGTGTCCCATATAAAACAAGGACATGTCCCATGTCCATGCAAACTTCATATAATTAAATATTTAAAAATTTAAATTTAATCCTGAAAAAAATGACAGGAATTTCTATGTCCTATTTCATTTGACCCTGCAGTGTGGCAATTGAGTACAGTTACATTCTCTTGATCTATCTGGTCTGAAATGGTTCTTTGCTTTTTGATATAATGTATTTTATATATAAAATTTGTTTTATTGAGTTGCACCAAAAATGCGAGCAAGTCACACTGTTTGTGCATGCGTGTATGTGTGCGTGTGTGTGTGCGTGTGTGCATGTTCACGCATGTGTGTGTGTGTGTGCGCTCTTCCTTCTATTGGAACCTGTTCTGAGGTAAGAAGAAAGCACAGAAGGATTATGTTTATACTTGAGTACCAATCAATATATAGCATTGTGTTACTTTTCCCAGCAGAGTTTACATTTTAATCCTTGTACAACAAATTATTTTGGCCTGTGTAATTTTTCAATCAGTAGTGATGGGATATTTGGAGAGTTTTAGGATCTTGCTTAAGCTCCTTAATTTTGCCAGCACTTCCAAACCTCATTAGAGGATCCCTAATTTCAATGCGCAAAACATTTGTATATATAGGCTGCTATATCCCTTTAATTTTATAAAAAAATCTCCAGGTTAATGCTATTTGCAGTGTATCATATGTTTTTTTCCACATATGGAAGCATGTAGGTAAGCTTATGGGGCTTAAAGACTCTTCTAAAGAGAAGAAGACTTTTTATCATTGTGATGCTGTCATAGTAGCAGGTTGTCTGATCTCATAGAATTGGACATGATAAATATAAACTCTTTTGTTGAGTAATTGACTAAATTAATACATTGCATAAGGTCTAGATAAAAGAGCTAATATTCATTAGAATAGCTGTGCTTTCCCCTCTTGGTCAAGGTAATCAGCTTTCTTGCCAGAAATGTCAGCAATTATACATCCGGGCCTGAAGAAATGTCCAGGTCTCACAACACTGTATAGAAACTATTCAGGATATTATAGGTTGATTGTGGTATGCCTTAATTACATTTCTGTCAAGAGCAAGATTTTATACTCATTAAAATAATTTGATAAGCAGACTCTGTACATGGGCAGGTGTAAAGAAATAAGCAAGAAGTACTGTGTGCTTTGCACCTTCTCATAATGGCCTACCAAAAGGGGGAGAGGAAGGGATTGTTTGGGGAGCCTGGAGCCAAAATCTGCAGCTGGCTACTCTATAGTGGCTTTCAGAGCAGAGGTGCAGCTAACCCACAGAGCTATGAGAGGAAGGGGAAAAAATCAGCCAACAAACAAAACTCCAAAACAAGGCCAGTCCCTTTTTTTTCTTGTCATCAGATTTTCTGCTTCTACTTTCATTGGCCAAGCAAGTCAGCTTTCCATTACTGTAACAGATAACCTGATCTAATCAGCTTATGAAGAGAAAAAGGTTTATTTTGTCTCTTAGTTTTAGAGTTTTCAGTTGGCCCATTAGTTCAGGCTTAGACGAAGCAGAACATCGAGATAGTGCATTGTAGAGAAAACCACTCTTCATGGCTGCAGAGTGAAAGAGAGAGAGGGACAGGGTCTCCTCATCCCTTTCAAAGGCACCTCAGTTACCTGAAGGCCTCCATTGGGCCCACAGGTTCCACCAACTCCCAGTAGTGCCACCTCAAGGACTGTGCCTTTAATGATACACCTTATTCTAGATCCCAACTCTGTCAGATCCTGTGGGAGCTGCTGGTGGGAAAGTTACTCTTAGCCAGAGAAATATGTTTCTGGCAGTACTGATTATTTTGTATTCATTTCCTACCAGTATTATCACTGATTGGACTTTCTTTTTTTAAAATTACTAACAGTGGTAATGTTACTGAACATCAAAATTGAAAGTGGCATTGGCCAGCTATTCATATCTCTGGGTGACTCATAAGGTGTCTGTCTTTCTACCACGCCTTTCACAATCACTGTTGATCTTTTAGTTCAACCACAGTGTTTCTCTACAAAAGCTTCTCTGTATGTTTCTTAAATTTTAGAAATAAAGCAACCATATACCTTCCAACAAAATGGACTCTTTTTTCTGAGAGGGATGCCATTGTCATCAGCCAAATTAAATGATACATACAAATAATGTGATGTTTATTTTACAGTACTACTACTCAGGGAAGATATGGTTATGTTTTGTGTTTTCTAGATATGGTGATGAATTTTCTCTAATAAAATATATTTGACCCTTTATCCAGCAATTGGATGTATTTATGGGTTGAGTTGGGTGGCAAAGATTTGAGGAGTGGATCTTCATTGCAGATGACAGCAAAATCCAACTGACCATGAGAGAATATATCAACACTGATATATTTTTCTCAGTAGATGCCAGACAGTTTCACAAACAAGTCAGCTTTGACCAGGGCCTTTCAATCTATGTCTCTAAGTTTAACCTCATTCGTTTCTCCTGTCTAATGAAAGTATTGCAGTAACATCGGGATGTCTCAAGATTTTCTTTCTTTGAGACTAGTGTTTATGTATTTAAAGGAGAGTGGAGAGGACTCTGCAGTAGATCAACATGTAATGATGGCTGGTGATAGTCAACGTATTGTTTTCCAACTTCAGGGAGAATGAGTCAGAGAGCAGAACTGAATGGGTGGCCAGATTGGGAGAGGAGGTCTGTGCCACGTTTTGGTTAGGGGAGTAATCTAATAAAAAGTGTTCCATCGTTTGACACTCTTCTTAATGTCTCATGTCTGGCTCATTCGTTGGCTTTGTTTTGCTTTCTCTAATGTCTTTTCGTCATAGTCTTAATGACCATAATATAAGTATATTACATTAAAATGGACAAAAAAAAGAGTTATGTTCCAAGAATGTGCTGTAGGAGAGCTGCTGGCTCTGCTCAGCCCTCACTACGCAGAGGGCAGCAGAATGTGCAGAGACTGTGGAGCCTTGTGGGGAAATGCTAGCTTTATCCCCAATGTCCCAATTTGAAGTCACCTGGCTGTTCTAAGCCGGGCCCTCTCATTGATACAATGAGAATATCTGTACACATATTTCTATTGCTAGCAAGCCTCAATGAATCTGAATCATAATTTTTTTTTTACTATTACTGATCTAGTATCTATAAGATAACCTATTTGTTTTATTCAAATTAAATTTTCACTAGCAATAAATGGATGCCTAATCATTATTATGGTTCCTGGTAATTAGGAGTAAACACAAAGAAAGCTATATATAAATGACTGTAATTTTTAAACTCAATTGCTTTTTATTTTATTAGTCTTCAATAACTATATCCCCATTTATTTATTCAACTAATATTTATTAAGTGCCTATTAAGAGCTGAGTCTTGTGGTTTGGTAGGCTATTTCTTCATGATTCCCAACTGCCCATGTTATCCTGCCAAGGCAGCAAATAAATATGAGGCAGTTAACCCAACCAAACAACATATGTTAAAATTTCGAAAAGCAGAAGAGAGCTATCTCTTGTGGTTTTCATCAAGGAGAGGCAAGGACAATGAAGAATGAAGGTGAGGCAAAGAGCCATCCATACTTTCTTCTGTAAAAATTAGAGAGAGGCTAATGAGATGGAAGCCAAACAAGGAAGGTGTAAAAGCTGCTGCGGGGAGAGAGGATCATAGGAATCATGTGTCAGAAAAGGAAATTTTTCTGAAAAGCTAAATTGTCCACACTACTGGATTGCTGTGCTGCCCGCGCTCCCCAGAGCCTGGATCCCTGTCTGGCGGAAGACTTTTGTGGCCTTTTCAGTGGTCAGGTAGTGAATGCCATATTTCATCAGTTAAACACTTGCTCAGATCTAATTTTTCTTCCCTGTGGAGCCCCGCTTTGCTCTGTGATGTACATTGATTGAATTCCTTTCTGAGCTCTCATAGGAAGAGTTGTCTGTCCCATATTGAGCAGCATTTAATTACTTATCACTTCTATATTATCGAACAGACTCAGATGTCCGAGTCATACCTCCGATAGATCAGAATCTTTTAAATGACAGAAATAATATTTAACTCTCCAACTCTATCATACTACAGTGTTTACTGCATGGCAGTTGCTCAAAAATATAGATCAGTACACTATGTTATTGTAAAAGAATAATATGAGTAAGCATGTTTTTTGTCCATATAATTTAATATGGACATTCCTGAATCACATTATTGAACTTAAGGCATATTATTGAATATTCTACAGGGATCCTTGCCCAATGGTTAAATCTATGATGTTTTGGGGGTTGAGATATAAAACTAGATTTGTCAAAATCAAAACTATTTTATGACACAATTCCCTCTTCACAAACTCAAACTCACTCCTTAGAACTACTTTATGACTTTAATTTTCAGCTCAAATGTCATCCAGTGAAATATGTATCCACCAGCCCATCCAGAATGGCACTTCATATAATAACTTTGTTTTATATTATCTTTTAATAATTTATTTTCCAGAGAGGGTAACAAAGGATAGGACGCATGAGATTAAAAGGAGGTAATCTTAATAATGTCTGCAGGAAAACAGGCAAATTTCCAAAAAGTTTAGAGAAACTGGGATGTATGGTCAACAACTTCATATAAAAATTGGCATTATCTAAAATACTTTACATTAATCACAGTTGTCCATAAAAGTGGAATGTAACTTTTTTTTTAAGGATTATGCTTGTTTTGTTTGTTATTTTAATCCAGTACTTATACGCTCCCTAGAGCATACTAAATGTTCAATGAATAGTCTTTGGGTATTTGGGTAAATTACAGAATTCCAGTGCTTTTTAGGTTTATAAATCTATACCGTGTCCACCTGGTGTTTCTCCACATGCTTTCTCCATCACTGGTAGGATTGTGACTGCCTGTATCACTTCTGATTTTGTTTGCTTGAGATACTCATTGTAATCTCTGCTGTTGTTCTACTGTTTTCTTATTTCTGCCCTGCACTTTTTCTCTTTGTAGAAATTGTTATAGATAACCCAGAGCCCTGGATGTCTGAATTTTCTCTAATTGTAAGCAAAAGAGGCATATTTACACATTTTTTTAAGGAGCAGTTACTGTATGGCCCCTCATTTGTTTAAAAAGTATATTATGGGTAAGTTATGTATAAATATCTATATGTTTTGTATGTTTTCATGATGGTACAATGTTATATATAATATTGAATGTTAATTTTTTAATCTTATAAAATATATATTTATATCTCTATACATAACAGAAACCAATAAAGGAATAAAAATATATAAATTCTTTCAAAATTGGTAGAATCAAGAAGATACTCCCTTGGATATCCTATAATCTGAGATATTTTACCTAAAAGAAGTATTATTAGGCTTTGACTCTATTTTCTATCTTCTGGTTTCTTCTCCTCATGAAATTTTTAAATTCAGTTGGCTCAGTATTTTCACCTTTAAATGGGAAGATTTCCATCTTTTAAGGTCACCAGGCTAGGATTAGAAGTTTTAACACCTGCCAAATCAGTCATATTTCACTTCTATAATATGCTTAGATACACAGAATCTGTTTCATTATGGAGGATATACATAAAAAGATTTTTCTAACCATCTTATAATTCCCTGAGCCAAACAAAAGTCAAAAGGCTTCAAAGAGCTATGAAGCCAATTCCATAAGAAGCTTTTAGAATTTAAAGATCAGTTTTATGCTGTGTCTACTAAAGTTCTCCAAGGAAAACTACACAGCCAACTGATGGGCATGAACCCAAACACATGCAAATGTACATTCCAGTGATGTCATCCCAGCCTTTCTCCAAGGAGAAGCACAGTCCCTAAACTGTAAAGTTAAGTTTGTTCAAACTCAGTGCAGTACAAGTGCTCAACACAATGACAGCAATAAAGACAACATTATTTATATCCTATTACTGATGGAAGTAGTTGTGTTAGAATATATTATTGAATCATAGACATATCAATGGATCTTAAAATCACTTAGACTTTCTTATTTTCAGGAGACATAATCGAAACCATATTACTCCAAGGATTTTTACCAAGGTCATAGTAGCTATTTAGTCCAGTTACTAGTTATCACTCTACCACTCCAGAAGCACACAGTTGTTATAACCTTATACTGTGATAAGTATCTAAAGTAGTGACTTGGTCTAATAAAAATATCTGAACTTGGTGGCTAGGAAGACCTGAATTTAAATCCTAGCACCATTACAACGTAGTGCATGACCTTGGGCAAGCTTGTTTTTTTTTGGGGGGGTGCAGAGATTGAACTCGGGTCCTTGCGCTTGCGCAGCACGCGGTGAAACCACTGAGCTAAATCCCCGGCCCAACCTTGGGCAAGCTTATACTGTCCCTATAACAGTTTCCTCATCAAGAAAATTAAGTAATCCTTAGTCAAGCTAACCATCAAGTACTTTTGCAGGCCAGGAAGTTTAAGGACAACAGCTGGGATCAGTACTCATTCAGGTAGTCCTACGGCCCATTTCTAATACTGATGAATCAGTATATAATAGTGCATGCAAACTAACATTATCCAGTTGTTTTTAAGTCCTTAGAAAAGGTCAAAGTACATTCACTTTTGATCATTATAAAATATTCAAAAATAGAATATCTGACTCAGATGCCTTTTTCAAAAATGGCAAAATTTAAAATTTATATACTTTTAAGGGTTATACTTAATTATACTTTAATGCCCTCCTATAAAAAAATTACCTCTTACCTAAAAATACCAGGTAGCTTGTCTATTGCTGTGGTATTTACAACATATTTTTTCTAAATGTTTTTGAGTCTAAAATTCTTAAATGGTTTCTTTATTGTTAATTAAGTAAATTTTTTTCACCAGAAAATAAGATTAAATAGCTTACTCATCTTGGCTTTCCTAGGACAAAACGTATAATAGAATTTAAAAGAAACACAAGTGAGAAGTAGAAATTAGTTATTTCAGAAGTTAATATTAACATGCTAAATCATTAAATTTTTTATGAAATTATAAGGAGATGGGAGTTATACATAGATATTAAATCCCATCTTTAGGAAGCCCAAATTTAGTACACTTTATCATTTTATGTTTTAAATTGAAAGTATTACCAATAAAATAAGATCTAGAGACGAATTTAGTATGAAATATGGACTTGAAAAAATTCAGTCAGTATATAAATTAGGAGAAAATATAAAGGCTACATTCTTGAGTTCAGAGCAAGCAAAGCCATTAGTAGAAATGTAAAGTGAGTCCATCTAGAAGCCTTTGGGATAGACAATAATTTAGGCACATATTACTTTGTTTTGTTCCACTTAACATGATAATGATACTTTTATTTAACAGTGAGCTTTATTTATTGTTTTATTCACATGACCATAAACTAGAGGTCCTGCTCTCTATAGAATGATAGGCCTGTTGGTAGGTGCATGATCCGGGAAGAGTTATCTTTGGCTTAGTGACCTCATAAATAAAATGGAGATAATGATGGTGGCAACTTCACAATATTTTTACTAAAGATAAAAATGACATGGAGACTTAGGAGCCTGACACTCCATTCTGTGGCAGATGTTTTTCATCATAATGAATTCATAAAGGCAGGAAATGTTTATTGTGTCTCTAGTATGTATAGCACAGTGAGAAAGTATGGTGAGGGATTTGAAAATTCTTGTAGCAACAACTATACTATAAAGGAACTTAACATTTAGAGAAGATAGAACATATATAAAAAATTTAATACCAGCTTCATGTGTTAAGTCCCACAAAAGAGTTACTGATAGAATCCTGATAGAATTCAAAGAAAGAGCCAACTTAGTGTGAGCAGTGTTAATGTCTGAGCTTGATTTTACTGGTCATGGGCTTAGAGATGTTGAGGTGGTGACTGGAAGAGCAAAGAGACAGTGGGAGAGGATATAAAGAGGTAAATGCATTGTGAGATTTTGTTTATGCAGTAGGCATTTGTTAAATGTTTATATTTTGCTGGACACTTCTGAATACATAGGATACAGAAGTAAACAAAATGATCATTGCCCTCATGTAGCAGGGAAACTGATAATAAGTATACCAAATTAGTAAATTGATTTGTTTATTGGTAAGTGGTATGTATGCTGAACAAAAATGCAGGAGGGTAAGTGGGTTTGTATTTTCTCATTTTCCTAGGTGCTGGAAGTTTCACATGAGAGTGTTAGGTTTAATTTCTTCTGAGGCTTCTCTCTTGGTTTGCAGATGACCACTTCCTTGTCATGTCCTCACATAGTGTTTGTTCTGTGTGTGCCACTGGTATATGTGTTTAAATTTTTCCTATAAGGATACTAGTCAGATTGGATTAAGGTCTACCCAATGACCTTGTTGTAACTGAATCACTTTATTAAGGCATTATTTTCAAATATCCTTACATTTTGAAGTAGTTTGAAGTTTAGGGCTTCAACATATGAGTCTACCAGATGTTCAACACCATCTGAAGTAGGGCAGTTACAATTTTAATGCAGTGGTCAGGATAGAATGAAAAAATGAATGATATTTGATCCAAATCTTGAAGCAAGCAACAGCTATGAAAACGTACAGGAAGGTGATTGCAGGCAGAGAAATCAGCTAGTGCACAAGTCTCAAGGGAGAATGGTATTGAGTGTGCTCAATGTGCAGAACACAACCTAGTTTTATAGGTTGTAGTTACTTTTTTCATTACTGAGACAAAATATCCAGCACCCACTAGTTATAGAAAGAAAGGTTTATTTCAGCTTACAGCTTGTTGAGGTTTCCATCCATAGTTAGCTGGCTCCAAGACGGTATAGTGTGGTGAATGGGTATAGCAGAGCAGAAATAGTCCATGGCAAAACGGGCAGGAGGCAGTGAAGCAGCAAGCAGCAGGAGAAGCAGCAAGCCTCCATTTTCCTTTTTTTCCCATTCAGGCTACAAGCTTTTACATAGCACCATCTACACCTAGGGTGGACATTCCCATTATCCACACCCAGAAATATGCTAAATCAATCAGTGGGTTAATTTAATTACCACACACCCTTAATCCACATTCACATACCCTAGATCCAGCCACCTCCAAAAAGCCTCACCTATGAGCACATGAGGCTCTGGGGGACCATCTAGATACCAGCCATAACAATAGGACAGAGGAGAAATTAAGAGAGTAACTGGAGACAAAGGCAGAAGTATTATATGGGGCCTTATAGTCTGTGATTAGGTCATAAGTATTTGTTCTGAGTGAAATAGGGCACCATTGCAGAATCCTGAGCAAAGGAGTTACCATTACATTGTAGAGCAGTTGTTAACAAACTACAGCATGGGGGCCACATTCTGCCTATTGTCTGCTTTTGGATGGTCTGTTATCTAAGAATTGCCAGTGCATTATTAAATGATTGGGAAAGCATCAAATGAAAAATATTGCAAGACAGTCAAAAAATTATTTAAAACTGAAATTTAAAATGTCCCAAACTAAAGTTTTTTTCTGGAACTTGGCCCATGCTCATTCATGTACATATTGTGTAGGGGTGCTTTTGGATTTCAAGGGCATAGCCTAGTAGTTGTAATAGAAACTTTGGCCCACAAAGCCTACAGTATATATGATTTGGCCCCTTACAGAGTAATTACTCTCAGTGAGTGGAGGGAGTAGCCAGGGTTGGAGATTAACACTAGAGAGACAGATGAAGGAATGGTTGGAAATGTGAATGAGAAGGGTTGTGGGGTCTTGATGCCCTACAGTGAAACAGGGCATCTGTTAGCCTCTGGCCAAAGTGTTCCACCATTGCAGCAAGGCCTACACGGTCCCATTGGCAGCACATAGCTGTGAGATGCTGATTGCAGTGGTAAAGTCCAGAAGCAGAGATGGTCTGGAAATGAAGAGAAGCAGGCAGTAAAAAGGTAGATTCAAGAGCTTCCTGAACACATTGAGCAACTTTTCCATTTTCTATGCCAAGAAGCAACCTTCTGTGATGATATAGCAGTTTTCAAACAACTTTAAAAATATCTTGAAGTGCAGGAATACTAGTATTCTAATTATATACCCTCTGAATTAAAATAGAGTTCTTCAAGTGAATCAGTCCAGATGCCTTTTACAATTTAAACCATTGGATATAATATTAAAAATATGAACAAGAAAAGAAGACCATAAGCTAACCATTAATAGTAACTAGAGGACTCTTAACCTGGATTTCCAACTTATTTATGAGGTGTGATTGAAATATATAGTACATACTTAAATTAAAAAATTTTTATTATAGGAAAAAATCCCACATTGCCATTAATCCCTCTCACTATACGCCCCCTTGCTTCAGACAGTCTTACTCATCGTTCTTGCTATTTTCTGAAGAAGTCCTCTTTTAGGTCTTTAGTTTTGCTGTTGTGCCTTCCTTGCTATCTTGAATTAGTTCAAAACATTTGCATTTTATGGTTATTTTGGCTTTAGGGATAAGCCAGAATTCACATGGACCAGATCTGATGAATAAAGTGGATAAGGACACACCATAATATTTTTATGAGACTGGCTTTCCATTGGATGTCACTTTGTAACAATATTTTTGGTTACACTTTGTAGAGAGTTCATGAAGGTAGACTTCTAAAACTGCCTCAGAAAGTGGTAAGAATGATAGTATAAGTGTGTTTGAAGAGAGAGGATATATTGTGGAGGGGATTAATGGCAATGTGTCTTCCATTATTATAATTTTAAAAATTTAATATTCATCATATATTTTGATCATGTCTATAATTATCATTTATCCATTAAAAGCCGAAATGTTTACCTTGACATTTCTGAGGTTTTTTATTAGCTTCTTTCATAATTTGTAACCTCAATCTTAATTTTAAAATATTTATAGAAAGCTATTGTCTTTGCTAAGACATTTGTACCATTTTTTACTGTAGAAGATTGATGGGTGAGAAGACATTTAATTTAATTGTATGTTTTCTTTAAGCCATCTGGGTCACCCATCTTAAACAAAAGAAAACCTGCTCCTTCCTTAAACAAAAGAAAACCCTTATTTTATAAAGTATAATTATAATATTAACCACATCTAATCTGATACATTTAAAGAGGTAAGTTCATGTAGTATGTCCAGTGTTGTACCAATTTTCTCTTATCACATATATTTTCAACTGCACTGAATATAAATACATGCTATAATAAGTGAGACCAAAACCCAAAACACTCAAAATATGGGAAGAATAAAATGAACTAAACTCTTAGAAATCTGGTCTAAAAAGCAGACCTCAAACATAGAGGTGACTTATTTGTAGATGAAAGAATAAAAAGTTCCTTGAATGGATATGTTTCTGGTGACAGAATATTTCAAACATAAATATTACGAAGATGAACTAGCTAAAAGAAGTGTGAAGTATACCTGTTTCCATGGGAGGGGAAAGTAAGAGCTCATGTTTATCTGAAAATAGTCATTCTTTACCAAGAATATAGAGGTGATTGAGTGTCTTCACTAGGATTTCCAAGAGAAAGATCATTCTGGATGAATACTGAAGATGACATAACCAGATTTTGATTTGACTTTGGAAATGGCACCTTAAGTTTATATTAAGATAATCAAGTTAGGAAGATGGTATAATTCATTTCATAGTTTAATTTTTCTAAAGGTGAGGGGCAGTTCCTGTTGGGTTTAAAAAAATTCCATTATTTTGGGAAGTAAAAAACAAAAATTTCATAAATATTTACTCTAAAAACAGCTGATGAAGACAGTCATGATCTGGAAATGGCTACAGACTACTCACAGCATAAGACACACTGCACTCTATTTCCACCATCTTGTAGAAGAATCTGAGGCCCCAGGAGTCCAAGATCATTGAGTGTCATAAAGCCCAGTGTACCCTATGAGTGTCATACAGCCCAATAAGTCTGGTTAGACTAGATTTACCAAGCAGTGCAGTGGCCATCCTCAGCCTAGAAACCCATTCTTGGGCTAACACTGAATTTATTTCTCTTCAAGAGTTTGGACCACAGATCCTCTTGCAGTGTGAAACATACATTAGTAGAAATGATTCTACATGACACACAGCTTAGGTAATAAGTTCTTTATATTTTTCTTTCAGTCTTTTGATAGTTGTAATGGAAAAGTTTAAATTAATATAAATGTTTTCTTTGTTTCTGTTTGTGTTTTTGAGACAGAATCCCACTATGTTGCTCTGTCTGGCTTTGAATTTGTGAAGTTCCTCCCTTAGTCTCCCAAGTAACTAAGATTGTAGGCGTGTACTACTATGGACAGGTCGTAAATATATCTTATCACTCCTGAAAAACCTATGACTTCTTCTTTCTAACAAGAGAACAAATATGAGACTCAATCTACAGAAAAGCAATGCAATGATAAATCAAATTTTGAGAAGATACACAGACTTCATTTATAAAATAATTTTATATGCTTTGTGAATTTACTTGAAACTGACGTTTAGAAAATATGAATCCAGGGGTTATTCACATATGGTAAATCTCAGGAAGAAGTACAAGGTAAACATGGACACTGCACAGTAGTGCATGGGATGCATGATGACAGAGGACTGCAAACACGTCCCTGGGTCCTCCCACGGCTGGTGTACATAGAGATGAAAGAGACACATATAGAGTGAAAACTCCTGGAGCAAGAACAAGAAGTTCTAGTTTTTGTTAGATAAAGACAGTCAATCTAAGCTTCCCTTTCCAAAAGGACAGTGGGGAGGTTACAGCTGAAAACGGCTAAGTGCTCTGCAGCTCTTCCCAGATGACTTGCAAAAGTGAAAACATTATTACTTTAAGATGGAATGTTCAAACTAAGTACAGAACATTGCTCATTCATCATAACCATTATTGGCTAAATTGACCAAATAACTGCCATATACTATTACCTTTCAAAGTAACTTTGACCCAGAAATACACAGACTAGTTTACCCCTCCAGAAAGCTTGAGTTACGTATAGGGAAAGCCCATACTTGTGATCTTGTAGATGAAGTAGAAATGTACTGTGTGTGCAGCACACATATCCCCATAGTTTTTTTCTGATCAGTGATATTCTAACTCTACCAGGGCCATATTTCTGGTTATTACTCCAAGAAAAGAGTTATTCTAGACTTGCACTCAATCAATACAGCGAAGAGCTGTATTACTTTAACACTGTTGACAAGTCATTAACATTTTCCACTCAAAATTCTTTTTTATACTTGTAATGCTAATGTGTTTAAAAGATTGGGGCTACCAATAGGGTAATGTTTTATATTCATTTCTGTTTTATAGCATGTGACTTCCAAACATGTGAGTATGTACTGGTTTCTTTGAGTTTTAAAATGAGCTGGGATTTATGAAACCATTTGCAGAAACATGTATACAATAGTTTGTCAGTTAACTGCAAAGTAAATTTTACTTCCTAAGTAATTTTGACTACAACATAGTCTAATAGAAATGATGGACCAAGTAGTTATCGGTGTTTAGTACTTTTGCTAAAATTAGCTGTTTAAAAAAGCAAAACTGAAAACCCCTGCCTAAAGTCAGCTCTTTACCTCTTGAACTAACACAGTAATTCATTACCCATCCCCATTAGCTAAAGCAACTCAGAGCTGACTAAAATTTAGAGTATCTTTACAAACAGTAAATTAAGCAACAATTCTCATTAGATTTCATAAATATTTTTAATATGTGTAAGCTGAATTTTTAGAAAATATGATTTGAAATAAAACCCAATCATATTATATTGGAGGAATTTTTAAATCTTCTTTTGAAAAATAAACTTTTGGATCTTACTGTCATTATCTATTTAAATTAACTTTCTACCATCATAGATAAGAATTGTATTTTAATTTTTGTTACTAAGAATGAATAGCATAGCTTTTATAACTTAATGAGGATTAAGCTACTTTGTGTCAAATTAGAAATCAGTGTATTTTGGTTAAGAGAACCAAGAGGACATAAAGAAAATCATATGAAACTATTAAAGTTCATAAACATTGGAAGTTTTATTTAGTATATGCTCTTAATAATTCCAGTCACAGGCAAGTAATTTAAAATCTTCAGTTTCATGCTTCATATAGTTTATGGTTTATTTGGTTTATAGTTTATTTGTTAAATGCAGTTTGTAACCTGAGGGTGCTATGTGAATGTCTGCTGCCTTCAGTGATGACTTCCTCCTGGGCTTCACACCTTCATGGCAGCCTCTCCCCACTATATACCATAGTTGACCTGTGTGACCAGTAGTCTATGGTAGGATACTCCAAAAGTTAGGGTTACAAAAGGTGTGGTGGTTTTGATCCTGGTCACTTTCTCTCTACTGGGCTACTTACGCTCGGAAAGCCAGTGGCCATGTCACTAAATTCCTTTTTGGAAAAATTGACATGGCAGGAGATCTCAACTCCTGCCGATAGTAGTGTGCAGGAACCATCTTGGAAGCAGATCTTCCAGCCCTGTGGAGTTTTCTGATGACTGCAACCCTGGCTTATGCCTTGACTGCAACCTTATGAGAGATCCCGGATGAAAACCACTCAGATAAGCCACTCCAAAAGTCCTCATCCACAGGAGCTATAAAATAAATCATTGCTGTTGTAATTCACTAAATTCAAGGGTAATTTGTTACACAGCGGTAGGTAACTAAGAGTTGATTTTATCCCAAAAGTTACCTGCCTCTTCTCCCCCATCCCTGTTATGGAATTTTTATGGTATATGAATTAGATAGATTCAGATTAAAAACAAACATATCTACCAGCAAATATGATTGGCTAGTGAAAATAAAAGGTATACTTCATGTAAATTGAAACTTTATTTTGTTTTGAGTGATAAATAAATTAGTAAAACAAGAGCTTATTGCTTGCCTCAAAGACCCTACCAACTGTAGGAGTGGTTGTTATGATCTCATCAGGGAGGAGAAAACCAAAATTACCAGAAGTCAGAATTTTCCCAGGATCACAAAGGAAGGGTATGATGCAGCCAAGATTGCAGATCAGGTTTAAAATCCCTGCGTTGAACCTTAAATAAGCATAAAACAGGTTCTAAGCGAAGGTCTGTGAAGTGCTTAGCTTTACTACTGATGCCTAACACATCCAGAAACATTTCTTTCACTTTTATTACAAGACTGAGAACTGGGCTCCAGGGGAACACATTTACAAGTCAGACCTTTAAGTAAGACGAACATTGTTAGGATATATTTCAATTTTGTGTGTATCTAGCTATTTCCCAGGGAATCATTAGGCATTTAAAATGAAAGCTTTGTTTTGTCAGGCTTCAGGATTCAGTTTTCCTCCCTTGCATCCAGTTTAGTTTGGCTTTCAGGGTGCCAGTCTTGTATGCAACTCAAAGATTCTACATTCCTCCCTCTGAGTAACATGTTGTAGGAGAGGGGGCTCCATCAATCATGTAGGTCATAAGAGAAAAGTGGGATTGTGTAGACTGTAGAAATATGGTGATATTCTGTAAGGCTGACATAATGCAGACAGAATGTCCATGTAGAAAACAACCCCGAAAACGCTGATGGGCAGGGATTTTCTCCAAATTACTGGGCTTCCATTATAATTCTAAAATAGTGATGAGAATTACAGCAGATACTATATCTATACAGAAGGAGAAATCTTCTAAAAATAGATTATAGGCTCTGAAATATTGGCATGATATCAGCCATGCAGCTCAGAATCTTCTAGATCCCTGTACCCATCTTCTAAATGTGGCTGGTTACATTTGAGAAATATTTGTTTGCTTTTGTAGGCAAACATTTATTTATTTATTTATTTTAGATTTGAGAAATTCAATAAGCTCTGACTGCTTATAATTCAATATTTTAGTGACACATCTTTAGGTTTCCAAATCAGTTTTATGAGGCATGCGATAAAAATAAAACGAAAGTCTGTTGAACACTTATGATGTTCCGTCAACTCTGAATATGACCTGTAGAAACAGTATAGAAACAAAGTAATACTGAATGACTCATTTTTATTTGTTTTTATTAAAAGAATGATCAAACTAGTAGAAACTATAGCAAGTTACTAAATTTTTTAAATACTTTTCACTCATACCTTATCTTAAGTGAATATAATTTTTCTAATATTAAAAGTCACCTTGAATTTCATCAGTTATGGATATTTTATACAAAAAGCTAACAAATAGCATAAAGAAAATGTTATGAAAGATTAGAAAACACAAATTTTTTTTTTTTTTTTTTTGGTACTGGGGATCGAACTCAGGTCCTTGCGCTTGTGCAGCAGGTGGTGAAACCACTGAGCTAAATCCCCGGCCCAGAAAACACAAATTTAAGAATTATTTTAAGAGAAGTTTTTATGAAAGGGTCAATGTTTTTAAGGTACAGGTGTAAATTTTACAATGACTAATAGCTTATGCATTTTTACTTTAATATCCCCATCTCTTCTTCAATAGATTCTTTTTTGTATATCATTTAATGGAATAGGGTCAGGAGCTCTCACCCAAATAGTTGTCCACCTTAGAATTCATGTTCATGAAGATTTTCATGTACTGAAACATATCTATGGTCAGATTATGGCAGTGGAGTAAAAGTAAAATGGAATAAAGTACATAGAAATGTGGCCTACCCATGCCTCAGTTTCTTCCTCAGTACATAAATAATGGGTAAGCACATGGACCCTGACCAAACTGCCTTTGTAGCAGTGTCGTCTGCTTAGGTGTCCACTAGTCCTCTAGTAATGTGGATAATCTGCTTTAAATGTCCATATCTTCTATGTTTCTTATAGCCACAGCACTTTTTTATTGTTTGCATTTGTGCCAATAAGTTTTTACAAGGAATATGTGTAAGTTACATAAAACAGGACCTGTGATGAAATAGGAGATGGTGACCTGACTCCTTTCCAAGTTAGCAATTATATTTAAAAGTTAAGTTTTTAATAATGCATCACTTGCTATAATGTTTCTGTTCCTATGCATTTAGTCTTTAAGTGTTCACTTATCTTTAATGGTTTCTCTGCCACTGTCCCTACCTATAAAGAGAAAGCAGGATCTTGCTCCTTCTTACCCAAGGAGCTCATGGACAATCAGGAGGTTGGCAGAAGTTATAACATTTTTGTTTGCCATCCCTTTCTGAACTCAGAAGGTATATTCTAGTTAGAGGACCAATAGTAAAACTCAAAAAGATAACAATTACTCCTTTCTGAAAAACAGAAGCATGGATTTATTGAGGGTCCACTACATGTTAGGCAGGGTGTTGATCCTCTACTCTGTTTTGTTTAATCTTCACCAAACAATATTACATGGTATTCAGCTCATAGTACAGGCAAATTAAGCACATCTGAATTTAAGTCAGGACCTTCCAAGTGCCTGAAAATCCATGTTCATCATTTTTACATTCTTGGCATATTAAAAATTAATAATCAAATAAGGTCACGAAGTTACTGAGATCATTCTAAAATTAGATATGTAGCAAGTTAACTTTTAACATAAAAACAAAGTAGTAAAGTCATGTAATGCACATGTTTTTCACAATAAGCTTTAAACAGTCCCAGTGTACTATGGGCAGCATGGTCAGATAAAAGAACAGCTCTTATGAATGCCATAGTTTGGTCCCTCCAGTGCATTTCTGGAAGCAGCTGAGACATATAGGATTAAATGACTTGCGCAAATCTACTTATATAGTAAATAACAAAGCTAGATGATGAACTGAAATGTTGGAACTCAGCCTTCACTGTTAAGGGCTTTACTATGCTATCTAGTTATTGGGGTCCACATTCTGAATTTTATTACTTATTAAAGCCATTTTCAACTTTCACACTACAAGAAGGTAAGTAGAATATTTATTTTGGTTAAATATGTAATGAGAATGAATGCTTTCTCAGTTTCTCCTTACCTTCTGTCTCTGTTTTAAGTACTGGTTTTTAGACTGTTTCTGTTTCTTTTGCTTGGCGCTGTTTTTTTCTTGACAGTTATAACTGCTGAAGCCTCTTTGTAAGGGGCTGAATTGTGATTAGGCTCAGAATTGTAATGCAGTTCAGGAGCACTGGCAATGAATTTGAACTAAGAAGACCTGGGTTTGAATCCCAGTTCTTAAGTTAATTAGCACTGACTTTGGGGTTGATCCAACACCCTCAATTTCTTACCAACAGAAATAGTGCTGATGGGGGAATGAGATTTCAGAAGATACGTAAATATTTAACACGAGGAAGAGTCCATTATAGTAGACGTCAAGCTTTTCTGGAATAGATTTGGCTATAGAAGTTCTCAGAGTCTATGCAGACATGCCTGAAGGGAGGTCATTGGGTTCTAAAGGACCTTCCAAAATTCAGCAATGCTATACTTAACTCAAAGATATTAACCCTTGGCATAAGCAAAGTCATAACCACAAGTTCAAGGGCTTTGTGCACCAATTAGTAGAGCCCCCAAGACTTGTTCTAAAACCAGTGCTGTGCCATGGAAGTCATGGAGAAATTAGGTAGTAAATGTTGACTTGCTTAATCATAGCTGGCCTCAGGACATCCGGGGAGCATCTTTCATCAGAGTGTTTCCAAACTGGAAGCCCTCCCTACCTCTTCTGCCTCCTTTCCTGCTCTTGGAGACAAAAATCAGCTTTGCATAGTTGAAAGCCTAACCTTAAAACTCCATCTATACATTTTGGGAAAAGGGTTTAAAAAGAAGCAAAAGAATATTGCGATCACCTTGATAGTTATTTAAATGTCATCCATGTATAACTTTATTCCTCAAAAGGATCAAGAATATGTTAGAACCATTATGGACAAGGGGTACATTGACAGCATACAAGCTGATTTGTAATCATTTTAGATGTCTTCTCTAGAAGAATTGCTTTTGCTTTTCCCTGAAAGTCTGAAATAGCCCTCACTCTAAGGTCTTTCTTAATCCTTTGCCACTTGCCTACCCTGAATTAGACTGCTCTGATGCTTTTTCTGACTAAATAGCAACTTTTAAATGGCAACTTTTAAAAAACAGTAATTGTTTCTCCTTTGTTATTTTAGTTCGAAATATCAATCTAAATATATCTCCTTGTATAATTTTCTTTGTAGAGTAAAGTTATTAGGTACAGTGTTTAAGATTTCTAATGGAAAATAGCAAATACTGGAAGACGTTGGTCCAACTTCTTTCCAATCTCTCCTTCTCTTTTCCAAAGTGGCAAATATTTGTGTATATAGCACCATCCTGTTTTTTCCCTCTGTTAATATTTTCATCTTTGTATTGGTTCTGAGTATGGGGACTGTGGTTTTTAAAAGCGGACACGTATAATTGCAAAGCTGTTACAATCATTTTATATAGGAACAATTATTTTAGATCACAATCCAAAATTACATGAAGATAGTGTTTTGTAGGAGGCCTGAGTAGAAAGAAATAGGGTTCTAATTAGTGCTGCTTTTGTGCCATTGTCATTATTCTGGGTGGATTACATAATGCTGGCTTTATAATGGGAGACATTCTCAGTGCTGGTTAGCAAATCAGTTTGCAAGCAAATGTTAGGCAGCTCACCTCGGAGGTTAGTAACCACCTTTTATTTTAGTGGTGGTAGTGGGGAGGGAAGAATCACTGCTGTAAATTGGGGAAAGAGAAACTTGTATTCAGATAGTAAACTGTGCAACTTTGGAAATAATTTATGGAAAAAAATTTTAAAAATGACTGGTAGAAATGAAGAGGTGTATTTTCTCTTACTGGAACATGTTTTAAGAATAGTAAAACAAATATCAGCATCTTTCCAAGCTTGACAGGCCTGTGAAGTGAGAAATATCTCAAACACCCCAGCACTGCTTTCTATTCCTCCGAGTTCGGGACAAAGGAGACCAGGTGTTTAAAATAAGCTCAGGGAAGCCATTCACAGGTGAATATCCTTTGGTCTGAGTTGGGTGAGGAAACCCCACGACCCTTCTGTAAAGAAGCTTGGACTCAGCCCTCTTTTTGAAGTGCCCACAGGTCACATGGGTTGTAATGAATCACTGCTTATTAGCATCTCATCTGAGAATTCTCCCTCACATCTAAAGCGCTACAGGTCCATTTCAGACCTAAGCTATATTTTTTATAAGAGACACAATGGCTTTTAGTTATTTCTTACTGAAATTCTTTGTTATTTTCCCTTTTGCCTGTGGCACTACTATTTTACTTTTTCTTTTATTCTTCGCCTCTCAACATTTCAGAGATGCCAGTTGGAAAATCAAGAAATAAAAAACTGAGCACACTGAACCAGCAGAGTGGGGCTTGGAGGCAGTAGGAGAGTGTTTTTGGTCTATCATGTGGGTGTATTAGCATTCTGAGCCACAGGGTCCATATAAGAAGATGAATTTAGGAACAAGTATCTAAGATAATTGGGTTGCTATTCAAATGAGAAATATGAAAGTGGTGAGAATAATAACTATAATTGCTACAGTTTCATCACAGTGACTACCACTGGAAAATGGTACTAAGTTTCAATAATAGACCTTCTTTGGATCCCGTGTTTAGGGACAGGTTTTATAAAACAAAATGGTGGATGAAGAATCCCAAGTCCCATGAGCCAACTCCGATCCATGTCCAAGTTGACAAAGCTATCTTGCTCATTCCTTCTGCTGAATTCTTTTTTCAAATGCCAGAAATAGGGCATGTCAGTCCAGTGTTGAAATTCCCTTGAGTTGTGTATATCCTAGTCTTCTTTAGCTGTCTTCTGTGAGTAATCACAGTAGCTTTTCATCAGGGGAAATTTGAAAAGATGTGCAGGTAAATCAATAGAAATTAAAATGTAAGTTATATAATCTGCTTCAAATGAAATGTTTCTAAATATACAAATCAGCTTAGATAAGAACAAGATATAAACTAGAGTCCACAGTGTGCAAAAACATTATAGTATAAACAAAGTTTATTTAGTGGTTCTTATGTGATAGGCACTGGAACCTTGGGGAGAGAGAAGGACATAGCCATCCTTGCCTTTCATGGTTTATGGTCTGAGAAAAGTAAGATATATGTAAACATAAGAAGCTAGATATATCACATATATATCTCTATAAACACATACATTAAGAAGGAAATGTATATGTAAATATTATATACAGGTATTATATATTATACTTAGAGGAGGATATATGGGTTGGTGGGAATATTTATTAGTAGAAAACCTAGGACCTGTAATAAGGGAGACTTTTAATCTGAACTTCATATGATGGATATTAGGACGTAGGATACAGGAGTGCATTGTAGAGTGAGAGAACACCCTGAGAAAAATTTTGGAGACAGAAAAAAACAGCCATAGTAACCAAGTGGCACATAGCCCATAGTTAGAGAATCGAATACATATGGAACATGGAGAAAGTATGCAGACTCTGCAGACCTTTGTCGGCTTTTAATAGAGTTCTTGTATCAGTTACTTGAATTAAGGTCATCTTTTTACACCTGTTATGGCCACCTGACAAATGAAGGAATGGGGACCCAAGGAAATTGATTAATTTATCTGAAAATAAGACCTAGCAAGTGCCATGTGAAACTCAAAGCCACATTTTCTTCTGTTATATCAGTCATACTCTTCCACCATGGAGTCTCAACAGTAACAATAACCACACTGAATAATTGTGATTTATTGAGTACCCAGAATATACTACACAATTTTCATTTTTCTTAAACTTCAAAATTACTTAAAATGTTATAATTGTTATTCAAATACCCAGATAAGGAAATGGTGGCTCTACATATTTATTTGTATGATGCATAAAATAATGAAAATTAATGTTAAGAATAAGAAATGGAGAGAACTGGAAAGACAGACGAAGAAGTTCTTATTTTACTTTAAAACTAAGAGTAACAAAGTAACCATTAAATGTGTTAGTTAAAAATGCGTGGTTGGAATATAGTTGAAGATTTATCTCTTAGCTCCAACCTGAAATTTGAAGTTAATTTTAGAAAAGGGATGGTGGACTAGAGGTATATTTAGCTCAGTCATAAAGTATCTGACCAGCTAGTTCAATCCACAGTACTACACACAAAAATAACACATTTTTCAATTGTGACTTTTTGTTAGTGCATGGTTACAGTACATAATGATTGCGTCCCTCATGGGGAATTGATACTTGTAACATATCTCGATTCTTTTTTTATCCCCACCCCTCCGTTCCTTCTTCCCTCCATTTCCTGGTCCCCTTCTCTTTTGCGAAAGATCTCTCTCCCTATTTCCAACTACATATCTTGTATTTTTCTCTTTATTTATATTTTGGGATGATTAAAATGATTTTATTACCAAATTTTGCCAGGATTTATTTTTAAATACATTTTTGAAAATTATTTTTAACTTTAATAGATATAAATTAAAATGTGTAGGGTAGTCTTTTATAGTAAGGCAGATACACTGCTAAATTGAATTTGTGTTTAAAATTATAAAATTCCATGCATATACAGATTACAGATTTTTAAAGAAACCATGCTACATAAAATATGCACAATCATATTTTGATTTTCCACAGGTGCTTTATTCCTCCATAGCTAGCTTTTGAGTGCCAGCCACATGCAAACTCTGTACTTTCTGAGTGAAGGGTGAGATAAGATTCTTCTCTCTGATGATGCAAACCCTGCACATTCCCAGGATTTGGATTTGCAAAATGTCTCTTTATGTCAAGTGTATCATGAGCTCTCAACAACTGAATGAATCAATGAGTAGTCAAATGAACCAATCAGTTACTGATTTTGATATGTACAGATAATTATTTATAAAGACTTTTGATCATCATTTGCTAAATGGCAATATTCTGCTGTCAGTGTCATTGTCAGCTCATGAAGATGAAGTATCATCATACCTTAGGATATAAATATGTCCTATTTCTTATTTGTAAGGATTACTGTTTAGATAACTCTATTTAACAATATTTATTTACCTCCCAAACCAAGTTACTGCATTTGGAAGAGACCAAAGTAGTGAGAGCTGCTCAAATTTACTCTTTGCAAATTTTAGCATGCAATATTGTTAACTGTAGTCTTCATGTTGTACATTAGCTCTCTAGACATTGTAACCTACATAATAGCAACTTTGCTCTTACCAAAAATGTAACAATGTAAGCTGATGAATAGTTTAATTATAGTACATTATGCATAGTAATCATTTCACTATACTTATACATATATATGTATGTATTTCAAAACATCATATTGTATACCTTAAATATATACAATTTTAAAAGAACAGTGATAACTTTTTTTTTTTTTTGGTACTAGGGATCGAACTCAGGTCCTTGAGCTTGCGCAGCAGGGAGCGAAACCACTGAGCTAAATCCCTGGCCCAACAGTGGTAACTTTTAAAAATAAATAAAGTCTAAATTCTGATCTGAAACAAATAAGCTTCTAGAGTCATACTCTGATGAAATGGTCAAGCTTCAAGGAGCATTAAATCAGGATTTTAAAATTTTCTAAGAAATAAATTTCAATATGTCATTAGTCCAAGCTAAAATACCTAATTCATTCATTTTCATTTGTCTTTACATCTATATTAAAATACAGCATCCAAAACCATTTTATATTACCTTGGTTACTTTTGCTCACTAAAAATAAAGTTTAAATATATGTGTTTTATTCCATTCCTTAGACACATTGCCCATTGTATTAAACTACTCTATGGATTGCAAAGCAGGCAGAGCTAAATGTTCTCAAATAGATTTTCAAGCAAAATTCAGGAAGCTAATTTAACAATCAGTGCACTATTTTATGAACTGTTAATTAGATTTTACATATTGTTTGAGAGACTTTGAACTTGGCTACCAATTTGGCTTTATCCATAGGGTGCATCTGCAAACTGAGTTTTGAAAAGCTACTACATTACCAACGCTCATTTGAGGAATTATTCAAATCCTGAAGTTGAAGATGAGATTTAAATCAACTCTGTCATTTCTTAAGTAACAGAGAAATCTCAGAGCAATACAGTGAGGGAATTCAGGCCTGTGATCCTCTGTCTAGAGATCTCAACACTGGCTGTGGTTTCCCACTTACTCTTGCCACTGAATGGAAGTATGTTATGTTAAGGGACATATACTCTTTTGATAGACTGGAATATTTTGTATTTCTCCATATATAATATAGCACAGATTGCATTATTTATGATAAAGTTCTGAGTTCTTCAAGTTAAGTAAACACTCTACTTACTTGGATATAAGTAAAATGATATTGCATTTAATGATGTCTCTAAATATCTACAAAATATATTTTGTTGTATAGAATTTTCTGGCTTTCTATATTTATTCTTGTGTATCTTCAATAAAATTATGCTCAAATTATTTTAATGAAGCATTAATAACACCTTTCTGGAGATTCACTGATCATCGAATTACGGGCAAAGCAAGCTAGAAGATTGCAGAAGGTCTCGGGAGATTATTTCATAGGCATGTAAGTGAAACCTCACATTCTGTCTCAGAGAAGGAGCCTCATTCTGAGCCTCATCAGTATTTTACAGATGGGGCCAACAGATGAGCTTTCTGCCTCTGATACATTATATAATTTAAAAAAATGTATTGTATACCTAAAATGTACCAATTAATATTAAAAAATGCCATGCTTCCAAAACTACTATATAGATTCAATGCAGTCCACGTAAAAGTACTTCAAGTATTCTTTAAAGATCTAGAGAAAATAATCATAAAATTCATATAAGCCAGAAGAAATCCAGAACAGCGTAAGAAATTCTGGGCAAGAAAAGCAAAGCAGGATGCATAACAATACCTGACTTCAAGCCAACCAAAAAGCAATAGTGATAAAAATGGCATGGTACTGGAATAAAAACAGATACATGGTCAATAGAACACAACTGAGGAAACAGGAACCTCCCCGGACATATTCAATTATTTGATCTTTGACAAAAGGGCCCAAAGCATATGTTGGAGGAAAAATAGCCTGTTCAGCAAGCGGTATTGTGAAAACTGGTTAACTGTTTGCAGAGATTGAAACTGGACCCTTATCTTTTACCATATACTAAATTAAAATAAAAATGGATCAAAGATCTAAATATCAAAACAGAAGCATTAAACCTACTGGAAGATAACATAGATAAAACACTTGAAGACATAGATGTAGGAAAGGAATTTCTAAACAGAATTTCAGTTGCACAAGAAATACCATCAAGAATTAATAAATGGGATTATATCAGCCTAAAAAGCTTTTGTACAGTGAAAAAATTAATCAGTAGAGTGAAGAGACAACCTACAGAATGGGAAAAAAATTTGCCAGCTACTCCTCAGAGGAATAAAGCTAGGATATACAAAAAGCTCAAAAAAATTAAACAACCTAAAATTAAAGACCCAGTCAGGAAATGGGCAAGAGAAATGAACAGACACTTCACAGAAGAAGAAATATAAATAATCAACAAATATATGAAAAAGTGCTCAACATCTCTGGCCATTAGAGAAATGCACATTAAAACAATGCTAAGATTCCATCCTACTCTGGAAAGAATGGCAATCATTAAGAAATCAATAACAAATGCTGGCGTGCCTGTGGTGAAAAAGGAAATGGGAATATAAACTAGTACAACCATTATGGAAATCAAAATGACAATTTCTGAACTGTGACCCAGCTATTTCCCCTCTAGAAATCTTCCCCCAAAGCTTAAGTCATCACACTACAGCAATACATGTGCTTGCTTCAGCAGCACATATAGTACAGCAGTACATGTATAGTAATGTTCATATCAGCACAACTTGTAAGAGCTAAATCCTAGAAAGAGACTGTACACTCCTCAACAGATGATTGGATAAAGACAATGTGGTATCTATATATAATGAAATACTACTTGGGTATAAAGAATGACAAATTTGAGGCATTGTAGGAAAATGGATGCATCTGGATAATAATGTTGAATGAAGTAAACCAGACACACAAGCTTCAATACCATATGGTATCTCTCATTTGAGTGAGACAAAGAACAAACAAAAAAATGATATAGGATGGATAGAAAGGGACAAAGGGATGGATCTCTTGCCATAGGGAAGTGATCTGAGGAAACCAGGATGAGGGATGAGGAAGAGAGGAAAGTGAAGTAAGAAGAATAAAGATATGCCAAGTACTGGAACCTAACGATTCCAGTTAGTGTAAACATTAGCTGCCATACCCATGAGGTAGGATACATAATACCAACAAGAATAAAAAAAATAGGATAGGGGAACTGGAAGAGGAGGGAAGGAGGGAGAGGAAAGGGAAAGGAGATTTAAAAAAGAAAGAAAAAAACTTGCTGTAATAGGCACATATAACCATTCCCCAAGATGATCATAAACTGCATGAACTACAAATATGTACAAATAAAGTTAAAATATTAAAAAATATATTCAAATGCCAAAAAATTCATAATACCAATTTAATAAATAACACTACCAATGATTACAGTGACCAAATAATGAGGGCCTTAGTACCCATCATGACTTAGTCATTATTCTGACCATATCTCTAATCTTTATATCAGTTCTACAGCCCAGCAATGGTGCTCTGATTTTCAACATGAGGAAACAAGGATTAGAAATTATTTGCTTTGCTTAAGGTTAGTCACAGAGTATAGAATGTGGAAAGGGAATCTATCAGGCATCAGATCTGTACCTGTAATGTCTCAACAAGAAATGTGGCAGAATATAATCAGCCAAGAGAAGAAACTCATCAATGCTCAGGAGTGGCTCTAATTTTATTTAATTAGAAAAATACTGTAAGAGAATTAAAAAGCAAATGATCACAAAGAAAAGTCTCAATAGTACTATCATTGCCATTTGATTCCTCAGTGTGATTAATATGCATCTGTCCTTACTCATATTGCTATTACTGATAATGCTAGCTGACATTTATTGATCTGGGTCAGAGCAGCCTTCCTGAATGAAGGGAATTTGTAGCAATGACCATAGTAGATAATTAGTCATCTCAAAAGTAAGTGCGGATGGGGAGGTGGAATTGCCTAAGTGTGGAGACCAACTGGAGCAAACGCACGAAATATGGTTCCTTTCTGATTTGGGCTCAGCAAAAAGACTCTGACAAAGATAAGTGATGAGAAAAAAAGATCATTCTGTCACCAGTACCACCAGTATTCCAGGTATATACATAGACTGGGCTTCAAGCATTGTGTCCCAGACACTCACAGAGATCCGGATCATTGCCATGAACGAAGTGAGAGCTGCAGATGTCTGTGTTGCTGCAGAGCTCAACAGAGCTGTCCTGGGCCAGAGAAACAAAGAATGTATGTATAGTATCCATGTGGTGTTGTGCAGAGAACATAATGAGGCTGAAGTTTTTCCAGACTCTGTATGTCAGTTACCTATTGTTGCCAACTTCAAAAATCTACAAATGAGATTTCAAAAAAAATGAGCTGCTAATAGTCATCTAAAACCACACACAGAAAGTGTTACAGGTTGAAATATGTTTTTCAAGATTTATATGTTGAATCCTTAAGACCATTATTTCAGAATGCCACAATATCTAAAAATAAAATTATTGCAGTTACAAGTAGTTAAGATGAGCTTGTACTGCAATTGGATAGGTCCCTCATTCCATGTGTTTGGTGCACTTGTTAAAAAGGGAACTTTGAGTACAGGCAGAGCACCATGTGAAGAGGATGGAGAGGTGGGTGATAGATCTCCAGGCTAAAGAATGCCAAAGAAAACCATCAGAAGCTAGTTGAAAAACATGGTGGAGACTCTTCCTTACAGCCCTCTAAAGGAACCAACTCTACTTGTGCCCTGATATTGCATGTTTTTACTCCAGAATTGTAAGGCAAGAAATTCCTGTTATTTATCCTACTCAGTTTGTGATAATTTGTTATAGCAACCCTATTGCACTAATACAGACATCAAGTATGTCAAAGACAATGCAGTTTCACTCATGACTCTCAATAATTAAGGGTGGATTGTCCTCTACCAACTAGTAGGATGGCAGAGAAATGCTCATTATATTTTAGAGCTATCCCATTCATAAAGAAAAATAAAATTATTGTATATTAAAGGACACATTTAGTGCTACAGGGTATACAATATGATCAGTTCACTCAATAAAAAATACTTGACTCTTCTATTATATGATAATTCAGTAAACAACACTGTTTAGCATATATGCCATGTCCTGTAGGTTAATGACTGAAATCTTAGGCTGTGCGAACAGAACTAAGAGCAAGGATCCCATATTTTAGGATGTAGATACTAGAATATATCTTCTCCTAGAATATCAATATCTGAATCAGCGTCCCCAATGAAAGGGGATTAGGTGAGGTCTCAGTGATAATATGTTCAGCGAAGAGCATGTTTCACATCAAGAACACATGATATAATGCATATTATGTTGGTTAGTGTTATTTGGTCTTAGAGTAGGGAGATACTTGTTTTTATCACCCTCATCTTCTGGTCTCTTCCTGTGAAAGGCATGGGCCTACCTGGCTCTGTTCCCTGGCTCCTCATTTCTGGCTTTTCATGGGGTATGATGATCAGTGGCTGTGATTAGTTCTTTGGCTTGCACTGCAGATTATCTATTAAGTAGCCATCTCCTCAGCCACTGAGGCGTATGGTCAGCACTTCCAGGGTTTAAAATAAATCTGCATTTTAACATGTGGAATTTATTATGCAAAAGAGAGCTCAGATGGGGCTTCATCTTGTTATTTGTTATGCTGCACATGTCTACTTGTGGCCTTCTGGATGGAGTGGTACATTCGGCCCACAGGCTTTCATTTTATTGCCATTGCAAAGAATTCTGGGTGAGGACATCCTCGGGAGTAGCATCCACACTCTGTGTGCTAAGTGCAGGAAAGGAGAGAAAACAAGAGCAATGTGACTTTCCTTTTTCTGCAGATCAGTCATCCAGTGTTTTAACCAAACATTTATTTAGTATCTATAAAACTTGAATGTATCCCCAGGTACTTGGGTGACAGTGAAGAAGACAGTATAGTTCTGGCCTCAAGGTATTTATAAGTAAAGGTTGCCTCCTAATGGTGATTAGAGAAGAAACATTCCTTCCCTGGTCTGAGGAACTCTTTCTCAGATAAATGAGGTATGGAATGGGCTTCAGAAGGCATCCTCTTTAGAAGCACCTTTTCACTTGGCACATATTTATGGCAATTCAGTTACAGTGGACCCTTAAGTTATGACCGGCCTGACATACGAACAACTTGGTAAATTAGATTACTGGAAGATTCATCTGCCTCTTGCTATCCATAGCATGTACCCAGGTAAACATCCAGAGCTCAGAGCTCAGCTGTATTGACATAGTTACAACCAGCCCTCGGGAACCAATCAAGTTCCTAAGTCAGGGGTCCACTGTACATTTACAAAAGTAAATGCTCATAGGAAAAGACTTTATGAACAGAACCTCAGTAGCTCAGGAACTAGCTCAAAGAATCAACAACTGGGATCTCATCTTATTAAAAAGCTTCTGCACTGCAAGAGAAACCACCAACAGAGCTAACAACCTACAATGTGGGAAAATATTTTAGCAGCTGTACCTCAGACAAAGGACTACTATCTATAATGTATAAAGAACTTTAAAAAATCTGACCCCCCAAATTTAAAGACCCAATTCAAAAATGGGCATCTGAAATGAACAGACATTTCTCAGACAAAGAAGTAAAAGCAGCAATAAACATATGAAAAAATGTTCAACATGTCTGGTCATTCAAGAGATGCAAATGAAAACAATGCTGAGATTCCACCTCACTCCAGAAAGAATGGCTGCTATCATGAAATCAACCAATAACAAATGGTGGCGGGGGTGTGGGGAAAGAGGAACCCTGCTCCACTGCTGGTGGGAGGGTAGACTGGGGCAACCACTGTGGAAATCAGTATGGAGATACCTCAAAGAACTAGGACTAGAAGTCCCATTTGACCCAGCTATGCCCCTGTTGGGTATTTTCCCAACAGAATTAAAAGAATCATACCATATGTGCACCCATGTTTATGGTGGCATAGTTCATAATAGTGAAAGCTTGGAAAGAGCCCAAGTGCCCATCAACTGGAGACTGGATAAAGAAGATGTGGGTTTTTAAAAAATAAAATGGAGTACTATTCAGCCATAAAGAATGACAAACTAGAGACATTTATAGCTCAATGGATGCACATTGAGGCGTACCCTTAAGTGAAATAAATAGGACACATGTGCAAATACTGAATAGTTTCTCTGGTGTGAGAAACTGAAAGTGTAAATAAGGATTAAAATAAATAATTGGTAATGTGAAATAGGAAGAAAAGGTCCAAAGGGGTAGGGGAAGTGGGAGGGGAAGGGGAAAGGAAAGAAGGGAAAGGAAAAACATATGAGAAAAGGAAAAAATGGAAACAAAGTCTTTGTAAATATGGTAGGGTAGAGGGAGTGAAGGGAGGGCAGGGGAATGGGGAAAAAATAAGAACCAAGATATATCATGTAAAGGTACAAGTTCCCAATGATAAATGTAAATGTACACCTAAAATGTACCAATAAAAGAATTTAAGGAAAAAAATAATTTTACAAACATTAAAAAAAATGCTCAGCAGATGTCAAACAAGACTAACTGTCCAATGGTTAGAGTGCTGCTTAGTCTGGGGAGGGTGTATATGAAGAAGTTTATTAAATTTCATTCTACTGCCTCTTACTATAAACTATTTCTTATGAGCTTGGGTAGAAAGTATTGGTTTATCCAGCATTTGATTGAACAACTACTTTGTTTCATACTATATAACTACTTATTCTTTGTTGTATCTTTTTTTCCAGTTTTACTATTATAGAGTGTACATAGGTTACTGACATAAGATATATTTGTAGAAATTAGTTCAAGTATTTTTTAATACTAACCGAAATTTATTTAAGTCTCCTATGAAAATATTTAAAAACTTCAAATGTGATGTCACCCAACTGTAAGTGATGTGAAAGTTAAAACAACAACACTGCACACAAATATTCAAGCTCTGGAGACTGAGATATTTGAATTTGGGTTGCAACTTCATTTATCCCTACTTTTTATTTTTGCTTTTACCACAGGCCAGTTATTAATCCTTTTCAGAGCTCAAAATAATACTTCTTGCATTCTTTGAGTGCTGGGATGATTAAACAAGATAAATCAAGTGTTATGTATAGTACCTGATTCCTAGTAAATATTTAATATAGTCAAGCAGTTTTTGATGCTGCTATTTTTTAAAAATTCATGAAGATCTATAGCATGTTAACTAACAGTACATACAACAATGGAGGGTAATGTATTTTCCTTTTATCTATATAGAAAAAGATGAAACATTTGGGTGTATGCATATGTTGGTATATTTTCATATACTCACTATTCATGCACAATTGAGAGCATATTTACCTCCATGGCATTGAAAATATGGTATTAGTGAATGTATATGTGACTGTGTCAAGCCCTGTCCTGTGTACTTCATGTTAATGTAACATTCTTCTTATAATACTGAGTTAGATTCTATTTTACCAATTTTTCAGATGAAAAATCTGCAGCACAAAAATGAGATTATGATTCTAGTAAATTGCAGGGGTGAATTTTAATCCAGGTAACCTGCTTTGGTCTATATTAACAAATAATGATATTCTGAATTTCAGTGCTAAAATCTTCAGACAATTTATACTTGCAAACACACACTTTGGAATATACAGAGAGAGAGAGAGAGAGAGAGAGAGAGAGAGAGAGAGAGAGAGAGAGAGAGAATTTGAAGAAGCCAGTGCATGATGGATGTGTAGAATATTATTTGCTTTGTAGTGTTCATGAGTTATGTATCCACACTTACATATTTTTCTGTTTGTGGTTCCCTTTCCACGGCAGCTTGATTGAATTATATTTCACATCATATGCAAAAGGAGACACTAAATTGAAACCTCTATGTTGTTCAGCAATGGATGATTGCCTTGCATTGCTTGGAGTTGCGCTTAAGTCCACCCTGAGGCATTATTCTCATTTGCTCCTCTCACCCCCACTCATGTTCTGTGTACAGTGGCTCTGTATCTAATTATGTATCATCGAGTGACAGAAGGATGGCATTAATATGGATTCACTGTATTTCACGTGCTCTTTGGTGATCTTTGGCTTTTGATGCTCAGTAAACAGATGTGTCAGTTAAAACTCGATGCCTCCTTGTATTTACCAGCAAGCTGATGATTGTAGAGATCCCCGAGAAGATCTGATTTTCTTTACATGGCAGGAGGAACACAGTAGCCCTGGAAATACCGGCTTAGCTGATTCTCCACTGCTTAGTGCCCTACTCTCCTATACCCTTTACCCTTTTGTGTCTTTCTTCTTCTACTTTATGTCTCAAGATTAAAATGTCTGTTTCACCTCCTACCTTACATCCCCATTTTAGGCAAGTCCCAGGTTTTCTCCCTTATACCTTTGGATCAGAGTTGTACCAAAAGGGACTTTGGGCCAGTGAGCCAGGAACATTGTTTCTTCTCTCCCAATCCAGTTCTGTTGACAAGAAGTATAAATACGTGGATGTTCATTGGGTAAAAAGGGGCAGTGTGTGCCGGAACTGAAAATTCATATTGAAAAGGTGCTTTACTGTTTAGGTGGGTTAGAAAATGGCAAGAAGTGGTTAATAAATATCCATATTTCTCTAACTGTTGTTAAATTTACATACATTTATTTGTTTGTTTATTTATTTATACTGGGGATTGAACCCCGGATTGCTGCACTACTGAGATACATCCCCAAACCTTTTATTTTATTCTACTTTATTTTATTTTGACACAAGTTCTCCCTACTACACTAAATTGCCCGGAGTAGGCTTAAATTTTTGGTCTTCCTGCTTCAGCCTCCATGACTGCTAGGATTATAAACATGAGGCCCCAGATCCAGCTGAAATAGAATACTCTTCACTCTCTTGTCCCTTAGCCAGCATCCTCTTTCTCGGCATTCTTAACTAGATTTCCCTCATCACGCATGTGAACAACCATATTTCTAGAGGCACACTCTGTTGCCTTTTCTGACCGGTCCTGCTGGTGATAATAGCTTACTTGCTGTGGCTCAGGCTTTAGTTTCATACATTAGCTTCAACAGTCACATGGTGACACACGTCTAGAATAGCCTCAGTGACCCACCCTTTTAGAATGTTCTCCCCTGGGCTGTGAGCGGGACCTGTGATTGATTGTAGTGAGCTATCACGCTGCCCCTCTCATAATTAGCTTTTGTTATTTGGCTTTAGTCAACTTAAAGAAAGGAGATCAAATTCAGTGGGCCTGACACAGGCAAGCTAGCCTTAAAAGCACAAAGCTCTTCCTGACAACAAAGACTTATAATGGGAAAGGGATTTAGTGGGAGGGAGAGTCTCCATTTCTGTCTTTTAAAGTTGGAGGAAACTAGGCTGGGTGGCTTATTCCTTTAATACCAGCATTCAGGGAAGCTGAGGCAGGAGGATCATGAGTTTGAGGCCAGCCTGGAAAATTCAGTGACTTAGGGAGAGCATGTCTCAGAATAAACAATTGAAAAATGTTCTGGGGATGTAGCTCACTGGGAAAGTTGTGGGTCCAATCTCTAGTACCACAAAAAATGAATAGAATAGAATAGAATAGAATAGAATTATCATGGAGAAGGCTTTATGGCAAGGAACCATGGATGGCCTCAAGTTCCTAGGAATGGCTTCATGCTGACTACCATCAAGATAAACGTAGGTATCACAGTGTTACAGCTACATGATTTTAAATTCTGCTACCACATGAGCTTGCCCAAGGACCCTGAGCTTCAGAGGAGAGTGGGGCCTAGATGGTACCATAATTTGGGCCTTGTGAAGCCATGAGCAAAGAACCTAGTTATTCTGTGCCTAGGCTCCTAACTTAAATGCTTACATTCGATGCTTAAATTGAGGTTAAGATACTAAGTACGCACTGCTTTATTATGCAGTAAGAAATAGCTCTGTTCCTTAACTTTGGTTTCAGACATCTGACTCTTCTCTTCTGACCTCAGATGTTCACAAGTGTATTAGTTGCCCAGGTCATTTCATGGTTCTGAAGAGAACTTGTCCAAGCGATGCTACAGGCATAAACCACAAGGTGAGGGGTAGGGGATCCGATATCATAGGAATTTTTAATTTTTAATTTTGTTATTTGTAGGATTTCTACCAGAATAATTGTGCAAGTATTACTGCATATTCTATACCTTCTAACACCCTTACTTTGATGACCAGAAAGATAAAAACAAATACCATATGACCCAATGACTAGAAGTCACAGTTCGATGGAGAAGAGGACGAAGTCCAAGGTGAAAGAAAATGTGAAAAATCCAAAATTAGTAGACCATGCATTAAGGTTTTCCACATAGTGAGAAACACAATTTGATTCTCCTTTTCTTGCTGAGAGAAGTGCAGATCCTCTGGAGGGGGTTGGAAAGGCAAATGCCCTTTCAGTTGGTTTCTGCTTCAGGGAGTTCTCTAGCAATTTATTTTAATCTTCATTAACATGTGAAGATGGAGTTCAGGGTTAAGACATAGTAGGCATCATTTGTGCAGAACATATAATGGTTTCACATGGGGAGAGATTTGTGGTTGTGTGCATTTTTGGAAATTGTTTGCAAAGTTTGAATAAGCCACCTGCCTGTAATAAAATATGACCTCCACTCACTCTTGTAAATTGCTTTTGCCTATTCACATTTAGAGGTCATTAATCTTGTTTCCTTTTATGGATGGACATTCAGCACATTTCCCACAATTGATTCAGCTCCATAGCTTAGAGTTGTATAAAAAATTTACAAAATACAGTTGGAGAAAAATGGCAAGAAAACATTGCAAGGGCACAAGTTAAAAATTGCTACCTTTATCTCAACTACAGAGAACCATAGGCATTTGCAAAAAGAGATTTGGAAACTGTCAAAGGAACAAGACATATATAGCCATTAAAAATCATAAATTCCAGGCTGGGATTTAGCTCAGTGGTTTCACCACCTGCTGTGCAAGCACAAGGACCTGAGCTCGATCCCCAGTACCAAAACAAAACAAAACCAAAAAAAATCATAAATTCCTAGCCTATAAGGGACTAAGAACTGTACAATGTAGGATGTCCTCTTTTCAGTGTGAATAAGGAAACAGTCCTAGAGCACATGCTCAAAAATACATAGACATGTGGGAAATTATCACCCTGTAAGACATCCCATTGTTTTTATGATCCCTTTACCACCTAAGAGAACTAGTTACTTTAAACATACCTATTTTGAAATTGTTAGACCACATTGAAGTTATTTCTCATGTCCTTTTCTTCTTTGTTTCCTCAGTGCATAGTGTAATATATTGGCTGTTACTGGTATTTAGCAAAATTTCTGTTCAGTGTTAATTTAGGAAAAACCTGGGTCTAATGATGAGAATTCTAGATAAGCAGATAAAATCTGCTTATCACTGACATGATTATGAGAATGCTTGTAAAAAAATAAAATCTTAGCTCTACACACATGGCTATCTAGAGTACCAAGACTTTTTTTTTCTTTTGTGATGCTTTTCCACCAGGCCATTCCAAAACAGTTTTGTTAATAATTCTCTAAAATGCCTAATGGCCATGGATGAATAAATATGTTAAAGTTTCTGGTTCCCTAGAAGGAAATTGTAAGCTATGAAACTAGGGGGGACTTGAACATCCTGTCCTTCTTTATGTCCCACTTAAACCAATTGGGACTGCAAAGATATTATAGAGTCAAGAGTGAACATAAGCTAGAGTATATTAATTGTATCCAGAGGAACACTCCACAGAATGTTCAGTCAGAAGGAAATGAGTATATGCCACAGAGCAAGCAAAAGGGAATTTAAAATCACATCGTAATCAAGTGAATAAATATTTGATTTTCTATCACATGCAGGCTCTTGTTCTCACTGATAGAGACAGGAACTAGATGTTGGACTTCCCATCTCTAGATGATCTCTCTTTGCCAAGATAGAGTTCAGACAATGCTTGATTACCCTGATTTCCTTTTGATATTGTCTATATGTAAATCTCAAATGTTGACAAATGATTATTCAGGCAATTTTTAATTTTACTGAATTTTTTTCTAACTGATGCAGTTCAGGTTTGAAATTGACATAAACTACTGGGCATGTTTCCTTTCAAAGCCCGAGACCATGGAAGGTGTGCCTGTTGGTTCTTTTAGCAAGAGATAACCATGCTTGTAGATGGTAATGCCCCATGATTTATATGAATGGATGAATTACTAAACAGTTTTTGAAGAACCCACACAGTCTCAGGGTCTCTACTCCTTGAAATGTACAAAGTATTACTGCTTATTTACATACATATGTTTTCATTTTGAATATTAAATTATGACACTTGATCCAAACAAATCAATGTCCCACAACAGCTTGAATTAAAGTAAATTGCTTATAAGTAAATTATTTGGATTATATTTTTATATGGTTACTTCATTTTGCAGGGCTGGAGGAGACCAAAGTTTCTGGCTTTATTTGCATATATTTTGTTCATGGGGAAGGATCCAACCAGGGCTGGTTTCAGGAAGAACAGATACTTCTGTTCTGTGAATTGTGATATGGTTGGATAGGGTACAAAAATTGATGGCCAGAGCTGAAATGTGGAGAATGATAGAGTGATTTTTAAAGTTTGTTCTCTGTGGAAGGCAAAATAAGAGTTTAAGAGGTAGAAGAAAGATGAAGGACACTGAGTGTGAATGAACCTGAGATCTCAAAGAGGAATTTGACTAGTTGTTCTGCTCTGTGCCATGCCATACCAATTTAATTTTCCTTTGTAAGATTTCTGGTTAGCTGACAACTTTTTAATAATAATCTGTAGGCATAGCTAATTTGAAGAAATGGGATCAAAATAAGTAGGAGGGGCCAGGGATTTAGCTCAGTAGTTCCCCTGCCTGCCTCGCAAGCACAGGACCCAAGTTCAATCCCCGGTACCAAAAAAAAACAAAAGAGAGAATTAGGACTTAGTAGGCACAGAGAAAATGCCCCCTCCTTACCCTGAGCAGGATTATTCTTAGTCTCATGTTTGGATGAGGACAGAAAAAATATATTGAAAATTTTAAGAGTAATAATTGTGAGAATTTTGCTATTAGAAGGGTAAATTACAAGAAGCATATTCCCTGGTGAATTCTGAAAACATTAATTTATATTTTCCCTTCCCCAAAAATGTTTTTGCGTATGTATATTTTCTGATAAGAATAATAAATATAGTATAATTATCATTATGATTAACTGAGATGTAATTCAGATATGAAGTAGATATTAACTCAAAAAATGGATTTAGTGTTACAGGTCTATTTTAAAAGGCAAAATGTCACCTTTGTTTTTGAATTCTTTAGGATTTGTGGAGCACACTTAAATCACCATTCTATATATTTTCATTATAAAAGAACAAGAAAAAGTTGTAATCATTTTTCCCTTAAAACTTCCCAACGCTTTTGTTTCCAAATAAGTAGGAAAAAGAAGTTGGGGGAAAACAAAATTGTAAATCTAACCTTTGCATTTGAGATTGTGCCTTCTAATGATTAACCAATTTGTTAGTCAATGAGAGTAAGTTATTATTTAATGCAGTGGGTGAAAGAGTGGGGATTCATCTCTCTTGGTTATAATAAGTGACATATGTTAACTAATTTCACATGTCATATAGAGGGAGTAACGTACAAAGAGAGCGAGGGATGCCACAGATGGGCACACCATCTCTCACATCTAGATGATGTCTTATGTCCTTGTATTTGCCATGTTCCTGGACTCAGGATTATATCTGGGTTGTATAATGGCTTTTGAATTGAAAATGTTCCTATAAAATTGCTTTACAACTATTTATTTCATTAAAATCATATAAGAAAAAGAACATCTGATTGGAAATCTAAGTTTCTGGATTCCATAGTAATTCAAGATGAAGATTCAGAATCTCTACTCTAATATTTCCACACCCAGTGTACCTTTTATTTATGCTAACGAGTACAGCAGCATTGAGTCACTGATGAAGAGATGGACAGGGGCTCTAAGGATTGGAGAACATGTTTAATAGAATGATGAGAAAAATCTGCTTGGGTAAAATGCTATTCTGGGCAATGTGGACTAAACTGGCAACTCAGCTGAATGGGAATTCAGCCTAGTAGGAGCAGCCTTTTAGTCTACTCCATATTCAGTCTGCAGTGCAGAGCCAGGAAGGGGATTGTAATAATGTCTTCTTTCCTCTGGATGAATCTTACCATCTTGATGGGGAAATCAAGATAAACAGGAATTAGGAAGGTAGGAATCAAGCTAGTAACATGAAAACTGTGCTTTAGCATTCAAATGAGAGATTATTCAGTATAGCTGTAGGAATGCAAAAAAGCCTTCAAAGAAGAAGTAAGATTTAGGCATATTGCTAAAATGTGTGATCAGATTATCTGAGTTAAGCACCTAATCACAGTCTCCTGCTTACTTCAATCCTACTTATTTTAGTATTCAGATACAAAATGACTGAATACTTAGCTTCTCTGCTGCCCGTAACAGGAGGAGGTGGTCTCTGTCCTTGACTCAGTTGCTTTGGTCCTTCAAGTTGCCACCTCAACAGTTCGTTCCAAGCAGAAGTGGAATTGTAGAGGACAGATCTGGGGCTGTGTTCAAGAATGAAAAGCTACATTGAGCTAGAAAGCACATGTAGGGTCTCAGTCTAGAAACTGTCCCACGAGAGCTTAGCCAGATTACTCTGTAGATCCCAACCTGGGGACTATTGGGTTCTATCTTGATCCCAACTAGCTCTTTTATGGGCATGTCAGCATTTCAGGGTTTCTAAAGCAAGAGCAAAGTACACTGGTATCACAGACAGTAGATTCTCTCTTGACATCGTCAAGTTTTTTCCAGTTGTCTTCATAGTATCATCAGTCTCTCAGATATTCCGTTGTTTTAGTTGTTTTGGGGTTTTTTTCCTTTCTTTGTTGGAAGGCAGTGTAGCACATGGTGGTAGAGAACATGGGCTATGGTGACAGAATGTTCTGAGTGTGAATTTGCCTCTTCTGTTTCCTACTGTATTGCTTTGCAAGGTATTTAAATATCATATTTTATCACTTAAATGACTATAAAATAGTATATGTTTAAGAAAGAAAATGTGTTAACTACTTAATGCAGTAGTTAAGGAGGTAAACCTGGGAACAAGCCTCTTTTTAAAATTTAATTTCTATTTCTTATTAAAAATATGGCATGGGCAATTAATTTACTCTGTTTCGGTTTACGCATCTGCAAAATAGGGGTAATATTGGTTCACCTTCATATGGCTGCGTTAGGAATAAATAAATATTTTAATATATTTGCAAAAACTATTCACATAATAAAAATCATATGCATACTTACACACAAAATCCAGTATTTAATACGTGTTAGTTTTTACTGTTTTAAGGAGGCTCTGTGAATAAAGAAGATAATGTTAGTGCAGTGTTTGAAAAATAGAAACATTCAAAAAAGTTAACTGTAGTATTAGTTCATAAATTGAAACTCAACTATCATGAATGTCCACACTCTCAGGAATTTATTAGTGAAAATTTAAAAATTAAGATACTTAGCAATGTGAAGTAACTTCACCAATTTTTATATCATTACCTCACAGAATTTTTATTTCTAGAGTCTTAAGATTTTAATTTGCTTTAAAGAAATATAATCAAGAAGAGAATTAAAAAATGAAAATAAATGAACATAGACTTATATAAACTACTATTACTTCATTTTAAAGACCAAAATGAAATCAGTTAAAAGAAAAACTGAGAGTATTCTTAAACCTCAGTATTCTTGGTTTTTTTTCAGTACTGGGGATCAAACTCAAGACCTTGTGCTTGTGAGACAGTCATGGTGCCACTGAGCTAAATCTTAATTCTTAAATAGAATAATTAAATAATTCTTAAATAGAATACTAAATCTACTAAGAAAATTGTAGGAGAATTTATGGGACCAACCCAGGATTCCAGAGGACCCTGATATGCACAGAAGAAACCTAGCCCTTGACTGCAATAACCACAAAGCAGAACTGATGTGGAGAACATGGTTGTTTCAAACATGATTTGGTTTATCCCTAACACATCTACTGTTTTTCCCTGCTGGAACTTCATGAACTTTCCGATGAGAAGATTGGAGAAAATTATTAGAAATGGGAAAGTTATTGACAAGGTCATGTCATTTATCTGGAATTCAGGTCTGTAGTAATCCTGGCCTCACTCTGGTCATGCCTTATTTCCCACCAAGTCACACCGTGCCTCCCATCCATCGATGTCTTTCAGAATTCATTCCGTGATGCTCTTCTATAATATGGGGTAGGCAAGAGTTGTATAAAGTTATTTTATTGGAATTTCTCCAGTCTTTTCCTTCCAAGAGTAATGTTAGGTTTGATTTGTAATTTATCAGGTGGAAATTCATTCAGCATATATATTTAATATTGTAAAATTCAGTATGACCCTGAATCTCTGTACATCGTCACTAGATTTCAGTCTTCAGTTCATTGGAGATGCTGGGAAATGGAGGGATTACAGTGTTTTGTCATTTTTTCAAGATTTTGTTTGATTTTTTAAAAAATCATGATAGAGTTCCCATGGATATCCATATACGATGTAGAAGTGTTTTATTACGTATACAAATAGAAAAATATATAAAAGTTCATGAGTAAAACACTGAGGATATTAGTAAAGGTTCTCCAGAGAAATAAAACCAATAGGACATCCACCTACCTACTTACCTATCTATCTACCTCCCTATAATCTATCAAGAAATTTATTTCACACAATTGGCTCATGCAGTTGTGGGGGTTGACAAGTCCAAAATTCATAGAATAAACAGCAGCCTGGAAGCAGTTCTAGTATGAAGGTTATCACTGGGCAAAATTCCTTCTTGTTCAGGGGAGATAAGATATTTTATTGAGGTTTTTAACTGATTGAATAAGTCCCATCCATATACATTATGGAGCATACTCCGCTTTACTCAGAGACTTTTTGCATAAGAATTGGCCCCAAGTAAATTAACCTGAAATACTAGACCTGATTTTAGGAAATGATTCTGTGGCTTATGGAGACTGGCATGTTAGAGTGGTTTTGTTATGGAAATCTGCTTATCTTGGGGTGATTCACATCCCAGCTCTGAAAATACATTTAAGGATGCCCTGGCAGCCTCGGGGAGCTCTATGATTGCTCTTCCCTGAAGGCCAGAAAACAGTGGTAAATGAGGCCACTGAATTGGGAAATTTAGAAGCAATGGAAAGAATTAAATCTTATGTAGCAGGGACCTACTCCACAAGACTCAGTTGCCCCTTACAAGGTGGGCATAATTACCAAAATAAAAGCATATTTAAAGCAGCAGTCAGAATAGTCTGACTTGGGCAAATACATGACATCAGCTAGTTCATCGTAGAGTTCCTAGAAGTTAAACAGTTGGAACGCTACTAATTCTAAGTTGGTCTGTATAAGTGAAAGAGTTCTAGATCAAATGAACAAATGCTAACTTAAATAAGACAATCTCATAGCCCTCAGTTAATTCCCAAAGTAGAGGACATTTATAGGCTCAAAGTCTCATGCACGAAGAGGAGGCTGGGTTCCATAAAGGAAGAAACCTGCACACTACTGAAAAACTCTATTCCTAATCTTTCCCATCTTCTATGCAGGCCTGTGACATTTTGTCAGGGTATCTGTGTATTTGGAATAAATAATAGGAAAAAAAGAAATAATAAAATAATTAGATTTTTGGCAACTACTGGACACTGTCTTTGAACTGACATTAAGTCTGGGAGACCCAAAACATTACTGTGATCCACTGGTTAGAGATAAGGTCTTCTGGAAGTCATGTATTCAATGCAGTTTTACTTTAGAAGCAACTCACAGTGGATCCAAAATTATCTTGAGCTACTGTATTTCTCTATTTCAGAATATGTTATTGGAATAAGTACCCTCAGCAACAGATGAATCCCCAAATCTGAATAAAATAATCTTCTTAATTCTCAAAGAACTCATAAACTAAGAAATGAGACGATTTTTTAATCTGTGTACAATAAAATTATATATTGTAAAATATTTATTAATTCTTAAATTTGTTCTTAAACTTGTTATATAAGTTTTTTAAAAACATAATAGAGTGGCCTAATTCCCCTTGAAAGTGTTTAATGACATAGATCATCTTTTTCCACTGATCATTATATGGATTTGTTCGTTCTCAATTTCTTAGGCGTTTCCTGACCTATTGTTGTGTTTCAATTTTTTCTTATCTGCAATTAGTTTTGCTTAATTTTTTTTTTTCTGTGGAGGAATTAAATGTGATTTGAGCTTTATATGATTGTCTAATGGATTGCGTTTCCTGCTGTCTTCATTTGCTTGGCAGTGTGAGAAAAAAGAAGTAAAAGCATTTGATGAAAGAATTCTAACAATCATTTCATGTCCTGAAAAATTTTGACCATCCAAGCCTTCAGACTTTCTCATTTCTCAATAGTAGTTCTGTCAAGGACTTTAAATTCACATTCAAATTTCTTTCATATTGAAAACACCAATAATCAGCTATATAATTTGTACTAATAGCCTGATAAATCTCCATATAATAATTTTTAAAGGTGATTCTTCATTCACAATTAACCAGTACATCTAGTAATTTAAAAAAAAAATACTTGGCAGAACACCCCCAGATACTTCATAAACTCTAGATGTGCCACATTAATACAAGTGACTAGTTTTCTTCTAATCCATCTTGTTGGACTGGTGAAATTCTTTTTGTCTCATGTGTTCACACAGACACCACCATGAGCTACAGAGGAGAAAATATATGTGCTCAGATGGAGAGCCATTTTTACAAAATTTGCAAAACTCCTAATGGGCAATTTATTGGCTGTCAATGCTCAATTATAACACGCTGAGACAGAGCTTCCTAAAACCAAAGTGCACACATTGAAATCTCTTGTGCCCAAAGAGTGTCAATTATCTGGTAAGGTGTATTTACAAAGAAGTTTGCCTGGATCATATTACAGTTGGCCTTGTAAAGGTAGAACTCTCACTACAATAATAAAAATACGGGAACATTAGAAATGGAAGAATGTTCCTGGTTATTCTTTTAGTGATTCTACAATTTTATGTGACATTTCCAAAGGATACCTAAAATACATAGACAAGACAGTTAAATTTGTAGTCAACAGAAACAGTTTTTGAAACTGGACTGTACATTGAGTGCCATCTAAAATAGACCAGAATCCAGAGGACGTATGAAGTTCTTTTAAATTGCCTTTGACTTCATGCTGATTGTCTCTGGGGTTGCTGATGAATTACCATTGCTCTTGATTTGAGCCTGATTGGGGAATTTATTACATGGGTACCCATAAAGATGGATGCAGTCCTGCATTCTGCTAAGCTCTTTCATTCTGCTAGGGAGCATTTCCTTTAGCAATGGAAATGAACATTTTTGTTCAGCTAAAATATCATTAGGGAGAGAAGAAAATGAAAAGTGTGCCTTTTACTGCCCCCTGTTTGTTTAGAGAAGAGAATATGGACATTAAAGTTAATCGCTAGTGTGGAATGGTGGATGACAGTCTTGGAATTCTGGTGACAAGAGTCTTGATTTGAATTACCATCCAGTCGTTATTATCTTTCTGATTAGGCAAGCTCCAGAACAACTCCAAAGTTTTACTTTAGTAAAATATCTAGACCTGTTTTCTACTGTTTCGAAGAAGATTTAATGAGACAGTCTGTTTAAGTTGCTTAGCATGGTGATTGTCAAACTATAAACCCATGTGAACAATTATTTATGCTCTTTGAATCACAATTCAGTTGGGATTCAGCTAGGTAAACTTTGCTTAGCATATTTACATTTTCATACCTGTTTCCTTATCGGTAAAATGAAAATATCTAGAAAATTATTTTGAGAATTAAAGTAGTTGTAAAACACCAAATGTTTGCTACATAAGAGTTAATCAATATCTACTAGTTGACTCATTTCTTTGTCTTGCTGCAAGTAGCAAAAACAAGTAACAAAACATCAACAGGAACAATTATTATCAAATACTTCCCAAGTGCCGGTCTCTATATATTATAAAAAAGACAGCCGCCCCCCCTTGTGCTTTAAGTGAAATGATACCATGGATCATTGGTGTGGATTCACAGTTCTGTCACATTGCTGGGTTGCTCTGGCTTTGTGTTAAATAATTTGTAGCTTTTGCTTTGGGCCCATGTGTAATGGTTTCTGTGGTATTATTTCTCATTTGCCCATCAGGAAGAAATCAGTTGTTTTCTCTGTGATATCTAGTTTCTGATAGAAAGAAAGTCAGATTGGATTTAAAGACTTACTGAGGTTATGTGCCTTTCTGGAATTTGTAGGTGAACTTTCTACCTCTACAAAGGGAATTCTTAAGTGGGCCCTAGAGAGATTCACATGGAATGTCAATAGGACATCTCATTGTCTGCCACACAGCAGGAAAAAATGGGATGCCTCACTGGGTTCTCAGTACAATGTACAACATAAAGTTTTCATTTTCTATGGCTCGCTGGATCAAAGAGGAAAATTATTAAATCCTTATGGATAGGTCATTTCATTCAAGATTTTTAAGTAATCATTTTAGGAAAACATTCCTTTTTTCCATTTCATGGCAATAGTTCTGTCAAGGACTTTTAATTCAAGTCCAAATTTATATCAGATTCTTTTAAATCCAATTAAACAACAGCATTCTGTGTTAAAAAGAACACATTCAGATGATTGATTTCTTTGCAGTCACCATCCTCCAGAACTCTGGGCTGTCTGTAAGGTTAGAAAACAATGGATTGATTCAGTGTATCTGGGCACTTAACACAGAACTTTAATAAGAATGTCCAGAATTGCCATTAGAAAGGGAGCTGCCATTTGTTTGCTCATTTCCCAAGAGCAGAAAATCTATTGCAGTGATTTGAATAAGTTTCAGTGAAGTACGGGAAGGCCTTGGATTCATGACTTCCTTTTTGGGGGCCAAGATATCAATTTGCCAAAATAGTTTATTTTAAAATAACTTTTATATGTTATTTTGCTTTGACAAAAGAAGATGGAATTTTAGATGACTAAGTTTCCCACCCTAGGCTCTCTTAGGTTTTAGATTTGGTGAAGCTAAATGAATTGTCTAAAAATTTGCAATTTGGATCATTGAAGTGTATTCTGAAGCTCCTCTTTTTAGTTTTAGATAAGATAGTTGTTATTTTTATTAATTAGTATAAATCATATACAATTTTTCATTTACTAAAAATAAGAATTTTTTTACAAGAAACTTGTCATAATGCTTATATTTGATTCAGTTTGGTGAGTGTAGATATGTAATTTAATCCTTCTGAGACCCTGTAGCTTTATTTTTCAAATAAGAAAATTTAGATAGATGAACTCTATGTCCCCTTAATTTCTAAAATTCTAAAAATGTTTGTCTTTTTTATTTCTTTGACAGTATAACTTTATATCATTTAATACTTTTGAACATTTGCTTAGGTGAATGATGTATCACTTTGTAGACTGTATTTTTATTTCTACATCAGTTTCTTTATTACATTAATTGTGACCTTGGGTATTCACTTGTTTTTCCTAAGTTTGCAAAATCTTAATGTATAAATGAGAAATTTTCACAGTCATCTCTGAGGATCCTTTCACTTCTAATGTTTTCAGTTTTTAGTGTACAGTTGTTGAAATTATATAAAGTACAGTATAAAGTGTGTATATTACTCAATATAGTAATAGATACTGTACTAGGTAAAAAAGATATCTACCCTGGAGGAAATTTTGGTATTCATTGAATGAGATTTATAGGCTTCATAAAAATCAGTGAAATTAAATATAACATGTGCGGTTATTTTCATTTTTGGAGAAGAGAAACCATGAATTAAAAAAATTCAATATTGCATAATGAATAAATTTTGAGTTTCATTAGCTTTTCTGTCATGATACCTCCACAAAGATAAGTTGTTACCTCATCCTTTTTATGTCTTACACTTACCATGATGCCTGACCAGACTATTGTAACCCATTGGGTAGATATTTCTTGAAGAGATCCCATTTAATATCCATAAAAGCAATTGTATAAAAGACAAAGAACAGTAATTATAAAGGAGAAATTTAAGAGTTTGTGATAAAAACACATTAGTGAAATTGGAATTGTAGGCTGGTAGGTAACTGAAATCAGCAGTAATGCAGAACATCAAGAAGTATTGGATCCGTTATGTTAGGAGATTCATCAATGGTAATTGGCAAAACTGAGCAAGGAAAAAAAAAGGAAGGAAAGAAGGAAAGAAAGAAAGAGGACAAAAAGAAAAAGATAAAATGATCCATATTCTAAAATCACTAAAAGTTGAAGGCTTTTCCTTGTGTGATCATAAAAAGAGATCTGGTATAAGATGGCATAAATTTTTAAGGGATGGGAAGTTATTGAGCAATGGTGATGAAATAATAGTTCAAAAGTAGCATATCACATATTTATTGAATGAACTGATGGTAGGTAGCTGCATAGATGATAGAACACCACCTTTCATTTAATTTCATGACTCTTAAGGCAAATGGTGCCACAGGAAAATCAATTTTTTACTTAAGATGTGTAAATCAAACAAATGATTGTTCATCAGCTAGAAACTAAATAAATCATGAATGGAGTGGAACACTGCTACTGCTGGTCCAGAAGATCAGCACAGAGCGATAGAACTGAACTGAGAAAAGGTAGGACTGACCCATACTGAGAAAAAAAAATTACAAAAGGTTTTTCATAGAGTAGAATTGTAGAAATTCTTTGAGATAATCCTGTTAGCAGAAGTAAAAAAGTCATTTTTTTGCAATGTTTCTAGCATTAACTACATCCAATTTTCCAGTTGGTATGGGTATGTTGTTCAGATTTGTCTCTTCAGTGCTATATTACTATTGACTTACCTTTGAAACTTAAGAAGAAAAAAACTTTACAAAGTATCTGTTCAAAAGGTCATCTCTAGCTAATGTTTTCATAACTATTCTACCATTTAAGATTTTTCCATTTAAATAAATAGAGAATTGGGAATATAATTATATAGGTAGGGGTATTGGATTATAAAAACTGAAGTGTATTATGACCTATGAGTATAACGTACAATTGTGGGATTTTTATTGTTGTTGAAAATAACAGTAAGTCAAATAAAAACATGGCTTATATTTGAATTACCTTTTTTTTCTCCTAAGTATTTATTCAATGCTGAAATGTCTGTTGAGTATTTTCTATCAGGCAGATTTTACACTGGGTTCCAAAGACATGAAGGTAAATAGCACTAAATTCTTGCCTTCAAGAATGAGATATTTTGGTAGTGACGAGGAACCTGAAGGAAATGGGTATATAACTTGTGCTGTGAGCGCTGGGGAAGAGTAAGATATAGAAGAAGTATGTTTATTTCCCTGAAGATAGCAAGGAGAACTTCATGGGGTAAATGTGTCTGTTAATCATGACTGGTCAACTTCATTGGATTAAGAAAAGCTTAAGAGATTAGTAAGTGTGGGTGCATCATGGGAGAGAGACCTTGGTACTATATAGGGTCCCATTCCAGTTCCTGGGCATTGCTGTTCCCCTGCCCTGCTTCCTAGCTGCCATAAACTGAGCTGCTTTGCTCCTCCACGCCCTTCCCCCATGACGTTTGTGCCATGGATCCCGCTCATGGTAGAGTGAAGGTGTTAGCCAGTTAAAGCTCTCCTCCTTTAAGTTGTGGGTGTTGAGTATTGTGTCCAGCAGTGGAAGTCCAACTAGTATAGGAACAATACATCAAGCTTGGAAGTCTGAGTAGAAAGTCACCAGACAAACTATAGCCATTTCAGAATGAGCAAGCTGCATGTGAGAAGTCCTGGGCTTGTGAAGCAGCACATTATGTTCAGAACACTACAGGGGATTGATTTGCTGTTTCTGAAAGATAACAACAGAAGATGTCACTCTGTATATTAGGCAAAAACCAGAAAAGACTTTCAGCAAGGTTAGGCTCTTTCTTGCACTTCTATAGAGTCTGTTAAGAAATCAACTGCTTATTGAATCAAGAGAACATAATTGAAGGTCTTTGAATAGGAAAGGTTTGCATTCACATTTGGTTGTGTCTTTTATTTTAAACATGTTGGTGCCAATAAGGCTGACTCCATGGATGCTTTGAAACTACACCAACAGAGTCAGGGGTGGTGAAATAAGCCCAGTGCCTGAGAAGATGAGTACATTGATGATGGAGAGCAGAAGGTGATTTTGAAAGCTATTTAAAGTAAATATGTTGTGCTGACACTGAAATATCAATAGCTCTCATACAGGATCTGCCAAGGAGAAAAGAATGCATGTAGCATGCTAGACACAACATGGATAGAAATGCTGCTTTCTGAGCATTTTTCAGTCAAAAGAATCTAAATCCTCTATCAGTATTTGATTGTTTCCAAATTTAGAGAACTTTTTATACAGTTATCTTCATGATGTCACTATTTGTATGTTGTTTTAATGTCTCATAAAGAGATGTCTTAGCACTTTCCTGTAATTAAAATACGGTAACAAATCCTTTAATGGTTGGTGATATATTTAAACGAAGAACACTAGAAGTGCTTTGGACCCTAGCAGGATATCAAATAAGGAAATTTCACATTAAAGTGCCTATTGCTGCTAGCCTTCTTGCTGCTTTGAGAATAGTTAATATTATTGCTTCTTTAAGGAGACATGAAACTAGGCAAGTTAATTCCCCCAGCTAATTTTCTTGTACATTTGACTCAGTGATGCAATACAATTAGTTACATTGCATCGAGTTGATCATTGATTTATTATTCTTTTGTGGTGCTTAAATGCTCAGGTCTCATTGTGACAGCTATTGACACAGTATGTCTTCATTTAAAATAGATTGTCCATTTGTAGCACAGGCTTTTCTTTTCCAACACTCATGGGGCCTACCTTCTTCATAAGTTCTTCTAATGTAAGTTTGCCTCTTTTGTCTGCTTAGCTTTCGAACCTTTGGTCCATGTAACACCTTGGAGGTACAATGAGAAAATGAAATTTTATTGTCGCATGCTGGATGAAACTCTACTTTTTAAATTCATACATCCAAACTTCATATTTTCTGTAAGACCACATATTCATGTCATACTTGCATAATTAAAAATCTACATGCCATTTCAAATAGTTTATTGAAAAAGGCACTGTAAACTTTCAAATACTAAACCAGTAAAATGGGTATAATCATTATACTAATCAAGTTCAATGGTGATTTCTTAAATGTAGCAGAATTTTCTATTTACCCAAGTATATTTCATTTGTGTGACTCATTATATTGGCATGGATATGCTTGTTTCTGTTACTGAAACAATAGGAGCACTACAAAAGTTAGAAAGAGGTTTCAAGTAACTATGTTATCATTTAAAAGGACATCAAGATGGCAAACTGTTTCCAAATGATACTCCTTTATGGGAAAGGAAATGCTTTCAATGAGAATTTCAGCCCAAGGAGGAAACTTGTCTACAGGAATTGTTTTGCTCTTGGCTACTTTATTTCCTCTTGTAGCTTGAGTCATGGGGATCACTGGGGCTCATTTTAAAGTCCTTATTTATAGTTTGTTTGTGTGAAGCATGTGTCAAGTACCAGCCCTGTGCTATGCTGGATTCCCAGTGAGGCTAAGAAGCAGGCTTGCTTTTGAGGGGCTCGGATTAGTACTGGGATGATTGCAATTTAGCAGGGCAGAAGAATACAAAGGGAATTGGGTAATCATACAAAAGGAGAACACCTACTCTCATCTCCTTAAATCCTGTTTGATAGTCAGGATCTAGACCTTTGGAGGAGATGAAGAAACAAGCTGAGAGGAAGTAAAATGCATCCAGTGGAGAAATGTATTTTCCTAAAAAAAGCACCAAAGAGCCATGAATTCAATAATGAATCTGAAGTGAAGTAAAGTATACAGTACTTACAGAGGGAACGTTGTTCATGTAACTTATAATAAACCAATATATAGCATTCTTATGTAAAATATATCTATTTTTGGTGGAAAAGCTCAAGCTCCAGTCAGTTAAACAAGCATTACTACATGCATATTCTCTCCCTTTGGATCCTTAAAAGTTGAGTAAATTTCATTCTTTGCATAATTCTGAAAGCTTTTTCTCCAAAGAATCATTTCCCTTCAACTCCCACTATATAATTCTACCTTTCCTAATGCATTACCATGAATAGGTTTTATTAGTAACCAGAACTTATTAGACTCAGTGACAATCAAGGCATGCAAATTACTCTGTGCTTACAGGCCTGGGACCAAAACTGAAATTAATTTCAGAGTGAAAAGTTCAACATACAGAAGGCTTGAAGAAAATTTCATAAATCATAATTCTTTTTATGTTATATTTTTGCATGTTGCTTATGGTAAATTCACTGAAGGAAATGGTATGATTTTCCAATAAAATCTTTCTCTTGTTTGCAATGAGTCTAATAATACAGTAAAACTCAGAAATAATTTTAAAAATGACAAGTAATTGAACACAACTCCAAATAATGTGCCACAATATAATCGATTGCTGATGTATTGAGCAACTGTTACTTATTTGGTACTGTTCTTATTATGTGTAAAGATGAATGAAAAATAAGTGGAGCTAGTAGTAGGGTGTGTGCACATGCATGTGTGGGAGAGAATGCAGGGAGACTGGGGAGAGAGAGAGGGAGGGAGAGAGGAGAGAGGGAGAACAGAGAGAGAGAGCAGGAAAAGTGTCAGGTGTCAGCAATAGAAGAAAAACCAATCCCTTAGTTTATTATCAAGAGCTATCTGCTTAGTGGAGACTGAAATGTAGGAATCTGAAAAGTTCTAGATCAATATATATGTGCTAAAGTAATTGAGAACTTTTATTTAACAAAGTAGTGATGTTGGAGCCTGCACAGAAATTTGTCAAAGAATTTGGAAATCTAAGCTGAATTTTCCAAAAGTTCTGTACAAAAGTCTTTTAAAGAGGAAAAGAAATTGATATCTGGTGACCGGCCACAAGCCTTGGGTCTTTCTCGCTTCACTAAATCCTTTCTCTGGTAAAGACAGCAGTGAAGGGCACCAGGGAAAGGGGATGAGAGTGAAGAGGCAAAGGTGGCATGAAAGTCTGTGATTGACTGGATTTAAAAAGAAAGATAGCTTATAAGTAAGACAGTTGTATAAAAGTGACTAGAACCTGGAAGAATGTAATCTTGAGAAAAGGAAAATGAAATCCACTTTTAAAAATGGGCAGCAAACACAGAGAAGGTGAGGGTAGTCAACAGGAGAGGGACTTGGTAATTAGCAAGGAAAGGACCACCTACAACTTCCTTTAGGTCTTGAATATTCTGCGCCCCAAGGAAATATAGGCAGACAAAATTTACCTGCATTGTTGATACCACTGTGGGTAAAGGCTTTGATTAAGCTGTTGGATAATCCTCCTATTTGCAGTAATTGTGCTACAATAACAAAATCCCTTAGTCTGAGTAGTTTAACCACCAGAAATTTATTTTTCAAAGAAAACAGCCTCAGGACAAGGGGCCAGCAAGGTAGGATTGATTCTGAAACCTCTTCTCTTGTCTTGTTGGCAGCTGCCATTTTGCTGTAGGTTTCTATGCCTCCTCTGTGAACTCCCAGGGAGAGAAGAATCAAGCTCTCTGGTGTCTCTGTTTATAAAGCTCTTCATGGTCCCGTCATGAGTTCCTTAACCTCTTGACTTCTAACCCTTATAACCTCTCGAAGGTTCCACCTCCAGATATCAGCACAGTGGATCTTAGGGCTGTAATACCTGAATTTTGCATTGATAAAGCATTTGGTCAGTAACAATTCCTCCATTTGGTATTCAGGGTTGGAAAGGAGCCTTCCAAAATAGGCCCTTGCTAGAGTTGCCAAGTAAAATTCAGGTCACCCAGTTTAAAGTGAATATCAGATAAATCACAAGTAAAATTTTAGTACAAATATATACCTTGCAACATTTTTATCATACTACTAATAAAAAACTATTGCTTATTTATATGAAATTAAAAGGGAACTGTGCAGCTTGTATTTTTATTTGCTAGATCTGGCAGCTGTAGCCCCATGTTTGTGGGTCAAAAGCATTTGCTGGTTTAACCAAAGATTCACTGGAAGCCAAGAGAGGTTCAGAGAACTGGCTTGGGACTGGGCTAGCTCTAATCTCTCTAGCAATATAAAGTGATGTATGGATACTATAATGATTTGCTGAGTCACTGAGACAGGGATTTTGTTGTTGTTCTTTTTTTGAGATAGGGTCTCACTCTGTCATTTGGGCTGGCCTTGAACTCACTGTGTAGCCCATGCTAACCTTGAACTCATGGAGATCCTGCCTCAGCCTCCTGAGTGCTGGGATTACAGGCATGCACCACCACACATGGCTGAGATAGTGATTTTTGAGTTTCAGTATTGGCCAGGCTCATTTTTCCTCCATCGTTTGGTCATTAGAAAGCTTGAAGAGTTGGCTGTGGGTACACTTATCTTAGAGACATGTCAAAAGTATTTCTCTCTTAAGTGGCTTAGTGAGAAGGGCCAGCCAGGCCTGTGTTCAGGTCCACTGCTCTGACAAGGTCACTGTACATGCAGAAGTGAGGTGGTTTTTTCATTTCCTCAGGACCAAGCTCTGAGTTAAGGAAGAAGTACAAGGAGTCAGAGAATAGATCTATGTTCAGGTTCCTCTGATGCTGTCCTGGGACTTGGAATAGTTGTTAACCTTGCTAAACTTCAGCTCTCTTAACTCCCAGCTGGCATAACAGCACATCCGCTGTCCTAGATTTGATTAATGGGATGACAGTCATATCCTGAAAGCACCTATTGTATTGCCATGCTTGGTAACTTCCCTCACATATTTAACCCTACAATACCCAGGGGTGTTGAGTGCTTTGTTATCTGTAATTGACAGTGTAGAGATGGAAGTGTGGCATACTGAAGTAACTTTGCAGGGGTATATTATTATTCAGTGTGAATTATTGTACTTGTTTTTATCATTATACTAATCATCATCATTATTTTAGTGTGCTTAGTAAAGACCCAACAAGGCATAATCATTTATTTAAAAATTCCATTTTTTAACTGTTGGTTTGCTGCTTAACAGTTTGGAACCTCAGACTGTCTTGGTGAAAAAAAAATAGATTGAGCCTTATCTAATGTGAGAATGGCTTAATTGCCACATTCTGTCAGTTATTTTGTCACAAAGATAGGCAACTTTGGAGAGAGCAGAAGGAAAACTCTACTCTCAGTCATTCTCAGTGTATTCCAGTTACTATGAAGTCATTGACATGTTAGAGTCATTCAGACCTCATCAGAGCATAGGAAGTGGGAAGAAAATGAATGAAAAAGGGTTGACATTCAATTTACAGTGCTAAAGAGTCTTCGTCATGATTTCTCCTCATTTTGAAGCATATTGCCTCTTTTCAGATTGTATACTTCCCCTTGTTATGTGCGACAAAGGTTCACATCATTTTCTAAGACTCTGGTGAAAAAATGAATATCATTTTCAAAGATTTTGACATTGACATTTTAAGAGTCAAATTTCATATCTACTAAGATATGAAATATGTCAACTGTTTGGTTATTCCAGATAATTTATTTTTGGCTGACATTTAGTAAAGTCTTGTAGTAAATTATGAAAATTTAAACAAGACAGTGTGAATTATGGATCACCCGTTTCCAGGTTAAGAATGGATGTTAAAGGTCATCTATTCCTCCTGCACTTGACCTCACAGTAACCCTTTCCCCTAGTGTACAAGTACATAATAATACAATATCTTTTTTCTTTCACTTAAGTTTTGTAAATGGAAAAAACAAAGTTTCATTCAAGAAAATATGCAATAAGAAAGCTTTATGAAAAATAACTTCCTCTATTCTCCCAAAAGCCACACGAACTAAGTATGTATTATTTTCCTTAGTTTGTCTATTAGGAGACTGACATGTGAATACAAGTCATCTGCATTGGTTAGTGGTGGTGTGTGTTGGAGGCAGGATTTGATCTGATCCAAAGGTTTGGGTTCTGTCTGCCACAGTGGTATCTGTCACTTCTCCGGGGAAAAAGGAAATATTGAGTGCTGTCTCCCCTGAGCACTCTAGGAGACTGGTTATTTCTGCACAGACTCGAAGCCTATATGGACATATACAGGAGCCTCACGATGAAGGAGCAGAATTTATTAAAATTCCTCTCTGTCTCTGTGAATACTCTAAGTCAATCTGAACACTGGTTCAGCAGAAAGACATTGGCTAAGCAAAGGTGCTTCTTCTCTATTGTGGCTTGTAGGCTGCAGAATCCTAAGCCTATCCAGAACCAATACAAGGATTTTTGTCAGAGGCTGGAAGGAGAATTTAAATTCCCAGGTGACGCTAAATGTAAAACTAAAAACTAAAGCTTGAGAATCATCATATGCTCAAGGACTAGGAATGAGAAACAGATGAATTTTGTAAGTGGCCATTCTGTTCAACAATTTTCTTTCTTTTTCCTTGTATGTTTATGATACATAATAATTACATTCATCTTGGGGAACTGGTGTATACACATATTGCATCTTAATCATTTTTACCTCGCCACCCTCCTCCCATTTCCACAAAATCTGCCTCTCTGATTCCTGTCACATTTATTTTGCTCATTAAATTATTCATGTTTTGGGTTGCTCATGTATGAGAAACCATGTAATATTTAACTTTCTGTCTGATTTATTTCACTTATTACTCTTACCATTTGTAAATTATTGAGCTGGGTTTTGTAGGAACAAAACATAAATGCAAAACCCTCACAAGCAAAATACCCTTTCATAATCCTTATGTTTGGTACTTTGTCAAGAATCTTATTATTCACTGTCTGGTCAGTTCATACGTGTCAGTAGTAAGATTTGATCTGCAGATAGAGTTTACCATCTACAGGCCTCTCAACATTTCTGAATCCATTTTCTTAATCTTTAAAACAAGGACCCACGTTGTCTAACTTATAATATTTATGACTTTTTGTTTTCAGATTAAGTCAATGGAAAAATATAGCTGAAATGCTTTGGAAACTAGTATTGTGTAGAACAGAAGGAGCGACTTGCTGCTAATGCTGTATTTGGCTAAGATTAAACTTCCTCAATCCCATTTCAATTATAGCATAAGCTCTATCATATTGAATGTTAAATACTTATACAGAAATATGAATGAGTAAATGTTTTCACCTATTGCGTTTGAAAGTTTTCTTGGTTATTAAGTTCTGAGGAAGAACAACCGAAATAAAAATTGCGTCATATTCAAAAATTGATTTGATTTTTTTCTAAGTAGAACCTACACTATAGTTTAGATATAATCTTCGAGATCTCCACTTGTGACATGAAATTCACTTTGACCATAACACAAATTATTTTTAAACTTTATAAAAAATTGATGATGACTATTTAGACTATGCTTGGTATTTCAAAAGTTAAAAAAATGAAGAATTCATTTATTCATAAATTGGGTCCATATTTCAACTATTAAAAATATGTTCCTTTATATGAAGGAGCCATGTCCCACTGATATAAATAAACATGTTCAATTAATAGATATTATGAATACATGGTTTGATTTCATAAAAAGTTCTACATAATGACTCAGAGGCATGGCCATCACTCACAGCTGAAAAATGGGTCGCCATTTTTATATTACCCTGAACCTCAGAGATTTTTGGTAGGAAAGATGAGCACCTATATTTAATAAAATTGTTTTCAATTGGGGTAGAATTGCATACTAGCTGGTCAAAATGTGATGATACATTATGACCTCAGTTAACATGTTTGTAGAGGGCTTTCCTCTCACCCCAGAGATAAAAGCACTTTGATAAAGTCATTAAAAATGAGTAGCAAGAAACTTTTAATTACACATTATTTGTACATCTGTGAACAATTACCTAGCATTTGCTACCTGGGTGACAGTGATTAGCAGAGAGCCACCAATGGTTCCAGGGTATACAATGCATCTTTAATGTGAGTGAAGAATACGAGAACCTTATCTGTGTGAAGACAGTAATGAGGAGCAAGTTTGTCATCATTCATACCCAAGTCTCAAGGTTCATAGCCTCTAAGTCCAAGGAGTGCTACCTGCCAATGGCAGTTCCTAAACAGGAAGAAGATTCGTTTCGATTCCACTTAGTTTTTCTTTCATTATCTTATAGGGATTTATGCCCTCTTAAGACATTATAACTATTTTCTTTCTGCCTGCTTGTACAATAGATTGAAAGTGCTGGCCCCAGTCTCAGAACATACCTGGTTTTTCACAACGGATGAGCCAGTTTCCTTTGAATGAAGTACCTCTAGTGGAACAGCCTCACCTCTGTGTGCCCAAGTGTTTTGGATCCTAACAGACCCCGTTTATGCCTGTTACTCTATTATCAAAAACACCCTTGGCTTCTTTGCATATTAGAAAAAGTAATGAGGCAAAGTTATGACACATTTTCCCATGAAAAGCACCTTCCAGGGAAAGAGGCAACTGGAGACTCAATTTGAGAAGCCTGGGCAATGTGAAGTGTTTATCTAGGGGCCACAGTCTGAGCATGGTCTGAAGACATACACTCTTTCAACTGGAATGGCTTTTTGCCTTTATAATTTGAATTTGAATATCTCTGGTTGAAATATCGATACTATTTGCAACAGTTCTTCAAATTCTCATTTTATTGCTTTCCTCTTGGCCTACTTCACATTCATTGTAGACATTTACCTGTCTTTGCAGCTTATTAACGTGAATCTTGGTTAGATTTTCTGTCCAGAGGCTAGGACATTGACGTAGGTAGGAAGAAGGAGGAGGGTTATCAGTTAAATCACTGGAGTTTTCTCAGGAAAACAAAAATCAGCAAGCAGGTCTAGAGTAGGTGAACATCAGGGAAGAACAAAGAGGGTTAATGGCAGAGTTGGGAGCCAGCCCTGAAGGACAAGGCAACAATGTGCTGAATCTAAGCCTTGAGGACTGCATGATGGAGCCACATATCTTGGCCGCATAAACAGGGAACAGGTAGAGGAACTAAAGCAGGAAGAGGAGAGGAGTCTCTCTTCCCTCCTCAGATTCAGGATAGCTCAGAAGGTTGGGGCCAGTCGGAACACTTGCCAGTTAGCCAGGAAAACCTTTATAAGTTTATCACTGGTGCTATTTTTTTGTTCTATGTAGGTAAGAAGAGTTGAGTATGGTTTCAGATAGGAGGTTCAGAACTCTTAGGGACATTTTCTACTGACTACATAGTTTTTATCTTACCTATTCTTAATAAATTCTACCTTTTTATCTATACTGTCTTTAAAACTTTTTTTTAATCACATTCTAATTCCCACAACTGATTGATTCCTGCTCAGTCATGGACCTACACTTGATCTTAGCCAAAAGGCTGAGAATTGCTCAGTCATGGACCTAGATCCAGCTGTCCCTTGGACCTAGAATGACTGATGCATATTGCCTCCCTTTAATTCCTCAACAAAACATCGAGTACTATGCTCTCTAATTTACTCCATTTCATAATGTAGGTACTGTTATGCTCACTTTGCAGATGACAAGTCTAGATCCTAGAGAGCCTTACATTACAGCTCAATGTGACAGGACTCCTATTCTGAGTCCTCATTATCTGGCCCCAAAGTTGTAATCTTTCTTATGTGCTGCTTCATAATTCTATGCCATGTTTTCCAGACCACATTAATCACTTTGAACTGCTAAATATTGAACATATCTGTCTATTATAGTACTCTACTACTTTTTAATATCTTATTTATTGCATTCTTCATGCTTCATTAGTCTGTGAAAAACTTGAAGTCAGCAACTTATTTTAGTATTCTTCATAGCAGATGATGCTCTGGTTCATAGTAGCTAGATAATTACTGAACAGATAGTGAATAAAAAAATTGCTAATAAGTGTATATATATATTTGATGAATACAATCAACAAAGGGAGTCTGACCTTCCCATCCATGCCTTATTTAGTTTATTTCAGACAGAAGTCACCTACAGTTGTTTGTTTTCTTCTCTTTTATTTTCCTGGGCTCAGAAGGCATTAATGATTTGAACAAGTCCAGACAGAGGTAATAAACAAAGCTGCAATTAGAATTTGGACTGCCTGATTACAGGTCTTGTGAAGCATGCAATACAGGTAACAACTAGGAACTAATCAAACATAGATGAATAGCAAATACTCATCTTCTTCCTACTGTACTTGCTCTAAATCAGTGGTATCACCATGGTTAATATTTGCTTAATCAAGTACTATTTTTAAAAGCTATTTCTACATTAAAATATTTTTTGAATAATCATTTCCAATTTTATCTCATGTTTTAAAATGTGAACTACATTGCCTTTTGTTGTAAATTTCTGACTTTGGGAATGCACATCTAAGCATTAAATGCTGGCTGCATAGTGCAGTGAAAAAAATTCTATAGTAGAGCTTAGAGGAAGAGGTCAAAGGTCTGAGGACTGAGTTCTGCCTCCACTGGTACCCTTTTAGTCATTGAACAAACATGTATTAAGACCCATTGATATACTGGGGTTTGTATCAGTTGGTCATTACATGTAGATAAATAATGTGAGGTCCTGGGGTCATCAAGGTTTAGTAGAAGAAAAAAACAAGTAAAATACTGTAATATACAACATTTGTAAATACATATACGAGGAAGTGGATGAAAAATAATCAAGATGTGTTATGTACGTGTACCCACTCCCCACAATGAATATAATCATGATGTACTGCAAACATGTACTATACAAATAAAAATTTAAAAAGCCAAATACACAGGAAAGAGTGGGAGAAGAAAATGAGAATTCAAACGCCATGAGGAAAGAATGATTGATTAAAAAACCCTGTCAAAGGTACTTCTTGAGCTGAAGAGTCACTAATTCTTTCTCTAGTTTGCTTACCTGCTAGATGAATGTTTCTTAAATTTTTGTTATTTTGATAACATATTTTTTACCAGTCTTAAGTATCCATTTCATATATTTGAATCTTTTACTTGAGTTTTAATTTAATTAACTTGTTGAATAAATAGCAGTATCCGTGAGGTCACAGAGAGGAATTTACTTCTTTCTCTACTACATCAATACTGGATTTGGTGAAATCCTCAGTCCATGCTAGAAGCACTTTCTTATCACAGCAAATTTAAATAATGCTCATCAAAACAAGTATATTCTTATTAAAATTTATTTAAAAATTGTGTGTAATTACCTAAAGCATCCTAGATACTGACACACACAGCCCCTCTCTTTGGAAAGTCCTAGACAAAGTGTCCCTCCTGTCACTAATATTTTAGCTTTCTGTCAAAGGGTTCGTTTTTCAAAGTATTTCCACTGTATTAATCACTTTCTTCATCACTGAGATGTAATACTGGACAGCCACAACTGGAAGGAGGAGGTGTTTATTTTGGTTCATGATTTCAGGAGTTTCAGTCATTTCAGTTGTTTTAGTCTGTGGTTGGCAGGCTCAAATGTACAGATGGCATAGCAGAAGGGTCTGCCGTGGAGAGAAGCTGCTCAAATCCTGGTGGCCAGGAGGCAGAAGGAGGAGGAGATAGGCAGAGAGAAATGCCCTTCCTGTCCATCATGCCCCTGCCAAGCAGGCCCTGCCTCCTAACAGCACATTTGGCTCCTGAATTCATTGGTGTGAACCCACTGGGGAGGACAGCACCCCAGGGTCCAGTCACCTCCCAGAAGCCCCACCTCTGAACTCATGGGTTTTGTAGAGAGCATTCAGGTTGTAAACCATGACAGCCATGTTACAAGGTAAGTGATTCAAATTCACAGAAGCCTCAAGGAACAGGTAGCCTTTTCTTTGATGCCCCCTAAGATTTTGCTGACTGCAGAAAGAGAAATTAAAACAAATGAACAGGAGTCAAAGTGGGAGTTGGAGGAGCCCCGACCTACTGAGAAGATCAATTTCTGGACATGTTTAGTAAGACAATAGAGGGTTGAATAAAAGTTTTTCTGTTGTTTGAACATAGAAACTTTTTGTAAATGTAAATACTGGGTTAAGGAGAAATAGGAGATATTAAAGTGAAAAGTAATTAAATCATTGTTAAGCTCTGGTGCAGAATAATTATTCTATAATTTATTTATGATGCACTTATGATTTAGTACTTAAAAATCTGAAAACACATTGAGGTTGCATGTGTATTAGAAACAAAGCTATAGCACATTAGGGAAATTAAAGGAGAGCGTATGTTTGCCAATAAAATTATACCAATAATTGTTATATTTCCTTCCTTGGCATCATGTTTAAATTTACTTCAGCTGCCATCTTATTTCCTGAAACAGTGGACCACTTTGTTGAGAATTTCACAGTGGAGGAAATACAGGATCGTGGTATATTTGGTAACAGCATATTCAATATTGAATTTTGTATTCATTATTGGTATTTACATTTTTAAAAGACATTTCTCATTTTCTTTTAGGACTGGAAATTCAACCCAAGTATGCTCTGCCACTGAGCTAAATCCTCAGCACTCTTGATACTTTTTATTTTGAGAAAAAAATCTTGCTAAATTGCCAAGTTGCCTGGGTTGGACTCAAATTTGCAAACATCCTGCCTCACTGTCTCTTAGTGCTGGGCTATTCAATGTTGTAATGTAGAACAATATTAATAGATGCCATACTATACAACTTTTCTATGTTGTTTAGGAAGAGGTTTGGGTAAAAATAGGTATAAATTCAAATGTAACTAATAGGACAGCAACTTTCGTTTTATAACTGATCTATTCAGATGTACTTCAGCATCAGGAAAGGTCCTCTCACGTATCCTCAGGCAAAAAATAATTTTAAGAATATGTCACTCTCATATTTTCATTGATTCACTTAAATAAACATTTCAAGCAAGATGGTAGGGTGAGTTTTGTCTCCTGAAAGATATATTATAGTCTTTACTGTTAGTACCTAAGAATGTGATCTCATTTGTAAAGAGGGCCATTAATTAGTTAAATTGATATATCTCTCGCACTAAGATGAAGTAATACTAAAGTACGGTAAGCCCTATGTTCCATATGACTAGTGTCTACATCAGAAGAGAAGAAAAGCAGAGATACCCAAGGAGAATGTCATGTGGTAAGAGAGGCAGGCAGAGGTTTGAATGATGGACCTAGAAGCCAAAGGATGCCAAGGATTGCTGGCAATCCCCCAGGAGCAAGGAAACAGCAAGGGAGGATTCTCCCCTACAGATTTCAGAGGAAGAATAGCACTCCTGATTCTTTGTTTTAGCCAACTGTGCTCCAGAACTATAGGACAGTAAGTTTCTGTTGTTTTAAGTCACCTAGATTGTGTTAATTTGTTGCTACAGCCCTAGGAAAACAATATAGGCAGTAAGGATATATTCAGGAATACTTGTACCCATTTGAAATACAGCAGTGAACAGTACAGGGATAGATTTCTGCACTGGGCTGGTTTGCATTTTGAAGACGATTAGAGGAAAATGTGACAGTATGTCAGCTAGTAATAGTATTGGCTGCACAAACTAGAGGTAGATAGGAGGTGGAATGAATATCTCAATATGAACATTGTGGTGAGATAAAGGTAATACTTGAGACAAAACCTGAAGGTGAAGGTATTTGCTTTTTAAAGATACTGAAGAAAAGGCATTTCAGGGAGCTGGAATCCCTGAGCAGAAAGTCTTAAGGCTGGCATGTGCCCAGTCTACTGGAGGAAGAGTGGACTGTCATGGTGGTCCTGGTGAGCAAGAGGAAGTGTGGAAGGAACTGAGATTAGGATGGAAACTAAGTCCTTTCATTCAGGCTCCTGCAGAATGTTAAGCAAAATGAAATGTAGAGGCATTGGTGGTTAAGGCAGAGGTGCGACATGGTCTGATCTATTTTATAAAAAAAATCACGTGTTTTGAATAGATCATAAAGGGCAAGGATAGCAACCAGAGGACCAAGTCATAGTTTCAGCTGTCCAGGCAAGGGCCAATGACTGCTCAGACGGAAGAGGCATCACTGTGGGGAGTGGGTTAGAATGGTTGGGTTATAAAAAGAGCCAAGGAGATAGAGTCAATAGATTGTCTTGCGCTCTTGGGTGTAGAGTGTGAGAGAAAAGGGTACATATGATTTCTAGAGCTCTATCCTCTAAAAAGTAGCATTGCTGCCATCTAATTTATGGAAACAGAGGTGGAGGTCAAGGATATCTTCTGTCTTGAAGTCATAATTTATCTGTTCCCAGTTCTCAGTACTATATTTAGTTTTGGTGTTTCGTTGTTTAGTGTTAGGTCTGTCGCCTTCCTGATGTTTATTTTTAAAGTTATTTCTGCTTTATTTCACTCTGATCATTAATCTTTTCTGTTTTCCTTTAATTTCTTTTTTTCTATTACTTTGATTTCCATAGTTTTACACTGATCCCCCCTCCCTCCCTCCTTCTTTCTTTCCTATACTCCCATAAACTTTCTAGTTTTTAACTAACTGGACTTTAAGCAGGAAACCCTATCCCATGGATGTGGGTGTATTCAGAAAGACACACCTTAATCATCTATACGTAGTGACCACATGGGTTAGTTTAAATGCAAAGCAAATGAACTCATGTAAGACATATGGGGTAGCTTCAGAGGGTAGCCTATATGTATTTATACCAATGATTATGCTCTTTAAAACCAGTTTGTTGCATGGAGTTTGCTTGTTAATGACTAAGACTGCTTCTTAGAATTATTTCTGCAGGGGCCCTAAAATCAATTCCTGACCTGTTAGCATTTTTTGGTGGGTTTTAATAATGCTTATCTGTAAGATATTTGGATCTCATATATATATACATATATATATATATATATACACACACACACACATTTCATACATATATGTATATATATATGTACTTCATATATATACACATATATTTCATACATGTACATGTGTATTTATATGTATTTCATATATATATATATTTGCTTAAAATTCATTTTTTTCTTTCTCCAGCTGAGATAGAGGAAATAGTTACTAGTGAAGACAGGAGTGTATCTGTTTTTTGCCAGACCTAGATCTGCTGTTCAGGGATTGAGCTTGTTTGACCAAAATATGTCTTTTTAGCACAGCATTAGAGACTAACAAGTTGTGTTTCGTATGCCTGGAAACTTGCACTCCTCTGTCAATTATAGTGCTACCTGAATGAATGCAAAGTGATACTCTAATAATCTTTTTTAGTTTGTATTTATTCTCTCTTCAGCTCAAGGCTGAATTAATTTTCTCTGACCAGCTGGAGAGACAAAAGTATTCATGAGCTGTGCTGGGATCTGTCCAGCTTGGAAGAATGTTTTCCCTGTAGAATATTTTTTCAGAGACAAATGTGAATATATGCCTGAAACAGTCATACATTTAAGCAAGCACATACATTTATGCAAATGGCAAGATCATATTTAATGGTAGTATGTGAACAACAACATAGAATTTCAAGAGATTGTTTCAGAGTTACTATCAGTGTGTTAGCTATCCATTACAACATCCTAAATTATCTTAGAACTTAATAGCTTTTAACATAACAGTAAGCATTAATTATCTCATAACTTATGTGTGTCAGAAATACAGAAGTTCATTATCTAAGCCCAGAGCCTCTCATGAGGGTGGATTCAATTAAGGCCTCTTTGCTGAAGTAGCTCAACTTAGGACCAATAAGTTAGCCCTGGCTGTGGGCTGGAGACCTCAGTTTCTCTCCATTTGAATTTCTCCAGAGGAATGCTCGAAGGTCCTCATGCCTGCTACCAGACTTCACTCATAGAGTTTTCCAAGAAAAAAAGCAGCAGGGCAGAAGCCACAGTACATTCGGGGACCTAGTTTTTGATGTCATAAATTATCATTTCTACGATGTCCCATTAGTTAACACGTATCAGCCTAGGCATAAGGAAGCTGAGTTACTGGGAGCCATGACTACTATAATGAGTTTACTGACTTGAGGAAAAATATTAATTACCTATTAGCAGATGCTGGAGTGATCCTGAGCTGTCAGGCACTGAGGGTTAGAAGGATGAAAACAGGACCTGTATTTTATGTCCTGTGTCTAGAAGTCCTACCAAAGCCTCATGTGGTCATAGGTGGGGCTTTTTCAGAGGTGGCTGGATCTACAGTGTGTGACATTGGAAACGATTCATGGTGCAGTGCTAGGTTCAGGGGCACTGGGATTAAGGGTGTGAGTGCTACCTGCCGTAAGTAGCCTGGATAAGATAAAAGGGGCAGAAAGATGCCATTAAGGTCTCTTTTTGCTTTGCTACCTTCTGCCTGTCTGCCATGCCACCCTGACTTGAAGCCACATGATTATGGACTGAAACCTCTACAAACTGTGAGCTAAATCAACCTTTCCTCTTTAACTTTGGGTGTCAGGTATTTTGTCCCAGTGAGGAGAAAAGTAACTAAGACACTGTATATACATTAACATGGGTTTTTTTCTCCCAAAAGACCTTTGAACAGTCTACTTAATATGTTAATTACTGGACACCTATTGAAACCTTAGAAAATTATTACTTCTACTCCACTGGAAAAAAGACCTTCCTCACATCCCCAAGGCAAGATCTTCCTGTCTTCCTCAATGCTGCCACACAGTGCTCCTTGTGATTTGGACGAAGCAAGCTGCACTGCAATTACTTCTATCAAAGCAGTATGTTTAAAGCCATTGTCTTTGAAAAAAAAAAAGTGACAGTATTATTGTAGATTTTGCTTAATCAGCTTTGATTTTGCATGTCCATTTCTGCTCCATCTATTTGATGAATAATTGACCTGTCAAACACAATAGTAAGCTTTTTATTAGTCATAGCTTATTAGATGGCAATGTAAATTATGCCAATATGGCCTAATTGGTTTTATCAGATATATTCCATCTCTTTAATTAAATTGAGTGTCCACTCCTGACACCCCAAGAATCAGCCTCCGCCTTTGACATTCCATGATATAGTGACATAAGAATTCAGCCCAAGTCAGTGCAATATTATCAGTATGCCAGTTTTCTACACAAAGCTTTGTATTTCTTTTTCACCTTGGGGATGTCCTATGGAATACCACCCAATTCCATTTGTTCAGTGCACATACTATTTCAACCGAACTCAGTCTTGACAGCCAATTTCAGTGTAAAAACAAGACAAATCAGAAAAACTTAATAACTTTAGAAAATCAATCTCCTTTCTCTTACAAAATTAGGATAAAAGTGGAATGTTCACTTCTCACTCTAAGTTGACAGACCTGCATTTCAACATTTTGAGGCACTGTTATTAAGAAGGCAATGATGTCACCTCTGTAATGCACAATTGAAAGGTCTACAATCTCTCTAATAAGGAAAGATTAAACCATTTGAAAAAAAAACATGCAGTTTCTGTCTGTTTACTAAGAAAGCAAACAGTGATGTTGATCTTTATTTTGCATGTAGCACTTGGAGGCATTAGATTCTTCCATTCTTGATCTGCCCACTTTGGCTCCCCAACTGTACCCACTAGGAGGCATGAATTGGCCCAACAGAAGCCCAGTGATATTGTAGAATGTTATTTCCCAAGCGAAAAAAAAATATATATATATATGTATATACACACACACACGCGCGCGTGCACACACACACACATGCTTGGGATTAGAGAATAAAGAGTGAAATGAAGAAAATGTTTCAGTGAGGTGGAAGGATAGTTGAAATTGGTGGGTGTATATTTGAATCCATCAACCATGGTAATAGCTAAGAATTTAAATTCCTTAATTGCTCGTTTACACAAATGACTTCATATTCCTATAATTATTTTTATGTATTCTAAAATACAGGTTCAGTTTTATAGGGCTAAACCCTCTAAGATGAATTTTGAGTTTTTCCTCTGTACTTTTGGGCTGAATTGTGTGACACCTCCAAAAATAAATCATATGTTGATATCTTAACCACAGTATCTCAGAAAGTGACTAAATTTGGGTATAAAATCTTCACCATGAAGCTAAAGTAAGGTCCTTGGGATAAGCTTTAAGGCAGTATCATTGATATCCTAAGAAGGAGATGCAGTGTGGACATGAACACGTACAAAAGATGGTGTGAAGACACTGGGACACCCTCCAGCCTGCAAGCCAAGGAGGGATAGACCCTACTTTATGACTTTTTGAAGGAAACAATCCTACTGACACTTTGATCTTGGTCTTGTGTCCTAACTTATTGTTCCTTAAGCCTCTCTGCCTGTGATTCTTTGTTACAGCAGCACTGGGAAACTGCAGACCATGCTTTTGTGTCTCTGTCCTCCTACATGTGAAACTTTCAGTGTGTTTACTCATTCTTTGAAAATATTTCCCTTATCATACCCATACACTTGACCAATTTTCATCTCACATCCTTTTGCCACCCTTGTATCTGGTGTGTTTGAAAAGGGAAATCACACTGTCCAAAAACTTATCAATTATCTCAAGGGCCTATCCCATCATAACCTGCCACTGAAAAGTAATCTGTAGTCAAATGATGCTGTTATCTAAAGGAGATCCATAATATAGCAGAGGTGGTAGGTATCTACTGAAATGTATTTATCTGAAGGTATAACAGTGCCTGCCTGGCTCCTAAACAAGCTTTACAATGTTCTTGAATTGTCATGCATGACAGTATACTTGGCATAACATGAGGAATACTAGAAATGGGATATATTCTTTCAAATCATATAGTATTAGATTCTAAGTCCAGCTTCATCGGCACCAAGACATTTACTTAAATCCTCTGAATCTCAATGTCTGTCTATATAAAGGGCATAATGAAATCTACCTTAGAGATTTTTATGAGCATTAAATGTAATAACCACAAGAGTGCTTAGGTTAATACAGTACTGGCACACAGTAGGGTGTTCACTACATGTTCTTCCTTGCTCTTGCTTCTGTCTGGAGTCTGTTATAACTGGGTTATTTTTCTGCTGTCCTTATTCCTAGTCAGTGTTCATAATTTAAGTACACATTATTTTCTCTCTTTTTACTATGAGGAAATTTTGCTAAGAATTAACATCTTCATTTTGATTACTTATTGCTCTAATTTTTAAAGATCATTTTCATCGTCACTCATTTTGTTTAGTGTTTTTCTATCTTCAGAATATCTTCAGTTTGAATTAATGAGCTTGCCCTATGCTTAGTTATTCGCTTCCTTGATTAAAACTAGACATATAGGCAGTTCTTGTTTGAACAGAAACATATTAACTGAAATTCATGCAAAGTAAGAAATCAGTCAATATTAATGAATTTCCATTAATACAGTTCTGGTATTACGGCAAGCAAGAACTACCTGTAACTCTATGGACAAAATCAAACTGATACCCTTTGATTTATTTCACTCTATAGCCATTAACCAATTCACAATATTGTTGTCCCTGATTTAAATACACACACACTTTTATCCAAAACATATTGATCCCAACATTCACAACCACATTCTTGTTTTTCTACTGAGACTGATTTAGCCTACCCTTGCTCTTTCCTCCTATTAAACTTACTGCATCCTGCAAGGCTCAAATTAGCAGTCTCCTGGAAGACTTTTGTTGAATTCTCCCAGGCAAGCTTATTTATCTTTCCCCACATCTCCCAGGCCTTAGTGTATCTGTTAATAAAACGAAAGGGATGGATGGCCTTGGACTGGTCAGCTATGGGGCTGCACTTGGCTGTCAGGAAGCATCTGAATCTTGTTGCTCTTCAGTAACCTCTCTTCACTCTTGGAATACATCTCGGCTGTCACAGTGCTCAGAGACACTAAAAGAGCTGCCCAGCCACACTCCTTGATTTTCCATGACAGCCAGGGCATCTGAGGGAAAGAATTAGAACCAAGATGTGTGACAGGTGTGGATCTAATGAAGGAAAAAGAGGCAATGATTGACTGAGTAATGTCCTCCAAAGATGCCAAGGCTGTAACCTCTGGGGCCTTGGCTAGGTTACGTTACCTGGCAGTAGTGACCTATGCATTTGATTAAGAACCTTGATATGGAGAGATAGATTATCTTTGTGGCTTTAATAGAATCACATGGAACTGCAAGAGTCCTGAAGGAAGAAAGACAGATGGATATGGTGTGAGAAGGACTCATATGCTGTTGACACCTTTGAAAATGGAAAAAGGAGCCACAAGCTAAGGAATATAGGCAACTTCCAGAATCTGAGCATGGCTCTTGTCTGACCTTCAGCCATGGGGACCTCTGTCCTACAACCCTAAGGTCTTCTACTCAGCCAACAGCCTGAATGAGCAAGAGAGAAGATTCCCCCCGAGCTTTTAGAATAGAACAGAGGCCCGCCAACACCTTAATTTCAGCCTCAGGAGGTTCTGAGCAGAAACTCAGCAGAACCAATGGGAGTTTTTGGCTTGCAGAAAACATGAGATGATAAATTAATGTTTCTTTAAGCTGCTAAGATTGTGATATTTTATAATGATAGCAACATAAATTTAACATAGAGTCAGAGAAAGTATCAGTTCAGGTACCTCGAATTGCTATGGAATAGGCATTGCCTGAGCCACCTCTGATCTCCACTTCTCAGAAACCTGTTTACTCTGTGAAGAAGGTGGCTACGACACAGTGGGAATTGTTATGTTACTAGCCCACCGCTTTATTATATGAACACTCTGTGTAACTATGAGGCAGTTTTCCTATAGCCTAGGGCAGTGGTGGTAAACAGTGGGCCCTTTGTATCATCACAAGCTCTAAAAGGTTCGCCATCACTGGCATAGAAGAAAGGTAGGCAGCTGTGTATTTGGGAGAAGAGTGGTGCCGTGGACAGTGTCTTGGGTGGAACTCCATGGGCAGCTGAGTATCATCCTTCATGGAGCAGAAGGACTGAGAAATCCAGCAGAATTACAGACAGACCATGCTTATGTGTGACTCAACCTCCACTGCAGGGGTTGCCAGAGAGAATGAAAGACTCCACTGATCATAGGATCTAGTCAGGGCCTTGTTAGTGGTGCCCATCTGATTTAATCCCAGGTTCTCCCCACTCATTCTTTCAGCCTGGCAATCCGTGTGGTCCACATTTGAGGAGACACCGACAACACCTGTTCTCTGCACTTGCAGTGATGAATCTGTGGCAGACACACGGCAGAGGCTGTTATCACTGAAAGCTCTAAAAGATCTACCATCCCTGCTAGGCATTAAGTATATGTAATGATTTCACCTTCTGTTTTGGAAAAGTAGGTGGACATCAGAATTGTTAGCTTTGAGCACTTTATGATGTTCTTCCCACCTTTCCTAAATTAACTCATTCCTTATACAAACCCTCTGAGATAGGAACTGGCAGCAGTATTTCACAAATTAGGAACTGAGGCAGGCAGATGCAGTAGCATTAACCACAGTTGCACATCTAGTATGTGCAAGCACCGCCTGAAGCACCTATGAGCCTTACTTCTTAAAAACCTGTTTATTCCAGGGCCCTGGGATTGAGTTCAGACAAAGTGATTCCTAAGACCATGTTTCTCACAGCTGCTGTGGTGGACAGAAATAAGATTCCCCAAGATGTCCACATCCTAATCCCTTGACCCTGTGAATATCTTATGCTACCTAGATAAAAAAATAATTCTGATTAATTAGGCTGAATCTAAGGTTTGGAGATGTTCCTAGATTATCTTCATGGGCCCATTGTAATCAAAAGTATTCTAAAAAGTAAATGTCAGGGCCAGGGATTTAGCTCAGTGCCACAGTGCCTGCCTCGCAAACGGAAGGTCCCAAGTTCGATCCTGGGTACTGCAAAAATAAACAACAACAGCAACAAAAAACCAATACAAAGTAAATTTCAGAGGACAAGGTGGCACGAATGAGATCAAGAGGGCCGTGATTCACCACTGCTGGCTTTGAGGACAGAAAGGAGCCACAAGTCAGGAAGTGGAGACAGCCACTGAAAGCCAGGAAAGGCGTGGAAATAAAATCTCCAGTAGAACCTCTAGAAAGAAATACAGAACTCAGGCTTACAAGACAAAGATTGGTAAGTAACACATTTTTGTTGGAAGCAACTTACTTTGTGGTAATTTTGTGCAGTAGCACTAGAAAACTAATGCATCTGGTATCTACTGTCCTCAACTCATAGAAATCTCAGCAGAAAACTATTTTAACCTGTACCTGTCCTGAAGCCGTGTTCAAGGCATGTGCTTTGCTGAACATACTGTGTCCCAGGATTACTGCAAAGCCAGGGGGGCAGGTCAGTGGCATAGCACTTGAATAGCATGCAGGGGCCTTGGGTCTGATCTCCAGCACTGCAACAAATTAAAACAAAGTATGATGAATTAGTGTAGTACTGGCTTCAACTACATGTACTCCCGAAGTCATCACTGTTCAAAAATTATGAACCTACCATGGCCAAGAATATTGTTATGGTTGGGTCTAGATGTCCCCGCAAAGCCTCATGTGGTCATAGGCTTGATCTAGAGTGTGAATCTGGAATTGATTCATGGTGCAGTGCTAGGTAGGCTCAAGGGTACTAGGATTAAGGGTGAGTGCTGCCACCCTAGGTAGTCTGAATGAGATAAAAGGGGCAGGGAGACAAGTCTCCCTTGTTGCCTTTGCTGCCTTGTGTGCCATGTTGTTTCCCCTCTGTGATGCTTTGCCAGCCCAGCCTTAGGAGCCAGCTGATTATGGACTGACACCTCTAAGAACTGTAAGCCAAATAAATCTTCCCCTTTAACTTTGGCTGTCAGATATTTTGTCTCAGCAATGAGAGAAAAGTAACTAATACAAATATCTTTTTGGTGAGTTCCTATATCTGAATACACAGCCCCAGTCTGCCCTCCAAATACCACTCTCTGGCTATCAGCTCCTCCATAAGCATGTCCAAAGCACAGGATTCAAAGCTTGGCACATTTCTCATCCTTTCTACATATCTCCCTGTCCAAAGAGATGGTAAATCAAACACACAAGGTTAAATGCCACATGGTCGCTCCTATATGAGAACCCCCCCCCAAAAAAAGGCAAAATAAAAGATAGATAATAGAATGCAGGGAGAAGTTTTGAGAATGACCAAGAGCCGGTGGCAGGGTAAGAGGCAGAGGGAAAGGGAGGGAAGGGGATGCAAAAAGAATGAAGCTATGTTACCCACTCCCCCAGATGGCTGTAATCGTTATGTCCTACAAAAATGTACTAATCAAGAGATGATGGCAAAAGGTAGGGAGATATAGGCTGTCATTGTTAGAACAACAGAGCTTGAGGGAGACTCACTCAGCTTCCATCTGTTCACAGCCACTGGCTCAACTCCTCATTTTTTGATGGTGGTCAGAAATATACAGCTATCTTTGTTTTCATGTGAAAAATTAATTCATGTGGCTTTTAAAACTCTATAAAGTAAACACTTGTAAAGAAGATCTTAAAAATAAGACTGGTTGGGGCTGGGGATGTAGCTCAGTGGTGTAGCACCTGCCTGGCAAGCACGAGGCCCTGAGTTTGATTCCCAGTACCAAAAAAATAAAAATAAAAAAAAATAAAAATAGAATGTTTTTAGGCTCAGCATATTGAATACACCCTGAAGGCTTTTGTTCCTGGCATATGACCCGGAGAGGACAGGACTGAGTCCTCCAAGGATCCTCGATAAGGACTCATTTAAATAATTCATTATGTACCTGTATCAAAACATCACGTGGGGGCTGGGGATTTAGCTCAGTGGTCTCACCGCCTGCTGTGCAACTGCAAGGACCCCAAGTTCAATCCCTGGGACCAAGAATAAAATCAATAAAAAGAAAAACATCGTGATAACCCATAAATATGCACGATTTTTATGAGTCAAATAAAAATAATTTAAATTGACTTGCCTCACTTTGAGGAGGAGCTTGTAGCCTCTGGGGGGGGGAATATACAGTCACCTCTGAGCCATATTGATGACCTATTCTAATACACCACTGTAAACACAGCAAGAGATCAAATGAGGATCCCAGGAGTCTGTTATTTCTGACAAATGTGTCCACAGTGAAACAGATGGTGCTGTCCTTTGGAGAGCTGGTGTTTGTGTTTATGTCATTCCTTGTCTTCTAGCTTCCTGGTTTTTGCAGGGTATTTTTTTCCCATTTTCCTTAGCAGCCCACCCACAAGCCCCTCAGACAAGGGTTATTATTCCGTCCCCAGATACTCCCGAAGTTCTTTGAAATGCTACAGGAGTAATACTTGGGCTATGCTAACTAGATTACAATGTCTATTTACACTGCAAATGTTCTAATGCAATTGGAGATCTAGGGTGAAGTAATTTGACCACTTTGAGGCTTCTGAAATAATTGATCGAAGTGAAAGCTGTTTCCACTCAGCTCTCTGTCTTTTACTGTTTGTCTTTCAATCTCTTTGTCCTACAGTGACTTTCAAAGGAATTGCTTGAATTTGTCTAGATTTAGTGTGCTAAAAAGGAATATCAAAACCTGTTCTGACTTCTTGAGAAAAAATGGCATCCAATTTATTTTTTTTTCGGAAGTAGTCATTTGAAATTTGGATATACTTTAAAATAAACCCCATATATGAAATATATCCAGTATGTGAAATTCCATATAGAAATAAAAGATTAATAAGTCTCTCTATTCATTTTCAAAAAATTCTAGTAGCAAATAGATGTACACTTTTATTTGATTTGCTAAGTTTCCTCTTATACCTGATATTAGAAGAACAAAATGCATTTAAATTACCTAATACTATTGGGTTGAAATGGTTTAAGTATTTTACTCTGAAATCATGCAACTCTGAATAAAAATTCTGATTCCCCAAATTATTGGATATGAAAACATGGGCAGGTTGCTTAAACTCCTTTACTCTTTTTCCTTCAGTTTCTTTACTTATAAATGGAGCAAATAAGGACAAATATCTCCTACGATGATAAATGTAAACAAATATATATATGAATATATATATGTATACCTTTTCCTGGGCAGGTTATATGGCTTTAAGCAAAGATGGAATTTATATCTGTCAACTGAGAATAAAATCAACTTTGTCAAAAAAGCTTTCATTTATCTGGAGCTAATTAGAATTTTAATTCAGGAAAACACAGGCTGATATAGTTTTGAAAATGTGCTCTGAAATATTTTGAAATGGCACCCATGTTTACAGCATTAAACTGTTTGGCAGTTACATCAGTTGTTAGGAATAAGGGTTGGTGCTGGCTGTAGTTAAACAGTCTTATGAGAGGGCCTGGGAGAGGTTTCAGTCTCTTTGTAGTTGGGGGAAAGTTCCCATTGTACAGATGCTCAATACACAGCAATGTTTCAGGAAACTGGGAGTGGGGCCCAGTTCAAAAGCTTGCTGGAATTCAGGGATGGTTTGGAGATTCAGCTGTGATATGTCTAAGATCTGATTAAAAATGGCTGATGGACTTCATTTAAGAATTCTCTACTGGTGAGTTTGAGAACCCAGGCTTTGGGAAGTCTTGTGCCTGTGAGTTGTGTCCCTAAGCAAACAGAAAAGGAGCAGGAATGGTGACTAGGTGTTACCTGCTCAAGAGATTGCTTGATTCACAGTCAAGTTGAGGAGCTCCTGGAAGGAATCAAAGTAGCTGTTGACTGATTCAAAGTTGCTCTGAAGGTGCTGGAGGCCCCAGTCAGAAAAGGACTCCTTGGCTTTGGGGACAGGGTCACTCTGAGCCAGGCCACCCCCCAGGCTGAGCCACAAGATCAAGAAGCCAGTGGCCAGCTTCATCCTGCAGACAGGGATCAAACTTGGGACCTTGTGCTTGCAAGGTGGGTGACGGAACCACAGAGCTAAATCCCTCGCACTTAGTGACTAAGTGAGATCCTATCCAAAAATTAAAAAAAGGGTTGGGATGTAGCTAAGTGTAAAGGTCCTGGTTCAATCCTTAGAGGCCCTTAAAAAAAAAGCAGAATTCCAACGGGGCACAGGGGCCCATGCCTATAATTCCACCTACTCAGGAGGTTGAGGCCACAGGATCATGAGTTCAAGGGCAGCCTGAGCAACTTAGACCCTGTTTTAAAAATAAAAACTGTGGAGCCAGGGATTTGGCTCAGTGGTTCTGCCACCTGCCTTTACAAGTGCAAGGATCTGAGTTCAATCCCCAGTACTAAAAAAACAAAAACAAAAATAAAAACTGTGCTCAGAACATAGTTCAGTGCTCCTAGAGTTCAACATAGTTCAGTGCTCCCAGAGTTCAATCCTCAGTGCTGCCACACACACACACACACAAAACGCACAGCTCCTTTTCAAAAAAGAGATAAAAAGTGCCATCAAAGATAAAAGATACCTTTTCCTTTAAAAAGATCTAATTTGGGGCCAGGGATTTAGCTCAGTGGCACCATGCCTGCCTCAAAAGCACAAGGTCCTAGAGAAGGTGAGCCAGTCCCAGGACCCGGAAGGAAGCTCCCCACCTCCATCTCAGGCTCCTAGGGCAGAGAAGCTCAGCCGGTCCCAGCACCTGGAAGGAAACTCCCCCACTGCCATCCCAGGCTCCTAGGGCAGAGAAGGTGAGCTGCGTGGGCCCCAGAAGCACCACCTCCCATGGAAATGAGAAAACACATAAACAAGCCTCAAAAACAGAGTTCCAGATCACCTACAGCAACCCCAAAGGGAAA
>NW_004624755.1:10579960-10612538 GCF_000247695.1 Heterocephalus glaber
AAGGGAAGGCAAAGGAAGGGGAAAAAAATAAGAACCAAGAGACTTATGTAATGGTACAAGATCCCAATGATGAATGTAACTGTATTTTATACCTATAATGTACCAATAAAGTTAATGGGGGAAAAAAAAAGAATTCTCTACCAATGCTACTTCATTTAGATTTTTTTTCCCCGGACACATCAGTATTGCGACCTTTTTATTTATGTACAACTCAGTTATGTACCACTATGTGCTAAACAATTACCTTAAAATTAAAAACTCAATGTATGCATTGGATAAAACAATTGTAGCTTTCCAGTGACTACACTGAAGCCTACCAATATTTTAATATAAAATCACAAATTTCTATCAATTACTTAATTTCATATTTTAAACTATAGTAGAAGACTCTAATAGAACAATAAATACATTTAAAGATCTCAGGGGCATAAATTTCCTAGATGCACAGGTTCTTAGGTATGAAAAATCAATTCTATAATTTTAAGTACTTATAATTTTTATTTTACTTAATCTTTCTATTTGTGATTTATTATCTTCTCTGAATTTGAAATGTACATTCCTAGTCAGGAATAGCATCACCATTCCTGCTGCGTTTGGTTATTATCAGTCATTCCTGCTAATTCTAATTCTCTTTAGAATTTTCATGGCTACGTAGGCAATTACCTTCCCAAATTACTGAGGTTAGACTCTCTGATTTTGACCTAGCTGGCAGAGTACCTGGAGTCACAGATGTGATAGGCTTCAAACTTTTTAAAGGAGTTGGCCTCTTTGTTGATAGATATCATTTCCAGTCTGCACTTAGATTGAAACCAGGTGAACCACTTGTTTGGATTTTGCATATTCTTCTTTGCATTCATGGCCTTGTATTCTTATTTCTTCCCTTTTTCTCATTCCTTTCTGTTTTCTTCTTTTCTTTATTCATTCCCTTGAAGCTTTATGGATAATCACTAAGTCTGAGTGCATTTCTTTTATCTTTTCTGGCTTTATCTGACTTGATACAGTTATACCTGTACTCAGGTCACTTAAGTGACATAGCGGAGTGATTTAAACTGCAGAACTTATAGAGAAACTGTAATATTAGTAAATGAATGCCCAAATAAACCTATTATCCACATAATGAAGGAGTGATAAAGGATATTTTTAAACTCTTTGGCAGTACCAATAGAGAAGAGACATCATCATGAATCTCTTAAGGATTGTTCTAGTTTTTCTAAAAAATAAATGTATTGCATAAAGGGGCCAAAAAGAATAGATAATTGAATCCAAACTGATATGCAGATGCAAGCATACACTTAATATTTTAAGAAATGTACATAAACATAGTTTTTGTCTCTTAATTTGTTTCATAGAAATTTAAATGAAAAATGCAAATAATTTCATCATAGACTCTTTCATTTATTTATTCTATTAAAAGCATTTAAAAAGATTTTTCCATGTATTGAACATTATATTTTAACTAATCCTTACTCCTCCTTTTTCACTTAATGCCTGCCAGTTTAGGTAAATATATGCCTCTACGAGAGAGAAATTTTAAGATACTCAGTTTCTACCTCAGGAATGTAGTGTTTGGAGAAGGAAATACCGAGAAAATAATATGGAACTCTTTGATGCTGTAACAGAATACATAGCAGCAGAGGCAAAACTGAGTGTGATCAGTGCTGTTTGATGATTTCCTAAGAGAATTATTTCAATCAAATATTGAAGAAGAACCAAAAGCCTAGCAAATACTCAGTGGCCAGGGTTGGAGTACCATACTCCAAGCATAAGGAAGAGCAGCTACAAAGCCACTGGGACAGTCATCACTAGCTTACTGAGCTAGTGTTTTGTGCCAGGAAATGATGAGTTTACAATAGAATGGAGGAGGGATATAGTATATTTGTATACTGATAAATTAGGGCTGAACATTTATCCTAAAGGAAGGCATGAAGAAAACAAAACCCAGTGGTGAAACAGAGATAGATACTGAGCAACCATCTGGGATCTGATGGTGGGATCTGATGGTAGGATCTCTGATAAGGCAACCATTGAGACCTGAGTGAAGTGGTTCATAGCCGCAGATGAGCATGGAGGAAAAGCCACAGGATGGTCCCAAATGCAGAGTCCCTGGCCAAAGCATGAACTTGGCTCACATGAGGATCACAAAAAATATCAATTTGGTTGAAATTATTTGAGTCAGTGGGAGATTTTAAAGAAAGGCACGAATCAGATCATAAGAGCCTTGTAAACCAAAGAATGGGATGTGGATTTTAGTATGTTTAGTGTGAAGTCTTGGAAAGCTAAGCAGAGGATTGGCATGATCTGATTATGTTTTGAAAATTCACTTTGAGGGTGGGTGGTGAATATGTTTAAGGAGTGCGAAAATAGAAAATACCTGTGCAGAGGTGCAGGAAAAGCACACAGTAATTTGAGTTGCCCAAAGCCATGGGCATTAAAGACATTGTACGTACTCCTTATGGCTGACTTTAAAAATTTTATGTATGTGTAGGGAGCAAGATGGAGGTTGCTTTGGGTCAATAGTTAGGGTTCATATAACAAATACATTTTTAGTGGTATGGATATTGAAATTTATTCTTTTGGCAATGTGTATGCATTAAAGTGTTTTAAGGAGAAAAGAAAAGCACAGGATGGTCTTAAAATTGTTCAGGCTACAGGACTTTGAAGAAGAAATTGAGATGAGGGCTACTGGAGCCAGGAAGATTTGATTATACCCTCCGACTTGGGTGCCTGTGGGAGATGCTCAGGGGTCAAAGTAAGGAACCTACAGTAAGCACAGGATGAAGGGTGTGGTTTTAAAAAAATACATAGAATCAGTATCGATTGGTAACTCATTGAGTGTCAGAGCATAAGGAAAATGAAGAATCTAGGAAGAAACTCACTTATTTGCTAACATCAGTGAATAATGGCTCAATTCAGCAACATAAAAATTTAAGGAGACCAAGTGTATGGTGGAGACATGGGATTTGAAATCTCTGGGATTTCCAAAAGGGGAATATCACTTAGCTGGTAGGTAAGCAAGGAATGATTAAGCAAGGCAGAAAACATAGGATATTTTATAATTGGAAGGAACTTGCAAGCAAATAATCATGGGAGGAATGGGATAGAGCATGTGGTAGTTTAGAGAAAATCTATCCAGGTACCAAATCTATCCAGGTATCAAGTCTGATGAATAGCTCACAACCCTCGAGTAACCAAGTGTGTAATCAAGTGTTGGGAGCAATGCTACATAATTTTAGGGAAAAATCATTTGGTTAGCCTAGTTCTCCTGCCTACAGCCCAGCTACGGAATTCTGAGACATAATTCCATTTTGGCCTCTGGTCACAACTGAGACCTCAGTGATCCGGTGATGCTGGGATTCTCCAGGACAAGAAACATCCTGGGAGCTGAAAACATCCTGGGAGGAACAAACATCTACTCAGTTCTTGGTTCTTGGATTGTTACATCTTATTTATGCAGGATGTACCGAACTCTCTGCAAGTCATTTGTTACATTTGTTTCTCCTGATGTACTCAATAAAAGGTGCGGTAAGTGGAAGTCTTTCGTCTTTGCTGCCCAGAGCAGCACTGATGAGACTCAAAGCTCAGCTTCTTCTCAGTCTCGTTTTTCTGCTTTTCTTGTAATTGGCTGTGTATTGCCCTGGCTTGCAGGAGAATAGGACTTACTGCAGAGGTTCTAGTAATGTCTCCTTTCCCTGTTCCCTACAATCAAGGGATGCACAGCATAAGTGTTTGTCAGTGCTAGATTAAGAATCTAGGAAGGGCTAATAAATGTCTTAAAAGTCAATAATTAAGAAAAGATTGGGCAGCACTAGTTGAAACTTACTTATATAGTTCTGGATCCAGGCTCTAGGTGTAAAACAAAAATGCTGTTCTAAGTTGGTATTAGTCAATACCATGGCTCAGCTTAAAAGCTTTCTTATTTGCCTGCTTGTAGGACGAAGTGACTCTGTAGTATTAGCATCCAGCACCTCCCAGTAGACTGAGCAGGAGAATCTGGGTAGCAGAGGGAGTAAAGAAATGAAGAAAGAGGCAGTTTGACACAGTTCTATGTAAATCAGAGCTTCCTCAAGTGTGATTGAGGGATGACCGCAACAGAATCACTAGAAATTTCTGTTTAAATATATATATATATATATATATATATTCCTGAATCCTACCAGACCTACTGATTTGAAAAATGAAACAACAAGGCTGTGTCTCCTTTGTAATCAATTGATCTCTTTAGTGCTCCCTTGAACCTTCTTTGAGTCTGCCTCCCAATATTTAAGTTAGCTCAAAATTCTAATTTCTTGAAGTCAAATCTTGTGGTACCTGGAGCAATTCACCTTTGGTAAATAAACGAGAGAATTTAACACAGCAATCGACTTGGCCAGGGAAATCCTGCCCAAGAGAATTACTGAACTCACACCTAAAAATGTAGTGTCATGAATAAAAGCCAAACTAGATATTATTTTATAGAATAAGCAACTAACCACAGTGTTTGCCTACTACAGCTCTGCAACCCTCACTGCCCACTGTGGTTTTATTTTTCTCTTGAGCTTTTCCTGATTATATGTTTGCATATAAAATAACATTTATGATACTCAATATAGTTTGTGACAACTATTACGTATTTAATAGATGGTAGCTATTATGAGGTCTTCTCTTTTATTATTGCTATTATTTGCATTTATCCTTAGGTGACGTTAGGAAATTAGAAAGTAATTCTTTAAGAAATTTTTGAAATTACAGTACTATAGAAATAATAAATCGTGATTATTATAATATAAAGTATAATTTAAAACATCTTGATTATTGATTACCTTTCTAAGCTAAGGGAGGATTCGTAGCTAAAAAAGTATAGGAATGAAAATTAGTTTTCAAAAATGTGTGTTAATTTCAAAATACATATTTCAACATGTGAACAGAGGGCGATGAATATTCAAAGCAGGGCAAAGAATGTACTAGAACATTCCCTGAGGGACCCCTGTCCTCATCTAGGAGCCAAGTAAAATGAGAAGGCTGAAATCAAGACTTCAAAATTGTGGAGAGTGAAATGATTCAGGCGGAAGGCTGCAGGGATGATGTAGTTAATCAAATTCACCGACTTCATAAAGTCTGATATGTTTTAAGACATCCCCTGAAGAGAATTCTAATAACCCTAACCTAATGTGTCTACCAGCAGACATAAGGTTGCTCTGTGTAATAAGGAATCAGCTAGGGGGATATTTGCACTTGGAATGGGAAACTGGAGGAAGAAATGGAGTCCAAGTGAAAATCCGTAAGTTGGATGAGTCAAGAGGCCCTACTGATGTGTAAATGAAAAAAGAACCTGGGATCAGATATGTGGATCTTGCTAATATTGAATTTGCTTACTTAAACATTTTTAACTCAGATATCTCAGACTTGTGTTTTGGGGTAGAGGCATTATCTAAATAAAGCTGGAAAAAGAACACACTGCCTTTACAACTAAGGGGGCTCTGTAAGGTATGAATGAGATGAGTTTCTCACCACATGGCCCTCATCTATTACAGGTCTAATAAACCCCAGGCTAAATGTGGCCTGCTGCTCATCAGGATTGTGAATAAAGCTTTATTGACAAACAGCCACTCTCATTTCTTTACATACCTTCTATGGGTGCTTTTGTACCACAACTGAAGAGCTAAGTGTTGCAACAGAGACAGTATGGTCTACAAAGCTTAAAATATTTATTCTGTCACTTTACAGCAGAAGTTTTCTGACTCTAATCTTGGATACTGCCTGGCACAGACTTCAAATTCAAAACTCTTCAGTGAACTTAAAATGTTATCACTTTTAAGCCTTGGACAAGCAAATTAACCTCCCTGAGACTCAGAATTTCCAATGCCAAAATGAGTCAACATAACAATCTTACACAGCCTTTGTGTATTCCAAGTACTTGGGATGTCACTTACTCTGTTCTTCATATAATGGCAGCAGATGCTACTTTAATCCATAAGGCAGTGGCATGCCTACTAGTAATTCTACAACTTTCTAAATTTTCAGATGTACAGAAGTAATTAACTCTTCAACTGAATCAAGTGTATAATTATTTATTACTGTCCCAAGTTAAGATATTTTCCTTCTGTTTTCTTTTTTCCTTTCCCTTTTTAGTTAAAATCAGTTTTTCTATGAATCAAATCAGTCATTTTATTTCTTTTACTTACTCCAGAGAATCTAATTTTGTTTCACCAGAAAGATACAATAGCACAAAAGTTCGTGCTGCCTGGGGATCTTGTGTTGAAGCAGTCTTGGATTCCAAATTGGGTGTTCTTAGAAAATTCCCTCAATCCTTTAGATTTAGTCATTGCCAGTCTACTCTGAGGTAGTTTACTGTCAATCAATACAGTAGACCCTGGGAGTGTCCCAAGGACATGTGGTCATTCCAGGGACCAATCAAAAGAAAGCTTTTTAAAATATCCTTGAGAAGGTCTATGGTCTGGCAGGGGGTGCCCTTTGGTAACAAGGTTTGTTGATGTTTCTATCATCTCAGCTTTCTCAGGAGAAGCCTAGATTAATCCCATACTAGTCCTTTCTAGAACTTTCTAGAAAGCTGTATGAACACATCCATGTGCAATATTTTGTCAAAAGTCTTGTAGGTTGGATGGTTTTATCACTCACTTGACAGAACTCTTTCTGACACTTTTCTTCTCCTCAGACCCAGCCCCACAACCTGCCCACAGTAGTAACCTGTCCCCTACCATCTGTCTCTCCATCTCTTCACCTGTTCATTCTTACTTCCAAGTCTTCTGTTTGGAATTCAGTCATTCATTCTCTGTGTCTTCTTCACAATATCTTGGTCCTTTCTCAGTCCCCGGCTCCACATTTGGGGTCTGCAGTGGTGCTTTACCATCATCTTAAGGTTTGACCAATAGGGAAGATGTAGTCTGTGTTAAGCAAACGAAAGATTATCAGTGAGCAGGTCCCGCCATTCCAAGAGACTAATTCAGGGTTATAAATAGCAGCAGTCACAGAAACTTCTTTCTCTTTCCCTGACTCAAAGCCAGGTAGAAGTAAGCTTTGCTTTTTCTTCTTTCTATGTTAGTACCTTTTTCATAGAGAGATGGATGGAGCTTGGGGTGATTTCAAAATGCAGGGCACACAATTTGACACAACTAAGACTTTAGCAATATTCCAAGCACTACGGGAGACAATCTTTGTTCCAGGACATGCTGAACAACTCCTGAAAGCAGCAGCAAAAGTAAAAATGCAGTTTTAACAGTTGCCACCATTTACTGAATCAATAGACTTTTTGTAATACATAAACTTAGATACATAGTATAAGAAACATTAATATAACTACTTTGGAAACACAATTATTATTTACTTAAATATTTGCCCATTAGAATCATTAGAGACACTTAGAAGATTGTAGTGTAAAATGCAAAATTTAAATGTTAACTAAATTAGTTTAATTCTGTCGATTTATATTATGAGAAAACTAACCTATATTCCTTTGAAACTCTATGAATTATACACTGTTGGGCTAAACAATGGGCAGAGAATGATAGCTGGACAATTAGGAGGGTGGAGCCATGTTATAATGTATGCATAGTACCGAAGAACATAGTCTATGTTGTAATTAAAATTATATATTTGGGGGTTTATAGAGGCAGCACCTCAGGTACCTCCTCTAAGCTGAGATTCATCACTCAATATAGAGGCCAGCACACCATAGGTTGTCAACCTACAGGAAAGAGGTAGTACTAATATTCTAAATAGTAATATTTTATATTTAAGTGTAATGTGAGTCATCATACATCCATTGTTTAATTGCACACACTTTTTGTTTGCTTTTAAACTTGCATTTTTGTTAAGGTTTGAACTCTGGAGCCAGGTCTAGGTTTCATTCTTAGCTCTAATATTTTTATCTAATATTCATAGGCAAGTTGATCACCTATCTGTTCCTTGATTCGCTCATCTATAAAATGGGAATAACAATAGTACCCACTTCTTTAGTTTGTTGTGAGGCTAACTTGAGGTGATATGCAGTAAATACTAGTGTAGTTTTGGGTCCACAGTAAGAATTGCACAAGTCGTGTTATTGCTTCCTTTATTTCCTAACCCATGTCGCCAGTGTATTACTCGGAATAGGATAGGCCATGCAGCACCCCAAAATGAGCCCTGAAGTTTCACTTTCTTAAATCTTTAAGATCATTTCTCATTCCTGGCCCATATCCAATGCTGGTTAGCAGGGAACTCAATCCAACGTAATGACAGAACCACTTCTGCCCCATTTCAAAACCTTGCAGTCTAGAACAGGTGGCTCCTTCAGTCATCGAGAGGAGAGGTCACCAGAAATTCTTACACCAGCAGTGAAGTTCTTTGGCATGGAAATGACACACTTTACTTCCACTCACAGCTTGGTAACAAGAATTAGTTGCATGACCTGGCCTGATTGTAGAGGGGGCAGTGGGGTGGCCTGTGACTATTCAGTGAGCAGATTGGCCAGTGCTATTTGCTCCAGTGAGTAAACTCTCTTAATGGTAACTGCATTAACTCTATCTCTGGTCTTTCTGGGCCCATCTCTTATTTATCTTTATGTCTTGGCATTGTTCTCATTAGATACTCAATAAATATTTGTGAAAAAAAGAAACAAGGGAAGAAATGTAGGAGGCATGCTTTTTGGGGGGAGAACTCAGCAGGTGCAGGAAGGTACATGCAATAGCTAAAAAAATGAGAAAGAAAACAACCACCTCAACAAAATCTCTGGGCATTACAAAAGAAGTATCTACTTAAATAAAATGGATTCACTTTAAACAGAAAACTCAAAGAGTCAATGTTATTAACCAACATTTGATATACTTGAATCAGAAATAAATCTGCCTCATAAACAAAGATGTGTCTCTGAACAGAGGAGGGAGCAATGGTGTTTTTTTTCTGTAATTGAAACTAAATTTCTTCCATTGAATATTCATTACTTTTGCATCAGCATTAAGTGTTATTACTCTCTCTGTTCTTGTTCAATTTCACTTAAGATTCTTTTTGTTCCATAAATAGATTATCTTTCAATGCCTAAAATTGCCTCATACCAAAACCTGCATTAGATATTATTCTTAGCCTTCCCTTCTTACTTTTGAAAGGAGGAATGAGTTGAGAGGTAGAGATAGGAAGAATTAAGTATGAATTGAAATATTGGTCCAAAGCAATCTTAATTTCACTGAGCTACACATCTCTTTATTCAAAACTGAAAATTTATTTAGAGTTATATTCTAATTTAAGGAGTTATTTGAAATCTAGAGCTCCTTATACTACTTTACTTTGCCCCCTTATTTATTTGTAGACCTGAAAGAAATGTTGTGAATTAGAAATTATTATTCAAGTGGCACAAAAAAAGGGAAATTCATACTTTTAAACCTTGCTCTATATGGTTGTGTGCCTGAGCAGGTTAGCATTTTGTTGAAGCAAAACTTTTGGATTTAGTTTGATGGCCCCTAGTCTGACACCTCCACTTTTTAGCTGTGTTACCTTCTGTAACCTGCTTAACCACTTGCTGCCCTGGTTTGTTTTTTTTCTAAAGCAGGAGAGACAGTACGATAGTGCCTATTTCAAAGAGTTAAATGAGGGCTAAATTGCTTACTCTGTTTAAAGTGCCTATTTTATTTTCTGGCACATGGTACATGCTCAATAAGTGATTTTATGATCATTAAATGTTTAACAATGCAGTTTACATAGGTTACATCTTTTCATCCCAGATTACAGAGGTGAAACATTTTACCCAAATTCATATAACTAAGGAAATGTGGTTGGCAGAGTTATGATCCGCCTTAACTCCAAGCCTTGGCTCCTTATGCTTTACCTGTCACCCTGGGTACAAGAGAAGACCATGAAGGAAGCAAGAAAACGTATAAAGATTTGGCTTTGGGACCTTTATTATCTTTTTTGAAAAAACAGGCAATCTGTTAAGAGAGTTTTAAGTGCACAGAAAAGTTAAGCAAAAGGCACACAGAGTTCCCATATTGCTCTCTAACATCATGCATCCGTGATAGAATTGAAACCTGGGGAAATAATTAAATTTTAAAAATTGTTACATTAAAAGACACATTACCATTAATCCTCTCAAAATACTTCCTCTTATTTGAACACACACATCTCATTGTTCTTGCTACTTTCTGAAGCAACTTAGAAATTCTCTTTTGTGAGTGGCTTTAATTGCACTGTTGTGACTGCCTTAATATCGTGGATAGATTTAAAATGTTTAGCTTTCGTGGTCATTTCAACTTCTAGAAACAGAAAGACGTCACACAGTGCCAGATCTAGTGAATAAGGTAGATAAGAACACACATAATATTTTTACCAGTCCTCCTTTCTCCTGGACATCACTTCAGAGAAGCATTCATAGTATTTTGAACATAGTATCTAGAGGGGAATTAATGGCAATTTGTTTGTACTATAAAATTTGTTTTTTTAAAAATTTAAGCATTAACTGAGTATTTTCATCACACCTTTTCACAGCCCCCCATTGTCAATATTCTCCGTCACAGTGGTACATTTGCTCCACCAGGGACTCTGCATTGATACCAAAGCGTCACCCATAGTCTATATTTTATATCAGAGCTCACTCTTAGTGTTGTACATTCATTGAGTTTTGACAAATTCCTAATAACATCTATCCACCAGTGTAGTATCCCAAAGAATAGTTTCACTGACCTAAAAGCCCTTTGTTCACCTCTTCATTCCTCCCATCCTGCTAATTTGTCTCTATCATTTTTGCCTTTCTCTGTGTCAGGTATTTGGATCATATAGCATATTGATTTTTAAGATTGGCTTCTTTCTCTCATTTATATGCATTTGAAGTTTGGGTCTGTTCCTGGATTGATAGATCATTTCCTTTCAATGATGAATCATATTCCATCGTCTGGATGTGTTATAATTTATGCATTCACTGTTATAGGCTATCTTGGTTGCCTCCAAGTTTTTGGCAATTATGAATAAACCTGTGATAAATATCCCTGTGCAGGATTTTGTGTGGAAATAAGTTTTTCATTCACTGGATCATATGTTAAGAGTATGTTTGTTTTTTTAAGAAACTGCCAAACTGCCTTGCAAAATGGCTTTCTCATTTTACATTCCCACTAGCAATGAATATGAGTTTCTGTTGTTCCAGATCCTTGCCAGCATCTGGTGTTGTCAGCGTTTTGGATTTTGGCCATTCTAATTGCTGTGTAGTGGTATCTCATTTTCACTTTAATTTGTAATTCTTTAATAGCATATTATGCTAAACATCTTTTCATGTTTATCTGCCTTTCATTATCTCTTAATTTCTATCTCTAAACTTCTGTGAAAGCTACTTCTGTTTCTACCTCTAAACCTTGCAAAAAGTATGGTACACATTCATTTTTTACTTTCTGGCATCATTTTTTTTTCTTTTGTAATGAGAGTTGGATAATATTTTTCCAGAGAATCATCACTTCTCAACTCTTAGACTGATTTTCAGAGTTGATTCGGTCTCTCCTCTTGTTTTAAAAATTATCAAAGAATTGAGACCAGGCCCATCAGGATATTGAGTCCTCTAATCATAGCGATTACTTTAAGCAGAGGATCTTGACTCTTTTTTTTTTTTTAAAGAGGCAAAGATTTATGTACCTAGTGATTTGTCCTATAATTATACATTCTTGTACAAAAATCTGTTAGATAAATTGTAACATCCATACAATAGTTAATAAGTTGTATATAGCCATTAACATGTATCAAATATCATCTTTTCAAAGTACATTTGAACATGTAGGAACTTGTTCAATATAAAATGCTATGTGGAAAAAACAACTATGTTTGGTATTTTTCGTGGTTTTTTTTGCATTTTAAAATTAATTTTATTGGTACATTTTAGGTATACAATATAATGACATTCATCATTGGAGATTTGTACCTTTACAAAATATATCGATTCTTATTTTTCTCCTTTCTCTGCCCTCCCTTCAACCGGGCAATGGAATTAATATGAGAAAATGAAAACATGGAAGCAAAGTCTTTGTAAATAGGGAAGTGTGGAGGGGTTGATTGGAGGATCTTGACTCTTAGAGCCGATAGCATCGAATGAAATTAACATCGATGTTGTCAGGAAAACAGCAAGCTCTTTTCCTTCTGAACTTGAATCTAGGAGAATGTAAGGTTGCTGCAGTCAACTTTTCAACAGGAGGGAGGAAAATATATTTGGAGCTCATTTATTTCAGCAGTGGCATTCTGATAACATTGTTGTGTGACTTGTGCTACTGAAACTCTTAAGAGCTGCCTAATTCTTGTTTGCAAAGATATCGAAGTCTGCCTAATATTTTTCTTTTCTATTTAAGGTATCCAATCTGTTTCTATGATAGTCAACTAAATAGGTTATCTGGTAAAGCACAGGTAAACTATCACATTCAAATGTATTGACATTTGAGGAGAGAACTAAACTCTTAGAAGAAACCTGAGAATTACCATTTGTGAATATTAAAATATTTAGTGTACTTCACTTGACCAGACTCTATTTTCTGCTTTGCTTTGACTTTACTCCAGTTTCTCAGTTGGCAGAGTGGTCTCAAACATGGTAATCCCTGAAGGAGATGGCTAAAGAGTGCTTCATTAGCAGGATAGGAGATTAAAGCAAGCACCCTGGCTAATGCCACACTCCCGAGACTGTTTGGGAAAAAAATGTCATTAGTTTGAAATTTTATTAACTTGAACTGTAGAGAAGATGCTCAGTCTGGACAGTTTCCTCCAAGATATTCTCTTGGCTGGGAGGCAACTAGTCTGGCTGGGGATGGAGGAGCCAGTTCCCATTTCATTAGGTATTTATACAGTGATTATCATGGTAGCAGCCAACTCATTACAGAGCAGAGCATATTAAATTGTTCTGAGTCAGTGAGGCTCCAGTGACAGTCTACTCCAGTGGGACACTGGGAGTAGGGAAAGGACTTTTAGATGAGAGCACCTATTGTTACTCTGAGGAAGAAGACAAGAAGCATTCTTTTATTTTCTCCAATCTCGACCTGTACCCATGCCATCTGAATTCCCCACAGGCGCCATATTCTCATGCCATGTGACTTCAAGGAAAGAGAACAGTGAGCTCATTCTTTCTAAAGCACAAAGCAAATGGGAATCATAGTAGGAAATGAGTTATTGTCATAGTGATCTCAATGATGCTGTATAAAATTTGCTTGTTTATATGTCCATTTCCATTGTAACTTCTTTTCAATCAAGGAGAATCTCATAGCTTTTGCCACATATTTCATGCTGAAGCCATTTGCGAGTGATAATTTTTGTGTTTTAAAATCCATATAATTTATCTCCTCCAACTGGCCTTTTTGTGTTAGAAAATGTGAGTGATTCTCACTACTACACACCCATGAGAACTTGCTTCTGCCCAGAACATCGGTATTCCTTTAAACTTCCCCAGGGCCTGATAGTAGAATCCAAAATTGAGACCTAACATATAGGTCTCTACCTATGACCCTAGTCCAGATTTGTAAAAGTTAATTTACAGTTTTTCCCATTGATGCTCATTGCTATTGAAGCAATCATTATATCATGGAATACCTCTTACAACTATTCATGATCAAGATGATGACATAGATTTGACATATCATCTCATGAAAAGTTCATGATTGTGCACATCTGTGTTCTGAAACTATTTACACAACATGCACTGAGATACGCTGCCAAGGAACCTTTAGTAAACAGGATTCAGAATTCTTAAGCCTAAATGTTATTGGTAACAAAATTCCATTAATTAAAGTTTCATGGTGTATGTATATATTTTAAAAACAGTAAATCTTTTCAAATATGAGCTTGCTTTATAAGTCAGAGATAAGGGAGCAAAAATAAATAAGAACATAATGAAGTCTTAGTTATAAATATATTTCAGCAAGGAACCAGAATATTATAAATTGATAACCATTTATGGAGGTAGATCTGTGAGGTAGATCATACTGTAGCTTGGTAAACATGGATTAAAAAGCTCAAAGTATGTTGTAGTAACTTCATTGTATAATTTTAAACTGTATTAATGAAAACAGTTTACTGGTAATAACTGTTGTCTTGCTCTAAAAACATTTTGAATGTACATTCTTGATCTAATACAATACAATCTCTATATGAGATACAAAACGAGCTAGGGTAATAATAGGCCTATAACCTTAGCTGTTGTCAAGCTCAGATCTTCATCAAATGTAGGGATGTCTCCATAGTATTCCAAAAAATTTGCCAACAGTCTATGAGTAGAAGAGGAAGAAGAGCTCCAAATATAAGACCATGCTGGATCCTCACTAATCCTAGCTATGTGGGTAAAGCAAGAAATCCTATGTAACACATGGATCAGATCAAGGATCCTACAGGATTCCCTGCACCAACATGGGGCCATCATGTGATGGCTCAGGCCTAGGAAGCCACCTAGTATTGTTCCCACCAGCATAGGTTCTGAACCAATATCCGGGGAACTTATATACTTAGCTAATTTCCTCTTCTTGCACAGCTGTAATATATTTAATTATCATCTTCTGTGAATGTCATACCAGTTTCCAGTTTAGCACTACGTATCACAAGAGAAGAAACAATGATTCCTCTTTTTCTAATTACCATCCTTTACATTTCTCCAAATAAGCAGTACCAACACTTGCCTTTTATGTTGGTAGTTCTCTATAGAAATTTTTAATTTGTATGCAAATACATGTATTCAGATTTTTTCATCTCTTACAATCACTTCTATTACTTTTTTGATTGGGCAGTGTTTTTACTAAGATTAAGTATTCGCCCATATTCAGTTCTTTTCTATTTATTTATTTCATGATTATATCCTTTCTCCTACTATACCTTCCTTTTTCCTTGCTCTAATATTTAATTCTGTTTTGGGTATACTGATACCTCATTATGTGCTCAGTGTTACTTTCAGCATCTTGCAGTTTATATAGTCTACTCACCACCTGCAAGGTCGACACTCTGATTGTTCTTATGTGGACTTAAACTTGCTCTATACCATGAAGTAATTAAGCTGAGGTTTTCCAAGCCAGAGTCTTCAACCATAACTCTTATGCTACTTTCCTTTGTTTGTTATTTGTTGTTAATTGAACTACTTTTCAGCTTTGCCTGACAGCACCTTATTAAAATGTTGAATTGTTTATTTTGACATCTCTTAGTATAATAACATCCCCACCCATAATGTAGGTCTGAGGATCTCACAAGGCATTATATATAAAGCACAGACCAAAGAACGATATTTCCTTTCTTTCTTCACATTGTTCCTAATGGAGCAGCTGTAGGTTGCAGAAAATTGCCTTCCTTTCTTGTCTTTCAAGTGACCTGTCATTTTCCTTCCATCTGGCTCCCAAGCTTCATTTCACATGCAGTATACAAAAACAGAGGACACACGTATAGTTCCCAATCACTAAGGCATAGGTTCTTAAAATGTACTTTGAACATCAGTGCTTCCTATTGTACCTTTGGACCACCAGAAATAAAGGTGGCTCAACTAAAGAGACTATTTCCAGGAGTGGCTCACTCAGTTACAGAAAATCCTTTGACCTAGTTCTGTTTTTGTTGACGTAGGTTTAGGGCTGCCATGGAACAAAAATTTTGAAATCTCTACAACAAGCAGAATGGGAAAAATTGCCCTACCTCTGGTCTTGGCATAGTTCCACTTCAGGGAATGCACCTGTGTTGATGGCAAGAAAATGTCCTCTTACACAGAGTGTTTTGTGAAGCAGTGGAAAAAAGAATGGGAAAAAGGACCTGACATGGGCTTTGGCGCAAAATCTGCAGAGCTAACAGATAGCAGCTGGGGACAGTAATGAGTCATTTTATGAGCACAAGGTTAGCCTAGTTTGTGCCAGGTCTGAGACTATAAGGCCAAGAGTGGTGTATTCACAACCTCTGAGTTGCAGGATTCTAATTAAGGAAGAGAAAGGCACAGGGACTGACAGGTGGTCAGCCAACAAGCAGAGTCCCCAGACCACAAACCACCCTGCAGGCGCCCCTGTACTTTTTATCCTTTGAGAGATAATAAATGGATCACATTTTAAAATTCTAACATTTTAGGATAAATCTAACGAGCTTGGGCATTCAGCCCAGAAGTGGCATCATAAGTTAAGAAGTCCATTCTTGATTTTACAATCCTATGTATGTATTGAGACATTATGTTCTCTGCCCTAGAAGAGCAGTTTTTTAATTAAAAAAAAACTACAGAATTATTTAATCAGTAAAATGAATATATGCAATGTGGTGTTTTAGATGGGGTAAAAAGGAATTGGAAAACTATTTGATGTCATTCATCTGAACTCTCAGCAGGTGCTGCTGTGGCAATTTCAGTAACCTTACAAACTGTTCCTTACTATCAGTCTCGTGTCAGTGGACGACCCTCATAAACAGGGGGTGTCTCTGAGGAGGATCTAATATAAGAGGCACCCCAATTGGGAATTATTGCATCTTCCTTCCCCACTTTAAACACCAAAGAACTTCCCTTCTCTGTTACCCCATGCTTTTCAGTACCTTCCTTCTATGGTGCTGGCCTTTTCTGAAATGCTACTATGCAGAAATGACAGCTAATAAGTGAGCCCCTGTGTATGTTTTGCTAGAGTTGTATTTACACCTTTTTAAAAGAGGTAGAAGGGTGGTGAAGATGCAAACTTGTTATAATCATGTGGCTTATAATGGGATTGAATTCGGCTGTGAGGTTGGATTTGGGAATTCAACAACGAAACTATGAACTATGAACAAAACTAGTGAGCAGTCCATTGAAAAGAAGCTAGAACACCTGTTTAAGTTCTTCTTCATGCCTGGTTGTGTTCATCAACCCTAACAACACTGTCTGGGCCTTTAAAAACGCCAACAATTCTTTTGTCTAATAAAATCTAATGAGCACCCAATGATGGCAGATCCTTTTATGGTGGTATATTTGTCAGCGTTGTATAACTATGATGAGGCACCTGACACAGGCTAACTTTATACAGAGAGATCTATTTATTTTGGAGGCTGAAGGTTCAAACAGTGTAGCACAGGCTGTGGTGAGGGTTCCCTTGGCTCAAGCTCCTCTTAGCAGAGGATGAGGATGGGAGCTCACATGAGAGCACGTGATCATAGCTCAAGCCAGGAAGCACAAAGAGTGGGGTGTGGCCAGGCTCAGACATCAGTAATTACCTCCTGTCATGAATTCATCCAAGACACTAGTATTTCTTCTGAGGGCAGAAACCCCACTAACCCCAGGACCTTCGCTAGGACTCACTCTTAATTAAATGTTCCACCACCTCCAAATAGCATCAGCTTGGTGACCAAGCCTTTAACACAAGAATTTGGGGGAATACTCAAACCATATCCAAACTATAGCATGGGATACTGAAAATAACCCAATAATATGTCATCTTGAAATGTTAAAGAGAAAAAATGTATCATCCATAGTTAGAAAGATGGGAACTTATGTCAAAGAATAAACTCTTTGTTTTTTTTTTAAAACAATAGTCCCATTCTGTGGATTTACCAATACAGACATTATTTCTTAGCTTTTTTGTCCTGGCATGATCCTTGGTGTGTCTTGGCATAAAAGTTTCAGAGATGCCCTCAATTTTAGTGGGTTCCAGATCAGATCCTCTAGCCTTATTCTTTTAGCAAAACATCAGCCCTAAATCTGTGACTTACTTTATCTGTTATTTCACTTACTAATCTGTTATTTCACCCCACTGCTGTCTCACTATCACTTTGGAGCCACTTAACCTAAGTCAGAATTCACTTACTAGATAACTTTCAATCCAGCACCACAGGACCCCTTACCTGTGCTGCCCGTCAGTAGTATCTACATTTGCCAATCACTCAAATCAGAAAAATATATCCATTCTGTCACTTCTATCTCTTCATACGTTGGGCATTATTGGAGTAGGAAGATGCCCTTGAACATCTCCAAGGTGCCTTTGAGGGTACTCAGGAATCTCTTTCAGAATGTCCCTGGCAGGTGTTTCAATGATTGGCTTTAATTGCCTATTTTCAGATGTTAAAGGCTATTTTTTTAAAAATAGAAAAAAATCAGCATTCTTTTTTTTTTGTACCAGGGATCGAACTTGGGTCCTTGCACTTGTGCAGCAGGCGGTGAAACCACTGAGCTAAATCCCCAGCCCAGAAGCAGCATTCTTATACAAAGAAAAAGTAGATATACATTTCATAGATTTTATTTACCTCCCTAAATTATAATGGAATCTGAAAGGTAGTACAATGAGTTCAAGTGAATTTCTAAGCACTATTCATACAGGCAAATCTAGGATGTTAAAAAGAGTTTATAAATAGATAAAGAAATCACAGGGCATTAAGTAATTGGATACAGCTAATTCGCATGTCCATAGATAGGAATGAATTGCATTATTTTATTTTTTCTACAATTTAAATCCAAAAACTGAAGGGTTGAGATACTAATACTAAATGGGCTAGATTTGAGGGGCCTATATCAAAGTTGTCCATGATTTTTTCTACACAGGTGAGAATCTTTGTGAGCATGCTAATTTTGCTTTTGATATCTTACCATTATAAAGTTTTTTTGACAGACCAATACAATTTTTTTATGTCGTCCCTCTTTGTTCATGATACCTCCTAGAGTCGCTCAAAATATGTGTGGTTTTGTGTCCCAAGTGTCCCCCAGTTTTTAGTGTTAAGCATATCAGTTCATTTGATTCTCCTTTATATGAGAAATTTTCCAAACATCTAAACATTTGAATTAAACTCCTCATCTTGACCAGCTCTGGTAGTCTTCTAAATTTTCTCTAACTCATACTCATTTCTAATTATAAGGCCACAGTGATTCTTAACTGAGCAATACTCAGTGGAATATTGGGGTACTTACTTTTTTGTGCCATTTTTGTATTTGTGTAACTTCAAATTATATGACCTGATATTTAGAGGAAGATGGAGGCCAAAGTTTTCTATCTGGGTAGTCTTACTGATATGTTAGTCCAAACATATGTGCAGTTTCCTCTCCTACAAAACAATAAATTAATAGCGTCTCCTGTGCATTGATGATAATAACCAATTAAGACTCTATACTGATGAAACTCGAAAGATACGAGTGACTACACAATGTAAGATCACTTTAGGGCCAGGGATGTAGCTCAGTGTTGGTGCGCCTGCCTCTCAAGCACAAGGTCCTGAGTTCGACCCCCAGTACAAAAAAAAAAAAAAAAGATCACTTTAAATCTATGGTTATTTGTGTCATACATTTTGAGTATGGAATCATTTAAAATCTGTAAACCTTTTCTGGTTTTCTTCCTCATTTTCTTCCTTTCTTACTTTTCTTCCTCAGTTCGAGGTGCTTGCCAAGAAGGTCTGTTTTCTGGTGTGCAGCCTGGGTCGATACCCAGGGCCCCTTGCTTAAAAGGACCCTTCATTTACTCTAATGATCTTCTGTCATCCTCTTTAAATTATGCATAATTTTAAGCAATAGATCATGCGTTTTCATTTACATTGGACTTGACAAATCATATAACTGTTCTTGCTTATCAATTCAAGTCTATGTCATTCTGTTCACAAAGAACTGATTCTTGTTAGCTATTCTTTCTTTCCCTCTCTCCCCAGGACCCTGTAAACACTTTAGAGTGGGACTCCATCCCTCTCTAACTGAAATGATGAACCCAGCAGCCCATTCACCTGACCTCAGATACTCATCTGTAAATCATTTGGCATGTGTGGCCCTATGAACCCTTTAAAATATGCTCAAAAAAATCTCAACAATAACAGGTCCAGACTTTGTTCAATCTGCAATATTCTTTTCTTGTCCTCTGGTTTATCCTGTCTTAATTCCTGTTGCTCCCCCAATTGTATTTTTAATCATTTAATGTGATCGCTTTACTAGATCATGAGTGTTATAAATGCGTTACATGTTTTAGCATCTTTAAGAAATACATTTATTAATGTAATTCTCCCATTGTTTAACAGTATTGAATAAACTTGCGTTGTGTGCCAAGCACCATTCTAGTAATGGTAGTTATGCAGTGGAGAGAAGAACATACATGACCCTTCCTCATGTAACTGACAGTTGAGAGGGGCCATATGGGTTTTCAATAAATAATGACTTGTTTAGAGTATCATGGCCAGGGATTTAGCTCAATGGTTCTGTCACCTGCCTCACAAGCACAAGGTCCTGAGTTTGATCCCCAGTACCAAAAAAAAAAAAAAAAAATAGAGTATCATGAAAGAAGATAATTAGGAGCTACACGAGAAAGTTAACAGAGGCATAACTTCCTGGCTTTTACTGCTCAAACCTCTACTTTGTTCAAAAAGCAAATTGACAGTTCCTTGTTATATTGTTAACAGTTACATTGTTATATATCTCTCTCACTGTTTATAGTCTGTTTATCCAGTGCAACCCTTCTTCATTAATATTGTATTTCTCACTTTCCCAATGAGACTGAGGTATAGACTGCACCTCATATCCCTTGTTTTCCTTCAAGACTTAGCTTAGCTGTTATCTTCTTGGGAACCCTTGCCTCAGGTCCTTTTCTCCCCTATGTAAGTCTCCATCCTTTGTCTCCCCGCAGCACCCCGGACTCTCACTGATCAGTTACCCCTGGATAGTTGTCATCTGGATCTTTCTTTTGCATCTCTGTCACTACTGCACTATTTCCACAGGGAGAAAGCTGCCTGGGCTCTCATCCTCAGCGTGGCATCAGGCTCATTGTAGGAGATGCTCCACAGTTTCGATATGGATGGAAAATAATTTGTTCTACTGTTTTCCGTGCTTCCGAATATCATGGTTGAGAATGCTGTAGGTTCGATGCACAATCCTGATGTTGCAGGGGCCTGTTACTAAATACAAATACTATCATATACAAATTTATAATAGCATTTACATAATCAGAAAATGCCATTTTTGGTTTGGCACCTAACTATATTGCCTAGGGACCGGTTAGATTTCAGTGATATTATATAATGTATTTTAAAATTTTGGATACATAAAATGTAAAAATTATGCACTGTATAATTTGTAGGGAAGTTGTATATATGTGATAACATGTGATGTTTCGATGCATATATATAGTGTGTAATATGTAAGTCAGTGTAAGCATAGCTATTTCCTCAGACATTTATCTTTTCTTTATGGTGAAAACATGCAAAACCCTTTTTTCTAGATTTTTCATTATTATATATATTCACCCTGATGTGAACCTTTTTGTTTTGTTTTTACTGTTCTGAAAATTGAACCTGAGACCTTGCACTGAGCTACATCGCCAACTCATTTAATTTTTCAGTTTTGCGGAGGGTCTTGCTAAGTGGCTCAGGCTGACCTTGAACTTTCAATCCTCCCTCTTCAGCCTCCTGAGTAGCTGTGATTACAGGTGTGCATCACCATGCCAGAGTATAATATATTTTTATTGTTTTTTTTCACTGCCAACTAATTGCTTTAGAGTTTTTCTGCCAAAACCTGATGACCATTTTGTTTAGTATCACAGCTTCCAGTAAAAGGTAGCATTCTTCATATAGTGTTTGAAAGCTCAGTAATTCAGTCTAATGTAGGGCACATAGAACTCCAGTCCTGTCCCATGTGATATGGTGTTAGAAATCACGGAATATCAGAAAAGAAGGAAAGAAGTTCTCATCCCTTGTCAGCATCTGGATCTTTACTCTTTCCTTTTGGTTTAAGATTGCCCTGATGAGGCCAGGAGGGTCAGTTAGAGAGAAATTATTGAGATTTAAACATTGAGACTTTGTCACTATGGCAACCTTCAATGTGGTGATCACCTGCCTCCCATAGCACAGCAGATACACGTGATCAATAGATTTGGTCACAGGAAGGACGATCTATTAAGAAGGTTGCAGTTTTCCTCAAATGAAATAGATACACAATAAGTGAATTTTGTTTCATCGCTAGAAACTGGCAATTATCTATATAAAATGAATTTTATACCTGTTTTTATACAGTATCTTTAAAAAGAAATAATGGATATAGTTTGTTTTAATGAAGAAAATAATTTGTAGCCAAGGTGTAGTTTTTAAATACTTGCAAGGTTTCACCTGGAGTAATTATTTGACTTGTACAATTTGACCAAAAAAGGAAAAGTAATATTTACAATAGGTTAAAGCAACAAGGAGCTGGATTTCACAACTATGCAAGAAAAATATATCATTACAAGTCAAGCATACCAAAATAGAATAGATGAGATTCGTCAAATATTAAGTTTTCCATGCTGGGGTATGCTCGAGTATTGTTTATAGAGACTTTTAACTGGGATAGATGAACAGTGTTTGGGGCAGGTGTGTGTTACCTGTGTGCCGAGATCCCTCCTACCTTCCTTCTCAGTGTTCCTCCATACTTTGTCCAATTAATGAGAGCTGAGGACTCAGTTTCTCATCTGTGAGTATGCCAGACACAATGGGACTGGTGATTGTTGCTATGCAGGTTAATTTAAGACTCCTAGCAATATCTGGATGAGAATGTATTAGTGCAGCTTACTTGTAGTGGTTCTGAATACTGTCGGGCATGGAGTAAGCACTTAGTACATCTTCACCGTGATTATGCTTGTGGGTTTTCATTGGCATTACTTGCAGGGAAGACCACACTTCCCCAGTGTGAACTCTCCAGTTATTAAGCTGAATCTGGTAACAGTGAAATATAAGACAATGCATTTCTATTTTCAAAATTAACATCTGAACACAGGAATGAAATGGAATGATCATTAGCTATGTGTTATATAAAAAGCGCACTGTACAGTGTATGTGCTGTATCTGCATCCCTTACCACATGTGTGTCCCTTCTCCTCACCCAGGAGATGGGTCAGTACCCATCCCATTTTTAACCTGAGAAGGCTGAGAATCAGAGTGGTTCTGTGGTGTCAGAAAAATCACTTATAACCAATAATAATACGAGTTTGAAAAACCTGTTCTTAGATAATAAGTTGAAGACTTGTTTCTAGAAGTCAGAAATCTGTACAGGACATAGATAAACAAACATGATGTGCCATATTTAGTTGGAGTAGTCATTTTAATTCCTCAAAGCCAATGCCAAATAGTCCTATGAGGATAATACCTTCAACCTTCCTGTGAACAAAGATAGTTTTGTTGATAAGTGAACACGATTTGACTCCTGGCTAGTGAGACTCAGACTCCAGTTTTGCTTTTTATTGTAAATGATGCTAAACAGACCTTATGGGAACTACTTTTTCAAAATAATGAGGCTAAGATTTGATAGTTTATTCCAATTAAAAAATAGCTTGCATTCTGAATAGCACACACATAAATGATGGTTACATTTTTCCTTCTCATATTAAGAAAGAATCCAAAGGTTATTTTCATATCAGGAGAACCATATTTTTACACATGGACCTAGAAACTAAATACACTTCCTATCAATTACAAGCAAATTTTGTCAAGTAACTAATAGTTTTCATTTTATGAATTTTGTTGCCCTCTTTTCTATATTATTTTATTTCGTTAGCTTTAATGGAGAGAACTTGAATTGGAAGCTTTTGTTTTTGGGTCATTTCAGTTCCTGTCATGTGTGCTTTGGATGTTTTTTCATCTTGCTATATTAATTCTGGGAATTAAAACTTTCCCTGGAGTGCTTATTTTCCTTTCTGCTTACGATGGGTGCTTGTCTCCATATTCCCCCAGTGGAAGGCCCCGAGGAAGACGGTGTAATGTGGAGTGCTGACGCAGGAGGGTTCTGACCTCCAGCTCCGCTTTTATTCGTTGGCCTTTATCACCCCACATTTTCTGTGCATTGATAATGAAATGGACACTGGATATAATAAAATGCATGATCCTTTTATCATGAAATGTGTAATCTAAAAATAAAGATTTAACTACATAATAATGCGAGTAAATGACTGTAGTATTAAATATATTAGCTGTAATCAAAACTATACGATGGCATAGTCTCATCATGCATGTAATGGAGAATTTGCTATTTAACTCATTGCTGGGATAAATGCCATAAACTGGGTGAATGCTTAGGACAGTCACACATGTGGATTGTCCTTAATCAGTATTATTATCATTCATAAAAAACAGTTTTCTCTTCTTCACTAAAGGATGACAGACCGCCCCCCCCTTTAAGGAAAGTGTTAATTTATTCTATGGGTATTCATTGGTAATTGCTCAATTTATTCACAGTCATGGTTAATGCAGTTTTTCAAACTTACACACATCCACCATATTTCTTAAGTAAATGTCTTCACTCAATTATTAGAAAGTTTTGTTATGGCTCCAACACCCTCATTTCAATAAAATAATAATCAAAAAATTAAGCTTCTTGGAAATTCCTCCCTTTATAATTTTTGGCATAATGGAGTTTATACATTAATATTTTTATCATATATTTAAGCATAGTTGTTTTGTGGGACATGATTCTGGCAATATAGGTGTGTTAATCAGGTTTCAAGTAGATTTTCTATTTTCCTGATAACCTATAAGTGTGACATTTAGAGAGCAGAGAGAATGCTTCGCATCTACCAGGATCCATACTGGTTTTTTTCCCCCAGTAGCAGGGCTTGAATCTAGAGCCTTTACACTGACGTACATCTTCTTTTTACTCTTTTCTCTGAGTAAAGGCTGAGTCATTTTTAGGATAGAGAGAAAAATAAGTTTTTCCTTTGTTTCTACTTCGTTGTTCTATAAAGTGGTATTTATTTTATTTCACAAAAACAATTTATGTCTTGGTAATAAGCTTCCAGAGGAAGTACTTGTTTTCTTAGCTTGGAATAAGTAAAGAAATCCTGAATTATTCTATTTTTTCAGTGGATCCCAGTGTGTAGGACTTGGGCGTCAGAAGCCAGAGGGCCTAGATTAGCCCAGTTCTCCACCCTCCTGAGAAGCAGGAAGGCAACATCAGCTCTGAGTGTCAGTTTCCCTATGCTGGAAATGAGGATGGGAAACCTACCTAACAGCATTGTTGTGTAAAATAATTCATGCAAAGTATTTAACCTAGTACATGGTAAATAGGAAGCATTTAATCCTTATCCGACATGACTGTTCTGTATTCTGTAAATGCTCATGAAATGCTTATAGTTGTCAAACTCTGTGCTAAATGTTACTATTTATTATGTTAAGCCTTTTATTCTACTCTTATTTTTGCCCTTGGGACACTTGTCTTCCCCAGCATGGTTTATTTTCTTTTAAATTGCAATAAAATAAAAGTTAGTCATATGAAGGGGTCAGGCTTCCTTGGAGAAGCTCATATATCTCATTCCTATACAGTGGCTCAAATCTCTTCAATTCATTACTTTATCTTTTCTTTAAATGTGCACCTCTCTCCCTCCCATTAGTATCAATCTTTATTTTGTTTTGGTTGCTTCCAACTTTTTATTCCAGTAATGAAGTGTAGTGGAAATAAATCAAGGTCTGAAGACTGAGGGACCTAAAACTGAGTCTACAGTTCGTCTCTTCCTCGTTGTGTGGCTATGAGCAAATTAAACCCTGAGTCTGTGCCTCACTTTCTAAATGGGGAGTAATACCTGTTAATTGATTATTTTGAAAATTAATAATGATGGGTGCTCAGTAAATGGTATTTGTCATTCATTTGGCCAGGATTTTGTGTGAATTACCAAATTGTCACTGTCTTGTCATTTTACCTAAATCTTCTGGGGTGTGTTTATTGATTTGGATTTGGAAATTTTTTTTGAAGGAAAAGTCTTCAAGACTAGAATAATTTGGGAAAACAAGTGATATAATTCAAGTTGTAAGTAGGCCTTTATTATTTTTTTAAAAAGATAAACTTTGAATGATGTAATCATGTTTTTATTTATAAAAGGAAAGCAAACCTTGTAGGCCTTGTAGATCTATGCATAAAATGTAAACATTTTAAAGTGCAATATTCATCAACTTCTTACTGCAGCATAGGTAACAACAGGAGAGTGAAACTATAAAAGATGTTAATGACCCCCCCCATCTGCCCATGTAAAGGGCAGGCTGTCTTAAAGTTCTCCCTAGAGCTAACTGTAATCCAGAGTGATTTTTGCTTTCCTGTTAATATAAGCCATATATTAAAATCATTCATTTTTAGTTCAATAAGCATGGGCTATCTGCCAGGCAGTATGTAGACTCATTAGAAGGAGTGAGATATATTTCATCTTTGCCAATGACATGCGTAGGCAAAAAATAGAAATTTAACCCAACAAAAATAATGTTATAATTAAATATTCATATACAGTACTCATTTGATAAGCTAGGTTTTTTGGGCTTTTTTGGTACCAGGGATTGAACTCGAGTCCTTGTGCTTGCGCAGCAGGCGGCAAAACCACTAAGCTAAATCCCCGGCCCTGATAAGCTAGTTTTTTAAATTAAAAAATATTGACACATAATTTTATTGGGTACAAAGTAAAGTTTCATTCATTGTTCTAAGATCATGTAAAATTAATTAGCATATCCATTACCTAAAACTTTTATCTTTTTGTCCATAGAGTAATTCAAAATCCTCACTGCTAGCTATTTTGAATTATGGAATGCATTCTTGTTAGCTATTGAGTTTATGTGTATATAGTGTTAACTACTGAACGAAATATTATGCAGTAAATTACCAGAAATCATTCCTCCTGTGTAAAGGAAATAAAATCAATGTGTTGAAGAGACATATGATATCTCATGCTTACTGCAACCTTCTTTATGATAGTTAAGACATTGAAATAAGGTAAATGTCCATAAACAGATGAGTGAAGAAATTGTTGTACATATATTGAATGAAAAACTATTCAGCTATAATAAGGATGAAATTCTGTCATTTGTGCAACCACGAACGAACATGGAAGATGTTATGTTATATGAAATAAGCCAGGTGGCAAAAGGCAAATACCACATGATTTCTTTCATCTGTGGAATATAAATAATACTGGTCTCAGAATTTGAGACTAGAATAGTGGTCACTAGAGGCTAGAGAGTGTGAGGGGGTCAGGAATGGAAGAGGTTTAGCAGTGCCTAAATAATACACTAGTTTGGACAGTCACTATCTACAAGGAGAATCTCTTCTATGCAAGCCATCACACAATCTTAATTTATCTCTAGCTCATTAAGTCTTATTATCTCTTCATTCTATTTTTTCCTCATTTTCTCCCTTTTTGGAACTTATGAGAATAGATAAAATAAATCTTTTTAAATAATGAGCTTCATTCAGTATGTCAGCTAGAAAATTGTATCCTTTAAACAGAAAAACATATTAGAATTGCATTAAAATATATCATAAATTTAAATGTTAGTGTTAAAATGTTTTCCTAATATTTATTTCATGGAAGGCAAAGGGTATAATCCTGACATTATACTGTGTAGCATATTCTTAGGACTTATTTATGATGATTGTCACCCTTAATAGCTACCATTTATGGAGCACTTATAATCAATCAGGTCCTACAATAACTGTTTAACATATATTTCCTTATTTAAATACCACTTCCACTCTATAAAATAGATGATATTATTCTAATTTTACTCATGAAAATAGTGAAACACAGAAAACCTGAGTAATATCCCAGTCACAAAGCTAGAACAGCAGTGGAGTTGACATTTGAATGCAGATTGTTCCAGTGGTTCTTAACTTCTCGCACCAGCTCATGATGTGTTCACAGCTGTTCACAATGGTTTACTTGTTGATTCCACTTTAAAGATAATGGAAGTGCATTAAAATTTGCTTCTAATGTTTCAATGGAGAGCTTTGCTTCAAAAGGAAGTATCTTCAAAGGAGGAACAATACGACAAACATGTACATGAGTCTCATTTTGCATATGAGTTCTCTATTGCCAGTTAAGAATAGAGTTACAGATTCTTTGCTAATGTCCTGATTTAGGAGTGTTACTAGTGCTCTGAGTAATCCTTAAATTTAATCTAATTTCTCAGAAATTGCAAAGGGAGGGCCAGGGATTTAGCTCAGAAGTTCCAGCGCCTGCCTCGCAAGTGCAAGGTCCCGAGATCGATCCCCAGTACCCCCCCAAAAAGAAGAAGAAATTGCAAAGGGACAATGAAAATCTTTGAAAGTAAGAATACTATAAACTATGGAGAGGCGCATACATTAATTTTAACAAATTTCATTCTCTTTCTTTTTATCTTTCCCCAAAGACTCCTCTTATGCCTGAGAGACTGAATATGAAATGGAGAATTTGTATTTATCTCAAGGGAGTTACATTGTTATACTAGAGGTCTCCTTGGCATGCTTTATATCAAGTATCCACAGTGTTTTAATACACTGTAAGCATGAATTTGTACTAGAACTGCTTTCTTTTGAAAAATCATTGCTGTAGAGAAATAATTTCATCTAGTAGAAGGAAAATCATTATTTCAGTATTTATACAAAAATCCTCAGTACAGAAGTTTTTAAATTTTTTTCTCGTGCTGTCATTGGTATGTTCCATGTTCAGTGATTATTAAATTATATTCATTCTATGGGAATGGAGCGGGAAAGAAAATGATTGGGTTCTATGACCATTTGAAGTCTAAATGATATACATTACCATTAATAGTCAGCAAATTTAAGTGGTAGAATCACCAGTTTAGAAAATCAGAGCTCTAACCATATTCCACACCCCATAATAGTAGTCTTCTGGGGCCGGGGATTTACCTCAGTGGTTTTGCTACCTGCTGCGCAAGCGCAAGGACTGGAGTTCGATCCCAGGTACCAAAAAAAAAAAAAAAAAAAAATAGTAGACTTCTTACCCCACTTCAGAAGCAAAAGGGAGACGCACAGTACACGTGTTCCTTTTCCATTCCCTGGGTCATGAACACAGACCAGTCAGGGCCAGTTGCCAGATGTATAGTAGAACATCAGTGCTTGGGCATTGTCCCATCTGGTGATTCTTAGATGTTTTTGAATATTACCTAGGAATAAAATACCTTTTTTTAAATGTTACAACCCAGCATACACAGAGTCGGAGTTTTAAAAAGTAATTTTTACACTTTCCTATATATGATTTGCTCTGATAGTGTCCATTCAGTTTCATCCCATCCCATTCTGCCGTTGTCTGCTTTCTGTTTTTATAAGTAAATTCCACAGATTGGTTAATCTGTAAGGAAGACAGATTTATTTGACTTATGATTCTGAAGGCTGGGAAGTCCAAGTCGAGGGGACCAGCACCTGGTGAGGACCTTCTTGCTGCCTCATAGCCTGGAAGAGAGCAGTGAATGGGGTCGCAGAGCAAGCATGCTAGCTCAGGTCTCTTTTTCTCTTCTAATGCCACTAATCCCATTGCGGTGGCCTCCCCTTCATGACCTCATCTAATCTCAGTTACCTCTCGAAGGCCCCACCTCCAAGTATCACATATAAATTTGGGGATAAAGTTTCTAACCCATGAATTTTTGGAAGATGTAATCAGATCACAGCCTGCTTTGTTTTTTTGTTTTTGTATCTAGTTCTGATTCATCATTAGACTGATTTTATGGTCCATTAATGAATCATAATCTGAAGTTTGAAAAATATTGTGTGCAGCTAATGGGTGTTAACAGATATTAATAAACATGAGAATGACATGACCATAAAATGTTGAGCATGTATGTAGGATGGACAGGGTGAAAGAACCAATTCTCCCAGTGATAGATGAAGAAGGATGAACCACGCTGTAATGGTATAGGTGGTAATAATAATCATTATCTATTGAATAATTGAAAGCCCCATGTAAAATTTAGCTTTGGTTAGATTCTTTCATTTAACCTTTTAAACAATCATGTAAATGTAACATGTATTATTTATTATCCTGTTTTACAGTGCTGGACTTGAGCCTTTGAAATTACTTTTCTCATGTTTATATAACTTATAACTAACAAAGCTAGGATCTGAACCAAGGTTTATATGACAGTACCCCAAATGCTCATCTGTTGCATATCTACACATTTCTCTCCCTCAAAACAAGGATCAGCACATTTTATTATGGTTCAGAAACTTGAATCTGAAGAAATATTTGCAGTCTTTTAGATTTCTTCAAAAGGGGGACTATGGAATTTTCCTAACAAGAAAGGCATTCTGAACGTAGAGTTGTGAATTAATGAAGTTGTCAATTCCCTTGAAAATAACAGACCTCCCGTGTGTCTGTTATTATGCTATTTATCTACTAACATGCTTGTTTTCATTTCAATTGAAAATACAATGGTGTTTCACTTAAACATTTTAGAAACAGATATTATTTTCTCTGCAGGTCTATATTTAATGTCATCATGTCGGGTGACAGAGTGAAATACAGACAATAAAATAAATTAAACATGAACTACCATTTTTAAATTTAGCTCAAGTTGAGTGTCATCTCTTGTGGATAAACTCTCAGTGTACACATTTAATTGGGTCATTTATTCTCGAATGGGCTGACATATCCTTTCATATGCACAAATATTAGCAGCATGCCTTTTCAATCTCATCCTCCATTATGATACTCCAGAAAGGAAATCCAGGTTTGGAAACCATAGAAACTTAGCTCCTCCTGATGTGTATAGAGTACTTGACATAGTGGCCTAGTTGATTTTCTAGAACAAAGCCGAGGGAGATAGGAAGTTCACCATCTTTGATGTAACAATATGCTTTCTATGTGCATTTGGCAAGTGTGAAATGAGGGGTTTGGAAGAATGTTAAGAATGGTCACTTTGAAGTATTTGTCTACTTTTCATGAAACATTTTGTGTAATCATGTAGGAGACAGTATCATTTCTCTGCCATTCCAGGTTAAATATAGTTTTGATACAAGAATATTTATTGGTTTACTTGAAAAGGTAGTTTGTTGTTCACCTTAAACACTTCTATCAAGGAGTTCTTCACTTCATAGGAGATTATTATTGTTTTTAAATATCTTAAATCCAAAATTTGGTTTTAGAAGAAGACATAAAATTAAAGGTAGTTTATATAACATATTAATAAGATGTGACTTTGGAGAAGGTTTCCACACTTTCTGAACAGAAATGTGAGATACATGAATCCTAAAAGAATCTCTGGCTGAAGGTCATGGCTCAATAAAGATTCATTGCTCCATTGAAACAGTGGAACTCATCAATTGACAAATCCTGTACTTTCCAGTTGCCTTGTTAAAATCATTGGTACGTAGATATTGCAGATAAACTTCAGGGATGAACATATATTGACCATTTATTACACAGCTGTCGCTCTTTTATTACAATGAGTATTTGGCTGTTTGTTATTACACTTGGAAGTGATACAACTTTTTGTAGTTGGGATCATTTGATCATTGTTGTAAAGCATAATGGATCTCAACTTATATAAGAATTCTTTTATCATAAACTAAGCTTTACTGCATTGAGTTCAAGTTCACTAAAAATTGTTTTTCAAAAGTAATTTTCTGAGTGTTCTGTATTCTTTTTCTGCTACATGAGTCACAGTAGATGGAAACATTTAGTTAGATTAAGATTTATCTCCATGTTGAAAGGCAGTTTATGGAGAATAATAACCAGAATGTCATTATATTCAATATGTACTTAATCATCCATCAACTCTGAAATATGGAGTAGTGATAGAGTTTGTCCTCAATTTATACAGGGATTTTCAGAAATGAAAAGCAAAGCGGTTGAGGATAGTAATGGGTAATGGAATCCAGAATTATGAGTGTGGGATTATGAGTTTTAAAAATCCACTGGAGGATAAATAAACCCATAAATGGATATATGTAACTCAGTTAAAAAAGTAATAGGTTTCAAAGCAAGCAGTTTACAAATAAGCTAAAAATAAATAACATTAAATCAGTATTTAACATGACGCCAAGGAATCTAATGAGAAGCAAGGCATGCAAAGGATGCAAATAATATTTTAATGTAATCTTTTGGGATGAAAGGAATTGAATGTGTCAGGATTACCCCCAGCAGCTTTCTTTCTACTGGACAAACTTGTAGGCTCATCTTGTACTGACTGTGTCATGCTTAAGAAGCATTGCGGCTTTGAGTGTGTCTTTCTAGACTACGAAGAAATAGAGGCTACTGTGTTCTAGCTTATTGTTCAGGTGACCTGGGCTTTAGATATGCCCACATGTGCTGTCATAGCTGCAAGGCCCGGAGTAGGGGGATTTCATGCTCTTTGGGTTTCCACCCCATGAAAGATACTTGTATACCACCGTCTTAAATTAGTTGATGACTTGGAATTTCAGCTGCAGACTTTTAATTTGGAGATGAAAAAAGCCCCAGGAAAACCACTAAAAATGCAGGTTTTTATAGTCAGAACCAGATAGAATGAATAGTAGCACTTGCTTATTGACTCAGTCTTTCATTTTGCAGATACAGGTTAAACTCTGAAACATGCAAAGCAGTAGGGCTATACAGTCAGAGTACAAGGCAAAAAAAGTTTAAGAAGTCTGAGGTTGTGACAAAACAGAGACTGCCACTGATTTAGTTGAACTTGGGACATGGCTCCTCTATGGTGAGAAAAGATCATTGATTCCTTGACTTGACTACAAGATGCTGTCATTGATTTGCATTCAGGTGCCAAGAGGTAGCAAAAACCCAGAAAATTGAAGACTAGAATGCTCAGCACTGGAGGACATATTGTGTGAGGTCTCAGATGAGATGAGTAGAAGCTTCACTGCACTCTCATGTTCTGTCTTGGTCATTAATCTAATGAAAAGAATGGCGGGTTGAAGAACCTTCCATATTTAAATCCTTTTACATTATAATTATATTACATTCTGTCACTTCTTTTTCTTTTTCATATATATATATATGTATATGAATGAGAGAGAGAGAGAGAG
>NW_004624755.1:10612638-10666402 GCF_000247695.1 Heterocephalus glaber
TTTTATTTTATGAAAACAAAATAACATAACCAAATAACAAGAAAATAACAATAGTTAAAACACTGTGTATCATTATCTTCAAAGCAGTTACTCAGAGTACAAGACATAAACCAAAAAGATTCTTACAAAAAAGAAACAGATAATAACACAAATCTTTCTTTTCAATGAAGAAAAATTAGTATAAATAAATTAATACTAAATTTATTGAGACATCGTGAGGTTAATAAAAGTTATCTTTGGTCTCTACAGTTACAAGAATTGGCTAAAGTGGTGGCCATTAGCTTCCAGACATTTATTAGCATGACAAACTGCTGAAATGTGTATATGTGTTTTGGTGGACTCTCACTGTGTGTGTGTGTGTGTGTGTGTGTGTGTGTGTGTGTTACCTGAACATATAGAGATTGTTGTGGCTTTTATCTAGATGTCTGCATAAAGCCTCCTGCATTCATAGGTGAGGTTTTTCAGAGGTGGCTGGATCTAGAGTGTGTGAATGTGGATTAAGGGTGTGTGAATATGGATGAAGGGTGAGATTACTAAATTAACCCCCTGATTGGTTTATCATAGTTCCTTGTGTGGATAATGAGAAGGTCACCCTGGGTATGGTGGCCCCACCCAAAAGGCTTATAAATGTTCCTTTAACTAAGTGATATTTAGTATGTAGTATTATTATGATTGGAAGGAAAATTTGGTGTTAGTTTTCAGAGCAAAACTTACTAAAGTAAAGAAATAATAGGGCAAACCACAGTGGGTGTTTAGCTGATTGATTTTTAATGAAGTTAACCATAAAACTAATGTTTTAGGGAAAAAAACCTAATCCCACTAAATAATATATTCTGTTATTATTATGAAAATCATTAAATGATAATGGACTAATTGTAAAGTAAAAATAAAATGAGATAGTATTTTAATTAACCTAATTAAGTCTATGGTAGTTAAAACTTTACATGTTTCAATTCAGTATAATATTTGAAGAAATTAGCATATTAATGTAAGATAATTATAATCATGGCACTTCAAATGTTATGAATTCATAGCTTAGAGAAAATATATTTTGAAAGCAAATAATAGGTCTATAAAATGAATAATCAAAATTAAGTAAATAACTTTGAAGCCTTCTAAACATTTAAAAATTTTGATAAATTTCCTATCAAGGATTTATCACTTACTTCTTAAATATATCTTCAGAAATGGATTTAGGAAGCATTTCAAATACTTCTGAGTACACAGGACAATCTCAGGACTTAAGTTTTAGTCAATATGCAAGCCAGGATTATTTTGGTATTGAAAAATTTTAAATAATTTGGATTTTTTTTTAGCAATAGTATATCCATAACACCAGAAGACAACTCCTGTAAGCAATAACCTAAAAATCCTTAGTTGTTTAACCAAGTAGAAGTTTAGTTTTTGGCCATCTGCAAAACAAACAAACAAAACCAAAACCCACCCAGTTGAATGATTAGCTCTCCTCCATGTAGTGATTCAGAATCCCAGGCTCCTTCAGTCTTGAGGCTCTGCCATCCCCTGTAAGTAGATATTTAAGACTATTTTAGATGCCACCTGTGTTGAAAGATGATATGCAGACATTTTTATGAGCATTTTGGAAACTGACATGTAACGACTTTTTGTTTTAAAATCATACAATTTATGGTATGCTTCATAATTTAAAAGTCATAACTTCCTATTCCAGGATTAACTGCTGAAATACACTTGGTTTGTTATAAACTATGGAATGGGTATTATACTGTAAAATGTACTTTAATATAGTCCCTCATGAAAATGACATTTAAATATGTTACATGATAGAAAAGCAACTCAATACTTCAATCGCTAATGAGAAGTAAGCTTCAGAAAGAGAGAAGAGAAGAGAGGAAAAGGAAGATGAAGAGGACAATAAAAGCAGTAGCAGCTACATTAGCAAGGTATTGGATATTATTCTCATTTAATAGATTATTTCTCGAGTGTAAGAACTATAGGGAGGAACATTTTTAATCTTTGATTCTTGGACATCTAACTTCTACTATAGAGAGTATTGACTTTAATGTAAAAGCGAGTAAGTGACTTTTGTCCTAAATTTGCCAATATACAAACCTCCAGGTCACTTTGAACTCTTCCTTCAAGTGAATTGTATGCCACTCCTCACAGATTTATTTCTGCTTGTCTCAAGTGACCAATAGTCTGCAGTCAACTGGGGAGTGTACCGAGTCCTCTGCTACAGATGCCATAGGAAGTATAAAGTGTTTACTGGGCTGGAGAGGAAGCAAGGAGGATGGAGAGAGATTAGTAAATAGGTACAGGTTACAGTTAGATATGAGGAATGAGTCCTGTTATTTTAATGCACAGTAGAATGACTATGGTTAACAGTAATGAATTCAATATTTCAAAATGGCTACCGAGATTTTGAATGTTCTCATCACAAAGAAATAATAAGTTTATGAGGTAATAGATATGCTACATACCTTGTTTTGATTATTATACACCTGTACTTAAACATGACACTGTACTCTGCAAATATTTGTAATTATTACATATCAAGTAAAAGCAAAATAAAAAGTTAATCATAGACTGTTTGTACACAAAGTATCTGTGAGATTATTCTAGAAATACATAGGCAAACTTTCTTTAACAATTATATATAATAATATATCCTCCTTGTATCATTCTGTTAGTTCATGGCTGTTACAGCAAAGTCGCATCAAGATGAAATTGATATAAATCAGATCTGAAGGAAATTGTTAGGTCAGTAATAGTAGAGATAATCTTCAGATTCTCAATGACAAAAACAAAAAGCAGAAATGTTGGGAATACCAAAATAATGCAAACAGAAGAAACAGAGAGACTATCTACATCCTAGAAACAAGGCTTTATTCTGTCTTAAAGGCACTTTCCTCTGATTCCAGTCTGCAATCTTGTTTTACCTTCTATTAATTTTGGTATATTTCAGTCAGCTCTTTAAGTCTATCTTCTGTCCTAGTGTCTTCCTTTGGGTATTTAACTTCAACTAATAAGATAACCAGTTGGCTTCAAATCTTGTTCTTCCTTTCTTTTTCTAATTCTTTTCTACTAGAAATACAGAATATTATTTCATTTATGGCCCTATTAAATGAAAGGCTACCAGGTGTGTTCCATTAGCACAAAAGATACGAAACACTTTCTTTTCAAATATGTGTGATACTGGCGATCTGGCCATGAATTTGTTCCATAAAAAGCCTCCATAACTTATTCATATGTAAATGTAGACAACATTCGTTTTTCAATACATCAAAGTTGGAAATTAAAAACAAAACTGGCGAACAAAAACTAAGGCATAATTTACACATTTTAAAAATCCTTTCTAAAAGACACAAAAATCAAAATGGAAATAAAAAAACTTCGAAATGTTTAGCCTAAAGTAATTCTAAGTACAGCATTTTTCTTCATTAAAGCTAAGATCCCATCAGCTGTAAAATAAATGGTTATTTTTTATTTATGGAAAGAAAGTTTCTGCCAATAAACTCTCTTCAACACTCTTATTCCTTACCATTTTCCCTCCTCTGTGCCACCAAGAGCATTAGTGATCTACTGTAGTTCAGAGTGTATTACTACGCAGAATTTTATTTCAAGCTCTGGTGCTCCTTTGGAAAGTTCTAAGAGCAAAGCTTTCATGTCTTCTTAGAAATTGTCCATGCAAAAGTTTCTATCAATGAAATGATACTATTTGAAACAGCAACTGGATTCAGCTCTTTAGAAACAATAATGTGCATAACTCCACTGACAGTGACACCGATAAGGACAACACTCTGTGAGTCTTTGCAGCCTCCAAGAGTGGAAATGATGTCAAGACTGCAGCCTAGCTGATAGCTATGGGAACTGGTCTGAATGGAACCTCATGTGCTAACAGATGCATGTGATTCCCCTTCATTCTAAGATGTATAGCAAATTGTGAAGATCTGAAAAGGTACTGCCTCGGAATTAAAGAAACATGGATTTAGGTTGCATGGCACATGTGCAAGAGCTTATGGGGAAATTCATGGCTCTAACTATTTGTATTATTATAAAGGGAAAAAAATAAATAGATTAACCATCTAGGTTCAAACTGTTAGCAAAGAAACAAAACAGGCCAAAGAAGAATGAAAGTAATAAAGAGAACATCAGAAACTGATGATTTAGAAATCTGAAAAAACAGTAAAACTACAGGTACAAAAGATACTTCTTTGGGGGTGATATAAATATATATCTGACTGCTTAAGAGAGAAGAGCGATCACACCTGTAAGCAACAACAAGAAGAAGAAAAGAAATTATAAAGGAGGAATCAGTACTGATAAAGATAGAATTAGAAAGTAAAAGAAACACAGGTTCTCTCAGTGGTAAAATGAGGATAAATAAATCCATGGTAACTTCATGGAACTTTAATCAATTAGAGTCAATGCATTTGAAGTCCCTATTACTATTCCTGTACATGAAACAGACATGGTGCATTACTGCTGGTGCTGGTGATGCCAGATGACGAAATAGTATCACTAGTTCTGTTATGCTCATTACTAGTACTATTAATAATGCTGTGACTGATCCTACTGTTATAGCCTCAGTTAAGTAATGCTCATAATAACTTATCCAGGGTCCTCTTGGAAGAAGGCAGACATACCTAACCGAGCTGAAGTATGGGAAGGTTTGCTGAATAATTGAAGATGAAAGGGAGTCTTGGAGACAACTATGAAATGGGAAAAATGTAATGAGAGAACAGAATGCATAAAGGCAAGATAGGATAAGAGATCTTTATAGAGCCATGCATTTTTCAGTAGAGTTATTATATAAAGTATGCAAGGTGTGGAAGTTAAAAAGAAGATGGTGAAAAATAAGTGAACACATGAATCGGGATACATACACAGATGGCTTCTGACTTACAGCTTTTTCTTCCTTATGTTGGTGCAGAAGCAAAACAGTCAATAGAAACTGTAGTTGGCCTTTTGAACTTCGATCTTTTCCTGGGCCATTGGTGTGCTGCTGGACAGCAGCAGCACTCTGCAGCTCACTGTGTGCCACATGTCCTGGTGTTCCAGGCGTTAGATGTATTAAAAGCATCTTTGACTCACCCTATCTTCAGATTACAGATTACAGATTACAATGCATTCATCCATCCATCCATTGGGACATAAATCCATTGTAAGTCAAGAAGCACCCCTCTGTGAGACATTAAGATCCATTTTGATGGGCTGAGGAGTTAGCTCAGTGGTGCCATGCCTGCCTCACAAGCTCAAGGTCCTGAGTTTGATCCCCAGTACTGGAAAAAAAGTTTCATTTTGACCATGTTTTGCTGTTTTGATTGGTGTACCTGTACAATAGCCTATGTAAAAATTTTAATATGACATGCCCTGGTTTTATGTTTTAAATTACTTTCTCCCTAGAGTTTAGATGTGTTGCAGGGTAAATGCAAGAGAACATAACAAAATATATTTTAAACTCCTCAGGCTAAACAAACTAAATTTTGCTGATGAATTTAAACCATGGAAAGAAATAAGTGGAGATTTTTGTTTAAAATATCCAAGTTGGTCAATCACTTTACTCACTGCAAGTATATGCTTGCAAGTGATGTGGCTGTCGCAAACAGAAGAACATCCAGGAATTAACATACGAGACAAAACAGTTGGTTATGATGATTTCTAATTTATGCAATTTTAGATCCAAATTATGTCTCTACATCTTATTTTACATATATATGATATCTACCTATATCTAAAATAGCTGTATTTTAGAAAATTCCTTTGCATCTGTATGGCTAAATGTATGTTTCTGTACCATGTATATCCAGTAAATTTGATGAGATAATGAGGAATTGAAAGAAACAAAACATTTAGGGCAGGGCTGTATAGTTAGTAGCATTCTGACAGTTGCTTACTTGTTGTGAATCCTTTTGCATTCATGCAGACACTCTCCATTAAATATGAAATGTTCCAGAGCTCATAATCTCTGGATTTTCTTCCAGCGCAGTCTCGTCTCCTAAGACCCTGTACACTCTCCAACTCTGGGAAGGAAGTGGGCCTTCTGTGAGCCAGATGAGTTTTTATTTAACCTGTCTGCACCACTCCACCTCCCTCTTCCCACATTCTGTGGTGAAACCTGTGGATGTGTGCTTTGGCTCAGTTTAACACTTGCGTAGTATCTTGGCAACAAAATACTAATGCACTTGCTGCTCACTTATGTGGAGGCTTTGTCCGTTGTGCCTATGTGTTCTAGATAGAGGAGCCAGAACTAGGAAGCCTTAGGAAATAGAGCTACTACAGCCCATAAATTTTCATTTCCGAATGTAGCTGACTTTTCTTTCTAAACAATTACAATTGAGTCTATGTGAGTGTGGACACGCAGGTATTGTGCACATATGTTAAAACAGCTGAGGCTGCTGGCATCCAGATGTGTCCTCTGAAACCTGTGTGACAACTCCTGGCAGCCTCTTCTGTTTGTGGACTTTGTATTACCACATTCTCATCCCTCCACTCAGCCGGCTGCCTCAGAGGACTGCGACAAACCTAAAAAAGTGAGAGGAGGAGAAGTAATCTCAGAGGGGATTATAAATAAGCTGAGCTAAAAATTTAGAAAGATGGCTCAAGCTGCCAGGTGGTACTTGAGTCTTGAGGTGACCTTGCTGAATATTTTTTGAAAGAATGGGTGACTTTTCTCAAATGAAAAGATTATAATGCTTAAGAAAAAGGAATTTGGAATCATAGTCCTGTTTGAATCCACATTTGGCCACATAAAACCAACATGACCTTGATCAAATAATTTATTATCACTGATCTTTAATTTCTTCTCACATAAAGTAGAGACATTCATACCTACCCTATAGTTGTTCAGAGGATTTTATTTGACACAAGAAAGTGCTTAAATCTTGCCACATATCAACTGCTTGTTGTATAGTATAATGGTCAGGATGATGATGGTATTAAAAAAAACAATTATTTTGACTATTAGGAAAAGTGAGTATTTATAAAGTTCTCTGGAATAATTCTTCTAATGCTCTAATATATTTTTAGACCTATTTTCAAAAGGCAGTGAAGATTAATCACAGTTGATGGAGTTACAGGTGCTTGCCCTTTATTGCAACTTTAAGCTATCTAGAATGTAATTCTAAGCATCTGTCCTCCCTTTTGAGTCTTATTTCCCATTGTCCATTAATGCACATTTATACTAATGTTAAATTAAATAGTCCACAAGTAACTCCTGTCTATTTTTTCTCTAGTGTCCACACCCATTCCTGCTCTACATCACAATATTAGCATTGTTGATGGACCTTCATAGACATTCCAGAATATTTCAGTGACTATACCCTTCAGGAGACTTGAAATGACCCTTCTTACCTATTTATCTCAAGACTATTAACTCTCTTATCTAATCCTTGAAAATACCAAAGTTCTTACTGCATGTGATTAAAAAAAAATATGTCTATAGACTTAAGAGACTTCATCCAAGTTTGCTAGGGCATACATACCAGCACTAAAAACTGAGCCACTTAAACAACAGCAGAGTCTCGCATTTCTGGAGGCAGGAATCCTGAGAAGGTTGGCTCCCAAGAATTCTGAGGGGAAATAGATTCCATACTTCTCTTACCGTTCAGTGGTTTGCTGCCAGTTTGCCTTCCTTAGCTTGAAGAGGAATCACCCGAATTGCTGCCCATATCTAGGCATAGAATTCTCCCTGTGCGTATGTGTGTGTGTGCGTGCCTGTGTGTGTGTGTCCAAACTTCCCTTCATACAAGAACACTAGATTTATCCTCTTCCAATATGACCTCATTTTAGTTGACTGCATTTTCTCGTTTCCAAATGTAGTAACATTTTGAGGTACTGAAACTTGAGACTTCAAAATATGAATAGAGTATCTTATTCAACCTATAATAAATTTACTTCTAACAAGTTGAAACACTACGAGACTCACACAAGTCTTCCATATTATAATACTGTTTGAATTATATCTCGCCTTCCAGGAACCTAGGTTTAAAATATAAGAATATTGTTTCACACTCATGTCTCTCTCCTCAGGAAAACTTACGGGAGAATCCTTGTTGAATTAAAACCTGCCTAGCTGCACTTGCTATGGCAATATATCCTTTATTACCAAGTACTTGTCTGTCTCTCCTTCTAGTCTGTAACATTTTGGAACTGGGGACATGGTTTCTTCCCTACTAGTACCTAGAGAAGTATAGTATTTTAAGGTATGTTGTAACCAATCAGTCAGGTTTATGTGACAGTGTGCTCATTCTTCATGATATACAGCATTTTCCTGACTGCAAAAGTAACTTCATTCCTCACCAGATTTTTCAGTTTATATTACACTATTTCGGAGGGAACAAAAAAAAGTACTGTTCTTTGAATTTTACACCCATTCTATGCTCTTCCATGTATTTTATGTATTTATTTATCTATGTTTAGCTTTAAGCACTTGTAGTCGACATACATATTAATTAGTTTCAGTTGCATACATCAGAAAATCCAAAAATATCAGTGAATACACATTACTGTTACATTTTTATCATGTATACCAAAGTCAGCAGTTTTCCTAGTGAGGATGACATGGAAGATTTGAATAACTTTATCTGTTTATCATTCTCTAAAGATTGGTGTTTATTTCTGTCTGTGAGCCTTCATTTTTACAGATGCATTTCAAGAAGTAGGAAAGAGGAAGGCAAGGCCAAAGGACTTTTTCAACACAAACCTAGTCCTTTTAAAAAGTATCTCTTTTTATTAGGTCCCAAAAGCCACTTGGTTTCATTGCCAACTATTTATTTTTTTTCATTTGGCTTTAATCTTAGTGGAAAAAACTTTTTCCTGTATTAATAATCACTATCATGGTTTTAATAATGTCATTGGTGAACCGAGTAGTTCTTTACTCATTTGTACAAATCTAACACCTAAAATGTGGAGTTATTTTGATGCATTATTTATTGTAATTTATCTTTGCGGCTTGCCTATCTGTGAGGCTGCATTTGTGGGTTCCTTGATGTTACATTCGGAAATCACAGCAACTCATGCCTGCTCCTCTCTTTCCACAGAAATTGTTTGACTGCTCAGAAGATTAAAATCTCTTAATCCACCTACAAATGGGGCTCTCAGCCTTGTTATCCATTTTACTGGATTATTTGGAAGATCAAGAAAAAGGTGCAAGATTTTTTTTGAAGAAGAGATATTATACAAATCTTACAAAATATGAGTTAAAACCAGTGTCCTTGGATGGTTAAAAATGAATTGATTAACAAGTGATCACATATATAATTGTGGATTATTAGTTCAATCTCAACATAATTTAGAATTATACCAACTTGAGTTAGACAGGTGTACTTTGCACTCAAGTAATGCATAGCAAAGTGTTTAGTGTTTGACTAACCTGAATTAGGATTGGGGTGTGAAACAGTGGGAAGAAGGCTCATGTAATTTCAAGTCATCATTCGTTCTTTTCATCTTTCTTGGCACCATCTTTTATTTTATCACATGCCTATTTTCTAACACTACAAATCTTAACATTTTTTAATTCGCATGTCTTATGTCCATTCATAAACCAATATCTCTCGGTGTTGCTCCTTCTTTCTACTGTCACTGTCTTGGGTCAGTCTCTTCACTGTCTTTTACCTGAAGACTGACACTGGTGTCCCAAACTGTCACTGTGCTGTCAGACTTTCCTCAGCCCAACCCATACTTCACACCACTCCCAAAAGCAACATAAAAACACCATGTTTTGGCTCTTCCTAGTTTTTTTGCTAGGGTAAGACAGGCCTCTGGAGAGTCAAATGTCTCATTTACTGACCCTTCCTTGTATGTGACTATTCTTTCAATAATGCCTAATCTCTTTTATTTTCCTAACAGTCTTTGCTTGGTTTGCAATCTCTTCTTATCAGATGCTATTCCTAGACTAACCGTAATTCCTACCTAACTGAAATTTCCTTCCCCTTTTGTGCTCACTGGTAGAGAAATTCCCACTGAAATCCCTGAGATGTCAGTTCTTTTTCTAGCTTTTCTTGATTTGCTCAGACTGTATTGCAGTCATGATTCCCTTGCCTACTCGTGTGGCTGAAGCAATGTACACACTATGGAGATAAGAATCTGGTCTCATTTCGCTTGGGCTAGCACACAGTCACGTTTTCCCCATGTTCTCATTCTGTTTTATATTTCAATAGTATTTTTAAATCCCTTCTCTTCCCAGTTTTCTGTGATCTCTTAAAAGATAAGGACTTCATTTCATTCGTCCTTTCAAAACCTTTCTCTCCTCTGGGCATCCAGTGCAGTGCCTGAAACATAGAATACTCTTTACATGATTGTTTAACAGCTATGAAATTTTAATGGATGTCATTGCAAATTCTTTGCTTTAAGCAAATAATATAGGAGATGGTACTAAATCTATATAATTATGGCCCTTTAATACCAGTAGTTGCCTTTTTTTTTTTTTTTTTGGTACCGGGGAACGAACTCAGGTCCTTACGCTTGCAAAGCAGGAGGCAGAACCACTGAGCTAAACACCTGGCCCAGTAGTTGCCATTTTAATGTAGTTACATGCTAAAATCTTGGCTAAGACAGTTCACATACTCATATTTAGCAAAGCTTCCAACTGTCCTATAGCACTTACTATACACTGAACTTGGTCCCCACTTACATGTGAAAATCCTAACCTGCAATGTGATGGTATTTGAAAATGGGTCCCTTGGTGGATAATTAATCTTAGATGAATTCGTCAGGCAAAGACCCATGATATCAGTATGCTTGTAAGAAAAAGCAGAGACACAAGAGCTACTCTTTCTCCACACTTTGGAGATCCAATGGGCAGATGGCCGTATCTGCAGGAAATGAATAATCTAGTACATGATCTTGAACTTTCCAGAACCCGGAACTGTAAGAAATAAACATCTATTGGTTAAATTACCTGTCTTTGTTATTTTATTATGATAGCTCAAGTAAACTGAAATAGGATTTTTATCTCCATATTATGTACCTTGTCTCAGCCACAAACTGGTAAGTGGCATTATGACTGTCCTCCACCTTTATCTGAATGAAAGTTTATGTTTGTAGTGAATGCACTCTGGTGCCCCAAATATGAAATCATGAAGAGATGAGGGAATGATGAGTAGTCTGAATGTAAAGGGCAAATGGAGGACCCCAAAGTTTTTATGATTGTGGGCACATGGGGAAGAGAAGTCATTTGTCCCCCTCCAAGGTATGAGTTCTTTTCCATTTAAACCAAAAATTTAGTCTTTTGACAAGTAAGTGCTTGGAGGACCTTGTAAGTGTACTGGAGTGCTCATTTCTGAACCCTGATTCCTGATTACGTTCCTCGGAGATGGACTGTACTGTTCAACTTGCTACTTCCCATTTGAGAACAAGAACCCATTTCTGTACGGCCCGTGCAATCACAGTGAGAAAATGCCTATGTAAAAAGATTCTAAGCTGTGAAGATGAGTCATGAACTGTTCTGCAAAAGAGCATAAAGAAGCAGAATGTGATGGAGAGCCATGGTTTTGAAGTCAAGTAATTATTGATGCAATTTTAATTTTTCTAATCTATCTATGGATATGATAAAAATAATACATCATTACCTTAGTAATAGATAAAAACACAATGCCTTATATAGTAATTACTAAGTAGAAGCTATGTGGTTATTCTGTATCTTCTCACTTTCTTTCAAATACTTTGGTTGATCCTGTCAGTTAACTAGCAATGTAAAGTACTACATGTTGTGTGGTCAGACAATAATTCTATCCCTTTAAATCCTTGACTTCCCCCATGTTTTCTCATCGAGGTTCAGGTCCTAGTAGTTTCTGAGACTCCATTCAAATAGCATCACTTCTGCCTTCCCTCCTTATCCCTCTTTCATGATCAAAATGATCTTTTCCTGCCTCTGCAATTTCGTAGCAATTTCATAAGCCTTTGTTGTAACACTTTGCATGTTTTACATACCTTTCCTGTTGTCAATTTGAGTACTTTTTTGACTTCATTGTATATGTAGTAATTGCTAATTAAATATTTAATTACTGAGTTATGAACAGACACCCACTCAATAGTCGTTATAATTTGTATCACCCTTTATATTTATTGTCTTATTTTGTTTTCATATTAAATGTGGGGATGTCTGTAAAGCAAGCAATTGCATTCCAAATTTGGGGATAGTAACGCACAGAGAAGTTAATCAATATGCCGAATTCACACAGAAAATTATTTACAAATTTTGTATGAAACTTTTATTTTACAGATTCTCTTTCCAGTGCATATTCCATTTCTGGAGAAAAATTTCAGTCATACAAAAATACCATGAATTAAATTGAGAGAAGCCATTTTGTGTTTGAATCAATTTTTAGTATATAAATTTTTCTACCAATACATAAAAATATGCTAGTGAGAAAATACAACCATCTTTTAAAAAACTAATAATTGTTAGCATTGCAAAATCATGCACCTCTTGAAGCTTATCTTTTGAAATAAAAATTAGTTACAATATTTCTACTCATTGCATCATATTTAAAACATCATAGCAACCAACAAAGAAGTAATGTTTTTGAAATCCGGTGAAATCTAACTGACATTAATGAGAAATTATAATTTCAAATGCATTACCCTTGTAAGATAAATCAAAGGTAACAGTAATTAGGATAATTGCAAAAGATATTTTGGGTTCTGTGTATTTGCACAAGTGTTGAGAGGTGGAATATAAATGTGAAAGTATTTTTGTTCACTTTGGTATCTTGAGCTTGAAATAATTTTTAGACTACAACATTTTTTCATACTAAGTTAAAATCTGAAGTTTGTTGATGTCATCTTAAATTCTTATATATTCAAATACTCTCCAGTTTTAAAATATAAAATACGTATTAAAGAGACTTCTTCTTCTTGTTATTGATGTGGCCTTATGTAAACATATGGTTCACTTTATGTGATTTTTTAACCTTTCTTTTTGTGTACTTTGGGAAAAATTCTCTCATATCTATATAATATATAATAAATATTTTTAAAAGTTTGATTCTGAAATGGTTGTGATATTAAAAGTCATCATGAAATCCCTTAATATTACATGCTACTTTATTGGAGGGATTCAAACATGAATGTTTTCAAATTTAAGGTATATGCAATGAATACCCTTAGAAGTGATTCCTATAAACTATCCAAAGAGAGGTGGGGGAGCCATTTAAATGCAGTGTGCACATGTGTGCATTCTTAGTAATGGCTCTTTAATATCACGTTGAATGGCTTTTCCACCTCTGTAAATTAAATGTTAATAATAGCCACTTAAACTCTAATCATTCATTTTGGCTCTTCTAGAATTGCTTATAAGCTTCAATAGTACTTTGGCAGTTTCTTGTATTCTAAGGTTCAGCAACTTTTGAAAAGAAGTATATTTAAATTTCAGTTTATTTATTTCTTTTTTTTTCAAAATTCTGTTTTGTGTTTATTTAATGGGTTTAATCATCTCAGAAATCTTTCTCTTCATCAGATGTTTGATCCCCTTGCAAAAGTTTTGGTTTTTGAACTTGAATGTGGACCTTTACTCCATCAATTACGTGATTTTCATGTTGCACTGCATTCTGAAGTGCTTCTTCTGAAGAAAAGTAAATCCAACACATACCTTTATGAAAGCCAGTCTCTTTATCAAAAGGAAGAATGCACTTTCGTATATGGCCAAATTGAGCAAAGTGTTTTCTCAGCTCATTGGCTGTTGCAGTCCAAGGAATTTTCTGGACAAAAGCAACCTTCCGAGTAAAAGAGTAAAATTCGTATGCAGTGCCAGGGCATCCCCACTACGGAGGCTGCCATCTTTACCAGTTTATTTCTGTTGCACAGAAAAATGACTTGGAAGAAGATGGTTACTAAAATGACTAAAGTGAGAAGTATATGGGGAAAGAGGAAAAAAGGGAAAATTTTTCTATTCCAGGATCTATACTAATACACTACTGGATTTTTTTCCCTCAAAATTAGATAGTTTCATGAGAAGTCTTAGGATTCTGTTACACAGGCCAAGCTGTAATCACATCCTGAAGTAATCATGGCCATGGGGTCATCATTACCATCCATGGGTCATATATTTTCTCCTTGAGTGAGGAAATGGGGTGGTCTTCATCAATGAATACAGTAGAAAGTGTGATATTTCAAAAAGCAAGACATTGTTCTGTCATTTTTTAAGTAATTTGAAGGAGGCCAACATAAAATATTAAATGGTATTATGTATGTGAAATACTCATTCTTCAGAATAGTAAATGTTCAATTAATGGCACCAGTCATTCTCTTCTTAGTAGTGATAGTAAATAATATAATTACCCTAAATTTTGTTTATTTGTCTTTTTTTTTTTTTTGGTCTTTTCTATTGTTGGGAGACACATTGTATGTTCAACTGGCCCAGTCATCTCAATATAAAGTCAGCCAGTGGAACTAATGTTGTTCATCAGAAGTCTGAATGACCAAAATTCAAAAGACAGTTCCTTAAATGTGTTTCTGCAATCATTTTAAAGGGAAAACAAAGAATAAAAAAATTCTGAAGTTCTATTTAGTCTTTAGTCTTAGTAAAGGATCAGACTTTTCTGCCTCAGTGGTCTCCAGAAAAATTACGATTCTGTCTTTTCTATTTTTTAGTCTTTAATGGATTCTCCCCTTAACTCTCTCTTTCCTTCATATCAGGGAAGGATGCTAAAATGGAAATCATCTTTTCAGAGCTTATTTTCCATATTTGAGGAAGGGTGGCAAACAGACCCATCAGTCTTCTTTATGTACCTGCTAATACTCCTCTAATAGGTCCTCAGGACATTAAAGCCCCTGATGGGAAGAGTTAGTTCTGTAGTAATAATCTGTATTTCCTCAACTTGCTTCAGTGCATGTAACTAGTAAGTGTGCAATCCAGCTGTTTCAATGTAGAATACTCCATGTAATGAGCTCTCTTATTTTTCCCACACAATTTAATAGCCCAGTAGCTTTAACACCAAACAAAAAATGTTTCCAACACAAATCACAATGTATTTCTAATTGCAACTTTTTCCCCTGGCATCATCTTTTTAGTATCAGTAAGAAGAAGACTTCATTGTTTATTTGTCGAGGCACAGATCTGAACACTCCACAGCAGCACAGTTCTGTGCTTGTTGCCAAAACTTCCTTGAGGGCTACTGAATTTAAAGCTTACCATTCTCTGTGAATAGTCATATTAACCTATTCAAGGAATGAAAATCAAGTTAATCCTTGTGAAATAGATAAGTTGACATTAAATAACACAATATTAGGTGGTTTCTTACCGTTGGTAGGCATTAACATTACCGCAGTATGCCATGAATAAAACCATTGTTTGCTGATATTCCCAAATATAATATTTTCTTAAGTTATAAAAGTTATTTAACATGAACACAACATACTCACTGTAGAAATAGCTAAGTTTTTTTTAATAACATAAGAACTATGATTATTTGGTTTAGGTAATTCTGAGACTGTAGTTGTATAAAGTGAGATATATTTGTGAATATTTAATTTTTAGAACTTTGATTATATAACAGGCACTTATGTATTTATGTATTTATGACTGTACTTTAAATTTTAATAAGGCTCAACTGCAAAAACAGCTATGGTCCATTTGCTCTAAGGGCCTTTAATCAGAGTTATGGTAAAACATGTAGAGCCAATAATCCAAAAATGAGATGCAGAGTCCATTTTACAAATGCAATGGCCCAATGGAGCACGACCTTAGGGTCAAGACATTGTGTATTAGGGCACAACAAATGCACCAAAATTCAATTTTGATCCCAGTGAAGTATCTTGGGAAGCCCATTTGCATTTCCATTATTTGCTTATTTTTGAAATATATATAAATTAGTTCCCCAGAGAAGCAAAACAAACTGTTATATACAATAAGATAATGAAACATTCTCAAATGAGCGTCTTCTGACTAGTAAGGGAAAAATAACATTAAAATAAAATAGATCAAGTAAGGGAATAAATTGATGAGGTAATAATTCTATGAAAAATGAAGTAACAAAGCTTAAAGTAATCCTAGGAGGTAATAAACTGATTAACTTTTTTCTTTCTGCTAACTTAAACCTTGTATAGGAGAGTGTGAAGAGAGTGGAAGTAGAGGAAGATAGAGGTCATAGGCCCTGAGGTTTATATTCAACATTGCTTCTAATATGTCTTGAAATAGTAGACAAGTAATATATCTTTTCTCAAGTTCTTGTTGTTCCCATTAGTAAAGTGGGGTTGAGAGTCTCTCTGTGTACTTTATAAGAATATGGTCAGTGTAGCTCAGGGGTAGAATGTTTATCCAGTATGTGCAAGGCCCTGGGTTCAATGCCCAGCACAACACAGTGGCATCAATAACAACAACAATGACAATGATGAGGACAACACAGTGAGTTCCCACTTCTTTGTAAAGTGACTTTGTTGGCAGAGCCAATGTTCTCTGTCTCTCTGTTCTGTCAGCACTCCTACAAGCCCTCACTTACAGCATGGGATTTGACTCATGTGTTTTGTTTTCTCTGATCTCCTTGAAGGACAAACATCATTAGTTCTTTCTTGAATAAACTTAGATGTGAATAAATAGTGCAGGTACATTCATGATGGTTGAATATAATTGTAGGTGCTAGTATCTGCCATAAATGATCTATGATATATTATCAATTGAGTAAAAACAATTTGAAGTTGTTTAGACTCAGCAACTTGGTCTCCTTATTCAGATTGTGGAAGATGTGGATCGAATGAGCCTTGAATCCCTTTCTAGCCTTGTGAATAGATGACTATTGCTGTTATTGTTACTTCACCATCCCTTTGGTGATTATTCCATGCTGCCTACTGTGCTAGGGCCTTGAATTCATTCCATTTAGACATCACTAAACCTATTTAAGTAGCTTTTAATATCCCAGCTTTACAGTAAGAAAACAGATTTAGAAAATGTGATTGTCTTGCCCAAAGTAGATAACGAAGCTTTACATGTAATTTAAGGCCCACCTGATTCTAAAGCTTATGTTTTTACCCACAAAGTAAATAATTAAAGGACCCAAGGTATTGTAAGTTTAATATGAGTAGTCAATAAACTACCTGTCCAGAATGATGAAGATTTAGAAAGTCATTTCATCAGAGAATAAATTGCCAATTAAAATAAGGATTGTTAATATTACTCACAAGGTATACACTGCTTTTTGATCAACATAGCCTTAAATTATGATATCTAGCAAAGAAAAATCTACATAATCTTTGACTCACGTTACAATTAATTTGTTGCCATGATATGACTCTACATAGGCAAGAAGTAATTATTTTCCTTTAATCATAACATTTGATTATGGTATCTAGATGGCCTCATGTCCCTAGCCATTGCACCTAGATATTTCTTCATGTTAATATCTCTTAATAAGACAGGACTCCCTAATAAAACTAGTAATGTGTGGCTTGTATTACTTGGATAAATTAAAATCCTGAAATATTCAGATTAAATCTCATTTAAGGTCACAGACACAATGCTGGCAAATGTCCAAAGTTCATACAAAGGCTGCCTTGTAATGTCACCCTCAGATGCAGTACACTTTTGTTTATGAGATGTTTCTGGCTGCAGACAATTTTGGGCACAGCATACTTCTCGTGAATCAGGAAACAGTGAGGACCCCTGCACAGATAACTCTTTAACACAAATATAGGAGCAAAAGCGGCTTTTAATGATGCCGGCAGCTCAGGGAGTGACTCCCATCAGTCTTGAAAGCCCCAAATAGAAGTTTGTGCTTCCTTATATACATCTCTTTACATCTATGAAGCTTAATTCCATTGGAGCTTCCCTGGGAATATAGCAAGCAAGATTTACACAAAGCAGAGCACTGGAGGTGGGGAGAGCAAAGAGTTCTGGCAGGACTTTCTGAGTCTGTTATGCTTCTTTGGTGACAGATTACAGAAGATGTCATGGCTGCCCAGGTACATTCTACGAAGAGCATTGTTACCTAGTTAACCCATAGTAGCCTAACAACATAGTTAACTCATAATTGCTTAATAACACAGTTAACTCATAGTTGCCCAATTCCATATGCAGGAGTGGCCTCCTCTCTCACTCCAGCTGCCTTTAAAATTAAAGTATGATAACTACCCTCCCCTCAAGGAGCTGCCCGACTCCCAACCAGAAAGCTCAGCACGAATGTCAGCATCTTTCCCTTCTCCCTTCATCCACCAGTCCTGTGAGGACTTAAGACACCTATGGTATGAAATTCCCACTCTTTTCTTTGTGCCTTGTTTTTCAATCATTACGAAATGTAGAAAAGCATGTATGTCAGTCTGCCATTTGGAAACATTTGATTTTGGGTTCAGTGTTTGAGAATTCCTAGATGCTCTGTTATCTCAGAAGGATGCCCTCATGGATCTATCAGATTGTACTGTGGGCAAAGAGCAATGCCAATGAGACCAAAGTGGTGGGTTTGAGTCCAGTAGGTTACCAGTTCTCTACTTTCCATTCTATGACCCAAGACAAATTGCTTTTTCTAGTTTTCAGATATTAAGGTGCAAAATATTCATTATCAGATTAGTAGAGAATTTTTCATAAGACTCTTACTGAAATATTACTGAAGTCATAAGGTTCAACTTTATACAGGACAGTTTTTTATAGCCATGTTAAAGATTAATTCTACATGGTGACAACTTTCATTTTTGTTTCTATTTTTCCCAGCAATGCATTTTACTTTTCTGATCTTTCTGTCCTTCTTAATCAAGAGTATGAAATATAACTCTGGTAACAGCCATAGTGGAAAAAAGTCAAGATAATTACATCAGTTTGGTCCCAGTATTCATTCCTACTGGTTCTATTAACTCTAGGAAAGTTTATCTCCATAGAGTATTAAAATTTTCACTGATAAAATATTCCAAAATGTTTATCTAGGAAAAGTAATAAAAATAGTCCTATGGTAAAATACAGAAAGTTCTGTCGATGTTTCTTGGTGCTAGATTATTTCATGCATGTATTTAAATTTAACATAGTTGTGGTAAGCCTTACAGTTAACTTAGATTAATTTGGTGATCTCCTTGATAACTTTTTGTTTTGTTTTGAATAACATCTACAAACATATTTTGGAATTAGTGCCCTATGGAAGGTTCAGCAACACATTATGCTACAGGACTATCTCAAGGAAACTGTGAGTTTAGGAGAGCAGTAATGGCCATTTGTAAAGCTACCTGGGATGAGAAAAATGTACCTTCCCATCCTGAAAAGGTTAACCCCTCTCAGGAGGCTTGATTTTTTACTCTTTTGTGAACTAAGCAGACAGAAGCCTTGAATTTCTGTCTCGTCTCTGACTCATATCAACATCAGGGACTGGAGCAAGTCATTTAATTCCTTTAGACTGAGTTATCCTAAACCCTAAATTAGATTAGGTGATAATTGAAAAATAGGCTTAAATATTTGTTGATAAGGCTCTTCATATAATGAAAGAATTATATTAAAAATAATTATTATATTAGCTTCATAATTATAATGATCATCATCATCCTAAAATGATCATCATCACCCTTAAAGGCAATTCTAACATCAAAGCCAATAATCTAATAACAGTCCTCAGTTGCTGCGGTTTATACGTGGTTTGTTCTCATTGAAACTCCTGTTAAAATTTGCTCCCCCATGTAGTGGTATTGAGAGGCTGTGGGACCTTTAAGATATGGTTAAATCATGGGGACTGTACCATGGTGAAGGCATTGATGTGGCTCAGTCAGGAGCTGGTTAGTTCCATGGAGAGGAAGGAGGCTGTCATAACGCAAGGCTGGCACCTCTCCTGAGGCTCCCAAACTTGAGTGCTCTGCATATGTGCCCACTTCTTTTCCACCTTCTTCCATGAGTTGGTGCAGCCTGAGACCCTCACCAAAACCCATGCAAACGCTGGTACCATCTATGTTTTCAGACTCTCAAAACTGTGCATCAAAATAATGCATTTTATTTATAAATTTTCAGCCTCACATATTCACGATATCAACAAAGCATAAACTGTTATACCAGTGATCTCAAAATCCATTTTTACTGTATTACTTAACATACATGTTTCTCACCTCTTTATTTTAAAATAAGACCATTGCTTTTACACATTTTCCAAAAAAATTTTTTTTGTTTACCTCAGTAGTATAGTAAGATCAACAAACCAAAGATATGTTTTCCCTTGGAATTTTTGGAATGTAAAATCATTCCGATTTAGCTGAGCACGTTGTTTATAGCACACAACTGTGTCTATTGACACACCTGGCATATGGCATTTCCAAGTCTCTGATGGACTAGCTAACTGGACCTAGACCTGGAGTTGAGATATGAACTCTGACAAGCATGGGAATTACCAGGGATGTTGGTCACAGTGAATTTATTTTCCTCTAGCTATGTAATGAGACCTTTTCTGTTTAGATGCTTTGGATAATCTGTGTAATATTTATTTGAAGAAAGGAATTTTTCAAGCATAACAGAGTTATCTGTCTGAAATGTTTCTTCTTTCCACCAATTTTTGAGAAGATATACTGTTTCAAATAATTCAATATCTTTTTCCTCTTTCATTCCCTAGAATGCACCCATCTTTTATTGTGTGTTCTTATGGGATTATGCTTTTACACAGCTTCATTTACTCAGCTTTAGGGTTTCTATTTGAAAAAGTCCAAGCAGGAGTATATGTTGCATCAAGAAAGTAAATATGCCCAAAACTCCCATTCCTCTGGAAGGGTCACTGAAGGCAACAGCTCTTGGGTTCATTCACGGTGGAGTAACTGAGGAGAGCACTCCAGACTCTCTTCACTGCTTTTCTTTGATGGTATAGTTCACAGGTTTTACTGATGTTTCACGATTCATGTGCATGACAATTACAGCATGGCTCAGTGAACACAGGGCACCACAGGTGTGGTCAAAGGCTCAGCTCCCTGCATCACAGATTTGGCTACTCTGTTGCATTGATTTGGTGGGTGGACTTGCACAAGAAAATGCAACTTGCTCTGCTTCTGTTATTCTGCCTTTAACAAATGGAAAACACCTAGCACTCATCTGCTTCTGAAAGCATTTTCAAGCCATGGACAACAAGCCAAACACTGAATGCAGTTCTAGTGAACCATTAGAAAAATGTTTGGATGGTCAGTATCCTGATGCTAACCTTCTGCCAACCACTCATTAAATAACAGAAGAAACTCAGTCTGTCTGTCTATCTACCTATCTATCTATTGATATCTCTGGGCAAAATCAAACTGACTGAAGCTAAGACCCACTTATTTTAACAGACGGTTATGCAGTACCTGGTGTGCAGTGTGCTCATTTCTGGGGTTATGAACATAGATATGATATTGCTGTGACCATAGAGAGCTACACAGGGAAGGAGGCAGCTTGTAAACAGATGGCAATGGTACAGGGAAGTAAAGAGCTCAGGGGAAAATGTGCCCTGGAGGATGGGCGAAGGGTGAGTGAGCTTATCTGGGGACATGACACAAGACAGAGACAAACTACAGCTGAGGGAGCAGGCACGCTGGGGAAGGGCAGACAGGCAGAAGGGATAATTTATGCAAACACATGACATGTTCAGTGAAGCACAAGATGATGAAAAGTAATGGTAGCAGAAAATAAATTAGTTCTAATATTGACAAAGAATTGCTCCTAGAATTTTGTCACCTTATTAGAGCCAATTACTTGAGGATATTATAATAATGTTTATACTTGTAGGTCTGCATCTCAGGTTTCATTTAAAATAGAATGTTGCTTTAAACTTGACTATGACCCTACTGCTCTCAGCCTGAGCTTAGCTCTCCCTCAAATTTAGAATAAAACGTAAAATCATTGCACAACTGGCTGCCCCTATTTCTCTATTGCTGACCCCCTCACTTGTGCCACCAGCCACCCCAATTTTTTCGACTTTCCTTGTCAGCTCCGTGCATTCCCTCTATTCTCTGCCTGGAACACATGTCCTCTATCTTTGCATGTCTCACTCTCTCATGGCATCATTCGAGTATTGGCTCAGATGCCACCTCGTAAGAAGTCTTGACTCACTGTTTTCTCCAAGAGAATATTCTATCATTCTCATCTCCCTGTATGGTTCGAATAGCTCTTTGGAGCACTTATCTCTGTGGGAGTCCACAATGTATCATTTCATTTTATGTGCTTAACTTCTAATGTCTTGAGTGGATTGAACCATGCCCCCCCCATAAAGATATGTCCATCTCCTAATTCTGAGGAACCTGTAAATATGATCCTATTTGGAAAAGTGCAGGTATAATTAAGATAAACCTCTTAGAATGGAATCATCTTGGATTTAGGGTAGGTTCTAAATCCGATGACAAGAAGATAGAAGGAAGATAGTGTTCCTTACCCTCTTACTCAATGTTAATGATGATGGTACTAACACTAACATTTGCACCTTACAAAATGTGCTGTAATTTGGTTGTTTCACTCTCATGACAACTGTATGGATGACGAATAGTTATGATCCTATTTTAGAGCTGAGTAAATCAAAGCTACAAGATCTTAGTGACATTGCCTGAGATCACATAGCCACTAAGGTGCTTCATTAAGCAGCACAGAATGTCTCAGTTGGGACCTGTGCATTTTGTTTTGTTTTTTTTTTTGGGTATGGGAGATGGCACTCAGGACCTTGTACTTGCAAGGCAGGCTCTGGGACCACTGAGCTAAATCCCCGGCCCTTTTAATCTGGTGGGTTGTTTTTTTTAAATCTTAGTTTTACTGATCTTTTCTTTTCTTTTCTTTTCTTTTTTTATTGATACCGGGGATTGAACTTGGGTCCTTGCACTTGCACATCAGGCAACAAAACCACTGAGCTAAATCCCCACCTGTGCATCTTTGAAGGCCTGCAGATTGGTGAGGCTGTACTCAGAGTGTGTGTCCCTTGTTTGTCTATGCTTTCTAGCAGTGGTGTTAACAATAGGAGAAAGAAACAAGCCTCAATCAGGGTTATAAGATACATGGACATTACAGTAGGTATTTTCATCTATGTTATCTCGTTCAACCTTCTCAGTACTTCCAGGCTGCAGTTGCTGACTTCAGTTTAGACAATGGAGATTATCACAAAGCTGGAGAAAGATGGCTGGAAATGTAAGGTCTTCTGTGGTTGACTTCAGTGTTCCTGATCTCTCCATAGTTAGCATCATTCAGACTACACATACCTGTGTAGTCACAATAAGCTATTCTAAAAATGAACTACTGCAACTCCTTTGGGTCTCATTTTGACCTTTCAGATGCTAACTTCTGTAATTCTCCAGTTGTACCAACTGTACTGCGTCCATTGTTACGTTAACACTGCTGTTTCAATACTATTTTTTCTACTCTATTGAGAAATCTCATATAGGGTCACCATTTAGTGCTTGTTGCCTGGGATGCTAAACTTCTTATTGCTTTTTTTACCCCTTTTCCTTAAGAAAGTCAAGTAGGATGTGAAGTAAAAAGTTCTAAAAGCCTTTGGTGTTTTAGTGGTCTTTTTATATCCCTTTAACTTAGCAGAAACTTTATTCTGCATTTTTGTTTTGTTCCCTCCTCCTGTTTATTTTATGACTCTTCTTCATAGCTTTGTGATCCCCAGGAGGTCGGGGATAGTGCTCCTTAGCAAGATAAGCTACTGGAAAGAAAGGTCAGCCTGCCAAGAGAGGCCTAAAAATGGAGGTATTAAAAAAATCACTTTGCTATGGCCAGGACAGATAACACACTCTTCTCCACATTCTCCTCAACCTCCACCTTGGTTTAAAATAAATGTATCCCCCCCGCCCTCAAATGTATTTTCAGTCCTGAGATTTCAAACGCCAGGATTGTATCTGATCAGGCTATGGACAAAAAGTAAGCCATAGACACCTAGTGATTTATTATGGCTTGTAATAGCAGGAAGAAATAGTAAAATGTTCTTTACATTCTGTGTTTATTCTGTCTTGGGATGATTAATTCTTAGATGCTTAAAATTGTTCCTGTATTGGAAAATGGGTAAGCTACATCAATCCACTTAGTTGATTTAAAGGAAAGAGATGAATATCTTTCATTATTATTCTTTTTTTTCCTCAAAACAGCCTATTATCTGTTATGTCCAGTAGCATATTTACGGATTAATAAATGAATAGTTTCACTTCAAGATCTTGTATTTATGGGATGAAGTAAAGAACTTACCGCTTAGTACTAAGTTCACAGTGTTATTTCTTTAAATGAATGGAATTTGGACAACCAAACATTGAATTTTTTTTTCTAAACACAGTGTTTATTAATAGAACTTTAATTTAGACATTTATCAGCTATTAAACATACACATCTAATAAATACTTTCTTCTGTCATTCTCAGTCTTCTCACTAACCCAAATGATTAGCTAGGACTAGACAGGATTTTGTCAGTTTTACATTTGAGGAAAGAGAGTTGTATTTGGGGAAATAATTTTATTTGAGTATTTGTGTGTTTTACCTGTATCTGAAGTAAAAGGCATTCTGTCAAATGGAATTGTTTCCTGCAATCCAGCATGTATTCTGCTCTTCCATTTTGCCTTACTAATCTCTGTTCTTTTCATGGTATTTGAGGGGAAAGAAAATGAACATTCTAAGCTAGTGAAAGGAACTAAGGTATAAAGACCCAGGGGTGGGTGGCAACATGGCTGGATATTTTATATATTGCTATTTAATCCTGATGAAAAATCCTGGTGTGCCCTCTCTGAGAGAGAAGAAATTGAGAACTCTGAAAGCTCCACATTTAACAGGTTTTGGCAGAGTCGCATCTTTTCCATTGGAAGGAGAATAATTAATTTTTTATCAGGCTGTCAAGGATGTTTAGTCTTTCTGTAACAGTTCATAGCACTAAGACGTATCAGACTGTCACATTTCTATGAACTGTAGCCAACTTCAAAGATCATTCAATAATTCAGTAGGGACAGTTCTTAGTATCACAGTGGTAAGAAGAGATGAACTGGGTATGGATTTGGTACAGGTAGCAATTGCAATTTTCAATATGGAGAAATATGTCACTGAAAACTGGAAAAAAATTCTAATTAGGTATCTTCTGTCAACTTTGTTATTTACAATTTTGTGTTTCTCTTGGAAAATCAAAGTGTGTTTATATGTTTTCCAAATATAATCATGTCCTTGTAAGAACGCTTTTGGAGTATAAAATGAAGTGAAAAGATACTTTTCAGTTTTACATATGAATTAAAGATTAAGCTTTTATACGCACAAATTCATTATCTTTCTACCTACCCATTTCTTTCTCTGCATATGAATTTATACATATCATTTAAAAAGCTGTAGCTCATGTCTGTTTTTTGTTTCTGTTTTCTTTAAATCTTCAAGAATGCGATTGTGCCACAGAAGTATCTGAATATTCAGTAGTGACTATGAGTGACCCTTTAAAACATTTTAAATTTTGGTGATGTATCTAGGTGTAGAAGGGGGAAAAGAGGAAGTCGTTAAGACTAGATGGGACACTGTGTGGTTCCTGGTTTTGGCCAGCTCAGAAAGGTTGAGATCTATAATTTTAATTTTTTAAACATTTATGATTATGAGTACTTCTGCAAAATTTTTTCTGTTAAAAATAGTAACAGTAGTTTCCCAAGAATTAACTATTATGCCAAAGGTAATCTGTCATGCAAATAATAAGATACAGGTTTACTTTTCCATTGGAATTTATAAAAGTCTGGGATCATGGCTATGGGTAAGGAGTATCAAGTGGTCACAAATTTTCACACATCAGCAAAAAGTGGTGGTGAACAAAACTTTCAGGAACTGTGTGAAATGAGCAGTAATCACCAAAGAGAGCTCTTTTTACCAGAAACTGAAATGATTTATTAAGAGACTAGAAACAGATGAACTAGTGAAGAGTAATTTTCAATGAAGCCATGGAATAGAATTTGACATACTCTCGGTGCACTCTAATCTAATATTTGTAACACTGGGGATTACAGTAGAAATTTTAGGTGAGGAAACTGCCTCTTTCCAGAATCATTTTAATAATGATCTGACTGATGAAGTTTTTTAGTGCTTGCTTCCAGTATTTTACCTTCGTGTTTAAATGGCCAGAAATTAACTCCTTTCTCATGCTGGCTGGTAGGGAAGTGAGAACTTATGGGTATTCTCCAGTCTGTGGTTAGCTCTGACCTTGCAAAGCTGGTAATAAGAATCACAAAGAATTTGGCAAAACAGTTTTACAAGCAGCCTTCCTCTTCCCTGCAGAATTTTCTCATAGCAGGCAGGTCTAAAGAGATATATGCATTAAAATAGCACAAATTTGAATCAATGAAGATGGATGGCTGCATTAGGAACTGGGCTACTGTAGCTGGACATCATCTAATATATATGGTTAGCTTGCCTTCATGGAAATAAATATGGCCAAGTAGACTTGGCTGTCATTTAGAGACCTACAGATTATAAACTGTGGAAGGAACCTCTGAGGTCATCCAGCTCAGCTCCTAGATTCAACAGATGAGCAGAGAGCTCCTTAAGAAATATTGCCTAGGGGTTCTCTTTCCTGGCGCCAAAACCCAGATCCTGAGCACAGTGCTGAGAGCCGCCCAGCTGGATAGGCCGTACTGGCTGCAGGCTTCGGGAAGCACTCAGGGAGACCCTCCAGCAACAATGAAGGCAGTGACCTTTGAGGATGTGGCTATGGACATCACCATGGAGGAGTGGGCTTTGTTGGATCCATCCCAGAATAAGCTCCACCGAGATGTGATGTGGGAGAACTTTAGGAATGTGGCTTCTGTAGGAAGAAAGTGTGATGATCAGAAAATTGAAGATGAGTACAAAAATTACTGGACAAATCTAAGAAGTGCAGATGCAGATAAATGCTGTCAAGATAAATTATGGTGTCAACATGGAGAAATGGTTTATGTGACTCTTGGTTCAAATGTGCCCATGAAATTGCTTGTTGTAAAACCAGGTGAAAGCCTTGAATGTGGAAAGCTTCTGATTGGTCATTCATCACCAACCGTGCCCATCATAAATAACACTGGACTTAAATCATATGAGCTCTGTGGATTTAAACAGAAGCTGTCTAAATATTATAGACATGGGAAAGCTTCCACTGATTTTCAATCCTTTCAGAAACATGAAAAGACAAATCCTGAAGAAAACTCTTATAGATATAAACAATGTGAAAAGTCCTGCTCTGATGGCACTGAAGGAAATAATGCTAAAGAGAAATCCTTTGTGTATAAGCAAGATTAAATTAGAGCCTTCAGTACAGCCAACCATGATCAAATCCACGAAAGAAATCACAGTAACATGAATACCTACATATGTATACAATGTGGAAAAGAATTGAATTCTCAGCATGATATCCAGAAACATGAAAGAGCTCACACTAGAACAAAATCATATGTAAATAAAAACAGTTGGAAATCATTTAAAAAAGGAAAAAAGAAATATTGCCTGTGTGTTGAAGCTCCCCAGAATCCTGATGACCTGGAGCTCCTTTGATGTAGGACTTTTCCCCAGTAATCCTTGCTCCCCTTTTTCAAATTCAAGATCTGCTTACTACCCATGCAAGTCACTAACCTTCTCTGTGATTCCATTTCTTCATTAAATACTATGAAAGCAATCATAATATATAGATTATTTAACTTCTGTGAGGATTAAAATCAGTTGTGATGTGTCTGGCCAGTAAGCACCAACTAATCATGGGTATTTCTGTGCTTGTCATTAGTGTCTAGTATTGGAAAAATTGTACATTGCATATTTCTCTAGCTCAATGGTTATCCCTGGGAGTGATATTGCTTTGAGAAGATATCTGGTTATATCTAGTGACAGTTTTTGCTGTCACAACTCCAGATTAGTGGATTATTTCTGGCCTAGGGTGCTGGTAATCATCTTATCATGAGCAGGCCAGCTCTCTACACCAAAAGACTACCAAGACCCAAATGTGAAAAGTGAAGACTTTAAGACACCCTGCTTTGGGTTGAAAAAAACCATTTTATTTATTTAAAGTGGGTATTTAAAAACTCTATAAATAGAAATTTTCAGATAACTATTTGCAAAAGTGAACAATTTAAAAAGTATACTGCACATTAAGAAAATATTACTAGGCATATATTGTATGTATGTAGTCACACAGCACATTTCCACTGTTTTGGACAGTGATGGACAGCATCTTTGGTCCTATGAGACTATAATGGTCATGAAAAATTCCTATCACTTTCATAATGTTGTAGCACAACACATTATTCATGACTTTTTGCTGGTATAAACCAACCTACTGTGATGGCAATGGTATAAAATATAGCACACATGATCATGTACAGAGTGTAAGACTCAATAATTGTAATAAATGACTGTGATGGGTTTTATATATTTACTATATTTTGAATCACTATTTCTGAAGGTGCTTTTTCTGCCTATTAAAAAGCTTAATCTAAAATAATATGCTGTATTATGCTGTCAGCAGCCTCTTCTAGAGTTTACTGGGCCCTTTGACTGTATCAAGAGGCCAGTTTCACGGAGTGATTTTTAGCACCTAGGGTTGTGTAAGTGCAATTGATGATGTTCACACAATAGAACAGCCTAAGAACACATTTCTCAGGTTGCATTCTTCTCATTATGTAACAAAAGACTGTAGGTTGAATCTGTAAGTACATAGATATAAATGTCTACATTCTGATCACTCTGATTTTAACCTAATGTATCTCAAGGTGTTTCCTTCCTTTGTATTTTGCATTAGTTGGCTATTGTTGCATCAGTGCTGTGTAACACACTGTCCCAAAGCTCAGTGGGCTGACAACAGAAAGTATTTATTCTCAGGTTCATATGACCGAGGGCAACTGGTTCAGTCGATCTAGACTAGGTTTGTCTGGAATGCTCAGCTCAACACAGGCTTCTCATCTTTGATTCACATGTGCTTGTCCTAGTGCTTAGTTTGAGGGAGCATAAGTTGATCATAATGAATCACCAGAGTATGGAAACCAAATCAAACCTGGGAAATGGATTTAGAGCCCCTTTTGTGTTTTAAGTAATATTCTGTTGGCAAAAGCAGTCACTGGGCATGCCCAATATCAATGGGGTGAGGAAATACATTTTTCCTATAGTAGAGAAAAAGGGGGATAGTAATGAAGATATTTTACATAACAATTTCAACTTTACACCTTCCTCTTATTTCAGGTAAATATTTTTCCTTGCCTGGACTTAGCATTTCTGTCCATTTCTATCTGTAGAATTGAGGCTCATTAACAAAGAGCTAACCCAGACCTGTCAGTTCCATTCAGCTCGACATCCTATGGAATGCATCTGGTTTTCGCACACTTATAATGGTATGTTAATGTATGCAGGGGTATGGTTAATTCATTTCAGAAAATAATTTAATTACAGACTCAAAAATTCCAGAGCATAAACAGCTTATCAAAGAAGGAAGACCTAAGAATGGCTTGAAACTTCAGATTTGGTACTAGAGTATAATTAAGAAATAACACCCAATTAGGAGATGCAAATATCTTTTCAGAAAACAAACATTTTAGATTGTTTTATATCTTTTCCTAGGGAGCATACACAAGCAAATTAGAGAGGAAAAGGAATATACTCAGTCTCTGGGATCAGGGCAAGTCTATTTATCCTTTTCCTGTTGTTCTGTAAGATTACATCTATCTTTGTCCTTTTTTCCCCTGATTTATTTCCTTGGATTGATAAGGACTTGAGTTCAGTGCCCTCTGTGAACTTGGATTTTCTTTGACATAACGTTTACCTTCCGTATAAAATCATGTAACCCCAACAGAATACCTGTATTAGGCAGCATTCTGTGGGTGGACCAGTAACTCGTCATAAGCATGGGTAGAATCTGGGAATGATGAAATATAATTGCTACAATTATATTCTATGCCATAGCTGATTGGAGGCCAGAGAGATTTGAATCAGGACAAGGGTTTGTTTGATGCCCATGGTATGTTGAAGTGGGAGGTATCTTTGTGAGAAGAGCAGTGGGGCAGCCTCTAGTTGCAGAGAGCAGAAACCAGCTTAATGGTTAGCCAAGAAATGAGACTTTAGGCTACAACCACAAGGAAATGGCTGCTGCCAACAAGCAGAATGAGCTTAGCCGTGGAGTAGGTCTCAGAACGACCAGGCAAGAGCCCAGCTGGCTCCACTTGGACTTCAGCCTTGTGAAAGTCTCAGCAGAAAAACCCTCCAAGGAGGTCCAGACTCCCAACCTACACAGTTGTGAAGTAATAAATAGATATGCTTTTAAGCTTATGAAGTTTTGGTGATGTATCATGCAGCAATATAAAATGAATATATTGTCTTAAAACTGCTGTGTGTGTGTGTGATGTGTTCCTGCCAGGCCAGCTCTAGGTAAGTGGTCTCCTCTTTGTGAAGGCTGACACATTAGCTCTGACAAATCCAATTGCATAAACTTTGTAAACCTCTATTTTTGAATTGGCCTTGCAATAGACATAGGCCATTTAGGTGTCATTGATGTGCAGAAGGTTTAGGTTTTGTAGGACCTTAAGCTTATACAGTTTTAGAACTTCCTTTGAAAAATAAATACATGATTAAAATACAGACAGTCCTAGACTTCCAATGCTTTAACGTATGATTCTTTAACAAAAGAGATACATATTCAGTAGAAATAATATTTCAAAGTTTGATCCTTTCCCTGGCTAGTGATATGGGGTGTGATACTGTCTCACCACTCTGGATATGGGCAGTGAGTCACAGTTGCTAGGAACTGAGATAGTTCAGGAGAGGAAACAACCAGTGGGTCTCTACAGTGATGTGTCACTAAGCTGTGATGTTCAGTTGTTAGGCATATTAAATGGAGTTTTGACTTAGAATATTTTCATTTTGCAGTGGGTTTCCTGGACTGTGATGCCTTCCTAAATCAGGGAGCCTTGGTGTATGTGTATATATATATATTTTTTTTTAAAATAATATTTTAAAGTATAACTTTTAAATCTATTAATATTTTCTACAATTTTTGCAGTCATAGTGTTTGATAGCATTGCAGTAGATTTTAAAGAAAAAAATAGAAAAGTTGTCAGAATTATTTTATTGTAATTTAGAAATATTTCTTTTGCTTCAGAACTCATTATTTATAACTTTTAGAATGGCGATAAAATCTGGAAAAATTATTGATTTTTAAAATAATGTAGAATTTCATTCTATTTCAAGTACTATTTTAAATCATCATTGATTAGACAGTATTCATTACTTAGTTTATACTGATATTTATACTCATATTTAGTATCAAGAGCTTTTTATTTTTATCATATTATTATTTTGTGTCATAAAATTAAAGTTTTTTCCAGTGTATTCATTTGGTTCATTATCCATTCATCTTCCATATTTGAATTATCAATTTAACAGCTTATTACTATGTCAAGTAAAATTTTTCTTTTCTACTATTGATTACTTCTTTTGGTGTATTCTCATATTTTGGGTTTTTTTGTTATTGATGGTAGGAGTTGCTTCTTTTTATTGCTAAACTAATTTCTAAGTTGACAATTTCATTTTTTTATATTTGTTTCATACAATTATTTTTAAACAAAATTTAACTCATTTTTTATTAGGTCATTTTATAAATGGCAATAAAATAATTTAATATACATGCTAATTAGGAATTTAAAATTCCTTCCTGTTTTATTAAACTCTTACATAGCATGTTTCCAAGTAGCTAAAATGACATATTTGACCTTTCTTAAGCTTTTGAATAAACATTTTGCAAGCTAATTTTTATTCAGTTTTTTTACATCTTTGAAATATATTTTGAGGCCATAAGATATCTTGTTCGAATGTCTTTGTTGTGAGCAGTATATTCCCTCTCCATATTCTTTGAGGGTTGGGACTACCAGTGATGTTTATGTTAACTTCAGTTCATCATTGAATTGTGATACTAGGTAAGCTCATGGGTGGATAATGAGTGCTAGTTGCTTTTGTAAAAATCATTCATACCCTAGGACAGATATCTGTTATGTGACTGTACACAGCAAGTACTTAAACCTCATAAAAGCCATACATTTTCTCTTAGCTGGATTCTAGAAAAGATCTCTGTTGCCTTCAAATGAGGGTTGTGCTATAGAAAAGTTATAGTGGGGGGCCAGGGATTTAGCTCAGTGGTTTCGCTGCCTGCCGCACAAGCACAAGGACCCGAGTTCAATCCCCGATACAAAAAAAAAAAGTTGCAGTGGAAACGGACCAGTGTTAACTAAATGTAGTTAAACTACATTACTTCCTAAATATTAGAAATCAGTATGACAGTGATAATAAAACTTGTGTGTAAGGGAGGTGTTCAACTGTGTGAGGGAGAGGCTGGCATTAGCTGCAACATTAGCTGCATTATTATAATCTGAAAAACATCATGTGACCTCAAAGTTAGGATTTCGAAGACCTCTTTACCAACCAGGACTTCCACACATTTTTCCACCAAACATTGGTGTCCTTGGAGGTGAATAGATTATTTTTAACAGATCAGCAGTCAAAAATGTTTAGTAAACAGTGGATTAAATGAGATTAAGCTAGTTTTTCTTTCTAGGAGTTACCTTGAAGGTTTAATAAGCTACTAGAACTTGTAAATGTCTAAGAGTAGGACAAAGTACAGTCAGTTCTCATTATTTACAGTACTTATGTTTAGTTGTTCTGAAGACTGAATTAGTGAATATGAGCTGTTGCTCTTGGAGGAAATATAAGCTTGGTTTAGCTTGAGTTCTTTTGAGTCTCTGACCACATCATTTTCATTAATCAATCAATGTATATCCTTATTTTGCATTGTTTGTTTGAAGACATCTTGATACCATGTTTAATATTTACTCATTAGCATTGAACTGATAGTCAATAGCACATGGAGGCTTAGTGCTGTGACTCTTTCCTCATTAAAGCTTATCTGACATGTTTCCTCTGTAAGGGACAACAGAGCCTTCTTGTGCTTGGGAATAATGCTAGGCTACACTTCAGCATATGCTTGGGGGTCATTTCATGCAGAAAGTAATTAAAGCATAAAAAAATGGCAAAGCAAATATGATACATATGTGTGTGTATGTTTGTATATGAGTGTGTATGTGTACATATCTGTGTGTGTATAAACACATTTATTCTGTGGAGTACCATTCAGCCACAAAGAAGGATAAATTTGAGTCATTTGTAGCAACATGGATGCATTTTGAGACCACAGTACTAAGTGAAATAAACCAGACACAGAAAGTTAAATATTGCATGTTTTCTCTTGTGTGACAAACACAAAAATAAAGGAGAGTTGATTGGATATCAGAAGGTAGACTTTGTGGAGATGGGAAGAGAATCTGGGGATGGAGGGAGAGTGGAAACGGGGGGGGGGAAGTAAAAATAATTAAAATGTGATGTATCTTCCCCAAGATGAACATAATTATGTATCACAGACATAGTACAATAAATAAATTAGATAAATTGCATAAAGGTAACAGTAAAAAAGGAAATTAAAAAAAAATCATGACAGTACATGTACCATGAAAAGCACGTGTTTACATTATGAGAAGTAAAACAAGAAGGCTGCAGAGCCAGACTTGTTGGGAGTATGCAGGATTCAAGTTTTCTGCCACCTGTACCTTCACATGCCTGCAAATGACATGGAAAGCATGGTAAGTGTCAGTTGCAGGATTACAAAGACATTTACCAAGCGGGCAAATTCCCATATACAGATTTTGTGAGTAATGATAATCAGCTGTAAGGCTTGATTGCACATTTTTATGTAGTCACTTATTCATTCATCTAACCACTTGATTGAATTAATTATTGGCAGCTTCCCATATACCAGGCATTGTCTAAGTTCTGGGACTCAGGAGTTAAGAGGGAATCATCATTCTTGCCTTTATGAAGTTCATAATTTAACACAGATCAAAAACAACTTTGCTTGAAATTCTTCCCTGTTGCTTTGACAAAATACAATTTGAACAATGTGGAAATAATGTGATACTTGGAGGCTTGGTGATTGTAGAATGTAAAGAGATTGCTTGATCATTTTAAAGGGAATTGTTGCTTTAAGCCATGCTTTGCTTATGGTCAGGCCCACCCAGTATTCATTAATAGATGGTTTTTCATTAGGTCAGAATTACCCCAATGTCTCTTTTTCATAAGCCATGCTAATGAATATTAAATGTTGAAAATGGAACAACTGTATGGCTAAATTATTTTTTGAAATCCTGATTTTAACAATGTGTTTTAATGCAGACCTTTTTGTGCATAGCTTTCAATATGATAAAGCATATCATTAGTATCATAGAAACTGATAATGAATCCGATTCTGAAGTTATAGTTGCACAACTAAGATTTAGCTGTAGAAGGGAGGTGAGTCTGTCATTCTATTACTGCGTGGACACTGTCTCCCATTCTAGAACACTTTGCCTCCAGAGCTTACAAGCTTTCTTTTTCCTGTGTTCTAAGTTTTCCTTTTGAGGTTATAAAATTTAATTTACATCAGAAAGGTCTTGATTTCTAGATGGAGCCTCTGATGCATACTAGGGATTTTTTCGTGTCATTTTTTCCTTATGATGCTGTCTACTGAGAAAGCAGTCTCCTCTATACATTCTTGATTGCTATGAGCGTTGATATTCAAGAATCCACACTGCTTACAATTTTAGCTGTGGCTCATTGTTGAGAAATTGTTGCTTAAATGCTGCGTATGTGTAAGATTGTCTATTTCTGTTATTAAATGTCATGTGCCACTGTGGCTTTACACAGTAAAATGTAGGACTGCTTTTCTTAACTATTTGACCATGTGCCTCTTGTGTAACAGGAAAATAAATTATCCTGTGATGTCATGTGCTCTAGGTTTTGTACAAAAATATATTTGAGAAGGCCACATGTTTTAGTGGAAAGAACATTTAGATTTTTAAATCTGAAGACCTACTTAGGTTTAAGGCCCACTGTCTCTATTTGTTATAGTACTCTTTGGAGATATATATTTTTATATATTTCTGAAAACTTTGCAGTTATATTGTGTGTAAATGGACAAAGTAACTGACAAGGATCTTATAGAAGTGTATAGAAAGGTGTCTGACACAGAGGCTCGAATGGAATAGGCCCTTGGTGAGTAGAGTTCAATGCAAACTCTGGTATCACATTGTCTTCTCATTTTTGTAAAGTCAGACACTAATCTCTAAACAAAGTCCCTGGGCATTCTGGGTACTTAAAATTTTCCTTAAATTATAATGTCAAGGAAATTTATATTAAGGATTTGAGAGACCCATGAATTCCAAATTCGCTTTCTTTTTATTTTTCGCCACTGCTGTACTCCCTTCCATCCTTTGGACTGTGTGTTGTTTCCTTTAACTTGGGAGCATCTCATTCTTATAAACCATGGCCCTAGGGTTTGGGAGGAGAAGACAGATTTGCTGATGTGATTAGAGTGCTACCAACTCTGTGGACTTTTGTCCTGTTTATCTGAAGAATCAGACAGGGACACAGCGACAGAGGAACAAGGCTTTGTATAGTTAGGCTTGAGTACAAGTAGGATCCCCATGGCACACACAAATCCCAGGCTGGTCTGAACCGAGGACAAAGGCACACAGTATTTACGGCACTTGCAGAGTAGGCAGGGGCTGGTTTGTTGATGTCATCTCACACAGTGTTGGTTTTACTTGGACCTGTGTTGTTCTTTGTCATGTCTCTTCTTGGGTTGCTGTCTCATTACCATTGTAAGTCTGCCTTGGTGTGTGATTTTTCCTATGCTAATAAAGTAAATTACTACAGATTAAATGAGTGACAATTCTTTGCGTAGTATGTTTGTCCCTTACTATCTAAAATGTGTCCCTTATCATCTGCAAAATTTCCTAATGGAGTTTTGGAGCAGGGAAGATCACTCCTCTGCTTTACTAGGTTTGTTTTTAATGGTCTTGTTTTCTTTGGCTCTTGACTTCTTGGTATCTCTGCTGACCACACAGTCCTTGAAGGCTGAGTGAACTCCCCACCCCACCTTCTCCCTGTCTGTTCTCTTAATTTTATAGCCTTGATGACTAAGCTACTTTTTAACTTCCCAGTCCCTAGTAAGTATGCTAACCCTGTAGGACTGATGGCTGATTAGGCTGTCTAAAAAAGTTGGAACTAGAAATGCTGCTTTCATACATTGGATGGACTTGCAGAGGTATTTGTTTTACAATGTATGTGATAGTTTTATGATAATAGTTTTGTGCTTCGATTATTTTTGCTTGTTGTTATGGAAACTTGAGTGAGACTGACCGGGCTCAGATGCTGGATCCCAAGTCTTAATAAACAGTATGTTTCAGAAGACAATATGTTTCAGAAAAATAGTTGAGTCTACAATGCCAACAAATAACATGATGTCTGTGTTCCATTTATCTTAGCAGGCAGAAGTCAAGGTACTTTATAGAAAGGAAAGATTGGCAGAAATTATAGAAAATGTGACCCTCATAAACGCTACAGCTGTATTGTTTAGCACAGTCAGGGAAAATGGGAATGCTTATTTGAGTTGGTAAAACTTGGGTCTTGGTTAGAATTATTCTCAGAATAGTAAACAGTGCTTCTTGAAATGTACTTGAGAAAATCCTTATTTTACTCTATCAAGTCCCCAAGAATGGAGGCTTCTGTGAGCTTATGGATTGAGACAGGAAGAACCTTTTGCAGCCAGAAATATTCAAATTATTTAGTAATTATTTCATTTCTCTCAATGAGATGTGTTGAAGATTACTAAATCAGTTTTTGGCCCTTTAAAGCAATCTAAAGCAGTCTATTGAATGAAACCTGGTCAGCTTGAGTGCTCCTTGAGAACAAAGCCTAATTTAATTCTTTAAACAGCAGATGCTTCTTTACTTAGAGGCTAGCTTGGAAAAAGTACTCACTAAATTTAAGTGGAATGGACAGAAATGAAAGGAGTGCATTGGAAAGGAATCAAAGAGAACAGAATGAGTAGAATCAAAAAGCATAGAATAGATGAAATAGTGGCATAGAGTAGAATTAAAAATGGGTTGAATTAGAGAGGAATGACATAGTATTGTGTGTCAGAGTTCTGATCTTGATCAACGGATGATGTCATGTTTTGGAGCCCTGCATTTGAGTACTTGAGTCTAACTGAGGCTCCTTCATCAAACTTCTACCTTTACTTGGGGTCTTGCCTACAGGACCTGTAAGGTCATCACCAGCTGTCCCTGAGCTGTCTATGAGATGTCACACAGGGAGCTGTTCAGGTCGGCTTATGTTCTTCTGGATTGTGCTTTTAGCGGATGTGGTCTGGGAAGGATATGATCTGAAGATGTACCTTGTAGACAGTCCCTTAGTCAGAAAGTCAGGGCACTTTATGAAGCAATGTAGAGCTGAAAATAGCAAGGACAGCTGTAGTACTAAATGTCACCATTCTATATCTGGATCATGCTATTTACTAAAACTGTTCCATAACATTCCCATCAGGACAGTGGACTTCAGATCAGATAATCTGGTTTTCAAAATAGGTTCAACCTCTATGGCTTTGAGCTCAGAGAAGTTATTAAAATTCACTGTGCCTTTATTTCCTCACCTTTAAAATGGGGCTGAGCATTCATACATTAAAAATCTTGTTAAAATGAAATAAAAATAAAATTCACATAAACCCTTTAGCAGATGATAAATGCTGTATCAATGTTATTAATTATTTAAAGGGGATATTATTTACTTGACATTCCAATGCACTTTGATGTTACTAAAGACAAGATGGGACTCCTCACATATCTAAATAAATCATAAGCACTTAATTTACCTTCAAATAAAGAATTAGAGCTATAATTTTATACATCCCTGCTGTATGCCCAGGACTATCCTAAGTACTTTTACATACATTCAATCATTGAATTATCACAGATTCTATGCAACGGGTCCTATTTGATATTAGAAGTGAGTAAACTGAGGCTCACTAATGATGAATAATGTAATTAGAATCATATAGTTAATGTGTGCTTTGCAGTAGTTCAAACTCAGTAGTTTAGACCTGAGCGTCACACTTAACTATTCTGTCACACTGTTAGCATCACTGAAAAGTCTCTAGACATTTTCTGTCTCTCATCCAGTCTGCATCGGATGTGTTTGCCTCTGTGACATCCAAAGCTCTGGGAATCCAAAGCTGTTGCTTTATTATAATTACTTTTCTTCTCTTGGAACTTCTTGACATGGTTTGCAGAAATTGTTCCACATTTCCTGTCTTTTACACCACATTTTTTTCTGCCTGACATCAAATTGTTAGTAAATGGGTTATACAGGAATCACTGAGTAGGAGTAAATGAAATATCTAGCTAACACAGTACCTGTGATGAATGAAGTACTTATTAAGATGTTTTTCTATTTTCTTTTTATTATTCACCCCTCCTCAGCCCCCAGATCAATTTCAGTAAGTTTGAAACCAACATGGCTCTTCTCCAGAAAGTCATTATTGATCATATTATCTTCCCATGGGAAATTAAGTTCGTGCTTGGATAGAACAGATGAGAATGTTTTAAAATGAGGTAAAACAATTAATCCACTTATCAGGCTAGACAAGGTATTTGACTCTTTTTAAAAATCAATCATGCCTTGCAAGTGCAAGGACCTGAGTTTGATTCCTGGTCCCCCCCCCACCCCGATCCATCAATCCATCCATCAAGAAAACAAGAAATTTTCTTTCAGTTCAATTATTCATATTTAAATAAAGGACTTTGACAGAAAATAGTGCAGGAATGAGTTGCACCAACTCGAACCAGCCCCTTAAATTGGTGAATCACACACCTTGAAGCCAGATGAACTTGAGTTTAGATCCTGAGTTTAGATCCTTGTTCTCTCATAATCTCTTTGGAGAGATTGCCCAGATTATTTGCTCTTGCTGGTTTTGGTTCATCCATAAAGTGTAGCTTGAGGCAGGAAGAATAAGATAAGCATGGCAGTTTATCTTGATATCTTCAGGAAATTCCTGGTTTTAGCACCAAAAACCCTACATTGTAAAAAATCCCTTGGTCCCTGGGTAGTCAATCACCTTGGGAAAAAAACATGTACTATGAGACTATTGTGAGGATTTAATGAAATGACCAATTGAAAGGCCTTTGAATGGAGCTTTGAAGCAGTTGTAAATAATATAATAATTTTGTTTTAAATGTAAATGCGTGCATGGGGACTCTCTGTTTTGGGTTAAGTTCCGTGGCATCAGAGGCTGAGATCTGGTTTCTTGTGGAAGTGGTTATTTTGAGCATAGTCCGTTGATCACACATGGAGGAGAGAGAAGCAAATAAAACTGGACTAGGCAAGATGTCAGTGCAGCGGAACTTCAGCCTCAGCTCATTCCTAAGGGAAATTCTAACATGTGAATTGCACCGTAGAATCGCTCCACTTTAAGACAAGGGGGCTATCAATTTGTACCCCCTGTCGTTCAGCTGCTGTGTCCAGGTATATTTCTAGCAAAGGATAGTTATCACAAGAAAGGACAGGGATTCCAATAAGAGTCACTACTATGTACCAGAGAATGGGTGTCCCAACCTGTGGAGGGCATCTGCATGAAGCCCTGCCAACAGCTGCTACACTGCTCAGGAGTTCCTTAAAAAAAATTACACTTTGCTCCTTATTTATACTTTGGGCTTCTCATAGAAGAGAAACTATGGGATTTTTAAATTCATATTTCTGACTTATTTCACCTAACATTATGGTTTCAATGTGGATAGATCATTGTTTGCAAATAGGAAGGGAATTGAGATGGAGGGGGCGGGAGGGAAGGAAAGAGAAAGTATAAAGAATTAAGATACGGTATGTGCAAGTATCAACAACCCCAGTGAATGTAATCATTATGTATCACAAATATGTTCTAATAAAAATAAAATAAGCAAATAAATTCTAGCGGTTAGTTTAAGTGACAGAATCCCTATTCAATATATGTCACCACTTCATGACTTCTCTTTTGATACTTAAAAGTCTTGCCACTTTCCTTATTTACTGTCATTTTAAAAATAATGATTGTTTATCTAAAAGAAATTTTTAAGCTCCTTGGAAGAATATACTGTTTCACTAGAAACAATGTCACTGTTGCTTCTGGCTGACCTGCATGGAGAATAGATACCTTGTTCTTTAATCCATTAGCCTTCAATGGAAAATCTAAAAACCCTAAAAACCCTGAGATGCAATTTAGAAAAGAAATGAAAGTTGATTTTTAAGTCTCAGGTAATATAATATGGTAGATTCCTGTAATTTAAAGCAAGTGCCAAGGTTAAGTGGAATGCATGTTCTCCAGGGATCCATATAATTTAGAAAATGTTTCAGTTAGTCAGCAGGATTCATATCCCTGATTGCCCATCAACAACTAAAAAAATAAAACGTTAAAAAAATACTTAAAGGGAAGTGACTAAATGAGCTTGTCAGCAAGTTCATATGTGTAGAGTGATTTTAACCTCCTCAGATGTAGACATTTTCCAGAAGAGAAATTTATATTAAGTAATGAATTAATTTTTCAGTAGTGAAGGTATCTACTGACTTATGAGAGTTAAGAGTCCATAGGGTGTGGTGTCTCAGTTGATATTTCTAAGATATTTCTCCACCTTTTGCATTTTGTGCTGTTATCTTTCAGTACGTGCAGGAAGGGTATGAGAATCTCCCTGTGAATTTTGAAGTTATTTGGTTTTTTAAATTAAAGTAGTCATTTCTTATAATAGATATGAATGAATGCTTAAATATGGAACAAATTGCATCTTTGCAACTGTGAATGTCATCGCCACTGGGATGATTTTATACTTGAGATGGTTTCAATAATGTGGTTGCATTAAAACTCATTTAGTGCAAACTGCCAAAAAATGTAATATTGTCATTGGTCTTATGCAATCATTGTTAGACTAATAAAAAGACAAAAACATATTTTCAGTGGAGAAAACCTGTATATTTTTCGTTTTAGTGTAAATGTTATTTGTGTCTAAGCCTTTATATATATATCCATCTCTCTTTCTCTATCACAGTGGTTTCCTATTGCATTTGAGTCTGCCGAGATTCAACATACACTGACACATTCCACATTTTTTTCTGAAAATATTCCAAAAGTATGTGTCATATACCAACAAGTATGATGGCTGCTGGAACTTGGTATTTGCCCTCAATTCCCTACCTGTCATTCCTAACGTATATGGTTATTTTCTACATTAAGGTAGGAAGCGGAATTTTTTGTACTATGAACTCAACATTATGTTATCACTGACCATTAACTGTTTTATGTATTTAACACCTAAAATGGAATAAAACAGTATGTTTAAAGTAATACAAGTACACAGACAATAATCTCACCCCTCAAAATAACTGTCTTTTTAATTTTTTAATCTCGTTGCCATCTTTTTTTTAGATTTATGATTTCTGACCTTTCCTAACATTACAGTAAATAAGCTGATGAAACTGCAGTATTCAAAATCACTCTCCAATTTCTGATCTCTTTCTGCCCAGCAGGAGTTATCTTTACACTCTAATTGTAGTAGGGGCAAGAAAAACAGGTTGCTGTTCACATAGAAAGTAAGATTAATAAGCAGAAAAAGGAACCTAAGGCTCCATTCCCTATTGAACCCAAATGACCAGCACTTTTCTTCTGCTGCTAGCTCAGAGACATGCTTGACACACGCACTGACATCCAGACTGTCAAGAATTCCAGTTCCATCCTATGCCAGGGACTTAGATAAACATCTACCCTGAAGCCTCCTGGAAACGGACCCTGTGACCTTTCCTTATACCTAGTCCAGAAAGCCAGGGATTTGCTTCCCTCTGTTAACCCATACTGTTGTATTTAATTTAGTGACCATGGACAAAAATGTGCAGGTTTTTACTGAGACATTAAGGATTTGGTATATATCTTGTCCAGCCTAGTCCTTAAAAATTACTAGTAGGGCTGGGGGTGTAACTCAGTGGTGAACTTGCCTAGCATGCATGAGACCTTGAGTTGGATCCTCAGTACCACAAAAAACAAACACTCTAACAAATACTTTTGAATGAATTAATAAACAATTCTACTTAATTATGTACTTTAATAAGATTTATGGTTTTTGATGTCCATTTCTTCAGTGATCTGGAATTAGCCTAAACAACCAGTCCTTGGTAGTTATAAGACATTTATAAAGATAAAGGAGCTCACAGTCTTTGTAATGCCTCCCCTGTGGATTAATTTATTTTAATGTCAACAGCCATCGACCAAATTATTACTAAAATATTGCTGGTACCTTAGCATTTAATGTTATTCATATTTGTTGAGAGTGTAGTTATCTAAAATTTTTTTCTTTCTTTTTTTATTTTGGTACTGGGGATCGAACTCAGGACCTTGCACTTGTAAGGCAGGCGCAGTGCTACTGAGCTAAATCCCTGGCCCAAATAGTTATCTGAATTTTAAGTATTAATATATCACAATATACAAAGAAAAAAATATTTAAAGAATTAAAACTTTAAAGATAATCAGTAACCTAATTGAATTGTAATATTAAAAAGTATTAAAGAATAATGTGATCATGTTTGTGACTTTATTTACTGTAAATTTCAAGTTTGTGTAGGGATTAGTGTTTACCTAAAGCTGTATGACTTCAAATTCCGAGAAATATATACTTTCCAGCAGATTTTTTTGCAATAAAATTATAATGAAAACACTACTGGGTCCAGAATATTTATTGAAATACAATAAGTCCCTGACTTGCGAACATTTAAGTTGCAAACTTTCACAGATAGGAAAGGACCTCACATCATGAACGTTAGTAGATGCAAACAAATCTGGGAAGTAGCTCGATGTCTGCTAGACATTGTCACTGTTGTGCTGCTGTGTGCTCACTGTACAGTGTGATAGTGTAAGTAGTGCAGTGCTCAGGCAGAGCCCGGGGTGGCTGGAAGCAGGAGGAAAAGCAGTGGTGATGTGGAAGGGACTGCTAGGGAGGGCAAAAATAATACACATTGTATATTTGTGTCAAAGGTGTGTAAGACTCGCTTTGTTGGATTTATGAAACAATCCAACTTGGGAACATTCTCCCGGAACAGGATTTGGAACTCGGTAGTAAGTCCAGGACTTACTGTACCTTACTGATGACATAATCCAAGTCTTAGGTTAAGAAATTTATCCTTAGCCATGTAAGACCTGAGCAATGAATGTTTTAATGACACCTTGTTTTGGAGTTGGGAGGCTTAAATGAGCTCATCTGTGCACTCTAAAGAGCACACTGTATGGTGTTTAGTAAGAACCCATATATGTTACCTATTAATTATCATATAGTGGCATGACAACTAAATAAAAAGACTTCAGTTTCCTACCAGTTGTGGATTTCAACTGATTAAAGTGATCAAATGTTCAGCAAGCTGATCAAAGCTTGCTTCCAGAATGTACCATGATGGACTGAATATTTAGAAAGACAAGGCATCCTCAGATTTGCAAAGCAATAATGCTCTTGTACTTTATCTCATAAATACCTGCAATCATGCATGAGAGACTATAATGATGATGATGGCTCTCTTGACAGTTATTCCTAACTTTTTCTGCTTAGCACCATGCAAAGGAATCTAAGGATTTACTACTGCCAAGGGAGCCATTAGAAAGTATAACATGCTTGGAAAGAGATCTGAGACCATTTTATTATAATAAACCCACATTGAGGAGAGAAAGAATAGGAAGATTGATTCCCATAAAATTACATTAGTCCCAGCTGTGACTCCTTCCTTACATCTGGAAACTGAGTTTTCTCAACTATGTGTGGACTTTTCCATTTCCTAAACTAATCTTGACCTGAGGACTTATACTTGAAACACTGCCTTGAACTTTGATCTATTCTTAATAGTCTATATCCCATCATGAGTGAGCTGTAGACTCAGGTGTTCTTACTGTATTTTGTACATTTTTCCCTTGAAAGTATATTGTGGTTGTTGTTGTTGTTGTTGGTGTTGTTTGGGTTTGAACTCAGGACCTCACACACGATAAGCACACATTACACCACTACACTACACTCCAGCCCAGCATTAACTTTTGGTAATCATTTTCTTCTCATTCCAAGTCTGACTCCGAGGTAAGCGTAACCTTTTCATCTATAGTGGGTGTGAATAAAGCATAACTGCACCAAATCTGGCTGCTACCTATTCTAGTAAACTCTGGACCAGTCTTTGTTCTGTCCTCACCTCTTTAAGTCTGATCTTCATAATCTCCAAATAACTTCTACACTGTACTTTTCCTTCCGTGTTCTAGGCAGAGGGAAACAACAAAAGAAACATGTAGGAAAAGTCAGCCTATGAAAGGGCAGCACAACATATGCAGAAATTGGAACCAAGCTTCTACTTTTCACTGGCCAGGGCAGTGTCACATGACCACTTGTAAGGGGGCAAGAATTTCTAGTGGAGCTGCATGTTGGCCACATCCTCAAAATCGACCTTCTGTTTCTGCGAAGGAAGGAAAATATAGACTTTACTGGCTCAAGTAGTATGGAATCATCCCTCCCAACTCCTAAATAAATAAATGCTAAAAAACATAATTCATATTATTTTATTTGAGTCCCAGGTGAGCTTCTAAATGAAGACCTGGATTACAGTAGTGCAAAGATAAAAATCTCATCTAAAGAATCATGGATTCAGAGCCAGTGAGAACTATGTCTGTGCCCTGCTGTAGATGGTGACAGCATAGTGTCATTCGCTTCAGCACTTTAGTTATTTATAAAATTAATCCTTAAAATTTGACAATAATGTATTAAAATGAAGTGCTTATCAGGTCTGACTCCATGGCAGTTTGTTCAGTAAGTAAAAATATTAAATATTTTATGTAGGCAGCGTTTTGGCCCCTACTGATGGGACTCGTACCTAGGAGGTTACCGTCAGGGGACAGAAAATGTAGAAGCAGATGCTGGCTGGACCCTGGGGTGCAGTGGTTAAGAGATGCAACCTCACCTCCCTGATTTTTGTTAATTAGAGAGCAATGCAGCTGGAATTGAAGAAGTCTGATTATGAATTATTTAATGTGATTGTCCTATTTTTATATTTTGCGATTATACAGATTTGGTTTTTAAATCTGACACAGTTGAGTTTTTCAAAGAATTATGTTATTTTTTATTTTATAAAACTTTGCCTCTAAAACTGATATGTCAAAATATCTTCACTTTTTTGAGCACTAGCCCTGTGCTAACTTCTGTGTGAAACCCTTTATATCCACTACATGTTTCACATACACAATAGGCTTCCTAGTAGATCTTATTCTAGTTTTAGCAGTTAAAATATTGAATGTTACAGGTGACCCTACTAGAAATGCCAGGGCCACAATTTGAACCACATTTCCCCTGCTGTCCGAGGTAATGCCCTTTATCTTCTAAAGCATAGGTCTAGTTTATACTGAGGACTCCATGACTTGGTGTAGAAAGAAGTATGCATCCTTTGTCATTCTCTTATTGCTTGCTTCAAAATATGTCACACAGTATAAGGAGATGAGTAGATGGATATCAGAATAACTGAGATGATATTTTCGGGATTCCTTCTCAGCTTTGCATTTATTTTACTTTGAGGGATATATATTAATATACTGTCATGGTGGGGACCCTACTTGGAAAGAACTGGAGCCAGTGGTGTCCTAATTACTGTGGTTCAGAACATGGGGGATCAATTTGTGTCCTCATAAGTATTGATTGTAGATGCATGTAGGAAAGGCCTAAAGTAACATCATCAATCTAAGTATAGAATATAACCCTGTACTCTGAAAACACTGCATTTATTTATGAAAAGCTCTTTTGCGTTTTGTTGTGGGTTGTATCCAATAAGGAAAAAGTTATTTCCCCAAATTGTTTGGTCACTTCATTCAAACTTACCTGATAGTTTTGGAAAAAATGGTTAGCTTAGATTTATGTATCTTTTGGTAATGTTTCTTTAAAATTATTAGTATCTGTTTGTAGAAATTCTATGCAGGGAAAATAACTAAATGTAGTTTCTGTAAAAATAACCACCATTATGCTTGAGTATGAGTCCCTGGATTTCACTGAAGTTTTATTCATACATGTGTCTTTCATGACGTAATTCTATGGTAATAAGTGATATATGATTAGTAAATAAAATTATGTGTTCAATTTTGTTACATACAGATGAGAATATTATTATGTGCTTACTTATATATTTATCTATGTAGTCATCCTTTCATACATCATGTATTTATCCATATATTGAAAAATCCAAGAAAGCTCCGAGTAAAAGAAAAAGTCTGGCTAAGTTCTTGAGTTAGTAATATTAAATTGCTTTTTTTCTTTGTTTTAATGTATAAGATTAATAAAATTTTATTTCAAAACAAGAGCTACCTTTACCTGATTACTAATGATTGTAAAGATCAGAGCGGAAATGATTACTACTAATTTACTAAAATATATCACAATAAATTGAAGACTGAATTGCTATTAATCAATTCAATTACATAAAGCTTCCATTAGAGGAAGCAAAGAATCATGGTCTATGACTCCTTTCTCCATCTCTATATCTTCTATTTAAGATGACCACAGGAATAAAAACACACTTTTCAAAACAAAAATTATTAGCCCAATTATAATGTAAGCAGTTACACTGTTAGTGTTTCAATAAAAAATGACCTTGCAGGTTTCGAAAACTGAGGTGCAAATATACCAAGGGGTATACTAAGATAATATTTACTTCATAAAACAATTTTTATTTTATAATTTTATGAGGATTGAGGAAATGATTATTTTCTCTGAAATGGAAATGTAAAAAAAAATCTCTTTACTACTCTTTCATGTTGAAGTTCTTAAGTAATAATAGAACATACTTATTTTAGTTCATAGTACTCAACAGTCAATTGAAGATGGATTTGTGGTGCACCATGGATTTGTGGTACACTTAGAAGGTGTCCATCTATTACCAATCACTTAAAGAGGAAAGAGGAAATGAGGATTTTTGCCTTGCAGACTGTCCGTATGATACAGAGACAAGATATGCACAATAAATTGAATATGATGGTATAAGTATTTTTTGCACATAGTGTGTAGGATTCATACGTTTTTACAGAAATCTAGCTTGGATGTCTCCTTTTGAGATATTTTTGCTTTTATATTGTTCTTTCTTTTCTTAAGGGGTTCATTTTCAATTTTTTATTTGCTGGTTGATATTTGTCAACTGGGATACAGAAATTTCTGATGCTAGGGGAAGGAGAATGCTGCCAGATAGTTTCAAGCTGGCTGATCCTGGCTCTCCTAGCAGTCTTCCAGAGGCAAATGGACATAACCTATGTGTAGCTTTGTCATCCCTGAGACACAGTATCTGCTACCCACAACTTGAATGAGGAGGGATTTAATTTTCCTCCCAGCTTCAGGGATTCGGTCCAGGATTGGATGGCTCCAAGGCCAAAACATCATGGTGGAAGGATGAAGGAAAGCACAGCTGCTTGGTTCCTAGTGGCTGGGGAGAGAGTAAGAGAACAGCATGAGAGAAGAAGGAACCAGGGACCATATACAGTATCCAAGGTCAAGCCTTCACGACCCAACCAGACACCTGCTAAAGGGCACTTCCTTGTGTGGGCCCCAAAGCCAATCAAGGTGATGCACCACTAAGGTTCTGCCACAGCTAGCTTAGCAAAGTACCTTAGTTGCACATAACACGCATTGAATCTATGGTCGTTCAATTCAGTGAAGACAGAAGTCATTCACAGATTCAACAAATATTTCTTGACTTCACATTATATCCTCGGCATTGTGCATAATGCCAGTAAAAGTGAATAATCAGGACAGCCAAAGGCATTCTTTTCTTTCATGGCACTTGCAGTCTCGTGGTAGAGGCAGACAGCAAATAGTTCAAAAACAAGTGGTAGCGAGAGAAAGACTATAGGGAATTAGAATAACAGGGTGTGGTTACAGAATTTCCCTGAAGAGTTAATATTTAAAAGGATGATAAAGAATAAATGTTAATTATATAAATACTACACAGGCAAAAGGGTAGTGTATATAAGAGCCTGAAATGAAAACGAATTGTAGGAAAGAGAACAAACTAACAAAGCTCATATTTGCTATCACATAGGGAAGAAAGGAGCATGAGATAAAGTTTGAGGAAAAATCAAATATAAGGAAAAATGGAAACAGAGCTTTGTGGGGGGGGAGGGTTGAACAGAAGGGAGGGGAATGCAAAAGAAGAATTAAGATGTATTATATACAAATACAAATTCCTCATGATGCACATGACCATTATGGATAGCAAACGTACTAATTTAAAAAAATATCTTGCATTTAACAGCATCAGAGCATTTTTGTCTCTAGGGGCCCACCCAATAAACAGCATCTCATTCAAATCTGATTCTGAACAAGTGATGAAATTCCAGGGTAAACATAGAAGCTAAAACATCTGATTCTTGTATGAGCCAAATAGGTTCATACTTGTATACCAAGAATGATAGACATTGCCACCTTATTCAGGGGATGGGCTGGACCAAGGTGGGGCTACTCCAGGGGCCGGGTGACGAGAGCACCAAGTGCAGCAGAAGATGCCAACTTACTCTTCTCTGACGACCACTCAAATATGTCTCTGTCTCTCCACCTTCTCTTGGGTAGAGCAAATCGAGGAACAGGGGAGGCTCAGATTGACACCAAACCTGAGTCCATTCGCAGGAAGGAAACATTATGTTAGCAAAGAAACATGGCAGCAATATTATCCAATTTGGATATTGTTCAGAGTTCATGGTGAAGTTCTGTGTAAGGAATACATAATCCAGTATATGTCATTAAAATGTTCTTCAAGGAATCTGTATAGTGCCAACAAGAGAAATATTAGTGAACATTATTCTGGGCTAAATCATTTCAAATCACCAATGGCAATGCGTGTTTATATTTAAAACTAGTATTAGTGGACATTATTTTAATCTAAACTGTATCAAATTACCATAATAAATACAAGTTCATATTAAAACATTTGACAGTGGTTAAAAAATGATAAAACTTACTGAATTAATCACTTGTAGCACACAGGTACTAACAGATAAAAGTAAGTATATTTGTGTTGCATAACAAAATTCTATAAATTGGGTGGCTTATAAACGGAAGAAATGCATTTCTCACAGTTTTCCAGGCTGGAAAGTCCAAGATCAAGGTAAATATCATGTGTAGTGAGACCCAGTCTTCTCTGTAATTTCACCTGATGTAGAGGCTAGTTCTCTTTTATAAAGTATCAGTGCCAATCTTGAGGGCTCTGCCTTTGATATCTAATCACCTCCCAAAAACACCATCCCCTTTTGCCAACAGCCTGGTGGTTAGGATTCAAAAAATGAACTTTCAGCAGACACAGACATTTAGATCATAGTAACAGGGATAAAAAACATAAAGAGAGGGGCCGGGGATTTAGCTCAGTGGTTCTGGCACCTGCCTTGTAAGTGCAAGGTCCCAAGTTCGATCCCTGGTAACAAAAAAAAACCCCAAAACATAAAGAGCAAGCACTGATATATTTTACTATATGCTAAACAATTCCTTAAACGCTTTACAAATATTAACTCATTTGATCCACTCAATAACTTAATGTAGGTGTAATAGACTTTCAACTCATTTTAGAGCTCATAAACTCAAACACTTGAGAGTTAAGCTAAGCTTCAAACAGAAAGTAACTAGTAGATGTAGGATTTGACCTCAGAACATAAGGTTTAAAACACTTTTCTACAGATGGATAGGATAAGGTAGGAGCATCTCTGGATTAGTTTGCATTTCTTTGTCTTAATTATTATTATTATTATTTGTTGGTTCATTGGTTTAGGTAAGAATGTACTGTGACAGATGAAACTGTATTTCACTATGCATATTTATTTGCAACATTTTGTACAATAACATTATTCATCTAAAAAGCTCCCTAAAAGAGATATAAAAGTTCAGTGCCTATTGTTATACAGTATCTTTCCTGACTTCTCTAAAGAGTTAAATGCACCTTCTTAATCATTTGACTTGGGCATGATAATGTGTAGGCTGAAGTAAAATATCCTAATGCATATTATATTTAAATAGTCTTTTATTTTGAAATCACCCGTCAACTCATTTATTTCTATTAATGCAGTATGATTGTGACAGACGCAGGTTGAAGTAATTAATGTTTAATATGTCTCACAAAAATGTGCTACATTTCCCCCTCACTCTCCAGCAAGGGTAGGCATGATGATACAGTGTTTGAAAAGACAGCCACCTTCCAAGAACTATTTAAATGGCCTGCAGTTTTTTATATTAGTCTCCACAGGGGAGTGCAGTCTCTTGCAATTCATGAATTCATGCATGCTTTCAAGATTTTTCTAGGACTTCTGAAAAAGGCATGTCATTGAAACAGTTTCCATCCACTTCATGGGTAGAAATTGCTCTGGCTGCAGTGCAGAGAAGAAAGGTAAGAGGTAGTTGAAAATGAAAGTGGAGAGAGCACTTGGGAAGCTCTTTCGGTAATCCAGACTAGCCAATAGAGCCAAGCAATACCTGTGAGCGGGACTCTGAACCTTGTGGACCGATTGGGCAATGCGAGAAGAGAAGGAGATGACATCCCTCTCTGCCTGCTTTTGATATGAGGAGGTAGATAATGGTGGCCATGCTATTGCTGAGTTAGGGAAGAGGGTAGTAGGGGGACATAGGGAATAGTCTTGTGGAGAAGCTTGAGTTTGATTTTAGATATGTTACTGGGAATGTCTTTGTGAGATCTCCAAGTATAGGACATAAAAAGACCAAAGCTAAAACTGCATAGAACTTACTCTGTTCTGAGCTTGTTCACAAAGTTTGTGTTATATATTCTCTGCATCTTTAAAGTACCCATGTATGGTAATTAAATGGACTTGTATTATTCCCAGTTTACACCTGAAAGCAAGTGCATGTACAATAAAGAAAACCCAATTGGAAGTATGTAGAACAACATTCAGTGCTTTTCATTAATTTAATACTCAGAAAATTATATTTGTCAAGTTTCTTGCTAGATGCACACTAATATTTTGGGTGCCATTGGATACCCTTTTTGGATGCAGAATCGTTGAAAATACACTGTGCTTCAAAGCTGACTACAGTCGTAGATGGCAATTAGAGGCATAAAAGAGATGAAGCTCTATAAAGGACAATTGAATTTTGAAGAAGATGCAGTGATTACGACAGAAGTACTGGATGCCAAATTCTAAGCTCCATCAAGTTCACAATCCCACTTCAGAGAATGATAATAGAGGGCAATTTAATTAAAAGATAATGGAATAAATTAAGAATGCTCCAGTATCTTTGTATGCCTCAAGAGCATACATTTTCACCTCATAAAAGTCAGCCTAGGAATCTTTCTTTCTCCTCCAAATCGAAACAGTCTAGAAATGTCACACATTTAGGGTTGAATATATTGAAACAAGACTGCTAGAAATATTTGCCTAAGTTATTTTCCCAGGAGGATTTTTCAATTTAAACATGAACTGTATAAGTCATAGATAAAAGGAAGAACATGTTGTCTTGCAAAATTTGCTCTGCTTTTACACATTATTTACTGAGTGCCAAGAATTGTGCTAAGACGTCATCTCCTAATAGACATCCTTACAGAAAATAGAGTTAAGAGCAATGGGGTCTCTTTTATAAGGGCCCTGATCTCATTTATGACCTGATCGTCTCTCAAAGACCCTGTGTCCTAATACCCCTCACATGGAGAATTAGTGTTGTGACATGAATTTAGAGGAGCCATGTAAAATTTGCTTATAGTTGTGACCTTAGATGAATGACTGAACCTTCTTGTTCTTTAGCTCACTCAGGGGTTTAAATGGATTTAATAATAGTAACTCTTCACAGGCTTCTTATGAGGACTCAATGAATTAATTAAAGTGTTCAAACATGACATGGTCCATAAGAATCACTCAATAAAGCCCAGCTGCTATTAAATCTAAGCGTGATATGCAGCAGAGTTCACTCTCTTCTTGTGCTGAAGGCAAATCTGGGGATTATCTGTTTCCGTGTCCCCAAGTATGCACTAGCAGTTAGGGCACATCTTATGAGAACCACATTTGGAATTGATTGGTCTGCTCAGACCACATGGATAATTTGGAGGAATAGACTGTGTAATAAAGACTAACACCCCATTCCTGATTCAGACAGAAGAGTACCATACTTGCTGCATTATAACAAAGCAATACCACTGTGGTTGAATAAGTCTCCCAAAATTCAAGTGTTGGAAGAAATTCTAATGCAACTTTAGGTCATGGAGACACAACCCAAATGAATGAATTAAGGCTGTTATTGCCAAAATGGGTTAGTTATCACAGGAGTAAGTTTCTTATAAGAGGAGGGAGTCTAAACCACTTTTCTCCCCTTGCGCATCATCCTACCATGTGACATTAACTGCTGCATTTTCATGCAGTAAGAAGGCCCTGACCAAATGAAGCTTCCTGCAGCATGAGCTAAATAAACTTCTGCTGCTTATAAATTACCCAGGCTGTGGCATTCTGTCATAGCAGCAGCAAATAGACTAAGAGACTCTCCACCCTCTGTAGTGACAACATGCCTTTTCAGGTCCTGTCTGTATCCTCAGGCCTCACTGCATGGAGGAGTTGAGAGTTGAGCAGAGATCTGAGAGTTTTGGGGTTTAACTGATTGATTCCTCTCTGCTCTATTCTGCTTTTTCTCTCACCTGTTACCCCACTGCTCCTACTATGTCTCCCCACAGCAAGCTGCTGTTCAGCCTATTGTTCCCTTGGTGAGCAGGAAGGGCTAGATCTCCTGCTTTAAAAAATAGAAATGATTTACTTTAAATATCTTAGAGCTAACTTCTGGTAAGAAAGAATAAAGAGAAGATATTATTTCCATTTAATTAGCTCCTTAGGGTTATGTTGGACTTGAGACCTAAGTGTTCATACCTGTCTGTCTGTGACTTGCCCAGTCCTCTTTCCTGGTCTGATGGACAGTCACCCAATGTTTAATGGAGTGAGTGGATGTGCTGTATTTCATCTCATTCAGAGTTCAGAGCTTAGACACTGTGTGAAACATGTGGGAGAACCCGGGGTGTGAAATAATCTTACTGTCATATCTTACTAGCGGTGTAACCTTGAGGTTGGGCTCTTTCTGAAAGCTTCAGTTCTCCTACACATGAGAAGGCCCAGCCATAGGATACTGTTGTTGTTAGTATAGGTTTGCGGTACATGTTTCCATTCCTTGTGTGGAGCTGGTACAGGTGCATAATACATCTTAACTCCTCCTTCCTCCCTTTTCCCTCCCCTCTATCCCCTCCTTCCATTTTGTGATCCCCTTCTCATTTGAGAAAGATCTATCTCCCTAATTACTATTATCTATCTTTTATTTTTCTCTTTATTTATAATTTGGATTTTTCATATAAGAGAAACCAGGCAATATTGAAACTTGTATGTCTGATTTATTTCGCTTGAAATTATGGTGTCAAGGTGCATCCACTTTTCGACAAATGACTCAAGTTTATCTTTATGGCAGAGTAGTACTCCATTGTGTGTAAATATCACATTTTCTTTATCCACTTATCTGTTGTATGGAATAAATAGGATAACATATGCACATAGAAAACCTCACAATAAATGTAGAAGTTTTATTACAAGTCTGCTTGTTTGATTCTTCTGTGATACATCACAAAGGTTGTGCATGCAGAGAAGGTAATTGTGAAATGAAGTAACACTACATATGTGGTATTGTATTACCATGATTGGGTGTTCACTCAATATTTTGTTGGGGAAGATTTGAAATTATGCATCCAGTGTTCTTCAACAAGTATTGGCTCAGTGTCACTCAATATTTCAGCAATAGAGTTACTGTTACAGACATTAGTTAAGACAAAATCTTTGATCTTGAAGGCTAAGATAAAAATCAGTGACAAGCAGAAACATACCTGTTTATTGAAAAGCGTCAATTCACAGCATAAATTCAAAATATTTTTTGTTTTTATATTAATAGTCTCAATTTTTAAGATCTCCCCCAACTTTCTTCCTTCTTTTAATATCTTGAGAATAATTAAATTTTTTGATCAATTTCAGATATTAAAGTCTTAAACTCTCAGCCACAGTTTGAGTTA
>NW_004624755.1:10666935-10710703 GCF_000247695.1 Heterocephalus glaber
TATTGCTATCTGAGTATTCTTCAGCTAAGACCCCTAAAGAGAAATTGCTGTGGTAGGTCCTGTTCTACCTTTTAGCCATGCACACACAGTGGCCTCTAAGGTCAATTAGAGATGACACATCAGCAATGGATTACTCAGTGTTTTGACTCAGTGTTCAGCTTTTAAGAAGAGCTACAAGTTTAATTCTTTGGGTCAACAAAGGGCGGCAATGACTAATTTTTCTGCAGATATTTGGGAAGGTTTTTCTGTTCCCCTGCACTCTTCACTTAGTGCCTTGCTTTTTGCAGAGCACCTTGCTCATGATTAGAACACATTGTAGGCTTTTTTTTCTAAGTGTTTTCAATTCATTAACCAGTCTTTGGAATTGTGTATTTTTTCTCACATTCAGTAATCATAATTTGAGCTGCTACTCTCTACAGATTACTTACAAGATGATAACATGTGGGTGAACAAGACAAAATAATTCATTATTTTGTTCTATTTTGTGCTGAGGGCAAAATGAGCGTGATGGATTTGATGCCAGAGAAGCAGAGAATTCTCCCAAAGCAGGAGCATCAACATGTTGGCAGGGCTTAAGGGAATCTTCTCTAGGGAATTAATCCTTAAGCACAGTCCCAAAGAATAGATGGGAACTAGCATAGCACAGAAGGGAGCAATAGTTTCTAGACAAAAAGGGGAAATGTTCAGATGAGTGAAAGGAATTTAGGATGGCTGCAATGCAAAGAATAAGTTGTCCTAGGTAATATCAGACAGCATGCAGTGACCAAATCAAAAAGACACACTATATTATAGGCATGTTTAAAACAGAGGCAAGAATGAATGAGCAAGTGAATGAATTAGTAAATGAAAGAAAAGTATTCCTTTAGGTGCATACTCCCCGCCCACCAAAGAATGGATAGTAGTGCTGGATGGATTAGAGTCGTATTTTTTTTTTAAAGTAATGGTCAGCCTATTTATTTGGCCATTGTCCATGTGGGAAATGAGAATGAATACTTGGGAATAAACAAATGGAAAGGCTCTAATGGAGCAACATTTCCCCTTCACTCATTTATTTTGTGTTATAATTTCATATTCAACTTCCAAGCTATATCCCACTTCCTACTTTGATTTTTCTTTCCCTCATTGTTTCTTGTCCCTTCTGTAACACTCCCCCCATAACCCTCTGCTGATTGGGTTTGCTTACCCATAAATACTATTGTAATTCTTTTGAGGAAAGAAGGGCTATAATTATATAGTTACTATTTTCCCATTGGAACTGTCTTTACAGGCTTTGAGTTCTCTCTGGAAACATATACTCTGCTTGAAGTGGTTATGTTTTATTGTGTGGATATCAATAATCCAGTGATGTCTTTTCTAAAATATCTGCCTTTCTCCTCTGTGTGCTGTGTAGAAAAACATTAGGCTTGCAGTGATCCAATTGCCTGGAGGTATTGACAACATGCTTTTCTCTGCTGAACTGAAAATGTTTTTACCTTGGGAAATATAACTGACGATGTCATGTTTCTGTCACTTTTTGAAGGCATAAATACCACTTAGAAACAATATCAGCACATGCAAATTACTCAAATGGTTTGTGGCTGAGGTTATGTCAGGGAAGCTCCAGTGTCTCCAAAGGGCCAGGGTGCATCTTCCAGTTAAGATTTTCCTGGTTTCCTAGGTCTGACGGTCTCACATTAGGAAGAGTGAGTGACAACATAAGGCTAAGGGCTACACTTTTCTCAAGGTCGCGGTAGCTGCTGCAATACATGCAGCTCTCTGTTGAAAGGACTTACACCTATGTCAGGAAACGAAGCCAGACTAAGCTGTTTACTGCTGTAACCCACTGTCTTGTGTATGAGGTTCCCCTCTTGCACTGTCCTAGTAAGCCGGCTCTTCTAAATCTTTCTCCTCCCCTGGCTCTTACAGAGAGATGGATCTAGCAGAGTGGCCTCGGTTTTTCTGTACCTTTGCTTGAGCCAGATATTTGGCTTCCTTTCCTCCTTTTGTGGTTGTCTAAATGAGATCAAACACAAGAAAATGGCGATGTTGAGAGGGTTCTTGACCAAGAGAGATTATGAAGAGGACAGTGAGAAGTGCAGTGGGATTCAGTAGGTGCTGTGGAAAGACTGAAGAATTTATTTGCCTGTTCTGCTATTCAATTCTCACAGTGAGCCATTGGAGAAAATACCATGGTAGATGAAGACTTATACTCTGAATTATTTAATAACCTAAACAAAATCCTGCAGGTAATAAGAGACATTTAGAATTCAAATTCACATTTTCCTGATTAAAGCATTCAGAGTCATATTATATGGGGCTCCAGTTTTCTTTCACTTGAAAGAAGTCTGTATAGTGAGATTAAAAATGTAAAGTGAAAGTATTATGTTACAGTTTTTCTTACCAAACAGCATTGTTAACCCCATCATTCTCATTTTGGCTGTGTGACTTTCAATACAGCATATAAATTCTTTGATTCTTACTTCTTCCTCTTAAGTTTTAAGAGCTTGAATGACTCCTTCTAAAATAAGTGAGTGGCCCTTTTAAAGATTAACTTTATTAACTAGGAGGTATATTTGCCCAATAATTTATTAGTATGAGGTCGATTCTTCTTTTGTAATTGAAAAGTAAATACAGAATTCTGTTCATAGTATTGTGTTCAGTGTGATGTTGTTTATCTCATCCCCTTGTTTTGATAGCAAGATCCTTATTTAATTTTTTTAAAACTAGAAAACATCTGCATCTGAAAACATAAATATTCCAAAGAAAAGCAATTTCTCTTTCCCTTTATATATGCTGCTTTGTAATACGCCTCTGTCCAGTACCCTGTCCCCTGGTGTACCCAACACAAATTCTGGGCAAAGCAAGGTATGTTGCCTGTCTGTGCTTCCCAGGAAGTCTCTGTAGTGAGCTACCAGTTATTTGCCATGACCGGGGTCTTCTGAAATAGTGAGAGGCCAGTGATGACAATGAGAAGCACAGAGATGTGAATGTAGACAGCCTGCTGAGGGTGGGGGATGAGTGGCTTCAGTCCTCACTGCCTAAGGTGCCCAGGAACATAGAGTTGTTCCTGTCTCCTACAGTGATGGGGTGATAAAGTCCCACAGACACTGCCAGAGACTGCGCTCTTCCAAGCAGAGCTGTCCCCTCTGTCACTTGTGCTCCTCCACACATGGCTTGAGTTTCTCTGCCTGGAACAGAGTAGCATCATGATGGTGGAGGTGGTGATGTCGTAGAAGTGGAAGAAATGGTACCAACGTAATCTCTTTTCTTTTCTTTTTCTTTCTATTTAAACATAATTATACATCTCTTAATGCCAAGGTAATTTCTGAGAAATGCATCCTTCTGTGATTTGTTTGTGAACATCCTAGTGCACTTACATACAGATCTTTTATTCTGCTGCCCACTCTTCATGTTTCAGATGATCTTCTTGATGTATTATCTCATCTGTCCATTGTAACAGTCACATAGCTTTCCTTGTTTTTATTCCCCAATCTGCCATTAAGAGAAATGATTTTCATTGCCTCTAAAGGTTTTTTTTAAACAATCGGACATTCTTTCAATAAAGGTGTGTCTTGTAAACTAGTCTACTATGTTAACCATTATCCATTCCAATAGATTTATTAACATTTCCAACAGATTTTTCCTATTCAAAGCTAACAGGAAAGTTGATCCTCCAGTCAAGTCAATGAATGGGAATCTTGCACCAAACATGAGAAACCAATTAGCCAATATTTTCTTTAGTCAGACAGTTTTAAATACAAATAGATCTGCTGGCATTTGATCCTCATGTACATCCCTTTTGAGAATGGCTCTGACTGGGTCTTCCTGGATGAGACATGAATTTTTCCCCATTGCTAGGTTTTCCATGTCTTTTAAGTCTCTGCTGCCACACTGTGGGGAGATACAAATAAAACATTAGCTTAGGTATTTTGTCATCTTTTAAAATAACAAATAATTATCATTTACAATTTCTCTAATTCAAATAAAATAATAATATAGCAATAAAAACCTTTTAGACAAAGGATAGAGTTAGGCAAAATCATTACAAATTGAAGCGGCACTGGCACTGTTATGAATACAATTCCTTTATTGGCTACTTGGGTAATGAGCTCAATTCAAAATGTGGTCAGTTTAAGAAATGCAGCCTGCTACAGTGAAATAAATGAACTTTCAATGCTAATTATATAAACCCTTCTTTCCTTCCTTATTTCTTTCCTTCCTTCATTTTCTCCTTCCTTTTTCTTTCCCCTCCATTTTCCCTCCCTCCCTTACTTTGGTTGCTTCTTTTCATTTTTCCTTTTTTTTCCCCTTCCTTCAGTAAAAATTGTTCTATTACCTTGTGGCAGACATTATCCAAAATGTTATTAATACAGAGTCAAATTAAGTACCATCTGTGAACTGCCATAGGAACACTTTGTAAAGAGAAGTGTATAGAATGAAATTTGAATATAAAGCAGGCTTGAGAACATTGTGCACAAGAGACTGGGATCCTGAAAGCTTCTAAAGCCATGGTTTCAATTATTTGCCGTGAATTCAAACACACACTTTTCTTGGAATCAAAAATCCCACCCTCTAATGACTGGTGACACTTTCTGCAGATAACATGATCTCCTGTTGTTCCTCCCATGATGGCAGTGCTGTTTGCCATCTTTGATTAAATGCAGTTGAGATTTATAGAAATTAAGGAAAGTTAACAATATTTCTTGATAATGTTAATTAATCTCATTTCAGAACAATTAAAAGAGCTTTAGATAGAAAGGTGGTGCTTTCTCCAACCTTCTCTTGGAATGTACTTCTTTTTGTGTATGTGTGTGTGTGTGTGTGTGTGTGTGTGTGTGTATATATATATATATATATATAGTTATCTATAATGATATAGATAGCAATTCTCTGTTTTCATGCCTTTCTGGTGACATCAACAAATGAATGTTTTCACTAAGATTTAAAAAATAATGTGCAAACAAAATATTCTTTCAAAAAGCATGCAAAATGGCATTATAACATTCAGTCACTTAGTTTTTTTAGGTTATAAAAGTGATAGTTACATCTTGAAAATGACTTCATCTATTGCTTTATTAATACACTGTTTTCTAGTACCAAGTGCCTAGAAATACTTTTATCTGTTTTAAAATAAGGAACTTGGAAACAAGATTAAAATATCCAAATGGAGGGCCTGGGATTTAGCTCAGTGGCACTGTGCCTGCTTCACAAATGCAAGGTCCTGAGTTTGACCCCTGGTACTGGAAAAAAAAAATAACCAAGTTGGTATGGGAGATGTAGAGAAGGAAGAGAGTAATTGCATTTGCTTAATGTATGTTATGCACAAGGAAGTGCCAGATCATTTGTATCCATTAGTACTTTTAAAAGGACAAATAAAATGGGAGGTCAATATACGAGGTCATTTTAGAGATCAGGAAACTGAGGCTTAGAGGGTATAAACAACATTTTCAGTTTTTATTCAGTTGTTCATTATTAGTAAATAGCAGGATTCGGATAAAACAAGAACCCATATTGTCCAGTTATATTAAAAGGAATCATTTAAGTATCTGCACCCAAGCAAAAATCCCCAATATCTAAATACTTGAGTTTATTTTTCAAGAACAATATAGAATCAATGATATCAGTAGGATAAGTACAAATATCTGATTTTAAACCATATGAAATTGCATTTGTTTATCTTTGAAGTGTACACATTTTTATTAAGTACATTTTAAATTAAAGTACACTTTTTTTTGAAAGTAAAAGAAACAAGCCAAATTATAAGGAAGTCACCTAGAAAGTTCTTTTGAACAACAGGTTCCGAGAGCCAAAATTCATTAACATCAATTCAATGGGAAAGTAAATTGAAATATTTTAATACCAAATATTTTCAGGATGTGGATCAGATTGTTGCCAGTTGTAAGTACATGAGAGGTTTTTACTCCTGTGGCAGTGAGAATAAACAAAAAGCAAAGGTGGAAAGAGTGTAGCATGGAAGCTTAGATTTGGGTTCAAAGACAGGTGTCCTACGTCCTTCGGGTCTATGTGTATGATTATGCCATGCGGTATTAAGGAAGAAAGACCTGGGATGATGAGGGAAGCTAGTCCCTGGACCACTGCTCATTTCCTTCACCCATAAAGGTGATAACAATGGTACCAAACCATACAGTTATTGAGAAAATTAAATGCAGTAATGTACATAACACTGTTGATCTGGAGAAGACTTTTAGCACATATTACCTGGTTAATGAAAGTTAATCTTTATTACTAAATTACTAGCAAGTAAAAGTGTTACAAGCTATGGTATTTTGATACCAAGTCTTCTCATTTGGGTTTAAATCATAATAGGTTTGTGGCCTTGGAAGGAAGTCCTTAGTAATCCTAAGACTCAATTTCCACACTTTTAAAAAAAGAATATTACCCATACCAAATGCTCAAAGCATTTTGTGGAGCCGAAATGAAAATATTTGCAAAAGACCTTTGTAAAATATAAAGGGCAACTCAATTGTTGATTAACGTAATCATATTTTTATTCCTTCCTAGGTATTCAGAAGTCTCACCTTTAAACTGATTTATGGGTCAGATTTATAATATAACAATAATTTGGAAATATACTTATTAGCCAGGATCACATTTTACAGTTCTGCTCCATAAATGCTGACCTCTGAGTGGAAATATACTCTGATACTAGCTCTTAGGAGAAGTGATGCAGATTCCTATTCTATGGGGAAAATGAGGTTTAACTGCAGGAGCAGAGAGGGAATGCATGCAAACTAGAAAGCCATTTGCTCATTAGTACAATATTGATATTGCACAACAGAAACATACATCAGTGACTTCATGTGTGTGTGGTGTATATAGTGAATTTGGAGGAAAGTGGCTTTCTAGTTTTGAATCTAATCACAGCAACACTGATAGAGACTCCAGTTCACTCTAATTTCTGTGTTCCTCAGTTGTCCCGTCTTTCTTGTGGCTTCATGGCAGTAAACAACCCCAAGCCAAGGCAGGGGGAGCTGGGGAAGCACTAGCCTCATCCGTGTCTTAAGTGAACATGAACACCTCCCAAGTGTCCCCTGGCAATGTTGTGTATCTCACGATCGGAGTGTGTCATATGGTTATTTCTAGTTGTTGAGCTAGGGGATGAATATTTAACAAGGGCTATGGCCACTAGAACAAACTCTGAATTTTATGAACAAGGAATATGGAGAGAATGGGCAGGCGGGCAGCAGAGCCTGCCACAGTGCAGTGCCTGGCGCCAGTGGGATAGGGGCCACTCCTCAGAAAAGGTTCAGGAACTTCGTAATATGGTAAACAGGAGTTGTTTTATGCATGTAATTTTAGCTAAGAGGCAAAGGACAAAATAGAGTAGAAAAGACAGAATTTTGAATTGGTTAAAGGGGTGAAGTTAGAAATTAGTTTTAAATAATGGCTTTCTTAAGAACTAATTCTTTTGTAATAGATTAGAAGGAGCTTTTCAAGCACTGTATCTTTAGGTAAAGTACTGAATTGTTTCTAATCCAAGCTTTTGACAGGAAGAATAAATGCTGTCTGGTCTCTCTCCAAGACAGTTGCCCCTGTGTTTAGATGCTGTGCTAAGTGTTGTTGGGGACGATGACTGTAAAAGAAGTTTGGCTAAAGAAAAGATCATTAAAAGGATGCAAAGAGATGTCATTAGGTGCAATCTACCTGATAACATTAAATATATTATAAAAAGTTGTTCATAAATGCTAAAATTCCATTGGCCTTGCACATAAAATGAGTAAGCCAAACTTCACAATATCTGATACAGGGGAATTGGGATTTTCTTGACTTGTTGATATCGCTGAACATCAGAATTTGTTCAAAAAGACATGTTGAATCATAGAGTTGACAAATAAATATATCTAGGTTTCCTATAATATATACTTCCGATCAGAGCGAATTATGAGAAGAGGATCTTTTTTAATCCTACTGGTTCATCATAGCTGTCTTTGTAGAATTTAGAATCAGCAGAACCCAAGGCATATTGTCCTGCAAGATTCCACTACATCAGTTTTAGAACTTTTACTCTACTCACATTACAACATTTGGTTTCAGCACCACCCAGTGGTACAACTAAAAATTGCATGTTCTTGAGTTTGGATGGCGTCTCAGATTTACAGGCAGGTCCAACACAGCAGAGTGTTTGAAATGAGACTGGTTGTCATATGTGACTGGAAGATATTGGATATATTTGGTTAAAGAAAAAAAATACATGTATTTGGTTAAAGAATATATATTTGGTTAAAGAAAATAAAATATTAAATTTTACTTCATCTACATGTTATTTTTAATGTGACTGTTAGAAAACTGACAAGTATGTCAACAGCCTACATTCTGTTCCTATGGGACAGTGCTAACCTTAGAGACTTAATCACGTAGTTTTGCCAGGTAGCTCATTTGAAAATATTATGAAAGTAAAGAAGTAATGTAAATAATGTAAATGTAAACCATCTGAATTTGTTCAAAAAAACATGTTGAGTTATAAGTTTAGGTGACAGGAATAATTATGCTATTTATGTATATTTGTTGTCTCAGAGAAGTAATCGTGCTAGTAGATTTATAACAAAGCATCTGCACTGAGACATCACTAGGTACCGTTTATTGTTTTAGAAGCTCTGCCCACCATGCCTCACTTAATCCCATAAAATCTCATGAGGCAAGAATTACTAGTACCCTCATTTCATACAAAACAATGAAGATGAGAGCTGACTGTCTTGTCCAAGTCAGATGTCTATGAAAGGCAGCATCAGGATTTGAACCCAGAGAGTCTGGCTTTGTTGACTACATTGTTAATGGTTCTACTGTACTACTAAAAAGAAAATGTGGGTGAAAAATGAAAATCTTAGTAGCCATAGAAAAGTACTCTAAGCACATGCATACCCCAAAGTTAAGAGAAAATAGCCACAGGGTTTTGCCAAACTTAGTTATTGCAGTCTTATTAAAATAATTCAAAAAGATTATGGGAAAAATTCATTTACACATAGTCTTTCAAGTTTCCCATTGGTTATTTAGTATCTATCCACAATTAGAAAACATCATGAGAATTTGAAGATGGATAAGATGCATGATTTGTCTTTGGGTTCTAAGAGTTGGGGGCACTGGATCCATAAACAAATAAAAGAGATGAAATACAGAGAGGAAAATTTCCCAGAGGAGATGACATATAAAGAGAATTTGGATGGAAAGAAATATGAAGTGTCAGCCATAAAAGAGAATCCAGAGTTCCATGCAGAAGGGACAGTTTGGGCAAAGTTATTTACCTGTGAGATAGCAGAACACATTCAGAAAATTAGAAACAATCCAGTGTTGCGTGAGCTTAAAGTTGTGGTGAGAAAGAAGAGTGTTAATCTGATGGGACAATGGTAAAAAACTTTAACTCAAACATTTGCCAGCCTGAAAACCTATTCAGTGTAGGAGAAAGTGATCATATATGTGAGATGATATTTTCTAAGTTTTATCAATGTAATATTATGTTCATGTGATGTAATATTGCAATTTTATGTGATAAAATTAAAAATTCATGTGGAGAAATATCTGTAAAAGTATAGTTCACAGAACTAGTTCAAAAACATATCTTTGGAAACTTTAAAATGTTTTGTGGCCCTGTAAAGATCAAATGAGATCGTGTGTCTGACTGCACTTTGAAAACTAGTCAGGCCAGGTAGATGTGAGCTGTATGATCATCAGTATCTCTGTGGATCTGAATTGGTCAGGTCATTAAAATTGTGCAGCACAATTATTTTTAAAGTAAATTTTGGATACCTTTTGTACTTATTGTACTATAGTGACTATTAGAGAAAGTTTTACTGGTTACATCACTGTTGCAGTGATGTTTGTTTATAAGGATATTTGAGATTGCCATAAACCATCCATTGGCTTTGGCTAAAGTGAACAGCATATTTGGTGTAATGATCAAAATGCATATGTATGTAAGCAAACCAAGACTAATTGAAAAGTTGCAATTTGATCTTGTTCATGACCTTTTTTTGTGGTACCAGGGATTGAACTCAGGACCTTGTGCTTGTGAGGCAGGTGCTGGAACCACTGAGCTAAATCCCCAGCTTGTTCATGACTTTTTAAAAGGACCTTAATATGTTTGTGAACTATTGCCTGGAAATATACTATGAGACCCACAAAAAATAATTATTCTCAATTAAAGGAACGAGAAAGACTCCGCACAGACTTTCCCAAATTGTCTCATTGATAAATTAGCCTCAATGAAGACAGCAGCACACAAGCAAGTCTCCAATCCTACCTGCCTGCTCAGGCTGGGCGCAGATAGGTACAATATATGATGGGGGTGGATTAAATAGCTCTGATGGTGTTTAAAATGCACAGTTCTCCACAATGAGTATATTCATTATGTATGGCTAACATATACAAATAAAAATGGGAAAAGTAAAGTGTACATCTCTGAGGTCTAGAAGGCCAGGGAATGAGAGGCTGTGGGGTGGAGACCTGGGAATTGGCATTTGTATCAGATATTCTAGGTGATCTTAATGCTTTGAGGCCTTTGAGGACCTGGGGATTGGATTGTGTTTCCCAGAGAGGCTGTATTTGGGTGTCAGTAACTGCTCTCTGGGGATGCTCACTACCTGCTTTCCAGAAATCAAGGGCAGAGAGCTGTTTCTGATGCAGGTTCCTCTTAGAAAACACCAACATTAAGACACTTCTGTCCTGAAAGGGAAGCACGGCTCAGCATTCCAGAGGAGTAAAGCCTAACTATCTCCTGCTGACGAGCTCTGTGGCCATCCTTTCCTCAGTCGCTTTCCTGAAATTTAAGAAAGAACAAGAAAAGTCTTCCTGTTCTTTCATGGAGAAATTCTAGCCGCTTACTAACTGTTCCCCAGGGAGGGGTTAGTTTTTGAAATATGATTTGAAATCAGTGGTTGGTTAAGATTTTCAGCTTGACTAAAAAGTAGATACATCCTTCTATGTGCTTGATATTTTTGGCACAAAGTGAAAGAGATTATATTTCTTATTATGATAATAATTGCTTTTGATGATAATTTATATTTTATTAGGATAATCAAGGTAGATGATTTCAATTTTGTTTGCATATTTACTTGAAGGTTATTAAAGTTACTTTGTTCCATTGTTTTGAATACTAACCTTCACTCCATGCCTCAAGGGTTTATTAGTATGATTGTTTTATATCCTAAGAAACATATATTTTGGATAATTTAGTTAAAAGAGAGTATTTCAGACAAGATAATACAGGACTGTCTTGAGTGAGATAATGTGTGTCAAATTACAAGTCAGTTTTTCATTGTGCCTTAAAGTTTTCCTCATCAAATGTCACATCATAGAGAGAGCAGCATCTGCAGCCCAATGTAATAGGATTTGTGCTTTTTTTTTTTTTTTTTTTTTGGTACCAGGGATCAAACTCAGGACATTGTGCTTGCGAGGCAGGAGGATTTGTGCTTTTTAATCTAAATGATTCCAGATGTCATCTTTCTATTAAGAAAAATTAATTGATGAAGATAAAATTCACACTTCTGATTTTATCATTTATTCAGGAAAGAGAGAACTCTGGAAAGAGAGAAAGATAACATTTTGGAGAAAGAGAGCTCAGGCCATGTTTCATAGGAAAGAGATTATTGTGGATTCAGAGAACAATTCAAAAACAAAACTTCATTAAATCAGAAGGGGTGAGTTAAAAAATAAAGTATATTTTGAAAAAAACTTTCTGTCCACTCAAAAACTGAAGTCAAGAAAAAAAAGATTAACTGGCAAAGATTGCTTGACAATTTAGTTTTTGTGATGATTTTACAGTTTCTACTCATAAAGTAAGATCTAACCTATTTTATGTGTGATTATTAATTCTTTCATTAAAAACACTCCCCAACTTGCATTTTCTCATTTTAGACTTGGTTGTTAATGAGGAGAAAACAGTAATTTCTATTTTACTATTACCATTTGGAGCATGTATCAGACCTTGACATAAAGATGAATGTGTCCTCTTTTTCAGAGTAAAGAATTTGGGCTAGTACAGTGTTATAATTTTATAAAATAAATATATCTTTATACCTTTTTCCTACTCTGTTTTGTTTTGTTTTTGCAGTGCTGGGGATTGAACCTAGGACCTTACAAACACAAGGCAATCACACTCCACTGCTGAGCTACATCCTCAGCCTTTTAAAAATTGTAGTTTAAATTCTGAGGCAGGGTCTCACAGAGTTGCCCTGGCTGGCCTTAAATTTTCAGTCCTTCTGCCTCATCCTCCTAAGTAATTGGAATTACAGGCATCCACTCCCATCCCCAGCCATATGTATTTTTAAACTAGTTTAGAGACTCCAGGTGAAATAGAGAAGACACTGCACTTCCAGTTGTATCCTTCAGCAACCTTTCTCCCTTAGGCTCTGCAGCATGTGTGCACTCGGGTGTGTGCATATCATTCACATTCTCTCTCATCTGTTTATATATGTGTGTATGTATCTAGAGAAGCAGACAGAGACATGCAGAGGTGGAGGAGAGAGAGGAGGGATAAAATAGATTATATATTCAGCAAGGGAAAACATGTACTAAATATATCAAAAAGGAGATGGCATGGCAACCTCCTTCTATTTTCTAAACAGGAAATCTGGCAGAAATTGATAGAAAATTTTGAGACATAGTTGATATAAATGAGAAGATAATGCACATGATAGTGACTGTTTTCATTCACGCAAAGCCAAGGAGGTGGACTAAAGGTGGGTCTGTTGTACCGCATCCCTTTCTGCATGCGGTTTCAGTAACTATTTTTTATGTATATGACATTTTGTTTGTTAACATATTTTTTAAATGACTTCTCGAGTTAAGGCAAAGTGTGTGTACATATGTAGAAAAGAGCGAGAGAGAGAGAGAGAGAGTGAGAGAGAGAGAGAAACTATAGCAAGAGGGAATCTAAGATTAAATTTAAAGTCTGTCCACTAACTTTAGAATAATGAGGCAGGAGGGCAGTTGTCAAATGGTTTTGTGATGTGGCGGTTGTAAAATTTTTTCATATTAAATATCATCACTGACTGAGATTGGAATTCCATGATTAATTATACAACTGTTAATATCTTGGAAAAGCAAAAGAACATGAGAAGTGGGGACATAATGCACAAAATACATTGATGTAAGAAATCCAAAAGTTAGAGATTAGAGGTTCTAGGATTATTTTATGCAATTATTCTTGTACTTGTACCTTAAAGGTATTTTCATACTCTGATCTGTATCAATGTAACATTAAATACAGAAGTTATAAAGATGAAGCTGTGTTGTTAATCATCGTACATATTTGGGGTAGGTCAAAAGTAGATGTAAGTAGTAACACCCCCATTGAATAGTCAAAATATAATTTTCATTTTTGTAAAACTAGTAGTGTTAACTTGGCTCCTAGAAATTCAAACAGGTTTTAAATTGACCAGTTCTTGAATGAAACTTTAAGCCCACACGATCAGCTCATATTAAGACTAACAGAGACGTTTACATAGAATGTAATACAGTAATTTAATGTATCTCCATTTTTTAGATTTATTTTTCTATACATTAAAATGAGATTTTTCTACTGTGAACTTACAAATCTCTAAACACAATTCCTTTTTTGTGTATGCTTTTTAGTAACTAGAGATTCATAATTGAATTCCATAGTCATTCCATGTATTTTGTTCAATTTAATCCTTCTAGTTAATATTTTATAGGAAGAGGAATTAAGCCTCAGAGAAGTTCTTTATCATGAAGTTTCTGAAGGTTGAATAAGCTAATGAATGGTAGATGACAAAAACTAAGATCCAGACCCCTTGACAAACCACTTTTTGCCTTATATACTCTTCATTTTAAGGCGATAAAAGTTACAAGTTAGGTAAGATTGTCTCTAAAAGCATACATTCCAAGATGAACCCAAAGACTTTCAGGTTTTTAGAATCATTGACATTATAGAAATTAAATAAGTTGGTTTTATTTTGAATTTTGTTCTTATGCATTAGTACTTATAAAAATATTACTATTTATAAAACAAATTTTTATTTTTATTTTTTTTAATTTTTTAAATTTTTATTTATAAAAAATAAATATTACTAACTTTGTATGTGAACTTGAATTTCTGATGATCTCAAATAAATTTTAGCAATTTGTAAATTCCATTGCAGATTTTTATTTTGTGTTCCTAAATATTTCATTTTCTCAAATTTTGAAGCTCTAACTTGCCCGTGAATTATCGTTCTTGTGTGTATGTGTGTGTGTTTGTGATGGTAATAAAATGTCAACAAACAGACAAGTATATTACTTGAAAGACTAAACAGCTTTTTAAATAATGATTCCATTTACTAACTCTGAAATTAAAGTGTCTGTGCACACATTATAATGCTTTTTCAAAGTGACTATAATTGTTTCCTTTAATAAGTGTCCTGAAAATGACATAGCTGCATATTACATAGACTGTAGATGCCTGTTTACTTAAAGATATAACCTTTCTTACATGATACAGATTATTCACTCCTTTATGTAAACTTGTGTTACCTATGTTTGTCAAATAGATATGGTTGTTGATTTCTGTGTGGGAAAATAGTATTTTAGGGTTATTTTTTCATCAGTGATTTGTTTGGTCATTAAAGGAAATCACTTATGCTACCACATAGTCCCATTAAGTTAAAATCATTACCAACGCATAAGTAACATTTTTCTCAAGACTTGTAAGTGATATAAATAGAAGAGATCTTTTTTTTTTTTTTTTTTTTTTGGTACCAGGGATCAAACTCGGGACCTTGTGCTTGCAAGGCAGGTGGCAGAACCACTGAGCTAAATCCCTGGCCCTAATAGAAGAGATCTTAATAAATAAAATTTTAATATTGGGTAGTCTTTTAAGTATACCGGTTGGGAGCTGTGGTTTTATTATATTAATAGGAACAGTTATTGTGAACCAGGGTCATTGCTGTTTGTGACCTTGTGTGCCTGGCGTGTTGCTATGAGAGCCGGGGCTCGCTTTCCTGCCATACCCTGCAGTCTGTCTCTATTGCCTCATATCTGCACGATTCCTGTTTTTGACAAACTTGATCCCAAATGACTAAGCTGAATTGCTTTTGATGACAGTGAGGCTGTAACCTGCATATTGAGGTAACAGGAGACAAAGAAGTGTAGGCTATACTCTCCTTCAAGGAGATTTTTAATCTGTATGTCACTAAATTGCTTTTTGGTTTAATAATTTCTCCTTAGCTAGTCAAATTTGTTGGAATATCAGGAATGCTCATGTCCTCAGCTATTTCTCCATCAATTTATTTGTCCATTGATTTACTTGGTTGTTTAATTAAATGTGTGTGTGTGTGTGCACGCGCGTGCATGCATGCATAGGAATGTGGTTCAATAAATTAAGTAAATTTTTAAAAATGGTTTCAAAGTTTTTTCTTTCCCTCCTTTTCTTTCCCCTACCCCTCCCACTTCCTCTACCCCTTTAAACCTTTTCTTCCTATTTCACATTATCAGTTATACATTTTGGTCCTCATTTGCACTTTTAGTTTCTCACACCAGAGAAACTATGCGAAAAGGAAAAAAATGGAAACAAAGTCTCTGTAGAGAGGGAGGGGTGGAAAGGTTGAAAGGAGGGCAGGGGAAGGGGGAAAAAATAAGAATCAAGATACATCATGTAAAGATACAAGTTCCCAATGATGAATGTAACTGTACTGTATACCTAAAATAGAACAATAAACTTAATGAAAAAAACATGAAAAAATAGTTTCAAATAATCAAACATTCTGTTAACAAAGGATAAAAGAAAGCCCAAAAGTGAAATCAGCACTACCAGAAAAAAGAGTGTATGGATGTCATGGTGTAAGGATTCACTTCCTTGGTGTAGGGCTAAGGCAAATATTTGATTCTGATATATGGACAAAGGCAATTTTAGTGCTTAATATTTAAAAGAAAAGAAAGTTCCTCAGGGTTATCCAAAGCTTTTCTTAAGAGTTAGAGTGCCCTTTTATATTACCATTGAATGCATAGCCTATGCCATCAGTTGCAGACATTTCTAGCAATAACACTATTCGGATGAATTTTTTCACAGCAAAATCTCACTCTACTAAAACTTTAAAATTTGTAAAGACTTGCAGTTCCCTCTACCCTTTTTAAAGTCAGGATTTAAGGAGCTGATGATTGTAACAGTTCAAGTGTTGTTTGCTGAGATGCTTCATGTGCCCAATATTGTACCAGGTGCTGGTGTTTAGATATCTGCAGTGAGAGACATTTATATATCAATACAGAATTTCCTACAAAACTGCTGATAATTGGATAGTTAGACAGTAGGTAGACAAGGATTTTGTTGTTATTGTTGCTACTATGTGTAATTGTTATTTCTTTTTTAGAATTACTGTATTAATATTTTAAGTTAAATTTTCCTTGGAAATAAACTTACAGAAGTGAAATTGTTGATTTACAGAAAAGTATTAAGTTAATCACAGTGAAGGTTCAGGTTTATCTTGTGGGCATGGGGAAGCTATTGAGGAATGAGAGAAGACTTATAATAATTGAACTGGTTCTTAGAAGAATGTGGCTCCACTGTACTGGAAAGACTGAAGTGAGATGAGCCTAGAGGCAAGATTATCTTGGATCAGTCAAGACCAAGAAGCTATGTCGCAGCCTGGTCTGTCCCACTGGACATTGTGATAGGGCTGGGAAGCAGTTACTCTTTTTTTTGAATTGGGGATCGAACTCGGGACCTTGTGCTTGCACAGCAGGCGCCAGAACCACTGAGCTAAATCCCCGGCCCTAGTTACTCTTATTACAAGCACCTGTGTTAGCCCCATGCTGTTTTCTTTACTTATTTATTTAATTTTTGTGTGTGATTCTCATAAACATGCTTCTGTCCACCTCTAGCACCAAGAAATCCCTTTTCTCTTTCTCTTTCTCTGATTACCTGTAGTCTAACTCCTGTTTTTCAGAGTTCCTACATAAGTGGAAACTTCTATTTGAAATGGAATCGAACATATTGGGTGGAATAATAGTATCAACAACATCTTTCTTTTTTTGGCATGTTCATTTTTAGTTATATCTTAGGGATGTGTTAACCTTTTAAAAACATTAACTTATGTTTTTACTGTTTGTTAAAGATTAGCCCTCGGATCATTTGCATCAAAATCAAGTGAAGCCTTAACCTATGCATGTACAGGGCCTTACTTCTAGGTATCTGGAATGAGAATCTAAGGATGGGATCTAGAATCTGCAGTTTTACTGCCACTCTGATGTTACTGGCACTGTGGTATTTCTGATGTTAACAATCAACAATCCCAATTTTGAGAAAACTAATTCAGTACCTAATTTAGTACTGAAATAATATTTTAATTGAAGCATTTTCTTTCTTTGAACTCTGAGAAGTTTACATTTTCTCTTCTGTAAGAAATAGGCAATAAGTTATGTCTACTTATATAAGCAGCCTCCAGTGGTAATAAAATAAGAGCTGACGGAGAATGAAGTTTCTGTGTAAAGAGAAAATGCAAATGGTGTGTTGAGGTCTAGATTATTCAGGGACTCATTCTGTACCAGAAAATAAAAAGATTCTTGTTTAATATTTCATAATATTCACCGCAAACCCTAAATCCCTATGATGGGTCATTATCTAGAGTCTGAGCTGTCTGGTGTGGTTTCCATGTTCGGATTTAATCTGATCCCCTGCCCTCCTCAACCTCAATGTGTTCACTGAGTAGCAGGGGCTGTGTTCCTCAAAATATCCTAAGTCCATGCCTGCTATGGCTTTGATGTTAAATGCCCCCTAAAAGTCTGTGTTAAGTCTAGGTCCCCTGGGTGGCCGTTTCGAAGGTGGGGTCTAGTAGGAGGGTTTTTTGTTCAGTAGGGGATGCCCTTAAAGTAGCTTGTGGAACTCTGGCATCTGCTTTCCCTTTGGTTTTCTGGCTGGCTGGTAAGCAGTGTGCTCATCCAGGCTCTCCCACCATTGCTGTCTAGCTTGTCCACTACAGACTCAAGGCAATGGGTCTGCCCAGTCTTGAGCTGGAACCTTCACAGCTGTGAGCCAAAACACTTTTCTCTTTATATATTATTATGCCAAGTACTTTGTCATAGTGATGGAAAATTGGTTCATGTAATGCCTCTTAATTTTCCTTTCATCTGTTCTTCAGTCTTGATAAATGGTGTTTCTCTCCAACCCCCTCACCAGAAATATCACAGATGCAGTAGGGGGTCAATTTTTTCTACTCTCATTGCTATTTACAAACTGTTGCCCCTCTCCTCCTACTAAAACTCTAGCTCTTTGGGGACTCTTTCACTAAAGGATGGGTGTGATGCTCACAGTGAATAAATGCTTAAGTAACGCACATACAGTATTTTAAAAATTTATTGAATGTTTATAACTTTTTGTGGTATCTTTTGTTAATTTTCCTCCTTTGTTACTCTCTTGGTTATGTTCTGAATGATGGACAAAATACCTGACCTCACTAGTTAAAGGAGGAAAATTTTATTTCAGCTCAAAGTTCGTAGAGGTTTCAGTCCATAGTTGGCTGGTTCCAAGGCAGGGGGCATGGCAGAGGGGCACCATAGAGAAGAAACAGTCCATGGCAGGTCATGCAGGAGGCAGCAAGTAGCAACCTGCCTTCCTTCTTTTTTCTGTATATTCCATCCAGTTTATTAGCCTATTGATTGGTGTCAGCCACACCCAGGGTGAAGCTTCCTATTATCCACATCTAGAGTTATGCTGAATCAATCAGTGGACTAATTTAGTGAGCACACATTCTTAATCCAAGTTCACGCACCATAGATCCTGCCACCTCTGAAAAGCTCCACCTATGAGCACATGAGGCTTTGAGGGGACATCTAGGTACAAGCCGTAACAGTTATATTTACATTTATTTACGTTTCCTCTCATCCTTTCCAGAATTTCTATTTTATTAGTACATGTTTGTAGTACGTAATGAGTACATTCCTTGTGGGAAGTTGGCCCATGTACATAACATATCTTAATTCTCTTTTTATCCTCTCCTCTCCTTTCCACTCCCTCCCCCATTCCTGTTAGTCCCCTTCCCTACTTCCTGTTATCTATCTTTAATTTTCTTTTTAATTTGTTTATACTTCGCATTTCTTATATAAGAGAATCTATGCTATAAATAAGCTTGTGTGTCTGATTCATTCCACTTAGCATTATGGTCTCAAAGTACATTAATTTTCTTTTTTTTGTATTAAATTCTTTTATTGGTACATTGTAGGTATACAACACAATTACATTTCTCATTGGGAATTGTACATTAATTTTCTTAGAAATGACTTAAATTTATCCTTCTTTATGGCAGGGTAGTACTCCATTGTATGTAAATAACAGAATTCACTTTCTGTTGTATTCAACATCATCTTACCCTTTGATATATTTATTTCGAGTAGTGCTAAGTTTAAGAACTAAGTTGAAAATAATGTGTTAACTTTACCATATTCAAACTTCTCACATAAATGTATAACATAATTTTTTATTCTGTTCTGTATGCTTTACTAAACTTTTATAGAACTTTTTACATAAGATTTTCATATTTCTAGGTAAAGCTATTCCTAATTACTTTAGATGTTTTTATTAGTATTGGTTGTGGAATAGTCTTGTGTTAGATCATTTCCCCATTGTATTTTCTATTTAGTTGTTACTGTATTTAGAAATTATTTTTAAAATCAGACCATCATAACTTCTACTAGATTCTGAGTTAATTTTCTTGGATTTATAAGGCCAACATTTATACTAAAAGTAATTTTGTCTTTGTCTTTTCATGAACCTTCTAACAGTGAGGCAATTAAAGAATGGCATCACCCAAGTCAGAGTCATGTCCCTTTGTGACTACTTGTGCGGTGTTTGATGGTCTGGTTTAATGAGCTGCCATCTGACCATCTCTGAAACTGATCAGAGAATTAAGGGAGATAATGACTTTAAAATCCTCCATACAGACTTTATAACAAGTATTCTCTTTAAAATGTAATAGGATGGAAGATTAAAGCTTTGCTGCTATCTCTAGATTTGAGCCTAGACTTAGAAGACAGTGCTGTAGCAGCCAGACACCTTCTGTAGAACTTGATCAGTAATCTAAGTGACAGTCTGAACTTCCATTCACTGGAACAGAAGCCAAACATCTTTGGGGGCCAGGATTTCTACTATAGTAATGAATCCTAGGTCTACTCAGGCAAACACTTGATTTTCCCCTTCCCTGTGTAGGTGGGAAAGGTATGACCTACTCAAGGGAAAGATAGGGTTTCCAAGAGGCTGTCTCAGGGATGCTGAGTTGTCTGTTGGATGGACAGCCAGGACTCTTGTTGCTCTGACAGAAAGTCTGGAGTAGCAAAAACTCAGAACTAACCTAGTGGACTAGAATGGAATTTAATTACACAACATTTAGGAGAGCTTTAAAATGTCTGCAGGAGTGGGTGGTATGCATGAACATAGGCCTAGCCTGGCCTCGCTTCATCCTGGAGAATTATGAAGGTGGGTGCCTGTGTAGAGCTTCTTGTGACCAGAAGACAGGAGGGAGAGGGATTGCATTTGGTGAGTCAAAGATGTGTGATTGATTCCCCACTGGTCTAGTAGATGTCTTAGACGATAATTACAGTTTATGTAGTGGGGTTTAGATATGAATATTGTCCCCTGGGCTAGGGATCCAGTTCTCAGATGGTGGTAGGATATCCTTGAGTGGACAGGAGATAAAGTAGCTATGGCTCAAGATCAGCTGGAGATTGCACCATCCATATCAAAGAAGAACAAAATACAGATGGCCCAGTGTGGAGTCCATGTATGTCCTAGTAGAGAGTCATCATTTGGATTCCTGACAACAAAGGCAGCCCGCATAACTGACCCTGCTGCCTGCTTATTCTTCCATCTGCTCCCTTCCCACCCAGACTTCGGAGGGGTCTGAAGCAGCAGAGTGTGTGGAATGAAGAAGTAGAAGGGGAGATAAGCATAGAGGGAGATTTTCCTTCCCCACTGTCAATCCTTAGCAATGCAATAAAGCCAGGTGTAGGCTGCAGGGGAAAAGCTTGCACTGAAAAATCAAGTGTTCATTAGATTGCTTTGAACTGATCCATATTGGAAGTTAAGACTTAGATATCACAATGCGGCTCTTTCTTAAAACAAAATAGTAGAGTTTGGAATGTCACACTAGTTTGTTCAGAGATAGAGAAGAAATATCCAGAAAACAATTCAAAGCCAGCTGGTAAGGAAAAAGAAACTTATTTTCTGCTATTCCTCAAGACGTTCAGGCCATTCATTCAAGGAGTGATACTTATATCCACAGGATGTTACAAGTGAACAAAATAAAATCTTGATAGAAGAACCAATAACGTGTCAAAAATAATGATAATATCCACTCAGGGAAATTCCTGGAGGATGAATTAATACAATTACTTATAGCAATGAATGCATTTTATTTATTAACATTTTAAATTCAACCCTTTCTGTTTAATAAGACATCCAAAGAAGAAGAAAATTATAGTAATTGGATTTGTGCTATAAATTTTGTTTCAGACACCCATGTTCAAAGTCACAATTACTTGTCCATAGATACAGCAGATAACCTGTTCCTGGAGGTAAAAATGACCGTTTCTAAGATTGTGTGCCAGGGGTTGGAACAGATGAATTTCATTCAGTGAGCCATGATTCTGTGATTCTGTTAAAATACATCATCTTTATACTTTTCATTTAGTAAGTTATTTCCTGACATCTCATATTCCCCCTTGAGTTTTTAATTTTTAAATTGCTGGCAGCCATGAATATATAACTTAGAACAGCACCCAGACCTATAGCAAAATGAATCTTAGTACCTTAGTTAAGGCCAACACTGACATAAGAAGAAAATACAGATATGTGGATGACTTTTCAAAACAAAAGTTTATTTATAGTCTTTATAAATTCCCTGTGGGTCTTTCTGATAACCATCAGAAATAATTTCCAGGACTCAGTTTCTTTACATCATATGACTCTGTTATCTTCAACATCTGGCTTCCAAAGTTCTTGCTAAGGGAGAAAAAGCATGGGGATCATGCTGGGAAGTCTCAGTGGTCCAGCTCTGGTTTCCATAATTTCTGTTAGAATCCACTGGTTAGTTATTCATAGGGACACACCTGACTACAAGAATAGATGGAGGTGGTCAACAGCTTGCCAGTCACTACCACGTCACATTCTACCTATATTCAAACTTTCTTGTTTAAATTTTATAAGCCCCATTTTAAATTCGGGGGTATAGGGCAGATTTTCTTTTCCATTTCCAGAGCTTTGCACTTGCTGTTATTTATCCCTTGGGTAATCTTCCTGTAGAATTTTCATCTCAACTCAGTGGTTCTTCTCAGAGAGGCCTACAGTTTCAAATCAAGTAGAATCACCAACACGTATCTAACACATGCTCCATCTTTTCTTTATCCTAAACATTTATGTGAATTCTGTAGGTTGTAGGAATCTTGTAATAAATGCTAATTTCTTCCTTTTGCAACAAGCTTTAAATACCGCATTTCTGTCTGGACTATATTAAAAATGTCTTGAATTAAGTAAGATCATTTTATTACAAATAGCTATGTTGATATTTAATGAAGAATATACACTTCTGGTCTTTTCATGTTTTTGTATTCAGAATGACTTTTCAAATGAATTTAATTTAGTTATTAATAATTCAATTCCTAACATGAGATCTGAAATGTGAGTGCTGTTTCCATTATCTAATGATTTCAAGACTACATTTGTAATTTTTGTGTTTTTCTCCCTTCAGCCTTGACGCCTTGGGTAAATTTTTAAGTCTCCTCTTAATAGAGAAAAATCTATAAATATTATGATGGTATGGAGTTGGGCTGGGTGGGAGGAGATGAGTGACAGAGATTTCTGTGCTGGATGAAAGTCATGAAATGCAGAGCATTAACTGATTTCTTTCTTATCAAATAAAAGTGCTAGAAAAGACTGGAACTGTAGTATCTTCCTTCAAGTAAGGAATGTAGCTGAGTTAATGGTAGCCATTTTTTTTTTGGCACTGGGGATCGAACTCGGGTCCTTGCACTTGCGTAGCAGGTGTTGAAACCACTGAGCTAAATCCCCGGCCCAATGGTAGCCATTTTTAACAGATGAGGTAGCAGAAGCCCAGAGAGCTAAATGACTTTACAGCATATTACCAACTGGTGAGCATATGAGGTGTATATACTGGAAAGATTCTCTTTTAAGTGTGTTGCCTACCTATAAAAATTTAAGACTATCATTCAAGTAAAAAACATAACAAATTAAACCATTCTATTTATTGTATGCCTTCAAAAATTTCCAGTAGGATTATGTAAAAATCAAATTAACTGTTAGAAAATAAACCATATTCAGGTTGAAACCTGACAGTCTCACTAACTACAGTTCACTCTTTTTCCAAATCAAAGAACTTTGAGGTGCCATTTTTTGATTCATGCAGTTTCGATGGATGTGTCAGAATCTTCTTGTTCATACAGTTCAGCTCATGCTATAAGTAGTGTGAAAATAAAAACTGTCAGTGACCAAAAAATAAAAGTGACCTCTGCTCTGACTGAAAAACTAACTAGTGACATCTTTTAGTAGAGGATAAACTCAGAATACATACCCTCTAGTCCTTTGTAACACCAAAGTCATTTCCAAAGATGAAATTGTCTGTGGAAAATAATAATGCAATTAAGTGTACCATCCATGCATCATGCAGAAATTAGTGTACAACTGAAATGCTTGTAATATTATTCCTTAGCTATACCATCCTGAAAAATAAAGATATAAGATGCTGATAAGATACTTACTAGTGGCATTGCAGAAGAGCAGGATTAATGAAATTCCCCAGTGCAATTTATTTCATCTTAGTTTTAGTCATTGTGGATAGATGACTAAATTTTTTATGACTGCAACAATAAAGGGGTAAAAAAGTTTATTGCAAAAATCATGCCAAGGGCCTACATTCTTACTCAACTGGAATAGCATTAATTTAGTTCTGCCAGGACTTTTAAATATTTGCTTGATTTTTAAGTCTTTGTTCATAAATCCTCTGTGCCTAGGATTCTCTCTTTGTTTTAGTCATGTATTACATAGGCATTGAATTACCACTAATTGCTAAGCATGGCACTAGGTGCTGATTACCAAGAGGAATTAATTCATGGTCCTTGCCCCTGTGAATCTCACTCTTTAGCTCACAATTTTTAAATTTTATTTTATTTTTTTGCCGGAACCGGGGATTGAACTCAGGACCACGCTCTTACCAGGCTGGTGCGGCACCACTGAGCCACATCCCTGGGCCTAGCTCACAAATATGTAAACCAAATCATTACAATTCAATGAAAATGATTATATGAACATTCTGTTGTGTGATATAAGTAAAGCAGCCCTACCTAGAAGGCTATCTCAGAAGGCTTCTTGGAGAAGATATTTAGTACTGGGTCCTGAAAATTATTCTTAAATCCTTAATTTGGCCCATGTGTTCTCCTTTTCTTTCCATCTAAACTTTCATTCCCCATACTTAGACTTTTCCTTGTAGGTTCCAGGTATCCCTAGGGAAAATACTGACAAGACCCTGTACACAGTCATCACCAAATCTTTCCTTGCCTTGGCTCTCTGGATTCTGAGATCTCCAATCTTTAGATTTTTATCTTTAAAATTTCCTTTCAGTAGATCATCTGGCCTTGGACACTTCATATGATCATTGTGAGTATTACCATCCTGCACTTTCTGAAATGCATTGTCCTGGCACAGATACATTTGTCCACTGCCAACAGTCATGTACTTTGTGTGTATTTCAATTTCTGCTTCCCAACTGATTGCAATATATTGGTTTTATTTTACTGTTAAATTTACTAATGACAGTTATCTAAATTCCAGTCTTTATCAGATTTCTTGGATCTATTAACTTCCTTAATGTGGAGCTTCTTCACTTTATCCATATACATTAGTTTTGCCTCTTCTAACTTGTTCTGACAGAATCTGCCCTCTTTTTCCCACAAGGGTTCTTCCAGGTACACAGAAACCCAAAGTTAAAAATGAAACATGGTTTAAAAAAATAAATAATTTGTCATTCAAATGGATACAGTTAATAATTCAGATATTGTCATACATATATATTGGAATTGAGCAATTCAATAAATGGATGGAAGCTTGTTTTTCACTGTTGGAGTGGAAGGTTATAGATAAGCAAATAGAAGGGGCTAGAATGATGCATGTTTAAGTCAGTATAGACCATATGGTTACATGTAGAAATATCTGCAGATATGAGTGTATACATGCCTTAGTATTCAGACATATATCCTCCTGCTCTGTCAGCTGAGAAGGCCTAGACACAAGGATGCCTCACTAGCAATAAGTACAAATTTTATTTGCCAATCCTATTTTCATACCAAGGCACCTTGTGGAAAAAATGTTTGATTGTAAAACTGTGATAGAATATATGCAATAAGTCTGAATCATTTATAGCACCAGAAAGTAAATAAATGCTAGAAAATTACAAACTAAACCAAAGCAACATCTGTAATGATGTCAAAGGGATATACAGTGAAATGAATGAGCTCCCAGGAGAACAATTTGAGCGAAAATATAAATAATGTGTGATTGTATTATGACCACAAATACAGATAAATGTCCATGAATCAAAGCAGAAATAAGTAAATAAATCAAAACAGAGCAAATAAATTAATGGATAAGAACAGACAAATCCCTCTGCAAACAATTTCTGTAGATTTTCTGATTGTGTAAATTTTCGGCCCTCACAGAGATGGAGGGTAACTTCTGATTCCTTAACTTAAGCTGCATGTACAGTAATGACTTTGATTCCAAAAGAGCAGTATGAAGGGGAAATAAGGAGTAACTTTACAACTAAACCAACAAGCAGATAAACAAACCAAAGAGCCCTGACAAACTCCACCTCCACAGGTGATTGAGTTCAACTTCAGTGGTTGTAAGTCTTGTAGATGGTGTGGGCTTTTGATAAAATGTGATAAAAACCACACTTTACATCTTCACTCTTTCCACACATGTAACACCTAATGCACACCACTGCCTAATCACCAGAAAAATGCATGACAAGCTCCAGCTGAGGGATGCTGGCTGTACAAAATACGGACCAGCACTCCTCAAAAGGAAGAACATATCAAAAATAAGGAAAATTGGAGAGCCTGACACAGACAAGAGAAGTCTAAAGAAAAATGGTAAATAAATGTAATATGGTGGCTTAGGTAGGATACTGGAGCAGGAAAATACTTTGGAGAAAAAGTAATGTGAAAAGATTATGAATATATAATAAATATGCATCAATATTGAAAAAAATTTTCCATAGTAATGTAAGATATTCAATATAGGGCAAACTGAGCATGACACTTATGGGAATGGCATATGTACTTTCCTTGCAATTGTAAATAGAAAACTGTTCTAAAATTTCAAAAAGCCACTCTTAAAGGCATATGTAGTTTATAAGACATAAAACAATGAAGGAACATAAAATTTGGAGATGATATTTTGAATGAAAAGTATGGTACAAAGGCAAGTGGAGATTTTGAAAAAAATAAGGCATCTTCTGGGTTCTCTTAATATTTTTCAGTATTCACTCAATAAACTGAGTGGATTTAGAATTATGCAGTACACACATCTGTGCAAGTGTAAGCAAGACTCACAATTCTGATGGTTCTTCAGATGAGTTCTTTCATTTCCTTTTGATCTTGGGAGACAGAGAGATAAAACCCTGAAAGCATCTAAAATACATTATTTATTCCTTACCTCTCATGTTCAGAACATCTCTGATATTTATAAATTCAGCTTGTATCTTGGAAGCTGCTTTTGAGTCGTGGAATTACTAAGCTTGTGTGCAAATCCAAGCCCAGGGTGTGCTCCTTGGACTCTACTTCCTGCAGCTCTCACGCACAGCACTGTGAGAGAAGCTCAACCATTCACAGGGAGAGAGAGAAGGAAACATATATTCGGTCATTGCACTGCAGTACCTTCCAGCAAATTCTTTGGAAAGATCAAAAATATCAGATAAAAGAAAAACAAAAGTAAATAGATACAGCTCATTTCTGCTGGTGTGTTTCCAGGAAACTGCCCTGAGGTACCTGTGTTAGGGACAACCAAGGAGAAAAGAGGTTAAATTTCCTGGAATTTTGCTCATGAGCTTACTTCTTATGTCACAAAGAAAAAATATTAGAATAGGAATCAAATTCCTAACCTGGACCAGACATGAAAGGCAGCAGTGACCTTATTCCAAGAGGAACATTACACAGAAGCAGTACCCAGAGGCAGGTTTGACTCCAATGTTTTTGTTTGCTTCTTCCTCTCTGAGGCTGTTCTATGACCAAAATCTTGACCCGCATAGGACAGTAGAGATTCAGAGATAAGCAAAACTCAATCCTTGCTTTCAAAGATGTGAATGATAGATAAGAAATATGGCAATCACAAATATTGTGATAAACACTGTAGATATGAGTTATGCAACTAGAACCATAAATGTTGGTGGCAAAGAACCCATGACTTATCTGGAGCTGAGGAGGAGGTTTCAGAGGATAAAGTTAAACTGAGACATAAATTATGAGTAACAGCATGAAGTTCTGCAAAAGTAGGTAGGATATTCTCGGCTAAGGTGACAGAAGTGTAAGATATAGGGAGATGATTGTAAATACTTAAGATTGGATTATGGAGATTACAAATTGCTATCAAGTGGAAAAGTATTGTGTGAAGGTCAGTACCTGGTATATATTAGGTATAGTATGGATGGGACTGAGGAGGAGGCGGTGGCAGGAGATAAATTTAGAGATAGACAAGTATCGAGGTATAAAAGTCCATGCTAAGGATTTTCTACATTAGGCAGTAAGGAGCAATTGAATGGTTGTAAGTGGAGTGAGCATTAGTATTTAACAATTTTTTAAAAACACATCGGGATAATTATGCTACTTGCTAACACTTTTATTTGTACTGCCACAAAACTTAATGTTGCAGTATTTATCTATAATGCTTAGTATGAGCCGATAAGGGTGTTGTGCTAACTGTAAAGATTTTATAGCTGAAAACTGCCTCTTTGCTAATTAATGTGAAATGACACAATTAGGATTGCATTCCATTCTTCTATACCCTCAACAAATGCCTTATAATGTCACCAAGTGTGAGCAAAGAGAATCAATACCTTGTAGATTGACACCAAGTAGAACAGATCTTCACACCTTTTTTTTTTTTCTTTCTACTAAGCTAGGACCCATTAGCTCAAAAGCCCACTGGTGCCCAACTCACATTTTTAATACATTCAATTTTCTTAAAATGAGCAAACTTTTAGCCACTTAAAGCACTCCTGTTTTACATATCTAAAAATACTGAACTCAACATCTGTGAGATAAGATAAACCCCAGGATTCTAAGGGACCCCAAGCCATTTCTACCCATCAGCATTCCCTGAGCCAGAGACTCCCTGCTGTCTCCTAGCAGATAATTCCCCTCCCTAATCCCCTTCTTCCCACAGAATCCCTTCCCTCTTTGCATGTTGGGAAGTGGCCCTACATAGCCTCTGAAAGTTCTCATGCTGTGAAGGCCTTCTTTTCCTCTGCAAACCCATCAGAGCACCACACGATAAAGGTCAAAGTCTGCTGCTGCCATCTTGCTCATAGTCTAGCCGCTTCCTCCATCTCTGAGCTTACTCCAGGATCTAATATTTTTTTATTTCACTTCAATACTGAATTTTTCCTGGGGGAGTTATTGAGTAGGTTATACTTCCTATAATAATCTTGATTTTCCAAATATCACTTCTTTTATTTAGAATTCTCTAGCCTGCTCCAGTAATTGAATTTTGTACATCAGTATCAACACCTAACTACTGAATATATTGTTTTGATATCTAGTAGTACAGGTCTCTTCTCATTATTCCATGTAATTTCTCTTGCTTTTTCCTTGCCTATATTGTGTTTGCCCTGTTTTAAGTGGGATTGTGATATGCCATAAACAAATCCCTTGGAGTTTTGGTTGGGATTGTGAAAAACTTACAAATTACTTAATGAGGAGGTAACTCACCTCTCCATAATACTGAATGTTACCAGTAAGAGTATGTGTTCATGTTTTTAGGTCTTTTAAAGTGTTTTCTGTTTTATGTTTTACTGGATATGGCTTTTAATAACATTAGAGTTATTCCTATATATTTTATAGATTTTATTGTTATTGCAAATTGGATCTTTTAAAATATTTTTACATGGTTAACTCTGATGTGTGCAAAATTCTAGGTTTTTGAGTGATTTTGTACCTTTTCACTTTACTAAACCTTTTCATTAGTTCTAGCTTACATTGCTTGGCTTGATGAAAGTAAATATTCTGGTCACTTTAGTGGAATTGATTGGTTATTGGATTGTCACTAAAATGAAACAGGAGGTAAGGTGGAACACACCTGTAACCCCAGCATACTGGGAGGCAGAGGCAGGAGGCTTTCAAATTATAACCCTCCCTGGCCCAGTTTTGGCATTGTAACAACTTGGTGAGACACTCTCTTAAAAAGGGGGGGTGGGTAGGGATATACCTCAATACAAAGGCTCTGAGTTCAACCCCCAGGACCATGAAAGAAAGAAAGAAAGAAAAAAGTTAGATGCTAAGGAAGATTTCTCATATTATGAGCCTACTATAAATTTTTATGTATCTTACGTAGAGGGTTTTTTTTAATGGACAATAGATTTATGGTTTTTCTACTATTTTTAACCATTGTTGGACATTTTTGCATATCAAAGTTACGCTTAGTTTGTGAGGTTAATAAATTGAGAATTTATCTTTCTACTTAATAAATAACTTTGTATTTGTTTAAATAACTGATTTTTAAAAATTTGATTTCACTTTTCCTAAAAGCTATTTACTATGCAGTAGTGTACAAATATATGACTACGTTAAAATTTTCTTGGATGGCACTTAACCTATTTATATTTAAAATTTTTGAGTCAAATATTTTTAAATTTTCTACAAAATCATTCATCTCATCTATACTTTGAATTTATGTATTATTAAAAGAATGTTAAATCTCTTGCATGTCCATATTTTATATTCTTTCTCATTCTTAATATTGCTTATCTTTTTATTTATTATTGACAATTTCAAATAAGTGGCCTTTTGAAATGCTCCACTTTTTAAAGTCTATTTTGTTTTCTATTTTATTATTTTGTAAGATTTTATTATGTTCTCATCTTATAAATATTTTCTCTACATTATTAATTTGATGATTAGTTTAATTCTAGTGCCCCCCCACAAATATATATGAATGGTAGCTTGCCCCATATTATTTGTCACTCATTCAATGCTTTTGTATTTTATAGGATTTTATTTGGTATGATACGATGTTGAGGTTAGGTGTGCAGATTGCAGACCAGCTTCTCACTGACGTCCTGCACAAGCCCTGTCTTTTTTCTTGAAGCCAGCCCTCACTCGTGTGGTTCTCTCTTCTCCTGTTGCACAGCATTTCCAGCCGTGGCCACACTGCCCACACCAACCCTGCATCTCCTTTACCATGCATAAACCCTTCCACTTGAGCCAGACTTTCTGAGGACAGGAACCAGGCCCAACACCTCTGCCTTCCGACGGAGTTCACTTATCATCCTTATCTATTACATTTTTCTATGGCATGGGCTCTATCTTTGGGTATTTTTTTTTAACCCTTTGTTCTTCTATAATAGCAGAAGGATGAGACTGGATAATCAAAGTAAAAATGACTGGGGAGAATGGATATCTTTTGGTAAATTTAGGCATTGGAGCTACAAGCTTGTCCACATATGTGTAATATCGCCATACAGATAATCTAATTCTGCCATACATAGTAACAAAACATATGTAGGTATAAGGGATACAGATTGAATCTGTAATACTTAGAGCCAAAATAGAAAGATCAGAAACCTGTACCGAAAGCCGTATATATTGCTTAACACTATTGCATTCCCTGTCATGTTTCCTCCTGTAAATTTCTGCCCTAGAGGGAATGAGTGATGGTGAGACTCAAGGTCTTAAGGGGAAAAGCACCATGTCTGGAGATAAGAATGACCACAACATGTGGGGCGAAAATGTAGATATTTGAGGGGCCACCTGATCTTTTTCTTCCCATTTCTTTAATTACTTAGGAAACATTTTTATTGCGAACCCTTTGATGTGCCTTTGTTTTGTTTTGCCTTGTTAATATTTCCCCTATTAAACAAATTAACTGTCTCAGAGATAAATGTAGGGTATTTTGTTCTGAGGTCTTTTTGTTTGTTATTTTATAGAATAAGAATTTATTTTACTCCAATTGTAATAGGTATCAAGGAAAGTCTTTCTTTTCATTATTAGTGATATTGGTGTTATCCCTTATTTGATTATGTAGTATCAATCAGGAAGTACTTTCTCTGGGGCAATGAAGTAAAAGTTGCACGTTCCAGATTGAGACATGTCAACACTGCCTCTGAGGTTTCAGGAGACTTAGGTACCCAGTCGTACAAGGATATGAAGTCTCTATTGGGATCAATGCTACTTGAGAAATAAGACAGGATTAAATAGGTAATTTCATTAATTGATAATAAAACTAACCTAGGGATATGAGTTTTTTGCACAGTTGATTTGAAAAGTAGAAATTTCAAAACTAGACATTAAGCCAGACTGAGGGGAAAACATCAAGACTTATCAAATTCAGGTCAAGATCAAAGAAAACAGGAAAAGTAGAACAACAAATAGTATTTCCTCAAAGAAGGGCAAACATTTTTCTGATAAAGAATGAGTGTTTGTCAAATGATAGGAGAGTGTGTTGGCAGGTGTTATGGTTTAGATCTGGGTTGTCCCCAAAAGCTTCACGTGTTTGGAGGGTGATTGGATTATGGGGTGCTATATTCACCAGTGAACTCACATAGCTGACTGTGTTGTTAAGGGGGCGTCTGGTCAGAAGAGACGGGTCACTGGGGGTGTGACCTGGAGCCTCTGTCTTCCTCCTGAGCTTCCTCCCAGCATTCTCTGCTTCCTGGCCATCATGACAACCACAGCTTTCCTCTGCCATGAGTCCTTACCATGCTGTTTTACCTCAGAGCCAGCCAGCTGTGGACTGAAGCCTTTAAAAACCACGAACCCAAAGAAACCTCTCATTTAAATTGAGGGTGTCAGGCATATTTTGTCTCAGGAATGAGAAAGTGACTGTGACAAAATGTGAACACTAAAGGACTAGACACATTGAAGCTACATTTTGAATAGCGGATTTATTTTATGATAGCATTTCAAAGGGGGAAAAGCAAGGAGCTAAATGTTAACAAGTTATAATGAATCATGGAGGAAAATATTTCCAGGCAGGCATTTCTTAGCCTAAAACACTCTATTGTTATTTTGACAGCTGAAGACTCTTCAGAATGGCTTAAACCAGAGCAAGTTGAATGAATCTCCCCTGGAACTTGGTCAGGCAAGGAATTACACAATTTCTGCACATGGTGCCCTTATAGGAAATTAATTATAAGGTCCATTTACCAATATTTAAGATAAATTGAGAAAAACAAGCAAATAGCGTAGCCTCATTTCTTTTATAAATGGAGTGTCAAAGAAAACCATATAGATCTTCACTTTGTCCACAGCAAAGGCTGTTGATTCTATCCCCATGACGTGCTTATCCGAAAGTTCTGGAATTGTGGCCTCCACGCTACATGGGATAGTGATACAGTGGGTACTAGGACGTTCTACTGAGACAGTGGCTATTTTATTCAGAAGTCAAGAAAATCTATAGTAGTCAGTGGAGTTCAGCTTTTGTCCCTGAATTTAATGTTTTCTTCAAAACCTAGGAGAGACTATAAAATGAGCCCGTTAAGTTTGCTTCAGATACTAAGCTCGAGGTGTCGGGCATAACCATGAAAAATAGCAACTCTGAAAAATAGCTTGGCAGTGCACAGTTGCTCTAGGGAGCTACATAAAGCTTAGCAAAGATAGTTGTTTGTGAAAGAAAAAGAAATCCTGAATAGACAAATGAAAGAATAATTGGATTTGGAAATATAGTCAAAATAAATGGTAGGAATCTAATTTAGTGCAACTTACCTAAGGATCAGAGTTATAACATTGGGCTCTGAAGAACACTCACTGATTTTAAAATTGATTCAAGAAACTTCTAGAATCAGGAAACTGCTGCAGTCACACTCTGCTGAGGCACCCCTGGAGGTCTGGGACTGCATAGGCCTCTGCAGCACCCTCATCACTCAGAGCAGTGTGGAGTTGATGTGATAAAGGAGGCAAATGAGGAGGGAGCAGAGGGAGGGTAGAGAAAAAGAAAGGCCTGAAACACAGAGGAGCTAGCGCTCCACCGTCTAGCTGCAGTCACCTCTCCCAGAGGGGTAAACACACACTGTTGTTTTGGTTGCAGAAGAAGATGCCAGGTCTAATGGAAAACCCATGAGCTTGAGTGTCAGAGGTTGACGATTCATACGACACGTTCAGAGTTTCCAGCTTTTACTGTAGAGATGTAAACACATTGATGTCCGTTTCAGAGTCTTCATACCCAACATAGGGATTGTATCGGTCTGTTCAGGCTGCCATGACAAAATATCACAGGTTGGGTGGTTGAATCAACAGAAATTTCTTGTCTCACAGGGCAAAGATGGAAGTTTAAAATTATGTTTTTGGCTGACTGGTGGGGGCTGTTCTTGGCCTACTGAAAGGTGCTTCATTATGTCCTCACTTAGAAGTGGGGGGGAGGAGGAGGAGGAGGGAAACAGAGGGAGAGAGAGAGAAGAAAGGGGAGAGGGAAAGGAAAAGGAGAGGAAAGGGAAGAGGAGGCAGAGAGTACCTTTTTGTCTTAGGAGGCTACAGTTTTGTTGATAAGGGCCTCACCTTTAAAATCTCACTCACTTCTCTCCTAAAGTCCTACCTCCAAATAGACTCACATTGGGCATTAGGGCTTCAGCCTATACATTTGGGGTGAGGTGGGGGTTGGCACATTAATCTACCTCAGAGATGACAGATTCTTTTGGGAAGATCACGAGAAATACAGCTTCTAGATGTATCTCTGTAGAATATGAAATGTAGTTGTGCTCAAGTGAAGATAAAACACCTAAAGTAATCATTTTTGTCACATCTCAACTAGAGGTATTTATTTATAAGTTGCCAGATTGGAATCAAACTCCATTAATGTAGAAAGCAGAACCCTGGGTCCTCATATGACAAAGTCATGAGGGTTCCCCCCTTTTCTCTAGAGAACTTTTCTGTGAGAAGATACTACAGGTATAAGAATTTAATAACACAGCATTGAAGAGAATGTGCTTTTCGTGATAAAACGGTGTATGCATTTAAAAGTGAAGTTTCTGGAAATTAAAAATTAAGTAACATGCCTATCGCACCTAGATCAATAGTCTTCTAGACTGGATAGAAATGTGAATGAAACTTAGACGTATGAAAATCAAATTCAGTCTCTCTCGGCTCCCTCTTCCTTTGACCCCCAGCCTGGCGGTGCCCACTTCCTCCAGGGCCACTCCGTCTCTTCCCTCCCTCCATCCCTTCCTCCTTCCTCCTTCCTGTCCTCACTGCTGCCGCCCAACCGGGGGACTCGCTCAGGGATGCAGCCAGGAGTTTCCTAACCACATAACCTCTCAGAACTGAGTGAAACAAACACTGTTTCTGAAACACCCTCTCTTTAAGAAAGCCTAACTCCTACCATTGAGCTAAATGCACTGTGCATAAAACTTGGAAAAAACCCAATGTATATGACTATTGATCCCTACTCTCAGAGGCAGCCCACCTATAACTACAACATGAGAGGGGGTGCTCACCCCCCAAGGTATTTTTACCCACTTCCAGTTCCACCTTCACTTTATCAAATTGAACTTTCTGTGGGAGGACAGCAATTTAATGGGAAAGAAAAGAGAAGACAGGCTACGAAACATGATGCTGCTGCTAAAGCCTTGAGGATCCTGCAGAATGAGCCCCCTCCCAAGAGGCTGGAGATGAAGAGAATCAGAAGAAGAAAATCTCAATAAGTCTGAAATAAGTGTTTGAAATTGCACTTAAGCAGAACTTGCCTGTGAATTTCGAGTCTTTCCTTCTGGCACAGGTGGCCCGGGAGAGTGGCCCACCCCACATGAAGAACTTTGTGACCAGGGTTTCGGTTGGGGAGTTCATAGGGGAAGGGGAAGGGAAGAGCAAAAAGATTTCCAAGAAGAACACTGCTATCGATATTCTTGTGGAGTTGAAGAAGCTGCCACCTTTGCCTGCAGTTGACCAAGTGAAGCAACGAATAACAAAAAAACCAAACCTGCAGGCAAGTTACAGGCAAGCCCAGAATATGGCCAAGGGATGAATCCGATTAGCAGACTGGCCCAGATGCAGCAGGCCAAAAAGGAGAAGGAACCAGAGTACATTCTCCTCACAGAGCAAGGCCTCCCGCGCCGCAGGTAGTTCATGATGCAGGTGAAGGTCGGAAACCACACTGCAGAGGAACAGGCACCAACAAGAAGGTGGCCAAATGCAACGCAGCTGAAAACATGCTGGAGAGCCTTGGTTTCAAAGCTCCTCAAGCTCGGCCCACCAAACCAGCACTCAAGTCATAGGAGGAGACACCAGTAAAGAAACCAGGGGATGGAAGAAAAGTGACCTTTTTTGAACCTAGTTCTGGGGATGAAAATGGGACCAGTCATAAAGGGGATGAATTTAGGATGCCTTATCTTAGTCATCAGCAGCTGCCTGCTGGAAATCTTCCCATGGTGCCTGAGCTTGCCCAGGCCGTAGGAGTCAGTCAAGGGCACCATACCAAAGATTCCTCCAGAGCTGCTCTGAATTCTGCTAAGGCTATGGTAATGGCCGCCAAAGCCCGAGAATTGTTGTATGGGGGCACTTCACCCACAGTGGTGACCATTTAAAAGAATAACATCTCTTCAGGCCACATACCCCATGGACCTTTCACAAGACCCTCTGAGCAGCTGGACTGTCTCTCCACAGTCCAAGGATTCCAGGTTGAATACAAAGACTTCCCCCAAAACAATAAGAACGAATTGGTACCTCATAAATTGCTCCTGTCAGCCACCTCTGATCAGTCACGGTATTCCAAGGATGTGGAGTCCTGCCATGATATGGCTGGACTGAATATTTTTAAATTGCTGTCAGAGTTGGACCAACAAAGTACAGAGATGCCAAGAACTGGAAACGGGCCAGTGTGGGAGGTGCTAAACCTTTCCTGGCCATGAGCCATTATGAAATCCAACATATATACTGAAAATACTGAAACTGCTTTGAAAATTTGCAATTTCTGATACCTCCAGTGGGCTGAGAGACATGGTGGGGAAGAAGATGGGCAGCAGTAGTGAAGATGATGGACACACCCTGCACCATGGCCGTGCTAGGTTTGCTGGTGGCCAGACTGGTCTGTGAACCAGCGACCTCTGCACTGGAGTGGCCGTGGTGGGATGGAAGGGCTTGGCTGGCAGCCTGGCTCCTCCAGAAAACCAGCAGCCCCAGCCCAGGCACCTCATTGCTTTGGCCATTTTTTCTCTTGTGTGAAAAAGAAATAGAAAGCAAACTGGCTCACTCATACACTTTGGGACAACCCTGGATAGCCACACCAGAAAGAGGCCTTCAATTGGCCCCAGAACTAAAAGCATCAGAGAATCAAATGCTTCCTACTCAGTGTAACTTAATTTTTCTAGCATGCTCTGCCCCCACCACCTCATATAGTGCCCACACCATAACCACTGCTTTCTCTTCCTACAGTGATGTGTATTCTCAGTTTCATTATTTTCTTTGGATTGATATGACACTATATAAAATTTTCATTTGAGGGTTTCTCAATTGTATCTGGTTATATAGCACAGTTTAGAAACTTGTCTGAGACTGACCTTCTCAGTAATCTAACCGGCAAAGATCATATCCATGTGTAACTGGTTATACATTTTTATTTTATTGGACTAACACAGGACCATTTCATTGATGCACACTGTGTGCCCTCTGGTCTAGCTGACACAGTCCTGGACTTCTTAGAAACTCCTACAGTTGTATAAATTGGACAATTTAGGAATTTTAAACTTTAGATGATTATTTGGTACTTTTCTATTTTATTTTTATTTTTGTTAATACAACAGGACTTAAATGAACTTTGCTCCTTGTTTTAAAGATTATTAAAGAATTGTGTCTATACCTATGGCTCTTGACGTAGCATTCACCATACCACACTACAGGATATGATCTCCGTGTAGTGCGTCCAGGCCTGTAGGTTGGTTTTCCTTAAATGCTTGACACTGTTGATGGCTTTTCCATGGACGGCCTAGGAGAATGACTGTCTCTGTATGCAGCTGTTTTGCTTTTGATGTGTGATGCACACAGAGGACCACCCTGCTCTGGATGACAGGCACAGTAGCCTTGTGAGTTAAGTACCGCTTCCACTCATTGTTTACGCCGGAACCTTTTCTCCCCATGGAATGTAAGTAAAACTTAGTGTTTGTCACCAATAAATGGTAATACTAAACTTATTTGTTAATTTATTTTCAAACGCCACAACTGGTAGGTTGGTCCCCTTACCCTCTCACCCCCCTCCCCTTGTTTTTATTTTTAAGAAACAATTTGTAATGCTTGGTGATTCCATCTGGGCAAAATCTGAAGATCAAAATAACTTTATATCAAAGCACTGATCAGTAAACAGCTACTAATGAAAAAAAAAAAAGAAAATCAAACTCTGTCATTGAAATGTAAGTTAATGTTTCTTTAATAAGAATATTAGAGTTCCATAGTTTCATCTGCAGCTGCTCCGTAGTTGAATTTGCACTTCAAGGAATGTTCCAGAGTCCCGTTTTATAAAACCCGGAACAACTCAGTTCTGGTATTTCATCCTAATTAGCTCTTTAAGAAGCATGCAAAGGGTGATTAAAATTTAATATTTGCTCCAAGTATTTCCTAATTATGGTAAAATTAGTTAAATAATGGCTTATTTTAAATGACACTGTCTAAACTATATCTTGTTTTGGTATAATAGTGAAACATTGCAAGTTGTTGCCAATCTCTGTGTTTCAGATCATAGCGAGCTAATGGTATTTCTTTCCCTTGGTTAATAAGTTTTGGGATTGGAGGCCTGAGCTCTACTGTCCCTACATTTTTAGGACCCTAGAAGGCTGAGGCAGGGAGATTGCAAGTTCAAACCCAGTTTGGGGGACTTAGTGATTTAGTGAAACCCTGTCTAAGTAAGAAAGGGGTGAGCTAGTCATGTAGCTCAGTATGAACCTCTAAATTCCATCCCCAATACTAAGTTGGGGGAGGGAGGGAGGGAGGGAGAGAAAGAGAGAGAGAGAGAGAGAGAGAGAGAGAGAATATATCAGAATATACAGTGAATATTTAAATTTTTAAGATTATTACAGTAAAAGACATATTGCAATTAATCCCCCCTCAATACGCCTCCTCCTTTCAAACTTATTGCATCATTCTTGCCACTTCCTAAAGCAGTTATAGAAGTCTTCTTCCTTGTCCCTATGAGGTACGGTCAAACTACAGTGAATGCTGCTTAGGAGCGCCGTCCAACAGAAGACAGGCTGATAAAAATACTACAGTGTGTCCTCATCCACCTTGCTCACTGGGTCTGGCACCATGCCCTTTTGGGCTCTTCCTCAAAGTCAAAATGAATATGAAAGGTAACAACTTTGAATCAATTCAGGACACCAAGGCAGCCACAACCATGCCGCTAAAGATACTCATGAAAGAAAACTTCTAGAAATGCTTCAGAAAGAGGCAAGGATGATGGGATAAGTCCATCTGAAGCAAGGAGGAGTATTTGGAGGGGTATCAAAGGCAATGTATCTTTTACTGTAATACACTTTTATAATTTAAACATTTACCATATATTGTGATCACACCTCATACATAATCCTAATCCTAGCCCAATAAGTGCCTTTTAGTAATATTTTTGAAAGAATAGATGGGACATGTTAAAACTGTAACAAAAATGGTAGGAGAGTATATGGAAGAAAAAAACAATGAAGTGCTGCCCACAACAAAGCTTTTCTTTCGTCATTTTGTTTAATGTGCTTGCTTCTCCTCACATGAAGGCTCCCCAAAATCCTGTCATAGGCCAGATTGTCATTTCAGTTGATGCTATTAATTTAGCAATGTGGGAGTGTAGGGAAACTTTCATGACTTTTAGTTTTGAAGCCACTCTTTGGTATTGCAAAGAATGCTATAAAGTAAGAACTGGATGCAGAATGCATGGCCTTCATACTTGTAGGTTGATGAATGTGTCTTACAGGTCTTGCCATGATTTTACTCAAATCAGCAGGAAAACATGGCTCTTCCATCTGCAGACTGGGGTAACAGAACCGTGGAGCAGCAAATGCTATTTGTACGGTGGCAGTTTCAAAAACAATAATAATAAGGAAAAAGTTATAGTAATCAACAAAATTCTCAGTGACACTTTTTATTTGCCTTTTCTTAAATAGAAATTCAGCTAAATATAATTCATGAAAGAAGATAATTAAAGGCAGTGTTTTCACCCTGTGATTCTGCTACGTTACTGACAAATTTAAAATTATTCTACACAGATGGCGATTCTCTGTCAAGTTCTGTTACTCAACAGTCCTGTTCAGAATTCTCAGTCTTTTATATAACGCACACTTCACTCCAAATAACTAACTTGGTTTCACTATGAAGTATGTGTCTAGTTTTTTCCCCCAGTATTGGGAATCAAACTCAGGACCTTGCACTTGCCAGGCAGGTGTGGCACTGCTGAGCTACATCCCTGGCCCTCACTATAAAGTATGAAGCTTATAGCTTAAGTTTCATTTTCTGTTCTCTCATATTATATGCTCTAACAAAATGCTGCAGATAAATCTATGGAAAACCACAGTTTCTATTTGTATTTCTTATATCGGAATTTCCAAGGATAGCATGAAAATCGGAGCCCTTCTTCATTATTTTAAAAACTATTTTCAATTACCATCAGAAAGTACTTCATTTTCTAGAATTTTACAGCCTTTCCAGAAAAGAAAGCAAGGACAGATCCTGCATTGTTTTAGCTAGTAGTCACTCATAATAGGAAGATGGGAAGGACAGGAAATGGACTAATCGCCCAGGTTTTTGGTAGACAATTGGACAAGGTAAACTATTTTTCTCATATACCTTGACTGAAAAAATATGTATTGGATGCATTTTTCTGAAAAGCTGAGTTATACTACAGTAACCAACGACTCCCAAATCCTCATGGTCCAAGAGTCCAGATTCCATCCATCTTGTTGCTCCAGCATCTCCTAGGATCCTCTGGAGTCCAGAGAGGAGGACACTGAAAGTGAGGAAAGTTTATAGCTTCCCATCCACATCTAACTTTATGTAACACACATTACTGCTCTCCCTGGACATCAGCGAGAACTAGTCATAACAGCCCTAGGAATCATGGCCAGGAAAGGTGGTCCCTGAATGGCCACCCATTGCCAAACAGAACTTTACATTACAGAAGAAGACACATAATTTTTTGGTGAATTTCAGAGCACATCTGCCACAGAAAGGATTTGATTTTTATAAGGATACAAAGTAGGAAGTGAATCAGTGCCTACGGGGACATGCAAACACATTTTTAGTGTATGAAACTTTGTTTCAGAAACAAAACAGAAAGTTTCTCCAAATGCAAGAAATAGAATTAAATATAACATGCCTTTTTCAATAAATCTATTAAATGGGTTTCTAGATAGGTTGCTAAATATTATTAGGGGTATAAAATCAAGTGTGCTGCATTTTCTGCCCTCAGAAATACCACAGGCTTTTCACATTTGAAGTAAAATCCAGGGAGAGAAGGAAGGCTGCTTGGTTCTTATCCATAGCTGAGCAGGTAGCTGGAAAGCTCTATCATTTCAGCTGTGAGATGGGAATAATAATCATAATACTTATCTCACAAGATTGAGATGGAATAGAAGTTAGATATGTGTTCTAAAGTCCTAGTGAAAAGTAAATTAAGAGGACAAAGCACTTACTGTCTCTATCCATTTTTCTACAACTTATAGGAACTAGAATATACAAATATTGGCATGAAATGCATGTTTAAGGAAATCATCCAGCTTTATATGCTCATAGCAAAATGTTATATAAAATGTCCAACTGCTAGAATCGACAAGCAGAAATTATTTCACTGATATGTTCTTTACTCCTCTCTAATGCCTTAGCTACTTTTAACTCTCAGTTCTATTACTTCTTCTGAGTTATGAACAACCCTATTAGGACTGTTGGGATTGGTATACTATGTCCTAATTTCAGTGAATCCATGACTAAAATTAAGGGAGAGAATCTGGATTACTATAGCTTTTTCCAGAGAAAAGGAGCATTTTATGGGGTCTACTGTAAAAGTGTTCCTTTATATATAAAAACAAGGCTTTTTCAAACTTGCTTAATAACAGAAGTCACCTAGATCCTGTACTAAACAAATGTAGTTCTCAAACTTGAGCATACATAAGAATCTCCTGTAAGAGTTATTAAAACAGATTTCTGGGCTTCTTATCTTAGTCATTTTGCTCACTTGTGGGACAAAATATCTGACAATTGAAACTTAAAGGAGAGGTTTATGTTGGCTCATGGTCTCAGTCCATGGTTGGCTGGCTCCAATGGCAGGAAGGGCATGATGGAGGGGCCTGAATGGAGGAAAGTTGCTCACATCATTGTGGCCAGGAAGCAGAAACAGAATGCAGGAGCTGGGGGGGTAAATGTACTCTTCCAGATCATGTCCTCAGTGACCACCTCTTCCAACCAAACTACCTATGACCAAATGAGGTCTTTGGGGGACATTCTTGATCTAAACTGTGAGAGCCCTATCCCCAGATATTGTTGAGTAGTTAGTATGGTGGTGGGGAGAAAGGTCAGAATGTCCATGTCTGACAGTTCCCAGGTGAGCCTGAATAACCACAGGACCTTCCAAATCAACTACTGATGCACAGCTAAAACCAAAAGCACTGTCCTATAATTATAGGCCTCCAGAGGGCACTTTATTTTTATTATTAAGACCTGGTCCTTGAATCTGGATTTAGGCCATGAATGCTCTTATAACTCACTGCCTCCCTGTGGCTTGGCAATGTGTCACCAAGAGCTCTTTGAAATTATCAAATTTCAGGGCTGAAATTACCAGCCCTCCTTCTGGTCTTTTAACTGTCCTGCTTTATCCCTTCTGTCCTGCTGGCTCCTTGGCTGGGACACACCCAGCTATTATTTGGCAAAAGCACCGAGCAATGTAAGAGAAGCAGAGTCTAATATATCCCCTTTTCCTTTTGGACTTGGCTCCCCCTGTAACAAACTGCAGGACTAGACCACATTAGCTGTTTTTCTTTTAAAGGTTCACCTTTCAGCAATATGGACATAATACTTCACGTGTTTGTTATGAACCAAGGAAGTACTTAGTTCAAAGTAGGAGCTCTGTAAATATTCTATATTGCATTTGTCCCCATGCCTCTTGGTTGTTCCTCTAGTTTCTTGTTCATTTGCCGTCTTCTTCCTTGACTCTGCTCTGCCCCCAGAGTAAAGAACAGACAGGAGCTGACTGCCCTCCCTTCTCTACTTCAGCCCAATCATTTCACAGCCTACTTCTATTTTGCTTCTTTCCCTGAAACAGCACTCTGGATCTGTTGGGAGCAATGCTACATAATTTTAGGGAAAAATCCGAGTTCTCCTGCCCACAGGCCAGCTGTGGCATTTTGAGACATGATTCCATTTTGGCCTCCAGTCACAACTGAGACCTCAAGGATCTGGTGATGCTCTGATGCTCCCAGGACAAGATTACATCATCTGAAGGCATCCTGGGAGGAACAAAGTCTTCATCGACTCAGTTCCTCATTGTTCTTGGATTGTTACACTTTGTTTATGCAGATGTGCTGAACTCTCTGCAAGTCATTTGTTACACCTTGTTTTTCACGATCTACTGAACTCTCTGTCCTGAGTCATTTGTTACATTTGTTTCTCCTGATGTACTGAATAAAAGGTGCGGTAAGTTGGGGGCTTTCGTCTTTGCGGCACAGAGCAGCACTGATCAGGCTCAAAGCTCAGCTTCTTCTCAATCTCATTTTTCTACCTTTCCTGTATAATAAGTTAATTCACCTTGTGCTGCTGTGGCTCTCAGGAGACTAGGACTTACTGCAGAGGTTCTAGTAATGTCCCCTTTTCCCTGTTCCCTACATCGATTGATCTCCAGGTTCCAAGAATCTGATTGGGTATCAAGTCCCCAGATCTGACTTTTCCCTAGCACTCTATTAAAATAAGCCCAGGAAGCAACATATATCACTTTCTGAGTCATAGTTTTATATATTGTTTCTTAGCAGACATTCTCAATATTACTGGTACTGTTCTCTATTTTTTGTTGTAATATATTTTTGTCGATAATCATGGCATGGGTACTACAAAAACACAAAACACAAATTATGGATATCCCTAAAAAATTGACTGTTTTCCGAACTCAAAAGTCCAGCTACTATGTGATTAGGTTTTATAGTAAAGTATGAATAATAGGAACCTACTCACTAATACTCGCATCAGGAATAAAAATCAGCACCTTCCCTTTAAACAATGACTATATCAGATCTTGTGACAAGGAAGCCATTTTAGCAGACATGACTGGCCTCACTGTATTGACACCAGACACTAATGAGCCCAGTTCTTTTTGGTGTCTCAATAATTCTGGTACAGTCCTGCCACTCACAATGATGTTCTGTTCAGTGACAAACTTCCTAGATGATGGTTGTCCCATTAGAGTGTAATGGAGCTGAACGATCCCTGTACTTTAGTCATAACCTTGTAAAGATGTAGTACAACATACTAGTCACTTCTTTGTGGACATGCTGGTGTAAACAAACCTACTGTGTTGCCCATCATATGAAAGCATAGCAGATATACTACAAGTATGTACAGTACATAGTATTTGATAATGATAATAAACAACTATGTTGCTATATATATTAATTATTATGCTATATGTTTA
>NW_004624755.1:10711238-10758490 GCF_000247695.1 Heterocephalus glaber
TGGCCATAGTAAAATAATTTTGAGTACATTTAAGAGTGTCGTCTTTTATGTTCTTCTATTTTTATGAGCTTATTCAAAAGAACAGTGACACTTTTGGAGGACTGTGACCTTGTGTAGAGTTAAGAAATGATTTTGAATAATGTGAGGCACATTGACTTCCGCACAAGCACAAATTCCAAAGGTAAAGAAAACCTGTTTTGTTTTAAAGATTTAAAAACACAGCAACAAAAATGAGAAATGAAACTTATTTTTACTGACAGAGTTCACGTGGATTAGATTTGTCAGCCTGAGAGGCTCACAACATCCAAATTTGGCTATCATTACAGTTCAAAGTGACTTTTAAAATTAGTTTCCAGTTTCTTATTGAAGGCAAGGATGAGAGTTACACATCCTGCATTTCCTCTCCTCTCTTATTGGCCCCACTGCTACAAAATGTGCAGCCATCAGTTCTGACTGTGATTCCCAGAGAATGAGTAGCTGTTAGGTCAGAAAAGCTACCTCGGTAGCCTAAACTATTCTGTTTATAAATCACTACTAATTTTAAGCCCACTGCATAATGCTGGTGACCCAAAGGAAATCTGCCTACCCAGTTTTCTTCTTGTCCAAAATGTTTCCTTATGGGATTGGATTATCTTCCATGCCTGCTCTGCACTGGTGGCAGGGGGTGCTGCTCAGAACTGCTACGAAAGCACCTGCAGCAGAGGCTTCCTGCCTGCCTCCCCCAAACTCTTACACAGCCAGGAGAGAGCCTGAGCTCAGATTTCCTCACACATTTGGCCTCTTCTTTCTTTCTAATGTTTATTATCTTTCCTAAGACTTTAAAATTCTTTTAATAACTGTCTGATTATTTTCCTGTATCCTAGTGTTTGGCTTTCTGTTTTATGCCGCATTTGGGACTATATTTTTTTGACTCCTTAGAACCCAGCTTGTAAGAAATTGGACATGTGACTACCCCACGCTATAGTTTGGCAAGTAAATTTTTAGGAGAGTAGCTACTCTGCTCTGGTAGTATTTCTCACACATCTTCTGGGTCAGGAATTGTTGTCAGGAGTGTAACCTTCTAATCCAGCAGAATCTCTCAAGGTTCCTGGCAATACCCAAGTGCGGCTGCTCACACTGATGAATTTCTAGGTGATTTCCTAAAGTTTCCATGGTTTCACCTTGTCAGCATAGCCACATTCTGAGCTTTAAGAATGTAACCCGTCCAGAGCAGCATAATGATTTGAAACATCCAAGAGGAGGAATTCAAAAATGACATGTGATGGCTTTCAGACCTTCAAATAATGCCATGCTGCAGCTCAAAAGTCAGAGTCAATTAGACATGACACTGACACAGTGAGGATCTAGGATTATCAAAACCCTAATAACAGTAATCTTAGCCTGCCTTAGCATGTGCCTTAGCACATCTCCTATGACTCTTATGAAACTCTGAGTACGCCTTTGTGAAGATACTTGTTTCTTCCTTCCTTTTATTATTTTGCAGAGGGAAATGGCCAACCCACTCCAAAGATCCCAATAACTCTCAAGTGATTCCATCCCCAGGCCTCAGGGGCAGCTGCACTCACATGGCACAGTGTCTGTGAACAAGAAAGCAAGTTGTATTAGCTCCAACAGCAGAGCCAAATGCAGGAATAGAGAGAATACTTAAGTTGGAAATACATTTCATTGAAACATGCATTATTTTCTTAATTGGTTATAGAATAACCTACCTTTCCTCACTTACACTTCTTTGGTTTGTTTTGTTTTGTTTTTGAGACAGGGTCTCACTATGTAGCCCAGGCTGACCTTGAACTTCTGACTATCCTCCTGCCTCAGCTTCAAGTGTTGGGATTAAAGGTGTGTACCACCTTGTCTGGCTTCCTCACTTAGACTTCTTAAACAACACATCAGAGTGCCTTGAATGGTTGCCATTTACCAAAATGCAGCCCTGATCTTGTTCTTGAAGTTAACAATCTTTAAACAAAATAAAATACTGTCAAATTCTGGAATTAAAGTTATTGGGTCACATTTGGGTTATTTTTTTGCTTATAATCTATTTTTCATTTAGGAATTTGCCATGATATATTTCAGAAATGATCTTTAATCATTCTAAAAATTTCATAATCAAGGAAAGGGGGTCATTTCCTTTTCAATTTAAGGATGGTAGATATGACAACAGTGATTGATGTGTTTTCTCTGCTAGGGTAGATGGATTTGCTCCACCTCTCCTGACCAGTGCCCAGCCAATAGGGTGAAGATGGGGTGCTTCTTGAAAAGACTCAGCCAACTCTGAAGTGGGCTGATTTTCTAGATATTACATGAGAGGCCCATTAAGATAAGTTATCTGGGTGCTTCTGAGTGGAATAGGGTTTCCAGAACATCATGGAGTTGATGCTTTGTAGTCTTACATTAAAAATATACAGAGCTTGATTTGACTCCTCTTGCTATGTCTTGTCCTCTGTCTTCTCATTTTCTCTCTAACTCTGTATTCAGAAATTATTTCTGCATCTTTAAGTGCCATGGGTTATCACTGTGATGATTAATTATCATTGATCTGGCAGTGAAAATGTTAGTTAATGGATGGTATTTGTTGATAAAATGCCAAAGCACCAAATAACAGATAATTAATCATAACAGCTCATTTTGGGGAAAAAAAAGTCCATCAGAGGGAGGTTAGTGATTAATTTTGCCATCTGGCCTAGAAAAGGGGACTGTCTGGGCCAGTGTTGAGTCACTGAAGTGAATCAACTTTCAGTTACTTGGTACAGGTTCAATGGATCCATTACACATTGTGAACATTGAGAGTGAGATTTTAGAGTTCAGCTTTCTTAATTTGGCTTTGTTCTGAGTACTGAGGGATTTGGGGAATTTAATAGCCTGAACAAATGGGGAGAAGAGGGAGCAACAGAACTAGGCAGGATCAACCACAAGGGCATGTGATGGGGACAGAGATCCTGGCCTCAAGGAGCAGTGGGTAGCATGCAAGAGAGGTTAGAAAACTTGACTACTATAGGAGCAGAATGATAATGAAATACAGTAGCCTGGAGCCAGGTGGTCCATTCATTAACAAGATGCCAACTAACAGCCAACACTAAATGACATTGCCAGTCATTTTCAGGTATTAGACAAGAAGACAGATCAGGCCAGCAGATTTGATTTCAGAATGAGATTTACCCCCAAGCCAAATAATTTTGTGTAACACAATGAGAAGCCATGCATTGCTATTTGAATGTTTCAAGTACTAATATTTTTGAATAATAGCTACTATGTTTCAGGAATCTTAACGTAATTAAGTCTCACTACAATCCTGTGTGGAATAAGTATTTTCATGCCTTTCCAGATTAGAAGACTGAAAAGCTCAGAGAAGTGAAGCAAATAGCTCAATGTCACGTATCCACTAAGTTCCAGAGTCAGGTTTTCTGCTCATATCTGCCTGTATCCATATATCTTTACACATTGAGCAATGAGCCATTGTTAATGGGGCAAGGTGGGAAGTTGTCCTGGGCATTACTGTAGAAAAAATGAGGGAAGTTGAGTGTGCATACTGGGTATTGGGCTAAGTAATGCCTCTCTGACAGGTCAAGAATTGATTGGGATAGGGAAAGAAGTATGTGGGGACCCTGGAAGAAAAAAGTACACAAATCTAGCTTTATTCTAGCAGGACGGTGTTTATGTTTCTGCTGAAGATCCAGGTTATTATTCTCAGTGTTATTGGTTGGATTATCAGATTCTCAATTTTATGTTATAATAAAAACAAATATAAGACCTACTGTGAGCTCTTTGAGTGCCTGGCTCACAGTAGGTATTTAATTCAACGTTAGGAATCACTAAATATTAAATGTGTTGCTCTATATCTACAAAAGGGTGGCTTTACTCAAAACAGTAGACAAAACCTAGCAGTCTGTTCTTGTGCCATGAATCTCCCAACAATCCAGCCAAACTGAATCTTTAGAGAGCTCTTAAGCAAAAAGGTATTTGGCTATTTCACAGGCTAGAGCAAAATGTTTAATTACAGGAATCTCAGATAGCCACTTTTTCTTTGACGGTAGAGAGATATCTCTCACAGTAGTTTTATGAAAAATGAGTAAGATGGGTGCCTTTAAAATGTATATATTAGAATTAAATATAAATTCTGAAAACTAGTCAAAAGATCCACTTAAAAAGAGAACTTGTACAATGTTATAACCCAGTTAGACCTTATGGACATCTATAGAATACTCCATCCAGTAATAGGAAAAATAAGCATTCTAGTCAAGCATACATGGAAATTCCCCAAGATATGCATAAAACAAGACTTAGTAAGTTTAGAAGTATTGAAATTATACGAAGTATATTTTCTAACCATAGAGGAATAAAATAAGAGAAAAAAATTAGATGTTCACAAATATGTGGAAATCAAAATATTTATAAATAATAAATGGGTCAAAACCCACTAGACCAATTAGAAAGAATTTTGAGATAAATGAAAATGAAGATTCATTATACAAAAATGTTGGAATACAGTACTATTAAATGGTGCTTAGAGGGAAGTTTATAAGTGTTTATATGGTAAAACGATCTAAACTCAATAACCTAATGTCCAGTTATGATATAAGAACAAATTAAATGCAAAGCAAGCCAAAGGAACAAAATAATAAATATTAGAATAAAAATAAATAGAGAATAGATAAACAATAAAAAATAAGCTTATATTTGAATTGATCTTTGAAAAAATTTTAATAATTTTTAGATAAACTAATGAAGAAAAAATCCTCAAATTAATAGTCTAGGGAAGCAGAGATATCACCACTAACCTTACAGAAATTTAAAAAAAGATTACAAGGAAATAGTGTGAACATCTATATGTAGCAAATTGGTAGCTTGGCTGACATAATGAACTCCTAGAAATACACACATACTATTTACTTACAGTAAAATAGGAAATTTAAAGAGACCTACAAAAAGTTGTAAGATTAATGGGGGAAATTTTTAAATTTCTTATTTAATCCTTACTGGCAAATGTTACCAAATATTTAGAAAAGAATTAGTAAGAATTCTTTACAAATTTTTTCTAAAAATTGATGAGGGAAATCTTTTCAACCTACTCCAGAAGCCAGCATTACCCTGATATCAAAATCAGATGAAGACAGGGCTGGGGATTTAGCTCAGTGGTTCTGCCACCTGTCTTGCAAGTGCAAAGTCCTGAGTTTGATCCCCTAGTAAAAAAAAAAAAAAAAAAAAAAGTAAAAGAAAATCAGATGAAGATGAAGACATCACAAGAAAAAAAGCTCATGATCAATTTTTTTATAAGTATAGGCACAAAAATCCTCAATAAAATACTGACAAACATTTTCTAACATAATTGGACCTTGAAAAATATTCTTGTAAAGAAAAGAAACCGAACACAAAGGAACACATATTTTATGATTTTATTTATATGAATGTCCTGAATACACAGATCTGTAGAGACAAAAGGTAGAATAGTGGTTTCCCAGTTATGAGATATGTGGTTGGAATTGGCATAGGAAAAGACTTTATGAACAAATCTTCAGTAGGACGGGAGCTAGCACAAAGAATCAACAACTGGGATCTCATCGTATTAAAAAGCTTCTGCACTGCAAGAGAAACTACCAGCAGAGCTAAGAGACAACCTACAATGTGGGAAGAAATATTTAGCACCTGTAGCTCAGACAAAGGTGTACTATCAAGAATATATAAAGAACTGAAAAAAATCAGACCTCCCAGATTCAAAGAACCAATTCAAAAATGGGCATCTGAAATGAACAGACGTTTCTCAGACAAAGAAGTAAAATCAGCAAATAAATATATGAAAAAATGTTCAACATCACTGGTCATTTGAGAGATGGAGATGAAAACAACACTGAGATTCCACCTCACCCCACAAAGAATGGCTGCTATCAAGAAATCAACCAATAACAAATGCTGGCGGGGGTGTGGAGAGAAAGGAACCCTTCTCCATTGCTGGTGGGAGTGCAGACTTGTGCAACCACTGTGGAAATCAGTATGGAGATAGCTCAAAGAACTAGGCTCAGAGGTCCCATTTGACCCAGCTAATCCCCTACTGGGAATCTTCCCCAAAGAATTAAAAAAATCATACCACAGCGATATATGTGCACCTATGTTTATAGCGGCACAGTTTGTAATAGCTAAAGCTTGGAAACAGCCCAAATGCCCATCACCTGGAAACTGGATAAAGAAGATGTGGTTTTTTAATAAAATGGAGTACTACTGAGCCATAAAGAATGAGAAACTAGAGACATTTATAGCTAAATGGATGCATATAGAGGCCATACTCTTAAGTGAAATAAATAGGACACATGCGTAAATACCAAATAGTTTCTCTAGTGTGAGAAAATGAAGGTGTAAATAAGGATGAAAATGATTAAAATGAACAATTGATAATTTGAAATAAAAAAAGGTCCAAGGGTTTGGGGATAGTGGAAGGGAAAGGGGAAAGGGAAGAAGGGAAAGGAAAAATTATGAGAAAAAAAAATGGAATCAAACTCTGTGTAGATAAGGAAGGGTGGAGGGGGTGAACGGTGCCCAGGTAATGGGAGAAAAAATAAAAACTAAGATGCATCATGTTCTGGTACAAACACCCCATGATAAATGTAAATGTATTTTATACCTAAAATATACCAATAAATACATATATTTTAAAAAAAGATATGTGGTTGGAAAGAAAAGAAATTGTTAAGGGGTACAGGTTTTGGGGAATGAACGATGAAATGATCTAAAAGTTATCAAGGTTATAAACCAATAACTTGCTAATAAACTAAAATTCTAGAGTGAATTGTATAAGTGAACATTATGGTATATAAATTATAGCTCAATCTGTTAAAAATAAATTTTAAGTATCCAATAAATTGTTTAGTATGTGAACTACTCCTAGAGAATAAATTAAGGAATGAACTACCAAAGGCAAGGACTTTGATTTATTTATATCCACCAGTGAGCCCTTAGCTCCTTTCATGCCACAGATGTTCAATACATTTTTGTAGTAAGAAATATACTTCAAGAGAGGAGCATTGATTTGGAAAAATGCTGTGGAAACAAAGAGAAACCATCCAGGTCTAAGTAGAAGAATCTAGAGAATCTGCATACAGCCATTAGCCTTTGGCCTGAAATTTGAGGGATAAGTAGAAATAGTCCAGACCTATAAAAGAGGAGAGACATAGCTGGCAGATGCCCTGGTAAGTGTGGGGTATAGAAGAGCAAGTTGACTCAGCTGGCAGAGGGCATAACTGTGGAAATCTCTGGAAAGGAATTCAAAAAGTCAGGGCTGGACCTTGAACTGTTTTTTCTACTTTGGTATTTACCCTATGTTTTCCTAAAGTCTACTTTAAAGAAGTGCTTCCCAAATTATATGCAGTAAGAGCTAGTGTTTTTAGTTATTATTTTTTGTCATAAACAGATATTGTTGTAAAACTCAATAAAGATTAATTACTGGAAAATGAAATGAGATCAAAACAACACACAAGCCCATTTATAATATTCTCGGAACCATTGCCAAATGGCTATAATACTTTCTAAATACTGACTCTCCATTTTTCTCATTGCAGACAAATAATAAATGTTTTGTGAACTCATCATAGTCCAAAAACCACATTATCACTAGAAGGGGTCTAAAATAAACATCTGGAAAGCTGCCCTGTCCACCAAGGTGTCAAATGGATATGGCAAAGAGTAGGTATTTTATCTGTTCCAACCTCCCCCACAAGATGCACAAATCACATTTTAAAATTAAAGGCCATAAGAAATCTTGCAGCAGAAAAGCTGCAACCTTCCATGTGATGGTATTTGGAGGTGGAACCTTTGGGAAGTAATTAAGTAATTAGCTGAGGTCATGAGGATAAGACCTCTTTAATGGGATTAGCACCCTTATAAGAAGAAGAGAGACCAGAGCTTTCTCTTTTTCTGCTATGTGAGGCACTGACTAGGTGGCCATCTGCAATCAGAGCCCAGGGAACTGAATCAATCAGCACCTTGAGTTTTGCTTGCCAGGATTCAAAATTACAAGAAATAAGTTTCTGCTATTTAAACCACCCAGTTTGTGGTATTTGCGAGACAGCCCAAGATGACTAAGAATGAGCTGAGTAGTGGATGAGCAATGGAGACAAATACAAGTGAGGCAGGAGAGGAGGCCAAGAAGGGTGTTGCAGTCAAGTAAGTTGACATTGCAATGAGGGCTTTGGGGCAAAAATGAAATGTAGGGAAGCAAACTGTGCAGATGGCATAAGGGTGGTGAGCAGTGATGAGGCAGAGAGATTAATAGGTGTACATGCCCTGGGGCAGAAAGATGCTTGCAACTTTGAAGAGGACTAGAAGAAAATTAATAAAGGAAGGAGAAGTAGGAAAAATCAGCGAGGTGAGGGGACCAGAACATCCAAGGCTTTACAGGCTTTCACTGAGATTATGAGCCCCAGCAGGTAGGGGTCAGAGGAATGATATAGTCTGACTTGTGTTTGTACAGGACCACTCTGGCTCTTAATAAAAAGTTCAAGTAGACAGAGCTGTGAGCCTGGAGATGAGCTGGAAAGTTGCAGCAGTTTGAGATGAATAAAGCTCAGAGAAGAAAACCTTAGTAGAGATGTGGATCAGTGGTTGGATTCTGAATATGCCTTTAAGGTAGGCAGGATTAGCTCATGGACTGAGTGTGGGGTGTGACTGAAGACAATAATGATATTAATTTATTTGACCTCGGCAATTTAAAGACTTCAACTGAGCTGAAATGGAGAAAGACTGAAAAAGGGTAGTGACTAATGTCAGTATCAGGAGCTCTGTTTCAAACTTGATGATTTGAGATGCATCATAGACATCCAGCTGTAGATAGTAAATAGGCAACTGGATGTGTGAGTCTGCAGGACAAGGGAGAGGTTTCACGTGGAGATACATTTTTGGAATTGTGAGCATCATACATGGTATTTAAGGCTATGAGACTTGATAAGCCAGCCTGTGATTTTAGATGTGATTGTAGATAGCATAGACATCAAAAGCTTAGTTGCTAGATTAATCCTTCATTAGTTGGGTGGCTGAGGAAGATGAATAAAGGAGTCAGAAAGAAGAACCAGGAAAGAAGTAAGAATAATATAATCTGATGTCATGGAAGACCAATTGAGAATGCGCTTTCAGAAGGCGGAAGTGTTCAACCCTGTCAAATGCTGCCATGCCCAGAGTAAACTGGAACTGAGAAGTAACCATGAGATTTATCAAAGGGGACACTGTTGACTCTAACATGAGCAGTTTTGGTATCTATGGAGGTAAAAGCCTAATTGAAATATGCTCTATGTAGAGGAACTTGGAGTAAACAAATTGAAGAGAATGTGAAAACTTCTAAGGAGAGGGAAGCAAGAGAGGAAATGAGAAAAAAATGAAGTTTTGATGATGGTGATAATAGGTAAGAGGAAATGGCATGTGGTACGTAAACTTTAAAAAATAATGAGGAGATGTAGCTCAGTGGCACAGTGCCTGCCTGACAAGCATGCGCTCCTGAGTTCGATCCCTGGTAAAGAAAGAAAGAAAGACAGGAAGGAAGGAAGGAAGGAAGTGGGAGGGAAGGGGGAGGGAGGGGGGGAGGAGGGAGGGAAGGAAGGCAGGAAGGCAGGCAGGCAGGCAAGCAATGAGGAGCAATAGTGTAGAAACACTGCAGCAAAGTCAGAGCAGGTGATAGGGGTGTAGTCTTGTGCATAGGTGGAAAGCTTGTTCTTTTCTAGAAGTTGCTATTGAAACAGAAATAAGAGAAGTTTATGAACCTAGATGTAGATCATTAGAAGTTGTAGTGGTGGTGCTCACAGGATTTCTCTTCTGATTGCTTCTACTTTCTTAAGAGATTTTTAATCTGAGAAAAATGAAAAGTGCAAGAAACTCCAAGTGAGAGACAATGTGAACCAGTTGTCTAGTGGGGGTGAGGGATGAATGCTCTACAGTAATGGGTCCAGTGGACAGGCAGCATTGAGGACCTTCTTAGGTCACTGGCCTTTAATTTAGTTAGAGGCCTGTCTGCATGGCTGTATGAATTAAGCCCACTATATCTTTTCCTATAAAATCTCTGCAACCATCCAAAACAGTCTCTCAAGTACTCTCTGTCCTAGGTCATGGAAGGAAGTTTTTAGGAAGGACACTGTCATGGGCAAATTTACATGATAAGTGCATCACCATGGCGCCAGTATATGCAGTAAGTTTATAGGGAATGAGATGGAAGCAATCTTATGGGCCTGTTAGGTAATAGGGTATTGAAACAGTCAGGTAAGAAGTGATTAACATGAGTAGAGATCACATTGGTGTACATCTGTATGTGAGTCAGAGATTATCATGTTTGTGAAATGGGGCAATCCCCTGCAATCCTCTACATCATAGGGCTTTGGCATTTGTTTTGAGATTAACCTTATTTGGGGACTGCCATGTGCCAGCCCTGCGTACCCCAGCTTTTTCCATTTGCCCATACTCTCCAGAAGAGAAAAGTCTGCAGGTATTTGGGCTGCTAGCCAGGCCATGGGATTTTTATTTGGATGACTGAATTAATTTAGCATTGCTTATACTTTTACTATTTTCTAGTTCTTTCACTCCCCAGTATCAGATGAGCTTTCTTATTGGGTGAAGTAATTCATGATTGTTTTGTGGGGTTCTTTAAATGGAGGGAGAAGCTCAGAAGATGAACTAGAAGAGTGAATGATGATGAAGAACTATATGAAAATATTGCTTGCTGAGAATTAGAAGGTAGATATTTGAGTTTTTATCTCATTTGGGAAAAATTCTGAAAACCATAGTTGGCATGCTACAAGGCATTAAACCTGGCAAGAAGGTAAAGAGAAAGGGACAGCAACCTGCCAACAAGGAATTCAAAGAGATCATGGAATTCAGCCATTTGATGGAAAGAGGACAAGATGTAGAATTGAAATACATGGATTTCATCTACACCATCAAAGTTTTCTTTTAACTTAATGTGAAACTGAGCCTTTTCTTTTATTCTCTCTGAGCCAGTGCTCTGTCAGGTGGCTGGGGCAGTCCAGGAGAAGAGGCACCAGATGACAAATGATCATAAGCTGAGCCCTGATTGATTCAATGAGAAATGAAGATGGTAGCACAAGGAGAAACCTAGACTCCAGTAAATGAAAGATTTCTTTTTTAAAGCAGACTTAATAAAATGGCAGGTGAGTGAGGCTGGAAAAGGTGGATACAATAGATGTGTTTTTATATATCACCAAAGAGGATATGGGCAAAGACCACAAAAGATGAACAACTTCAGAATTCCACTCATTTGAAATGTTCTATCAAAGAGGCGTGGATAAAGCTCAAGACATTTGGAGCCCTGGTGAGCTGAGAGTGAAATGTAAAGAGGTATCCTTGGAGTTCTTAAATAACACATCTTGAAATCTTTGGGAATGTGAAAACTCATGAATAGCATCTGCGTCATAGTCTATAATTCATCTCATCAATTAATTACCTATAGCCTTGCAATAGAACAGCTCTTCCAGCTACATGGGCATAGTGAGAACTACCCAGCACTAATCAAAGAACAGAAAAATCTACATGGAACACAGAGGGTGGATTGGGCTGGCTGACTCCACAAACAGTGGTTTCACTGAGCAGAACTGCTTTTTCTTGGAAATAGACTCAAACGTGACTAAAGGGTGACTCAAAAATGAAAGCAACAAATGCACATTTGACCCTAGACCAAAAATCCACCGAACTTCCTTCTTTACATTACTTAGATTTACAAAATGACATAACAGATAAAAAATAAATCAAATGACCTTTTCCTTTACCAAAATTGACAAAGAAAATTAAATAATATGAAACTCATCGTTATATATCATGTTTAGTTGTCTGGACCTTGCCATGTGTAGTAGATGAATTCTTTAATATTTACATATGTATGTTCATGTGTTTTAGAAAATGTGTAATAAGTATATCATAGTGATGACCTTATAGATAATATTAATGGTACAAGAATTGATTTTTTAAAAGATTGAATTAAAAAAATTATAAATTAAGAAACTATATAGGGTAGGAGATTAATATGATAAAAATTGGACCAAAGTAGATGACATAATTATATTCATACATAAGAATAACAGCGTAGGAAAGAAATGTTGCCTCAATACAGTGAGATAATATGCATTCAAACTTGCCTAGATGAATAGAATATTTAAGTAAATCTTGGTGTGACTGCATTGATGCAGTTTGGTGAACTGAAAAGAATGAAGTTCTCAAGGCAGATGCTTTTGATTCATACACTGCCTTTAGCAGACCCCCCCACCCCCACCTTTGCTGCATGGATTGAGGAGACTACTTAATGTCCCTGTGACTTCTTTTTTTCCAAGACTAATACCATGTAGAGTGTTTAACAAATGCTTTGCCTAGAGAAGACATAGAAATTCTATTGCCATTATAACTACTGATGTAAAACACAAGGTCAGTTTTCTTCTTTCTGCATTAAGCAACAATGAGGTTTTCAAAAGCCTGACAAGAGTAATTTGATGGAAAGAGGACAAGATGTAGAATTGAAATCCATGGATTTCATCTGCAGCATCAAAGTTTTCTTTTAACTTGATATGCAACTGAGGCTTTTCTTTTATTCTCTCTGAGCCTATTATGGAAAATCATAACTCTTAAGAGTACACAATGTATCTAAGGCAATATAAATGTATACAAGACAATGTCTATAAGACTGTCATACACATTGCAGTGTAGATAGAGAGGGGAAGTGGGCAGGAGAAGGATAGAGATAGAGAGAAGTACAAAAAGAAAGGGGACTGTCCACAGACAACTTGTCTAGAGCCAGAGAGTCCTGATTCAATTGCTACCTTTAAAACTGAAGAAAGCTTCAGTTTCCTTACTGTAAAGTGGATGAAATGGAATTTATGTTACTAATTCTCCAGTAAAACTATATTATCTTGCCAGAGATTTAGCTCAGGTTCCACCGCCTGCCTTGAAAGTGCAAGGACCCGAGTTCGATCTCTGGTACCAAAAAATACTGATATTATCTCTGTCTATCTATCTTATCTATCTATCTATCTATCTATCTAATCTGTCACCTAGTTGCATTAAGTAAATTGTTTTCTCTCACACTCAGTCCTTCTGCTGAGATCTCATGAAGCATAGTAGAGTTTAGTGTATAGTGGATCCCTGGTGCATTTGAAAAATTAAAGCAATGGAAAGATGAGTTTGCAGAGTAATCATAGACACTTTCTGAGAGTTCATCATCGGCACTGAGCTGAGTTATTGCCTAGAACTTATTTTCCCTAAGGCTTTGTCTCCATTTCACAGAAGTGGGTCCTGCATAGCTAGGAAAAGGGACATAAGGGGAGGGAAGGCGGCACAAATGTGTCCCAGACCTAGGGCTGGTTAAACCAGGAGAACAAACCTAACTCAGGCCAATCTAATAAAATTCCCTTAGGAATTTTGTAAAAATTTTGTAAAATATTGTAAAAAAAAAGAGCAATCAAATCTGATTTATATTAAGTGCTACATAGAAAGATTAGAGTTGGGGCTATGCTAGGGTGACCAGCTGTCCCAGTCTGCCTGGGACTGAAGGATTCCTCAGAACTTGGCACTTTTCAGTTGGGACGGTACTGGGTGAAAGAAGGTGGTTCATATTCCTAAGAGCCATAGTCATCACTGCTGTACCCAAAGATTGATTGTTTAAATAATCTCTGGATTCATATGCCTATATACTTTCAGTAAACTCCATTTTTAGGCTTAAACTATTGAGAATTGAAGCAAAAGAATTTTTAAAATGGTGATATATCCAGAAAACCCTGAAGAAACAGGAAAAAGAAGAGGACATCAATATAAAATAGAAACTGTTAAGTGAAACTGTCAACCTGGAATGAGATTCTTTATTGCTCCTAATATTTGTGCTAGGAAACTATTGCTTAGTTGAGTTTGCAAAATGGATGTCTTTGCTAATGCTTCTTAATATTGAATGAATTATGTTAGTGAATTGAGAAGGATTTATCTACTTACCCTGTTTGGAAAATTGACTCATTACCTCTGTTACAGAAAGGGATGAGGGTGGCTTAGCATCAGAAGCATTTTACCCTGAAGTCATGATGATGAATCAGGGATTCGATCAGGCTGTGTCTCCAGTGAATTGCACTGTCAAATAATGTTAATAGAACTGACTAGAGCTTCTCTCACAGCCTTCTTGAACACTGGGCTTTAGCATGCCTTAGAATCTCTTTGAGAGTGAGTTAAATGTTTAGTCTCCAGGGCCCCCTCCCCAGAGATTCTGACTTGCTAGGTCTGAAGCAGAGCCCCCCATTTGCAACAAATAAAGTACACTAGTTTCTTGCTACTCAATGTGTGATCTGGTTCAGTAGTATTACCCCACCACCACCGCCACCACCGGAGCTCATGAGTAAAGTCAAATCTCTGGTCTTACTTACCCTAGACCTACTGAGTCAAAATGGGCTCTTAAGTATAAAGTTCCAGAGACACCACCCTATGAGATTCTGAGGTGGTGATCTAACGACCACATTGAGAAAGTGTATTCTAGCATCTTCTGGATCAAAGGTACAGCAATAGTTCATGTTTTCTGCCGCTTATGTTTCAGGCATCATTCCAGTGCCACAACATGACCTAACAACCCTCTGAGGTCATCGTTTTCAGGTGAGGAACTGAGACTTCTAAAGATGAAAGTTGTCAAGTTCAACAGCCAGTAAGTGATAGGACTGGCTTCAAAGGCAGGTGGTCTGGCTTTAGAGTTTGAGCACTCAGTTGTCACACACACTACTGCTTCCCTGTCAGGGAGAAGGATTGCTAGCTGAAAGCTGAATGGGACCACATACAATCTGCAGTACAGGGCAGACAGTCCTTGCCACCTGAAAATCAAAATCCACATCAGCGTTTCTTGTGTTGCTGATAATGAAATCCACATGTGGCCTCCAGGGTTCTCTGTGGCCTCAGTCCTCACTTGTGACAGGAAGATGATGACATCTTACATCCTGGTGCTGTTACGATGTCCCAGTGGTCTCCCTGAGGTCGTGGATTGAAGGCAGGGCTGGTGTGGAGGGGACACCAGGAGGATTCACATTGTGGAAAGACAGCTTTGGAGTTTGAGAAGCCTAGATGGGAATCATAGTTCTTCCAATCATTTGTTTATAAGTGAAAATGTCATCAAATTGGGCCTTAGTTTCCTCACCTACAAATTAAGGTAAATAAAACCCATCTTCTCAGATTGCTGGAGGAATTAAATGAGATTATGTTTGCTAGGTTAGCATACCATCTACCCTTTGTCTTTTTTTCCATCATAATAATTCTTATCCTGAATTTCAAGCCATTATCTTTTTATGTACTTATGAAGTCTCTATTAGAAAAGACCTTAGCTATTATGCATTTTACTCACTTCCTTCATTGCACACTACGCATTTGTTTGACAGCTGAATCACACATTACTGAGCTAAGTCTTTGCTTCCTAAACAAAAAGACCTTGTCTTTGACTCTCAATTCTAAAATAATTGCCACGAGCCCATAGGATATTATATCCAGGGCCAGAAGTTGCCTAAATTGTGGTAGCCCCCAAAGTCCCATCTAGTAAACATTATTTTCCTACTTGAGTAAGCACATATCCAGTTTTATTACCATTAATTAAAATAAAAATAGAAATGTGCCTTCCATTCATTAAGGAATACAGCCTGTCTTTACCCTGGTGAATTTTATGGCATGAAATATTTTGAAAGGTTTTGCAGAAAAGATTTCTTTTCATTGCTTTTCAGAGACAGCAGAAGCATTGGCTTTTTCCCTATTCTCTGACTTCTCTAAAAAAAAACAAAAAACTTCATGTGCAAAACAAATAATAGTATTAATGATGACAATGATGATAATAATTATAGCACTTCCTATCACACCAGGAGTTACAATAGTGGGAACTGATATTTATCCTGTGCTTATTTTTTGTTAGGTGCTGTTTTAATCACTTAAATACTTCAGGTTTTTGTCAAAACTACCATCTGAGGAAGAAGCTATTGAGCTATTGTTATAATCTCTACTCAGGTTACATTACCCAAGTCCATGTGGTTGATAAACAAGGAAGCCAGAATGGGGCTCTATGCCTTGCCTTGTGACAGCAGAGGCCAAAGGCCCAGTCACTTGCCAATAGCAGTAGTAAAGACTCAACTCCTGCCAGAAACTTCTACCCTTTACTCTCTAGCATTGTCCTCCATTGGCAGCTTCTGATTTCCTCCTCCCACTCCCAGGCCAGCTGGGCGTGGATGTGAGCGCCCTGAGCTACAGACTAGAGGAGGTGGAGGGGATTTCGCATGTATTAGACCCTGTGTGCTACTATTATTTGGTAAAACTCTGCTTTTTAAAATTTTCTCTTAAAATGCTAAATTGTGGAATTCTCATCCTTATTCCCTTTATGTGTTGATGATCAAAGATCCCTGAAGCATCTAAATCATCAGAGTCAAGCATGGGGGAGGCAAATTCTGAAGGTTAAACAAAGGAGAACCTGGTTTTCTTGTTGTTGTTTTATTTCTTTGCGCTTTTTTAAAAATTTAGCTGTCAGCATTTTAAGCTTTTTTATTTTACTTAGCTTGTTTGTGTTAGCAGTAATTGTCTTTTCTTTATAATGAGTAAGAGTCCATTGTGACCGTCGAAAGCCCTAAGAATTGTTCTCTTGCAGTTTCCATTTCCTTCTGTTGTCACTGCACTCTAGGATTGAAAATGGACTTGAAGCCTATTTGGTACAATTGTTACAAGCAAAGATGTTTTCACAATATAGTTTCACATGTCTTTTTGTGAATATAACTGAGACAATTTTAAGGTAGTTTTGATTACTGTTACCGCACCACTGATGCATTCGGTGATGCTTGTGGCCATGTAATGTGACTTCATTAGGGAAGATGTCATTTGTCATTGTATGTGTGGGAGGGAAGCTTTGCTTAGTTCTTTTTCCTGCTATAAAACAGCAGTAACTACTAACTGTATAGCAGATTACAATTTAAAGGGGATATACATTCTTTTGATTTTGTAAACAGCTTTGCAGGCTTGATGTTAATATTGTTTCTGTTATCTAAATAAGGAAAATCAAGAAGAGAATGGTTAAGTGACTTACAGAATTAGTGGGCACAGGATGCAAAGCCACTTTTCTAAGTATATCTATCCAACTATGCATTCCAGAGCTGGAGAGATGACCACAGGATGGCTTCAGGGACCTATGAGTCAAACCTTAGCTGAAACTCCACAGAATTTCACCTGATTCCATAGGCTTTTCTTATTGGAGATCCTGAAAGATTTTTTTTTTTCTCTTTTTGGTACCAGGAATTAAACTCAGGGCCTCATGCTTGCCAGGCAGCCACTGTACCACTGAGCTATATCCCCAGCCCATCAAAGATGTTTTAAATGTCTTGGGATCACAGTTAGTTCAGAACCAGTGTCCAGTAGTCTCTGAAATGTCTGATCATTTTCTTTTCCACAGTGTACAGTTATCCTAGTAAAAGACTTCAGGTCCCTTTGGGGAAAGAAGGATGGGAGGAAGATCAGCAGTGTAGTAGTGCACGCCCAGAATCTTTCCTCAAAGGCACTGCGCCTCCCCTTATTTCAAAGACTTCTGGCTCTGGAAACTGGCACAAGTCTGGGAATTGATTGAGGAGATCATGATTGTCTGTTGCTATAGTTTGTGGTAGAATTTTTCATTTATTTTCCCTACATAATTTTTGGTATTCTTTTTATGGCTCAGTGGAGTAGGGTTCATTAGCATGAGAATATTTCCTGGGATATTAGGCCCCCATGGATGCTGGAATGTGTGATTAGATTTTACAAATGGCATAAACCACTGTTTCTTGCCACTGACATTTCACCTTATGCTACTGTTAGTCTCAGCCACAGAGTGCCAGATGGGAAAGCGATCTTGTTACTCATTACTCAGGAATGGCAATAACTACAGAATGAAAACTATTTTCAGACCAAAAATAAAAAAAAATTCCCCACTTGCTATTATCCCATCTAAGAAAACTTTCCCCATTGCCTGCAGCTAGAACATTGAATTTCCATTATTCAAAACATTTTTAATATTCTTTTCAATGTATGAAAGTCCTTTTTTATGCCATTGTCATTCACTGTTGTGTCATTCTTATTCTGTGTTTAAAACCACACATTTATTTCCATACTTGCAAGAAGAATAACTAAATTTTAATACCCTCAATTGTCAGTACTGCAAATCTCAGACTATTTTATGATTTTAAAATAACCATAAATAGTGATTGACATAAATGGACAGTAACATATTTTGAAGCAATTAAAAATGTCAAACTATTTTCGTATGCTTTTAATTCTTATGATACTTGTATGAAACGGCAAGAGAGATCTGACTGAATGCATTTCATAGATGACAAACTGCAGCAAAAACAGGTGACTTATACAAATCCTTTGAACTATCAGATTTTGTATTCATGACGCTAAGCCAGACTTTCTGAAGTCAAATATGGTATAAGCTAACTATCCTTAAAACAGTGCTGCTACCTTATACCTCTGCTTTTTATTTTCCACCTTCTTTTCCTTCTCTTTCTCCTTTCTTTACTTCTCCAGCTGCTTTTTAATGGTCCACAAATGTGTTCGGGAAAATGTGCATATCTTATTTCTTATCTCAGGATATTTATATACAAAAATCAAAAATATTTTGTACTATCTTTAATATTGTACTTCAGGCTGGCCATTTTTTTCCTGGGGAATTAAAATGAAGATATGAAGGGAGAGTCCATCTCACCTCTCTCTATTTACATGAAGATCAGTATGCTTTAGGCAGAAAGGAACTTAGAAGCCAGTGTTCCTTCGCTTGCAGATGTTCATTTGTCACTGTGATAGAATCAGAAGTGAGTTTGAGAACTCTTTGTCGATTTCCATTATCCATAGATTGTAAGACAAGTGATAAATAATTAGGAAATGTCTACTGAACGCTTCTCACCTAGATTAGACATTCCTCTGATTTGGTACTTTGTCATCCTTTGTTTGCCCAGTAATCATAATCATGACATAGTGTTTTAGTTGTTCAACTGCTGTCTTCCCAACAAAGATGAAATCACTCTATGGGTTTGAAATGTCTCATAATATTAAATCCCCTGCACAAATCCTGATACTTATCTGTAAATATGATAGTTACATTGGAGGTTAGATGTATTAATGGAGGGAGAGATGGGTGGTTAGCTGGATAGAAGCAATATGGAAAGATGGATGAGAGAATGAATTGTGTATGGACATATGAATGGAAAATATTTATTTATTTATTTAAAATATTTTTTAACATTTTTATGCACCAATGTCACTATTCCAAGCAAAGGAGATACAACAGTGAAAAAATAGGTGAAAATTCTTGCTGTTAATGGAGCTTGCATTATAATGTTGAGGGAGACAGATTATAACATAACATAAAGAAGAATATTTTATACTAGCTTTTCATATTAGATACAATGTAAATACATATACACATTATGGAGATGTAAGTGGAAAACCCCAAGCAGGATATAGAGAACATGAAAGAGTGTTGCAATTTTAAACAGAATATCCCTTACTATCAGGACCTATGAAAGCACTGTATGGGATATTTTTCTCTCTGCTATAGAGAGTGACTACAGTATCATCAGTTTAGCAGTCAAAAATCCATCATCTCCCTGACCTAAATCAGGTACAAGTGAGATGCTGGGTGTGATCCATCTCCAGGCATAATTTCTCTCCATGTCTGGCCTTGTAAAACTAGAAAACAAGTTATCCAAATGCAAATGATGGGACAGGTATAGGTTGGAAGTATGGGCAGTCCTATTCTAAAAGAGAAAAAAAAAAGAAAGTAAAAAAGAAACAAAAAAAATTCAAAGTTCAACCAAGGAAGCCTGCTTAGTTGGCAAAGACTATGTTCATCAAGGATTTTCCTTTGGATCCATAATTCTGTTCTATTCTCTACCTTCGGGTCTGAAGCATCTGTGGAGTATTCTTCCTTTTTCTTGAAGGTTGAGATGTGTTCACAGCTGAGTAGTCATATCAGATTGTTTCAGCCAGTACAAGTATTGAGACTTCAACAGTCTTCTTTCTTTTTGTACTGTCTTATCCCCTTTCAATCTAGGCTGGTGGCATTTCTGGTGTATAATATTCTCAAAAACTTTTAAGATTCTATCTCTATTTCTCCTCAGATTTCTGCTGAGATACTAAGTGGGCCTGCAAATCATAAGCCTAATACCTGAAGACCAACAAAAGTTCGTCTAGTCCACAATTTCCTGATAGTGATTCTCAAAATGTTAGCCTATTTTGGTAAATCCTGGATAATTTTTCCCACATTTACTTTTTCTATTCACAATTTACTGCAAGCAGCAAGATTTAAAAAGTTTTCTCCTTCAGTGCTTTGCTCAAAAATATTGTCAGCTAAATATGGAAGTTCATAGTTCACAAGCTCTGCTTTGAAATTTTAGAGGACAAATTTCTGCAGTGGGTAACAAGGATTGCCTTGTGCATTTCCCAATGCCATGTTCTTAATTACTTTTTGAGGCTTCCTGAGCAAAGCCTTGAGCATTCATATTGCTATTAACATTCTGCTAATGATGATGGATGTTTTCTTCGAGTTGATAGAAGTTATCTCCATTTGCATTTCATTTCCTTCTAAGACCTCACTGGATGAGTTATTAATATATTTATTTACACCAACAGTTTTTCAGTGTAATCTACATTTTTCTGGCATGCTTCTCAAAATTCTTCCAACCTCTACCCATTACCAAATTTCAAAGCTGTTCCCACATTTCTTAGATATTTGCTACAATAGCATCCCAATTCACAGTATCAAGATGTGTACTGAGATTCCACCTCACCCCAGAAAGAATGGCTGCTATCAAGAAATCAACAAATAACAAATGCTGGTGGGTGTGTCGGGAGAAAGGAACCCTTCTCCATTGTTGGTGGGAGTGCAGACTGGTGCAACCACTGTGGAAATTAGTATGGAAATACCTCAAAGAACTAGGGCTAGAGGTCCCATTTGACCCAGCTATTCCCCTGCTGGGTATCTTCTCAAAAGAATTAAAAGAATCATATCACAGCAATATATGCACACCCATGTTTATAGCTGCACACTTTGTAATAGTGAAAGCTTGGAAACAGCCCAAGAGCCCATCAACTGGAAACTGGATAAAGAAGATGTGTGTTTTTTAAAAAGTATAAAATGGAGTACTACTGAGCCATAAAGAATGAGAAACTAGAGACATTTATAGCTAAATGAATGCATATCGAGGCCATACTCTTTAATGAAATAAATAGGACATACATGTGTGAATACCACATAGTTTCTCTAGTGTGAGAAACTGAAAGTGTAAATAAGGATTAAAATGATTAAGATGAATAATTGATAATTTGAAATAGGAAGAAAAGGTCCAAAGGTGTAGGGGAAGTTGAAGGGGAAGGGGAAAGGAAAGAAGGGAAAGGAAAAATTATAAGAAAAGGAAAAAATGGAAACAAAGTCTTTAAATGGGGAAGGGTGGAGGGGTTGAAGTAAGCACAGGGAATGGGTAAAAATAAGAACCAAGATACATCATGTAAATGTACAAATGCCCAATGATATATGTAAATGTATTGCATACCTAAAATGTACCGATAAAATAATTTAAGCAAAAAAAAAAAGAAAATGTTTTATATAGGTTAAAATATTTATTCTACAACTTAAATTGGCTTATAGATAAAATAATTGTCATTAAAGTTAAGGACATGCTTCCACCCAGGTTGCCAGCTAATCAAAGTTATGTCAAGACTAGTTTTGTGAATGCAGTGACTATTGTACCTGCTTCCACTCAGGTTCCCATCCAACCAAAGTGATGTCCAGACTGGTTTTACAAATGCAGTGCAATGCCTGTGCAATTACTTGAGAGTCTTTCATTGGTCAAAAATAATGTGTTAATTGTTATGATCTGGTTCTCATAGGTAATCTCAAAAATTTAAGATAATTACATGGGGACCCCTTAGGCTTAAGAAAACATCAGAGAGTGACTCCCATTGGTAAATAAAGGAGCAGCTGCCTGGAAACATTTTTTTCCAGCCTTTGTTCACTAATTGGCTCTCCCATAGTTTCCTAGCCTTATGGGAAACACAACCCAATGAACATTGCTAAATATGTTATTATAATATGTTTAGATTGGTTGTCATCAAAGGGTTAATTTCTCTGTGGTTAAAACAATAAGATTTTTTTATTAAAAGATGCTCTGGGTATAAAACTAAATTTAAAAAAAAGATGTGTATTGGCTTCCTGTGGCTGCTATATCAAATCACTGCATAATTAATGACCTAATATAACCTGTTTCTGTAGAACTTAGCTTTTCATAATTCTGGAGATCAGATGTCTGAAATCAATATTCCTGTGCCAAAATCAAGTTGTTAACAGGGTTGGCTTCCTTTATGAGACTTAGGGAGAATTTGTTCTTGCCTTTTCTAGTTTCTCAGTGGCTACTAGAATTTTTCTGTTTGTGGCCACATCACTCTTAATTTTCAAGTCCAGTCACATACTCAAATACTTTATTGTTCCATCTTCACATGTCCTACTTCTCTATTTGTAAAATCTTTTTCTAATTCTCACATAGATAGGACATATATATATATATATATATATACATATACACACACACATATATATATACACACACACACACACACACACACACATAAACTCATTGAGAGAGATAGACACATAGAGATGGAGAGATGTATTTTAATGACCTGTTTTGCATATTCTTGAATGAGAAATGTACAAAGTCTGTAGGAAATGCTAGCAGGCTGGAAATTCACATAAAAATTGATATTCAGTCTGAAGTCCAAAATATATATAAGATCAGGCTAGATATAGGCAAAGTTTGTATGTTAAAGTCTTCATGAAGATTCCTTATTCTTATGAAAACTCCACCATTGTCCTTAAGGCTGTTCAGCTGTTTAGATGAGGCCCAGTCACCTTGTCTATCTTAATTAAAGTCTGCTGGTTATTACATGTTAAAAAGGCCCTCACAGCAGTGTCTAGACTGCTGTTTTACCCAACAACTGGGCATTATCATGTAGCTAAGTGACACATAAAATTAGCCATCACACTGACAGAGCTATGGGGTGAAGGAGAAATCCAGGGAGGAAGCCTGAGGAAGTAACCTAAGACGGAGGTCCTTCTAGGACATACAAGGTATATGGCATTTATTATGAAAGTAAGAGAAGCTATGGGAGATTTTGCATAAAAGAAAGTCATGATGACTCTCCAACTTGTAACTGGGAACAGATCAAGTGGAAAGTTATCTCAACAATACACACATGGGAAAGGTTGGGGTTTGGAGGCAGATAGAGGTGGGAGGATGAGAAATGTTCACATGTTGATATGTTTTGAGGTAGTGACATGATTTTTTGATATATTGGATAAGGGTTGTGAGAGTACAAAGAAGAAAAATATGTAAAGGATGACTTTAAAATATTTGGCTTGGATAAAGTGAAAAAAAGAATGAGATTTACCCAGAACTGAAATTGCGAAGATCCTATGAAACTGATTTAGAGCAACTGTAAAGAATTTGGTTGGGGTCATATAAAGTTAGAGGGACCTTTTAGATTTTTTTGAGAGCAGTTTGAAATGAAGCCTGGACAGCCTAGAACACAGAGATGAAGCTGGGAGTGGTTACCATAGTGATGGTTGCATGAGCTCTGACTCTACATTCGCCCATCAAAAGATTAAGAAATGATAGAAAGTGAACAGGGTAGAGGAATTGAAGCCCTGGTCACTCGAGGATTCAGGATTGGGGAAAATAACAAGGAATAGGAACTATACAGAGAATGGGAGAAAGTTAAGAAACTATGTTCTGTAAGGGAAGATGAAAATAAATTATATGATAAAGAAGAAGTTAGAGGGGTCACATATACCAGATATGCCAAGTAAGCGACAGACTGAAAATTATATCTTGTATTTAACAATGTAGTAATGATTCATCTTGTTAAGAAAAGTCTGTAACTGGATACATTCAAGATGGAATGTGAGGGAAGAATGGGCATAACAAATATAAGTAACTATTAGGGAACACAGGGAATAGATCGAGGATCCTAACTCTCTATTTGAAGCATAATTGATCTTGGTGTCCCCAATGAATAAAATCAGTCAGAACTTTTAGCACAGATAGTGACGTGAACCATACCTACCTGAAGTGGCTAGTTATGAAAAGCCTCACTTTTTCCTCCTGGGAAAGCCCTGGTGAGGAAGGAGGATGTGGTAGCTCCTTGCTCAATGTTACTTATAACTTTTTCCCGGCAGGGCCTGGAGTTGAAGACAGTATTACAGAGAAGAGTTCCCTAATCTCAATAATAACAAAAAAGAATACAAATTAAAAGCTAAAAATTAGAACATGCAATACAAAACAAAATATCAATAATGAAAATAGGACAATTCTTGAGTATTTTAACATTTCTATAAATGAAATAATGTCAGTCAAATAGATGTTCAATAAACACTAAATCTTTCTCCAGAACTTTAAACCTACTTTGCAGTTCTTCAAAGATCATTTGTCAAACCTATTTGAGAAAGTATTTAAAATAGAGAAGCATTGAATGGATTTAAACATGCAATAAATTTGAAAATAGAGAGATATGAGTGATTACAACGGAAAGGTACAGCAGGAAACAAATCTATTTATAAAGCTTTATATTCTTCCATGGGAGGAGAAAGGATTCAAAGTGTTTATAGAGTTTGTCCAGATTATATATGCTTTTTGACTTTTAGTGTGTGATTCTTCCAATCAATTGTATTGCAGTGTGAAATATTCCAAGAATTAAAAGGATGTCTATGAAAGGCGATAGAGAAAAGGAAATTAAGAAAGACTTTGTAAACAAGGGCAGATGGAAGCCCCTGAAGCAGTGAGAATAATTTAAATTTGATACAGAAGGTGGCAAGCAGCCCTGAAAGTTTGAGAAAGGAGAGAATGTGGTTAGAACTATAGGCAAGGAAGGTTATTTTGACAGCCTTCGGTAATGATTGGACATTTCATGATATAAAAGTATTTGAAGTCTTGGGGAAAATACTGTACATACATTGATTTTGGGGAGTATTTTTCCAACATTACATAAACTGCTGTATATTCTAGGAGGTAGGCTCTTTGTTTTGGCTTGTCCTGCTTTGTTTTGGAGGTCATGCAACTGAGTTACATGACTGAGAGAAACTCAAGCCCAATCATTTCACTTAGCATAATGTTCACAATATAGAAATGATTCCAATATTTATTCAAGTTGAATAAAGATGTATGATCCCATCAAGTTAATTATTAGCAAAGAAAAAATGAAAGTGTGATATTGTTTAAATAGCAGATGTGTTAACACAGACTAATTATGTTGACTGAAAATGAGCATTTCTATCAGGCAGCTGCCCAATTTTTCCCCAACAGTGTCAACACTGAATATCTTTTAATATACTGGAAAATTACTAGGCAGATCTGAAATAACAAAGCAATCACTGCAAGCTTTGTTTAAGATTCCACTAGAGAATAGGACAAATAAAATGATTACAGTGATTCGAACAGTCAGAATTTCGTAGCTGTTCACTTCGAAAAATAGTCTTGCATTTAGTTAACAATTGATAGCTTCTGATATTTCCTGAAATGCTTTCCGTATTACAATATTGACCTGTGTTTCTGTGCAGTAGCTTACCTGACAGAAAGTTATTCTCTTTGTAGCAAACATGTAGAAAGGCTGCACTCACAAATGTGTTTCACAATTTTAATGGTTCCAAAGGATTACCTATATATGAACTTGTATTGCTTGTGCTATTAACAATCTTGCAACAATAATATGCAAAGCATTAATGAATTTGGAAGTTTTCTTCTGCTAGGGTACTGAATTTTAGGCTTTCATTGTCCTTTGTAATTTGAACAGGATACGTGCAACTTTACTATGTTTCTGAATTTAAATGTTTTGAAAAGTCTGAGTTTGGATTATGGTTCTTAGTGTCAAATGTGTGATAGAAACATTCACAGATATTTACTTATAAAGTAAAATGGATGAGCTGTGAACAGATACACTGCCAACAGATTCAACAGATTCTTCCTCTATAGTATGAAATCAGACTAGCACTATTTTAAATAAGACTTAAGTTCTTTCTATACTAAGAAATTTTGAGATAAATATTAACTACCTCAATTTGTGTGTGAGCCATATGAGAACCATGCTTCAACATCTTTTGTGAACATCTACCTGTTCACACTCACAAGAGAGCTGCCTTGCTTCCAGGCATCCATTCTCAAGACAAGAAGGAGGAAAAAGGGAAAGGTTAACTCTCACCATGTCAGTCCCATTGAGCAGAAAACACTAATTTTTTCAGCAATTTGTCTGACTTGTTTCCATTCCTCTGGCCAGGGATGTATCCCAGGAACATCTTCTTTTGCAAGGTAATTGAGAAGATGTGTCACTTTCATATAAAAGAGAGAGTCAAGCAGGAGAGATGGGGAAAAGGCATTGTTGTATTAATTAGTTTGCCAGTCATACCTTAAGTCACAAATGAATTACACAGAAAAGCTCTCAAACTCTGGGTTTTGTTTAGCTACACTCAACTCTGTTTAAAATATCACCAAAATTTGGGAGCCATTTACTCATAGAGGCAGTCAAGAATGATGTTTGATGGGGATATACATGACCATGGCCTTGGAATTGTCAGCTATATTCCTACAAGATACATATGCAAATGAAGACATGACCAGATGCAGACTTCAGTTTTATTGGCTCTTTTCTCTACTTTGTGATCATTTCTAGTATTCATTAGTGCATCTTTGCTCTATCCTTGGAATTCTGCTGAAAGTATGTTCTTTTTTTAAGGCAATATTCCCTCATCTATAATTGTAAATGCATATTTAAATTAGCATAGTCATGGGAAACATAAATTAAAATTACTATGGATTTTAATAGTTGTTTTGTTTTTTTTGTCAGTAGCTAGAGAGCATAGGTGGATACCCTTGGGCTAAATTCTTCTTCTTCTTTTTTTTTTTTCTTAATTAAATTCTTTTATTGGTGCATTGTAGGTATACAGCACAATTACATTTCTCATTGGGAACTTGTACCTTTACATGATGCATCTTGATTCTTATTTTTTCTCCATTCCGAGCCCTCCCTTCACCCCTTCCACCCTTCCCTATTTACAAAGACTTTATTTCCATTTTTTCCATTTCTCATCATTTTTCCTTTCCCTTCTTTTCCTTTCCCCTGCCCCTCCCACTACCCCTACCCCTTTGGACCTTTTCTTCCTATTTTACATTATCGATTATTCATTCTAATCATTGGTACATTTTAGGTAGACAATATAATGACACTCATCATTGGAAATTTGCACCTTTACATAGTCTCTCTTGGTTCTTATTTTTCACCCTTGCCCAGCCCTCCCTTCAACCCCTCCATTCCTCCCTATTTACAAAGGTTTTGTTCCTATTTTTCCATTTTCTCATATTAATCCCATTCCCTTCTATCCTTTCCCTTAGCCTTCCCACTTCCTTCCCCTTTGCCCCTTTTCTTCCTATTTCACATTACCTATTATACATTTAGTCCTTATTTACACTTTCAGTTTATGGCTACATTTCTCATCTTTTTATGATTAACCATCTAGGTTCTTTATGAAAGTTCTCTTCTGCATTTTTTTATTTTATTGGAAAGAAAATTGTGCATAGACCAGCTTACCCACATTTACAACAGCTAGCCATTCTAAAAAAGATCACTTAAGAAGAATATTTGAGTTACAATTATCCACAGAAAAAATTTATTATTGTAATGTATATTTTTAAATACTTTGTAGAAATGACAGCACTGCCTTCATTTAAGTTTAAAAAGATCATATATCTTTGTAGCACATAGTCCTTAACCTTACTAATTCTGTATACATTTATTAAACAGTAAATTTCATAAAATTGAACTCAGAATCCTTTTGTTCTAGAAAAGAAATATTTCGTTCACGAGAAAGAAAATGGCCTTATCATATCTTCGTTCTGGCCCTCAGTTGAACTTGGATCTGTATATAACTTGTTACCAGCACGTTGTCTTCAATAGAAGGGCTAAACAGGTGTGTGGGATTGAGAAACTTTGCTATTAGGTGAATGCAGCCTTTGAAAATATCTGATATGGTACACTAATCATCCCCAAAATAGAACATTTCATCATCTTAACATGACTCATGAAAATTATTGTTGGATAATTAACATGCGAGAACTAAAATAGAGCAGAAAATCTAAATCTGTGTTTTCTTTTAGACCAATAGCCAACCAAATAACCCCCACATATTCCATTTGTAAATTAAAAAGACATAAAAGCTTAAATTTCATTGACTTCTTATTGACTAATTTCTCTAGCTATTGAGGCTTTAATTTTAAAAAGATCGAAGGTAAAGAAAGCTTTATCGGTCCTTTGTATTGGAAAGGAGTTAGAGTTTCTCCACTAACTGGCTTAGCAATCCCATCAGTAAGTGCTTAGTTAAGCAGCTTTGGAAGATCCATATTGCTGCATTTATATAGTTCAGTTCACCCTCTTTAAAAGCTGGAAATAGTTCCATTAACACATGGAAGGAATTTAGATAAATTAAAGTTGCATCCAGGAACATCAGAAATCACTGGGTTCCAGCAGTGGATTTATAATGGTGCCTGCTGAAATCCTAAAGGCTCAGTAAAGCTCAGGAAATGTGGGAACTGGGAGGAAGAGTTGCTCTATGATGAGTTCAGGGTTCTCAGATTGTTGCTTTTGAAATCCCTGGAGCTATCCCAGAACTAATTTTTTTTATTCATTGTATAACTTGGCTTCTGTAAAGATTTGTTTTGAGACAGTGTACCTTGCTTTAATTTTGGTTGTTTCTGTTATTAAAAAGAACTGTGCTAATTCCATACCTATCCATTTAAAAGGAAAAAAAGAGCACCTTGGAAATTATAGCAAGACATAGTAAAACAATCTTTTATCTTCTGTTTTATTTTGCAACTTAAGATCTGAGAGAGAAAGTTCAATCCATTAAAGTATTGACTGAGCATTGCACCAACCACTTTAATATGTCCCGGGGATGAGACAGTGAGTTACCACTTTGTTGGGGGATAACTGTGATAGAAAAAGGATTGACTTTTGGAAAATATGACTTCTTGCACTGACACCATATGAAGAATTAAAGGCCACAGTCAATTTTAATCTTAAAGCGCTGACCTTTCAAAATATGAATGGTGGCATAGGTCTTTGGTAAGGATGTGTTATATGCCAGGCACTGTGTTAGGCCCTGGAGACCCAAAGATAAATGTAGCCTACCATGCCCTGTAAGAACTCGTAAAATAGTGGTAGTAAAATGAGTAGTAAGCCAGCTAACACTTACCTGGCAATTAGTTGCTCAGGGCCAGGCAAAGTTCTAAAAACTTTTTACAAATATTATTTTTAAACAAGCTTCACAGCAGTCCTGTTGGATACATAATATATTCATTCCTCTCTTTTCAAGTAAAGAAATGAGAATAAAGATGTTAAATAACTTTCCCCCATCATATAGAAAGTACAGAGATTGTCTCTGAGCTTGGTTTTCAGAATTCCAGAGCCTGTGCCCTTAGTAATTCACCCTTTCATCACTCTGAATCCAGGAGATGTGGCGAAAAGGACATAGGTCCTAGCTTTGTGAATGAATTTTGAAAACAATTCACAAGAGTTAGTTATCTTTAAACCAAGGATGATAATTTAAAAGTTGAATTAGGATCGGAAATGCATGTCCCCCCCAACTGTAAAGATGTAAGTAGAGAGTTGTTAGCGAAGACTAGCTCAGGTTTACAGAGTGTAAATAACTTGATCACGGATTCTTGTGCCTTCATTCAGAGTCCCTCTGTATTCAGTGTCGAGGGGAGGCAGGAAGGACCAGGTATTTCCCAGGGTCAGACTAAGTATATCTCAGCCAGCAACATAACAAGTATATGAGTATATAAGTATATAAGCAGCCAGCAACATAACAAGCGTGCAGGCCTGAGATTTCCTAGACATTGTGTTTATCTACCCCAAGGAGGAACTTGTGTTGGGGATCAGGAGTGAAGTGATGAGCCCCTTTGGAGCTAGGAGGTGAACACTTTAAATGGAGAAAGATAAAATTTAAATGACTTCATTTGTATTCCAAAAGTAAGCCATACCAGCATTGTCAAGACGTGATAGTTGGAGAAACCCAGAGAGTCCACCTTTCCTTCTCTGCTTGAGCCTGGACTGTGTCCTGCTATTGTGTCTCATATCTGTTCTATTCAAAGCCCATTTGCAGAAACCACGTTAGTAAATAAAAGCAGATTAGAGCACCTTAAAGGTCAGTGGCAAGGCTGAAATATAACCAAGGTTAAGCACAGCATCAGGGAAGGCATTCTCAGTAATAAGGTGCCTACAAACATTCTGAGGTTAGAAATTGGTTTTAATTCAGCTAGTGAAATCCTGTCAGGATTTATAATTTTGGTACAGCTCCTAGCTTCTTGAAAATGTGCCCTTTATTAAGAACATGAAAATAGACATTTCAGAAATTTGTTATCCAGTGTCACTCCTCAATTAACTTCTATTCATTCGGCCAGCAAGGATCAGTGTTCAGCCCATTAAAAATAAGAGGCTTCCTTCTCTGTTCCCTTTGGTGTTATTGATATTGTTAATCATTTTAATTAGTGGCTTCCCATGATTCCAATCAAACCCAATTAGACACAAACCTGATAAACAATGGAGAGGTGAAAACAGCAACTCCAAGCATACATCACTCACTAGTACACAATGGAAGTGGTTGCAATTTAAATAGCTTCTGTTTCCCTTTCAACAAAGGCATTCCCTCCTTCTAGAGACTACAATAGCATCCGGTTGCTTTCATGAGCTATCATCCAGGCTCATTCTTCTCAATGTGTGTCTGGTCATATGTACATTCACTCTTCCACATACTGTCAGCCAAACACATAGCTGTCAAAGCAACTTTTGTTTTTCAACACATCCCCTTTCCTTTGCTCTTCCCTTATGTGTGTTTCCCTGACTGTCTCTGCCCTCTCAAAGATCTAGTCTCCTTTGGGAAAGAGTAGTTCCCATTCTCACTGTGAGGTCATAGAATTTCAGTGTATGTCTATTCAAAAAACCACAGTGTCTAACCCCGATATTGTGCTAAATTATTTTACAAGACATTTTTCATTTAATGTCCTCAATAGCTCCATTAGTAGTTGCTTTTATTATGTCCACTTTAGAGCTGAGGAAACTGAGGTGCCAGTGTAAATAATTTTACCAAGATCACTCGACTAGAAACAGATGTAGGATTGGCGCTCAGTTCTGTGTTATCCCAGAACTCCAGGACTTAATTATTATGGAATGTTAGTCATTCACTCATTCAGAGCTAGAATCAAGCTAGTCTTCTACATAAGAATATGTCTGAACACTTAAACTTCACCATTATTTCTAGAATGATTTTGATTAGTAATATTCCTTTCTAAGTGATAATTTTATTGCCTTATCCAATCCATTCTCACTTCTCTGATGATACTTGCCACATAATATGTTTCATTGTATTTGTAACTTGAGCTGAAATATTGTATCAGTATTCCTGCATCTACACAGTGGATAATTTTATTAATTAAAAACTGTTCAATTGTAACATAGATATCTGTCCTTTTACTTTATGCTTTCCATTTCAAAGATATGACATGGATGACCATGAAGAGCTGCACTTGGGTTGGAATTGTGGTTCCAGTTTGGAAGAGATATCTGTGAATTCTTGGAAAGGTTGTATCTCTTTTCTGAAATATGAGCCAGGAATTTAGATAGTAATGAAGAATAAATGCACTGAACTGAGAAAGTAGCAATTTAAAAATCTGTCTTGCAGTATTATTGTGAATATTAACTTAAACCTAGATTTACATATGCCTGACCTATAATGGTTTCTTAATAAAAAGGAATATTGATTATTATTATTTAGTTATCGCCAGTATAGAAATCAGTTGTTCGTCACCATTTATTGAAGCAGGTAGACAGTAGGTTTCAGTTAAGAATATAGGAGAATGTAACATTGGATAACAAATTTCCAAGCAAAGGGACTCAGATTAGAAAGGAAATTGGGTATAATAGAGCCTTGATTATGACTAAAAAGAGCATGATAAGAGAACAATCACTAAGACTCAGAAGCATGTGTATTAGTCAGGTATAGCCACCGTAGTACTGATAAACAACACTGAGATGCAGTGCCTTTAAGAGTGTTTATTTCCACACTCCTTCTGTCTGATCTAAGATGGGCTCAGCTACTTCTCTGCTTCATGCTGTGGATCAGCTAGGCTGGGCTAAAGGCTGAAGGTACAGTCTAGCTTTGTTCCATGTATTTTTACTCTTGGTCCCAGACTGAAATTTCCTAGAGAATGTCCTTTCCATGGCAGTTCATGAAATCATAATAAAGGTTTAGTGATCTGCCGTTTCAGGTTTCTGTTTGGATTATGTCTCTGAACACCTTGTTGGGCAAAACAAAACATGGCTTCATACAGGGAATTATATTCTTCTCTCCATCAGACAATAGTATGGATTCACAAATTCCATAGTGGAAAGAAGTGTTTTAATATGCATAAGGTCAACGTTCAGGTAACAGGAATGCTTAGAGATTGATGAGTATTTGAGTTACTGATGGAAGCTTCTGCTTCCTTTATGGGAGGGCCCTTTCTAGAATTTACATCTGAAACTTCGGCTGGGATTGAGGAACACTAATTGTGGGATGAGGATGCTGATCACACCAGTTGAAAAATCAGCACATTATGAGAGTAGTTCAATTTTCTGACCTGGTCTCTGAAGCCTTCCATTTGTAATGTGCGATCTTTAAGTGCTCTGCTTTGAGTTTAGGGTTTTATTTGCTTATTTTTAACCAAGGTTGCTGATGTAAATTGTTAGAGTTATTGATTTTCCTTCCTAAATTTTTCCTCCAGAAACTTCATGTCCAACTTCTTATTTTGTGTTTATTGTGGACTATTTATAAGCACAACATGGAAGAATCATTCACTTTACCATAGGTACTGGCTTTTTTCCCTGTTGATTAATTTGAAGAATGATAATGACGTTTGTGCAAGATTATGTCTCTGCTTTGTTCTTAGGAATAGATGCACTAATTAGGACTGTTGAACATTATAATTTCTCTTACAGATCTGAGGCACCTATCTTCCCCAAAGTCATTATAAGCAGAATCAATTCTGATTTTTATGTGCTTTATGGGTACTATTGTGCTTTGCTAAGTTGGGGTACTTTCTTATGGTCAAAGAATGAGGAACGCCTTAGACTATGTTTTATTGGTAACTTTGCTGGCTCTTGGGAAAAATGAATGTGGTTATTCACTGGATAACATGATCCTAACCAATACCTTTCCTGACTGGTTAGAGTTATATATTCTCACACTTGGTATAATGGCTTCTTGGTATGTTTTTTTCTCCAATAAGAACTTAAGGGCACTCTTCCTGTCTCCAGATATCTGAGTTCCAGTAAGGTTGTATTTAAAGGTTTCTGGTGTAGAACTTTAAATATATTATGAACATGGTCCCTAGTGATATTATGAGAACAGTATGGGGGGTAGAGGGCATTTATTCATCAATGTACCCAGTACCAGACATGTTGTTTACCAATAACATTTTACCAATAACATTTTATTTAAAGGCTAATTGTTGTAGTTTTGAGTGCATCATACCAGATAGTGTGATAATGATTTTAAACATGTCACATATTTTTTTCTAAAAAGTTTCTTTTTATCTGTGCTTTTCGTATGTCTTGAGAAATGACAGTTGGTGGGCACTAAATTGTCCTTACAGCTATATTGTGTTCTTTAATTATTTTAACAAAATGACTGTGTATTCCTAGTTGATTTATCTTTGAATTTGATACCTATTTGAGATATAACCATATATTTTCCTGCATCATTTTAGGGTTAATGTATGTTATGTACCACGTTGGTAATATTTCACTCCTAAGTGAATATTATCTGAGCTACCTACCACTCATAAAGCCCTCAAAATTTGTTTGAGAGATCAGTTCTGAACTCACACATGTCTGTACACCACTTGCTGCGTCTATGATTGCTTTTCATTAACATTATACAGTACATGCCCATTTACTCCTATACCAGGCTGTCTTGGAAGGTTCAAAGTGAAAAATGAGCCAAAGAACTGTGGTTGGTCATATGGGGATTATAAATGTAGTTATTTTATTTCTGCATTTCTGTGATTATTTTTGCTCCTTATTTCTCTTTGTAGTGGGTCGGAATGTTCTGAACAAGAGACCTCTTCCATGTATTTAGAATCTACTTTGGTTCTTCAGAATCTTAACTTTTTCCTGAATTTTTCATGGTCTCCTTTGATATTATTTACATGTTCTTTCACATAGTTCTGTATTCCTTACCCTTCTTTCTTTTGAATTTTTTTGTTACCCTAGCTCTTCTGCTTGAGTCCTCTCTGAGTCAGTATATTTTATTGAAGAAATGCTTATGGCGAGTTGACAACGATCCTCCTCATACCCCATGATTTCTTATTATCTGAGGTGGTTCTTGTAAGAAATGATCACTAGAAGCACATTCCATTTCATTTTTACATTACTTGGATGCTTTATTTGAATTTCTTCTGTAAATAATATCTTATATCAATGCTTTTCTTTTGAAGATCTTTGACTTTATTTGGAACACTGTGAGTGTTTTTATCTTTGGCACCACACTCGAATTTCATGGTCCCATTTAGAAGTAGTATAGCAGGGTAGAAAGTGCTGGATTTACTCAGCCTGACTTTTAAATCCCGGGTCAGCCACTTAATTACCAATATGACCTCAGGGAAGTTACTAAACCTCTCGGAGCCTCAGAGTTTTCACATATTAGTCTTCTGTTTGTATCAGTAGCTCTTTTGACCTTTATAGCTATTGTTAGCATTAAAGGCAGAAAAAGAAATATACCTCACACGTAGTATACATTTCATAATTGATGGCTAAGACATGCTGACATCTACTTGGGGGATATTAACAAAACTACTTTGGGAACGTTGCCCATAGAATTAATCAGGAGTAGGTTGATTTGAGGGAGACTTCTTCCCTCTCTTCAGCATCACTGCTCTGTGTTGATAATTAGTATGAGCCATGCTTCCTTGGAGATGATTGCAAAATATCCCTCACATTGAGCAGAACTGTTTCACTTAGCTGATAAAATATTGCTGATAAACCCTCCCTTTATCAAGATCTTCCAGTTACCTTCCTTTTCAAGAAAAAGTCATTCTTAACAGCTTTTACTATTTTGAAATTTTTGAGCAAATCATTAAAATATATGCTAATAAGTATAAAGCAGGATGCACAAATGGACTACCATTGTATTAAATCATTCCTATATTTTAGTTTCCTAGGATGAAATATATCAGTAGGGAAATAAATTGTACTAAGCAAAAACACAGACTTATCCAAAGTACAGAGGGGAGGCAAAGTGTATTAATTCTGCTAGTACTTATTAAGAACATATAATGTATGAAATACTTTTATTAAGTTTATAGTGGTTCCAAAGTGTTTCAGGTCTGTCAAGCATCATGAATTTTGTCCATAGAATTGTGTTGAAAAGGGATTTTTTTCTTACTTTTCACAGTGGCTGATAAAGCATGAGTACTTAGTATATTTTAGATTGACTAATAAGGAAGATCAGGATTGTCAAAGCTTACTTAAATTACTTTGGAGGTAGTCAGATTGGAAAAGAAATTAGGAATATTCATTCAATAAGAAAATATGTTCAAACAGAGATAGAGGTTTAAATACAATAATTTCCTTTACATTTTGAGGGCTGAGCCAATAAGCTTCCAGAATTATAAATTATCAGAATAAAGGACTTATTCTAGAATTGCATATTACAACAAGAATGAGAGGCTACTGAAAATCAAATTAGCGTGGCTGAATCCAGAACTCCAACAACAAACACCAAGTGCTATTGAGGATGTGGAGCAAAAGGAGCTCTCATTCATTGCTTGTGGGGATGCAAAATGGTACGGGAACTTTAAAAGACAGCTTAACAGTTACTTACAAAACTCATATTCTGTTCATATAATCCAGCAGTCATCCTCCTTGGTTTTTACTTAAAGAAGATGAAAACTGACTTTCACACAAAAATCTATGTACGGATATATATAGCTGCATTATTCATAGTTGTCAAAACCCAGAAGCAACTGCCATGTCCTTTAGTATTGAATGGATAGGCTGTGATAAGTCCAGACAATGGAATATTATTCAGCAGTGAAAATAAATGAGCTATCAAGCCGTGAAAAGAAGTGAAGGAACCTTAAGTGCATATTGAAAGAAGCAAGTCTGAAAAGGCTGTATACCATACGACTCCAACTATATGAACTAAACTATGAAGACAGTAAAAACCATCGGTGATTGCCAGCAGGGAATGGCACAGGAGGAATGACTACATGAAGCACAAAGGACTTCTGATGCAGTGAAACTATTCTGTGTGATACCGCGATAGTGGATATTGTCATTACATATTTGTCAAAATCCATCCAAAGTGCAGCACTCAGACTGAACTGTAATGTAAGCTACGGAGTTTGGGTGATAATGATGTTGTTAGTGTGAATTCGTGGGTTGGAGCAAGTATACAGCTATGGTGCAGAATGTTGATTGGGAGGAGTTTTGCATGTGCAGGGATGGAAGTGCATTAAAACTCTGCACTTTCCATTCCATTTCACTTTGAACTGCTGTTCTAAAAAACAATGTATTTTTTAGAAGAATAAAATGGTAACTTAGAAGTGATTCTAGTCTACTTTATTTTAGAGGCTTAGGGGAATTGACATTTATACTAGAAAATATTGTGTTTTAATTTCTATTATTTCTTCTATAAGATATCACCTTTCCTGTTGACCATTTAGCAAGTATATTACATAAATAATAGCTAGATGTTTCTCTGAGAATCCTGAAATAAAATATCAAAACCATTTGTGTATTCCATTATAGCTTTCTCCTACCACCAAGCTGAAGGCTGATTTTAATGCTGGCCAAAGTAAGTATAAGTCATATGAATTCCTCTTATGGAAAAATATCAATTAGGCAAGGGTGTGTTTAGGTTGACTTCTAGGCCTCTTCTATCTGTTCCTTAATAATGTTTCCTTTCAATCACATCCATTATCAATTTCTTCTCTTTGTTCAAGGGAGCTATATGCTTAAATGCTCCCAGAGGTAAATAGGCAAAATATTCTGATTTAAAAGAGTAATGTCATAAAAATGGATGCTTTCAGTATTTCAAAATCCTATTATATTTTTTCTCTATTCTGTGTAGTCTAATATATGACTAGTTGATCCAAATGTAAGTGCATAGACTTTTTTAAAAAGCTTTGTTAAGATGAAATCTACATATAGTATTTCCATGTATATATTTAAGTATGTAATCCAGTGATTTTTATTGTTTATAGAGTGATCCAAATATTATAAAAATCAAATTTTATTCCATTCCCATCATACTCTAGAGACCCCTTGGACCCATTTACATCCACTGTTCCTTCTGGCTGCCTGAAGCAACTTCTAAGATACTTCTTATCTATGACTTTGCCTTTTCTGAAGTACTCATATAGATTGAGTCATACAATATAATCTTTTGTGCCTATTTATTTCACTTGGCATCTTGTTTTTTAGGTAGTCCATGTTCTAGTATTTTTTAATACTTTGTTACTTTTTATTTTTGAATGATATTCCCACACATTGCTTTTAATTTGAGGGGGTTCTTTGACTATTTTAAAACATGTTTGCAGGACATAAGGATTGTGCTCACTGTGGAGAATTGGCACATGTGTACAAGACATTTTAACATTGCTTTGAATATGTTATCATGGAATGCAATAGTGAAAGAAACTATGTTGGCAACTGAAAAGTTTGGTTTTTTGTTATTTTCGAAAGCAACTTGTGAAGCCGAGCCTAGTAGCTCATGCTTGTAGTCCCAAGTGCTCAGGAGACTGAAGCATGAGGATCCCTTGAGTTCAGTTTAAGATCATCTTGGGCAACACAGCACAACCCTGTCTCAAAAATAACAAAAATAAAAGCAACAACAACAAGTCAAAAAAACAAAACCAGTAATTTGAAGCACATAACTTCTGTAAGTTAGTAAAGCTTAATGACATCTATGTTAGTGACATATATGAACATATGTGTCCATGATCATATATGTGAACTGTATGTATACCCAAATCTGTCCAAAGTATATTTATTCTGTTTATTCATTCATAACACACTCTTTAAAATACTACTTTGCTTAAATAAATTGTTCTTGTATGCATGCATATTTACCTCATTTTTCACTTCAACAGTGAAGTGTAGGAAGATGAGAGAAAGTTGGGTTTTAATGTTTTACTGATTAATATTAAAGGAGAGACTATAGTGTTATTGTAGTTAGTATTGGTTGTCCCTAACAAGTCTAAATATTTAATGTGAAGTATTTAATTGAGACATGATTATTTAAGAAAAATTAGCTATTTGTTAATTTCAAAATTACTGAGTTTATGTTGGAGAAAGTAGCATTTTCTGACTATTCATTTTATTTCATTAATAATTTTATAAAGGTTAGGGCAAGGCTGAGAAAGACCAAATATAACCAGAGTCCTTCAAAGGTCAAGCAAAAATAGATTGCTTAGATCATTCCATTTCTTTCCTCTCTCCAGAGACTTCATGCCTTCTCTTTTCCAATATCTCTTCCCCTTCCTTTTATTTTACATCTGTCTGATTTCAGTACTGAACAAATTTCATCTCCTTGGTGTTAAACAACAAAAAAACCTTTGTTGTGAAATACAGGGAATTTAAAAAGAGTGATTGGAAAAATAAAAACAAAATAGACTGTGGATATTTAGGGATAGGGTTTATTTACTCAGCTTTTATACCTCCCTGCACATGTGTTATGGCTTGTGTCTATTCCCCCCCCCCCAAATCTCATGCAGTCAGAGGTGAGGCTTTTACAGAGGTGGCTGAATCTAGATTGAATGATTGATTCATGGTACAATGCTACGATTAAGGGTGCTAGGACTAAGGGTGTGTGATTACTAAATCAGTCTACTGATTGGTTTGGTACCACCCTAATCCCAGTAGCCTGGATACAGCATAAAGGACAGAAAGAGCCTTGTCTTGCCCCCTTGATGCCTTGCTACTTTCTGCCTGCCATGAACTGTTTCTCCTCTGCAATGCCACCTCAGCTTGTAGCCAGCCAATTATGTACTGAAACCACTACAAACTGTGCCTAAATAAACCTTTTCTCCTTTAACTTTGGGTGTCAGGTATTTTGTCTTAGCACTGAGAAAATTGACTAAGAAAGAATTTGGTACCAAGAGTGGAGTCATTGCTGTGACCTGACCCTGTGGTTTAGGAAGCTTTGGAGCTGGCTTGTAGAAAGGGGAAGAAGAGTAGAAAAGGTTCAGAGGTGACGGCTGAAAAAATAGAGCTGGAATGCCTCGGTCTGTACTGGATGGGAGATTCTGGTCAGAACTCAGAAGACCAGAATGCTGAAAGAAATGATGTCAGTAAATACCAGGGTTGGGAGGTTTCTGCTGGGAAGAAAGACTGTATTGGCTGTTGGACTCCAGACAATGTGTGTTATACCTTTGCAGAAAGCTTGCCTGCATTTTGGTCATGTCCAGAGACTTTGCCTGAGAATAAGATTCAGGGTGACAGACTAGTTAATCTGGCAGAGGACATTTCAAGGCAGTCTAATGTTGAGGTGGTGGCATGGATACTGTTGGGGGATGTTAGCCACATTTGTGTTGAGAATCAAGAACAAAGAGCCCCCAAAATGATTCAAAACATTGTGTGTTTGGCCAGAAAGGAAGCTCTAGTAAAGTTGGGGCTGCAAAGATGGAACAGAGGAGAAATTGGTCACTGAAAAGACTACCAAAAAAAGGCCAATTACTTCAGAAAAAGACAACAGAAAAAAATGACCTGAAGACAGCACAAAACTCAGGAAGACTCTACCCTTTGCAGCCTCAGAGTTGCAAAAGTGAAAGACTTTGCTTTGAGAAGAGACCCCCAGAGCACCATGTTCCAGAATATTGGCAGCCTGCGGATGTTGTTCCTAGGAATTTGGTTCATAGGTACTCAACCCCAACAGGCAAGTATCAGAGAGTGATCAATCCTCTGACTTCCGAGAAAGGGGGACACAGAGGGCTAAAGAAAGAAAGACAATAGAGACTTGCATAATTTCATAGTATACGGGGGGCTGGGAGGTCAGTGCCTCAGAGTGGGCAAAGGTAATGACACTCAGTAGCCACTATTTATTGGGTGCACACAATAATCAGAAGGAGTATCAGGTGATTCAGAGGGCAGCAGTAATCCTATGTTTATGAGGATCTTATGTAGATGAAGATATTATGTTGATGAGGGTTGTAAGGAGAACATTCCTACAAAAGTAGGTGCAAGGAGATAGCAGGCTAATAATTTGTCCTTCCCCCAGGTGAAACCTTTCTCTCTTTTTTTTTTATTACTACTTGGTTCTTGAAGAACCAGGATGTCTTCAGCTGATGTACTCTTGCCCTTGAGTGTCACAGTATCATGGGACCATTAAGACCTCAACTTGTGATCAGAGGCAAAATAGAGTTATGTTTCTGCATGCCATAGCTGGCTCCCAGGCAAGGTGACACTAGCACTTAGACAGCTATAGTCATACTTTAATTATGAAATGATTTTCTCCCAAAATTATGTAGAATGGCTCCCACCAGCCAGAAGAGAAGGTAGCCTGGCTACTGCTCCAGCTATGAGCAGACCTTGGTATCATCCACATGGTGCTGGTTTTAGGTACATGCAGAATGCAAGAGTTATGGGGTTAGGAAGGTTTTCATCAAGATTTTAAAAGAAGGCCTGAGAGTGCCAGGCATGTGTGAAGCTGTGAGGGTGAAGCCAAAGGTGCAGTGGAGACCCCAGGAGGTTGGAGAAGCCAGGAACATAGATTGTCTGAAGAAAACCTCAAGGAGGGAGCAGAGCTGGCCCAAGAGAGAAGCCATGGGAACTACAACCACCTGCAGTGCCATAGGTTTGGAGCCACCTAAGCCCTTTAGACTTCACATCTTGCCACAGATTGCCTCGGATGCTGAAGAGGGAACTATGGAACTTAATGTTTGGCCTGCTGGATTTTGTACTTCATTTGGTACCATTCCTTTGTATTTCCCTATTAGTACCTTTTGGAATGGAATGTCTATCTTGTGCCATTAAATTTTGGAAGTGTTCAACTTTCGTTTCATTTGGGGAGAAAGCTCACAGCTAAGAATTTACCTTAAACCTCACAGGAGACTTTAGAGTTGGACTTTTCAGCAGTGCTGAAACTGTTAGGACTTTGGCAACTCTTGGAGATGAACTTAGTGCTTTCTGTATAAAGGAATATGCATGAGTCTTTGGCAGGGGGGCGGGCAGGGGTGGAATATTATGGCTTGTGTCCAGATGTCCACCCAAAGTCTCATGCAATCAGAGGTGAGGCTTTTACAGAGGTGGCTGAATCTAGATTGTGTCATTGATTCATGGTGCAATGATAGAATTAAGGGTGCTAGGATTGAGCATGGGTGATTATTATATCAGTCCATTGATTGGTTTAGCACCGCCCTAATTCCTATAGCCTTGATACAATATAAGGGACAGAAAGAGCCTTATCTTGGCCCCTTGTTGCTTTGGTACCTTCTGCCTACCACGAACTGTTTCTCCTCTGTACTGCCACCTTGCCTTGGAGCCAGCTGATTATGTACTGAAACCTCTACAAACTGTGAACTAATAAACCTTTCTTCCCATAACTTTGAGTGTCAGATATTTTGTCTCAGCAACAAGAAAACTGACTAAAAGACAATATGGCATCATGTTTGTCTTATCTGGAAGACACTAGACTGATGTTTGATAACAGAAAGGTATACAATAATAGAGAAGCAGAACTTTCCAAAAGTTCTCTTTTGCTCTCTTAGTTTTCAGTAACTTCAGGTAAATATTTAGAAGAAAGTGATGATATAGTCCTAAAGAAAGAAAGGAAGCTTCCTGTATTGCTTTAAATAAATATATATTAAAATAAATAATGCATATATAGAGATCTTTTGCCTTTACTGGTACAAAATATAAATGTACCTGTATCCATCTTTTTACTTTTCCTCCATCTACTCTTGGCAAAGCAAGGAACCATTATTTTTAAAAAACAAATCATAAAATCATATAGCTCAAATAGAGGATGCTGTGTATTCAAACGAAGAAGAAATGCTACTAGCATTATTTCCATTCTATGAACTTTAGGGAAAATATTTCATCTCTGATATAAAGTAATTCAGTGAAAATTTTAAATTATCAATTAAGTTGAATTGTTCTTGCTTGTAATAACAGTAGGAATAAAACATAAACATTTTATCTTTTGAAGTCTCCATTGCTCTAATTTTGAATTTGAATTGGGAAAAGAACCAAATCTCCTGATGCAGAATGCAGTGTGTTCCTTAATTATGCCAATATGTATTTTGGTATAATTAGTGGAGTTTGAAGCACTTCATGAACCTGGGCAGTTAAGTACACAGTGCCTGTCTATTTCATGAGGCCACATAGGACAACTTTTATAAACAGAGGAAAGTAAGGCTGGAGCTTTTGTCAGAAATCTGACTTTGCCCTTGTAATATGTCAAAGCCAAAATTGAAATTTCTTTCCTGACTCTTTTTGATGCTGAAATGGCCACTGTGGAAATTCAGAAGAAAAATCAAAGTTCTAGCTCCTTCATAATTACCCATCAATGTCTGCCCAAATCTAACAACTATAGCCCCTTCAATTTCTATGTGTACTGAGATTCATTTGGAGGATTTGGTACCATAATTTTTTCCCTAAATCCCTTCTGTGCCTCCCTTTTCTCCTTAGATTGGTTACAACAATGACTTTGCAGGGAGCAAAGCCAAATAGAATAAAACAAACAAAAACTCAATATTTTCCCTCCTCTCCTTGTTTTCCCTTCTATGCTATACCTCCTTTAGAAAATCAATAATGATAAGTAACATCAATTAATTTGATTTCAATCTGCTATGTGTAAGGCACCAAGGTAAGTACTGTACCTATATTACTTTACTTAGTTACTTCAAAATAGATATCATTTCATTAAATGTAATAGATATTACTGTTATTTTTATTGAATTGGTGAGGAAAAGGGCTTTGAAAATCAGGTAACTTAATGATAGAAGAGACATGAAGCTCAGCCTCTCTGACTTAATACTCTTAGCTCAAATAAAATCATCAGTGTCTTCCTTATCCTCAGTATTTCCATCATCATTATTGAATCAAGAATATACTCCTGGAAACTCCCTAGGAAGCTCTTCTCAAAAGGAAATGGAGCAATACCTTTGTCATTAGTTTTTAAACACATTTCACATACTGTGCTTGGTTCTAGAGCTAGGACCATGATCATAAAAAAGAGAATTTCTGTCTCATGATAGTGAAAAATTGAAAAGTTAAAAAATTAATATGGCAAGATGGCCATGCAGCAGCAGAATACATGAGCTTCAATGCACCTTCCAGGAATAGTCCATCGTAGAGTGCAGGTGAAAACCCCCTAGGGGAGTGGCCCACAAGGACACGGTCACTGCCGTGTAGAGGCTGGAGAAAAGATACTCTGATATGTTGCCTTTTTAGGGCTGTTCTTGTTTTTCTTTGCTTCTTATCTTCATCTCTGAGTAATTTTATTATAACTTTACAACCATACTCTGAAGAAAATGATTCTTATTATCCATGCTGTTGTGCAGAAATAACTCTCCTTGAATCTTTTCATGTTTCTGCATGATCGGGGTCTCCTGAGGGAAGAACAGTGGAACTTGGGTTAAAGGGTGATTGAGTAGCAACTGTAAAGGTAAAGAGCTCTAGAGAAATATAAATTATTTTCTCTCCCTAGAGGTATTTGCTTATATCTCAGGATGTTGAGCTAGAAACCCTCCACCTCCCCTTCTCAAAGATGGTTTTTTACATTGCAAGGCACAAGTGCCTTTTGCTTGCTCCTGAGAGACAGAGGAAAGGAATAGCCGTTCGATGTAAGCTTTAAGTTTCCTAAGTTGGCTGCTTTTCCTGTGGTACACAGCCTCACTCTGTGTACAGAGAGTGTCCGTCTTCCACTGTATCACCCCATAGAGTGTTTGTACATGAGAAATTCATGTAAGATACTGTCAGTAACTAAACAATCCAAATAATAATAATTCACAAGTTTTATGTTCCCACCGTGTGCATGTGGGTGTGTGTGTACATAGATTGGCAGATATCTAGACAGGCAGGCAGGTAGACAGACAGACAAATAGGCAGACACATTGCTAGAAGGAAAAATAGGAGACAAGTACTTTACAGTTCCACAGTTCCAGGCTCAAAAGATACCCAGATAAAGAAATTCAGGCTAGAAACATGTTTTTATCCCTTCCTAGAGTAATTCCTTCATTGTACTACTCATTGAGTTTCTGAATAGAGGTCCAAAAGGCATCTGTATCTTTTCCACAAGAAAAGATAACATCCTTTTAAACTCGCATCTCCACTGGCCTGACACAGTGTCAAATTTAGAACACACTGAGGAAAGACTTAAGGGAAAAAGAAGCAATCCCGGAAGTGAAGGTTTTGGCCCAGTGGCTCTGGCTCTAACTCACAGGCCACATCTCGTATGAAAGTGCCATTTGTAGTGTGTATGGTCCAGCTGTTACTGTGAACACCTGTGGTGATCCCCCTTTCCCCACAGAGGGTGAGATCAGAGAATGGCTTCAGGTCCTCTCATCAAGGGAAGAATCTGCTCAGGAGCATCCATCCCATCAGGAGACACCATGGGGTGGGCAGGGTGACTTCCCAACAGATTCAGCTCTGACTGAGTCTCTCTGGAAGATCAAGAGTTCTTCTCCTTTCCTTTTGCACACAATCACAGAGGAGGAGGACTTGGGCATGTTACCATTTCTAACTAATCGATTCCTTAATAACCTCCAACAGGAATCTAAAATATTTGAGATTCTCGAGGATAAGCCATATGAAGTTTCTCTATTGCCTGTTTGCCTTTTATCTTTTCATGATCTCTTTCCAAAGTCCCTTGTGTTGTGTCTTCCTCTTTCCCCATCAGACACATACACATGCACACACACACATGCACACGCACACACACACACACACACACATGTGTGTGTAGGCACAATTCTAAACTTTACTCCCAGTGATGGGAATGCAGGCCATCAATCTTTCTCTTGTGTTTTGCAAGTTCTTGCCTTGTGTTTAGGCAGGCTTAGAGCAGGTTTCCCTGTATCTTGGCTTTGCTGCATCCATAGAGTGAGAGGGAGAAGGCTCCTTGATCTCTTCAGGGAGAATAATAATGGATCCTAGACTCCTAGTTCAGACTTTTCAGGAGTAGAAGATGCCATTAGCTCCTTAACAAATCACTGAAGGAAAACATGCTTTGCTACAGAAAAGAAGATTTCTCTTTCATTTTTCTGAAAGCAACACAGTTTCACTTGGGGGACAGTGTCTTAATTCTGATTATGGCTTTGACCCTAGTCATTTCAAGGTAATAACCTTGGCATCATGTTTAGGGAGCATGTGACTCTGAATTCTGTTTTATTCTTCCCATATCAATTCTCTCCAATCATGATTGATGTATATTCCCTTGACAGGATAGGAAATAGAAAAATGCTACAAATCCCACTCAATGAACAAGTATGTTGTGTAGAATTCTTCCCTTGCTTCTGAATTTGAAGTCAGTCCTCTTAGAAGTTTGCTTATGCACAGGCTTGTAATTGTATATTTGGGGAGATGTAAATGTGTTTAATTCTCTGTACACTCTATTTATTTTCCTTTTGTTCTTGTCTTCAAACTATTTTTCTTTTGAATGTTAAATGATGTTTAACTATGAAAAAGACCAAAATAGAGAAAGTAATTGTCATGTGTACCTTTGTCACTCAGTGGCTTGCTGTGCTATAAATGTATTTAATCTGGACCAAACTGGGGAGGTAAAACCTAATTTAAGAACTATCAATCACAGGCAGTGGGCCTGCAGGAGGAGAAAATCAAAAGGTGGTTCTATTACTCAGTCTTCCCTTAGGAAAAACAAAGTGAAACATTAGACACTCCACACCTTTACAAGATTCCTCCTCATCCCTCAACCAAGTTACATTTAATTTGAAACTCTTTGTGTATTCCATTTCCACTTATGTGTCACCACCCTTATATTAAAAAGTGTGTGACTGACAAGTTAGCTAAAATATTTAATAAGAATTAAACACATTGGGCTTCACTAGAGGGAAACAGAGCCACTTGGTATGAAATTCCACTACTAATTAAATAAAGCCTCCCTGTGCGGAGCTAAGCAGCTCCTTTCTTAGGCACAGAATAGTATACAGGGCTGTGGCACCCTGTCTTCTAATGGTGAAATTGTTGTCCTGAGTTGTGGTAAATCCTTCCAGAAGCTTCTAGTTTTATTGTTATTAACATGCAGTGTTATTGGTGGTTTACTAACCTGCATTATTTCTCTGAAGTTGTCCTCTCCTGCACTTTCCACCATCTCCTCACTTCCCTCCAGCCTCCCTAACCTAGTTTTTCCTCTACAACCTCAGTTGCTCCCATCCAGCATCTGTAGTGTGTGTGTGGTGTGTGTGTGTGTGTAAGAATAATTAAAATATAGCCACCTTTAAACTTTTAAGTGTGCCGTATTTAAGTGTGTGGTGTTGTTGAGTATAACATGGTTCAGCAGATCTCTAGAAGTTCCTCATCTTATTTTACTGAAACCTATTGCTTGTTATTAACTCCTCATTTCCCTTTCCTTCATTCCCTGGCAACTACTACTCCCTTTTTGGATACTATGAATTTGACTATCCTAGATATCCCATAGAAGTGGAGTCATGCAGGATTTGTTTTTCTGTGACTGGCTTATTTTATTTGGCATAATCCATGTTGTCACAAATTTCATAATTTCCTTCTCCCCAAAGATGGAATACTATTTCATTGTTAGTATATACCACATTTTCTTTATGCATTCATTGATAGACATTTATGTTATTTCTGTTTCTCAGTGTGACATTAATCCTTATGTATCAACTTCATTGGATTAAGAAATGTCTAGCATATTAATAGAGCACATTCCTGGGTATATCTGGCTGGGTCCTGGAGGAGTGACCTTGAGAACTATATTTGGTCCTTCACCTGTTTCTTCCTGGCACTGTTGCCCTGCTCTGCTTGCTTCCCACTATGAACTAAGAAGCTTTATCCCATCATGCACTTTTGCTGTGGTCTTCCTTCCTTCCTTCCTTCCTTCCTTCCTTCCTTCCTTCCTTCCTTCCTTCCTTCCTTCCTTCCTTCCTTTCTTTCTTTCTTTCTTTCTTTCTTTCTTTCTTTCTTTCTTTCTTTCTTTCTTTCTTTCTTTCTTC
>NW_004624755.1:10765834-10959152 GCF_000247695.1 Heterocephalus glaber
TTCCTTCCTTCCTTTCTTTCTTTCTTTCTTTCTTTCTTTCTTTCTTTCTTTCTTTCTTTCTTTCTTTCTTTCTTTCTTCTTTCTTTCTTCTTTCACCAGAGATCGAACTTGGGACCATGCACTTGCAAGGCATGCAGCGGCACCACTCAGCTAAATCCCTGGTTGTTGCTGTGGAGTTTCTGACTTGGATTCTGCTAAACATGTACTGAATCGCCTAAAACCATGAGCTAAATTAAACCTGTCATTCTTTAAGTTATAAATACCAAGTATCATGTCTCAGTGGTGGGAAAACTAACACACTTGACTATTGTGAATTATGTTGCAATCTAAATCAGAGTGTTAATACATCTTCAAGATGCGAATTTCAATTATTTTGAATAAATATCTAGGTGTGGAATTGCAGAATTATATGGTAGTTCTAGTTTTAATTTTTGAGGAGTCTACTATCTTTTTCAATAGCAGAGATTCCACTTTGCAATCTTACCAGTAGTGCAAGAGTGTGCAAAGTTTCCAGTGCATTCACATTCCCTCTAGGACGTCCTGTCTGTTTTGCCCCATTACTGGTCATCCTGATAGTGAGGTGGCATGTCACTGCAATTTTGATTTGCATTTCTATGATTATTAGTGATGTTGGATATTTTTTTCATATTACTGTTGGTCTTTACATTTGACATTTCCTCTCCCTGAATACTTTTTCTCTAAGATATGCATGTATCTCCCTTACCTCCTATGGTTGTCATGTTTTCAGTGAGACTGTCCTGGCCACTCTATTTAAACTTGCAATCGAACCACTTGCAATGCCTTGTATTCCATTTCTTGGCTTTTCAGTATAGAATTGATCACCTAACATACTCTGTATTGTACTACACTTGATCTTAGCCAAAAGGCCGAGAAGCGATACTCTATATTTTACTTATGAATATTTTTATATTTTGATTCCCCTTGCTAGAATTTAAGGGCACGGATTTTTTAAATTATTGTATTGTCACACTGGTGATCCACACAAGGCATGCCCAGGGTGAATATTTGCTAAGTGAATGAATGAACATAAAAGTGGTCTGTTCTGCAGAAGCTGTGAGTAATTTTAAAAGGAAATTGAGCACAATGGAGTTGGTATAATGGGTGCTTTGAGTACGAATAACTCTCTGGTAAAAAGACTGAAACACTACAAACTATTTCACCAATCCAGATGTTGGATTGAACTGTAATTTTTTTCTAACTATTCTGATGTTGGTTCTTATCAGAGATTAAAATACAGAATGAAGTAAAGAAGCCTGAGATTCACTCATTCATTTGTTCGTGACTCCTCAGAGGACTCCTCAGAGTGCATGGCTCTAGGGATATAATGCTGAATAGGATCTTGTCTCTGCCCTTACTGAACCCTTAGTGCACTAGAGAAACAAATAATAAAATAGTCCATTACAGTCCAGTACTTTCACATTGTGAGTGCTGTATGTGCAAAGTTCTGGGCAAGAAAAGAAGGGTCAGTAAGTTGACCTGCCTGTAGGAATTTGAGCAAGCTTTACAAAGGAAGTTAAATTTTATCTGGATTTTTGTTTGAAGGACTTTCAATTACAAGTAATAGGAAACAACTCAATTAGGCTGAAACAATTAAAGGAATTTATTAGCTTACATAACTAAAGCACCCAGAGGTGGAACAGACATTGAAGTTAGGGAAAGAAACTCCATGGTTACTTATCCTACTGCCAAACCATCTACATCTGCCTCAAGAGGTCATCTTCTTTTGAGTACTGAATAAAACCATATGATAGTCAGTCTGATGGACTGCAGGAAGCCACAGCCTACTCTTTCAGTAGTTACTGTACCAAAGAAATGCCATGGGAAAATTGACACATGTGTGGGTTTCTCACTCTACCCTGCACCCACTCCTGGAGCAACTGGGATAGAACTGTGTTTTGCTTTGTGTGGCAGTGAAGTTCCATCTGTGAAGTAATGTACTGTGGTCCTCCTGGTCAACCCTGGAGCAACTGCACAAAAGGAAAATGGACAGAAGAATGTTCACCTGAGTAGCAACTTCAGCATATGCATCGATCCAAGAGGTTGGATTAGAACTTTCCAAGAAGGTGATGGAGAAAAGTAGTATATCATATGAAAAAAAAAAAACATGTAAAATGGGTTGTTCTGCTATAGGAAGATTGTGTTGGACAAGAGGGCAGAGCAATGTTTAAGGCGAGCAGGCGAATGTAAAAAAATAAGATGTGTTATGTGCAGTAACCAATGCACCACAATGATGGTCATCATTATTAGCTGCAAACACGTACTAAAAAAAATAAAAATTATAAAAAAGGATTCTGAATTCACTAAATAAAAATAGCCTGATTGAACAATAAATAAAGTCTCAACATAAGACTGTAGCAGATTGAACTGGTTCTAAGGAAGTGGGATGATTCTGAAAATAACTTAAAGCCTAAAATCTTCTTCAATCACTTAAACATAAGAAAACAATTGATTACCTGTTATCATCAAGGTACAGGAGTGAAACTTGTGAGCTGAAGTCATTGTCCCTGGCCTTCAGAAGGTGTGAAAATGATCATGAGTTATCTGAGGTAGCAGTAAACAGACAATTCATGATTTTTCACTGTCAAGCAGTGTCTCACAGATTCTTAATTTAAAGGTCAGATAAAATTCTGTGAACCACGAACCTGGAGAAACTTTGGAAGGTAAATTTTTGTGGAATACATGGAAAGGAGCATAGACATTTTTCATGAGGTCCAATCAGCATGAGTTTAGGCAGTAAGTTAGATAAGTAAGGTCAGAGTATGAGCAGGAATAAAGAGGAGAGTGGTTGGAGATTTTCTCTACAATGTGTAACAGTTCAAAAGCTGCAAGATACAACAAGGGAAATGATCATCAGAGTAAAGAGACAACCTACAGAATAGGTAAACTATTTGCAAATTATTCATCGGACAAAAGATTAATATTCAGAATATACAAAGAACTCAACAATAAAAATTTAAAAATACTATGATAATGGGCAAATGATCTGAATAGACATTTATCAAAAGGAGGGAAAGAGATGGCCAACAAGTGTACAGGCTTGTATCATTAAGCATCAGAGAAATGCAAATCAAAGCCACAAAGAGATATCTTCACCTTAGGTGAAACAGCTACTATAAAAACAAAACAAAAACAAAAACCCACAAACCACGATGTGGCTATGGTGAAAGGAGAACTCTCATACACCAGTAGTATTGACATTATGGAGAACACTATGGAAGTTCCTTAAACAAACTGGAAATAGAACTGCCATATGATCTAGAAATTCTACTATTGGGTATATTTTCAAAAGAAAGGAAGTCACTACATTGAAGGTAAATGTGCACTCCTAAGTTTCTTGTAGAATTATTCACAATAGCCCAAATATAGAAACAACCTAGATATTTATCAATGGATGAATAAAGAAAATGTGATATATATGCAGTGGAATATTATCTAGCCATCAAAAGGAATGACATCATCTCATTTTTGGCAACATGGGTGGAATAGAAAGACATTATGTTAAGTGAAATTTCAGATACAGAACCACAAATATTGCATGTTCTCATATGTGGAAGATAAAATAGTTAATCCTAGAGCAATAGAGGATAAAATGGTGGTCACCATAGAACTGTTGTGTCACCATATAATACAGTATTTAACTTAAATGTGTATTTCAAAACCAGTGTAGTATTTTAAATTGTCTACACATAAAGAAATGATACATTTTCAAAATGGAGATTAAGCCAAATACCGTGTCTGATCATTGCACATTGCACAGGTAGAAATACTGCACCATATCACCGAAATATGTACAGTTATTAAGTGCCAAATAAAAATTTAAAATATATTTTTAAAGAGCTGCAAAATGGTTATATTGATGGCTTTAGTTTTATCAATTTAGACTGTAGACAATTCATGTATTCCTCTTATATCCAGATTTCTCATTGTAAAATATCATAAGCATCCTTTACTAACATAGAAGTACACTTAAGTCCTAGGAGAAAATGAGACTGTTGTATTCTTTACCTGGAAGAAGTTTGTTTTCAATGTATTGTAATTCCTCTATTATGGATGGAAATGAAAACAAGAGGAGGCTCATAATGATAATAAGTGAATAGAAGACCACATTTTAACTGCTCAATAAAAACAAAATAGAAAAAGCAAAATCTGTCAAGATAATCTTTTCTTCTTAATGGCATGAACTAGGAAAGATATTTTCTTTGGCTTTAGCTGTACTTTGATAATACCAATAGAGTTGATCTTCATCTATTGTTTGTAGGATTATTAAGAACAATCAAAATTCAGTAATTGGCTTCCCATCATAACTGATCTCAAGAAATTATCAGAAATGGAAATCATTGACTAAATACTGATAAATTCCCCTCTCTATTCAAAATTTACTTTCCTGTTGTTTTTAGTAAAACACACACAAAAAATTTCCTAATAATTGTGTCAAACATTGCTTTTCACTAACACAGATTCTACCCTTTCTCCAGCCTCTGGCTATCTGTATTTGAGTCTTAAGACATCTGTTACCTTAAGCTTTACTGTCTAAAACTAAAGCCTCCTCTGTAAGTTGCTAAAAATTATGGCAGCACAAATCCTGGCCCAGGGATATTTAGCTCAGTGGTTCCGGTGCCTGCCTTGCAAGCCCAAGGTCCTGAGTTTGATCCCTGGCACAAAAAAAAAAAAAAAGAAAAAGTGAAAATAAATGTATCTTGTATTTCCTGACCTGTAGTTGACTGAAGTAGGGACGGTGACAATGAAGTTGCCATCTTAGCAGTGATCATCTGGCAACATTGACAAAGGGATTGGATGACCAAGAGACAGCCAGCACTGCAGGGTGACTGACTCTATTTTTGTCTTCCAAAGTAGAGGTGACCCGAAGAAGGACAATGGCAGAGGAGATAGAAAAATAAGATGACACTTACAAATGTCAAGAATTATTCATTCTAAGAAGACACCACATGTTTGAGCTACAATACTTTAGGGATTTGTCTTCGGGTTTGTATCAGCTTGTATCAGCCCTATATATGATCAAACTCTGCTAATGAAATTTTCTTTGTAAATGTTTATAACAAGAATTATTCCAGGCTTCCTTATAACCAAAATCTACAATGTGGCTAGCACATCTAAAAGATAGATAATTCCAAGCTTATGCAAAATATAGCAAAGTAATTTGGCTTTAATAACATTTCTCAAAAAAAATCCTAAGGATTAATTAAATTGCATTGCATTGAAACAATTGAAACAATTGCACTGAAAATAATTACTTTGCAATGAATATAGAAAAATAATTCAATGCTCTCTAACTCCCCAAACCCTGGAACACATTAAGTGTACCTCTTAATCTTTTCTCTTTCTCTTTCTTAATCTTTTTTTCTTTTCTCCTCAAACTCTCTCAGAATCCTTAGTCTGTTCTCTTCTACCTCCTTCTCCGCTCTGCCCTCATTCAGAACATTGGTAATACAAGTTAACCAAAGCATCAATTCTGTAGTTTGGCCCATCAGACATTCTTGTGATTGACAAAACAAGCCGTTCCCCCAAACTTGAGCACATCGATATGAAATTCCCCTTGCAGCATATAAAATTAAGACGCAGTTTGGGGAGTCTCTAAATTCCATGATGCTTCTGTTACCATTTAGTATATGTTATACATCTTAACATGTATTGCTTTTAGAACTGAAAGACACTCATCCTTTGGTTTAAAAGTCTATATAAAAATTGTACAAGATTTTGAAATGAACCAAAAAGTTTACTGAGTGTGCTAAAAAACTATAGGCATTGTCTTGATTTTCTCATTCTGTAGGGTCTTGATGCGTTTGATACAGTATTTTTACAAATCTGAAAATTATTCATAGAAACAGATCTTGAGGGTGTTTCATTGCCTTGTGTATATTGTTCAGTTATATGTTTTGCATTAACTGGACAAATTTGTTTCAGAATTCCTAATAGCTTATATCTGTATAATTTCTTGAAGTCTCTTTCCATCTATAACATCTTACATTTCCCCTCCTTAAAGTTTTTGGAGTAAAGAGGGACAACTCAACTGCCACAAAGCACAGGTCTTCTTCAATTAAGTTATATTATCTGACCTAAAGGGACGTGGGGCAATAAGTACTTATAAATTTTTAGGAACCTCAAACACACAATAGTGTATTAATTAAAGAGTTTAAATTTTGGCACTAAACTGATACCAATTCCAGTTTAGCCAACAATGATATATGTGTTTTTTCAAGATATTGATCTTGTCTGACACTGAGTGAATTAAAACTTAAAATGTTTATACATTTATTGATTTATTCATTTAGCAAATATTTATTGAGTACATAATAAACCCCCAGATATTTGCTCTGGGAATTGGTACAAGCTAGTGAACAAAAGAGGCAAGATAAAACAAATTTCCTACTTTATGGAGTTTATAGTCCCTTGGAAAAGACTAAATACATGAAAACCCTTCATGTATTTAGTAGGGATGGTCTAGTTGACATAAGTGAAATGAGGGAAAATGAAAGTATGGGAGGCTACATTGGATAGGCCTATCAGGGATAATTTCCTGGGGGCTTGGGAGACATTTGTTGTTGTCGTTGGTGGTGGTGGTGTTGTTTTTTGGTACCGGAGATTGAACTCTGGTCCTTGTGCTTGCACAGCAGGGGGCAAAACCACTGAGCTAAATCCCCAGCCCTTGGGAGACATTTTAGAGAGGTCTGAAAGAAGGAGGAGCCTACTGTGTGACTCTGAAGACACAGTTGTCCAGGAAGAGGACGTAGTGGGAGAAGTGGGGAGGGCGTATTAAAGAAAAGCAAAACAGAAAGCAGACAATGAGAGTCCATTTTATTAAACGGCAGTAAAGAAAGCAGAGATGGGAAGAAACACCCGTCACACGATATAGAATTGAAGGCACCTGTAAAGAGCCCTTTGGCTCTCTCTTGCACTCGGAATGGAGCTCTTACCCATGCCTAGTGTTGGTCATTGGGAGCCTCTTGATTCAGTAAGTTATGCTCATTGGCCAGATGTTGTTACATTTTATTATACAATATAAAATTTCAGCATTCATTAAAATCATCATCAATAAAAAGTTTCACAAACATGCCAAGCCCATAGTGACAGATGAATTTTTCTAAATCTTATTTTTGCTTGAAAGCTCAAATTTTATCATTATCCACAAACACTGTCAGTTGCTTCCTTGAAAGAGAAGGCTCACTTTGTTCATTGTTAAGAAATTATCTACCAGATATTCAGGTTTACATGATGATGGTTTGTCAGTTGTTCTTTCAAGTAAAATTATTGTCCCTTGAAAAGGTGGCTAATTCTGCTCAAAACTCAATTAGAGGAGGGCTTTTCCTCCAGACAACTGCCATATCTGTGTAGGTCATGAAAGTATCTTATGTAAACTTCTCGTTTTGGCAGGAAAATATTCAAATGACACTTGCTCAAGAGTGGAGATTTAATAAATGTAACAGTTCGTCATTAGTCTAAACTGGCTTATTTGGTTTTTGTCAACAGGTGATTGGGAAGCTCACAGTGTGCACAGGTTCTGCACTGCTCCATGCCACTGCTAAGATAGAGCAGTTTTCTACAGCTGCAACTTTTCATGACTGGCCCAGGAAAGAAAGGAATTAGGATTTAATATTATTTAGAGGACCTTCATGTCCGGATAATGTGATTTATGTCCACTGCTGCACAGTTAGATTACAAGAAAAAGGCAGAAAAGGGTTTCAATGCCACCTATTTAAAGACTTTGATATTTTTCCTACCACCAAAATGTCTTTGCAAAGTTACTCTTTAAAGTTACCCATTTCTACCTCATCAGCCAGGCCTTGGTCACCTTGGCCCTTAGCTAGGAGAGGCTGAGAAACACTGACTTTTAACTGGAAAACAAGGGCCTCTGTCTTTATTGTTCTAAAGATGGTAAGGCCACTAGCTCTAATGGGAAGAGGTTCTTCTGATGATGAGATGCAGAACCCTCAGGATCCTCCAACATACTGTGAGCATTTTGCATATGTGAAGCTAATACTTGGAGTAATGTAAATAAAAAATAATGATAAAGGCTGACATTTTTGAGGTCTTTCCATGTGACAGAATGATACATGGTTTACAGACATTTTTCATTGAATTCCTTTTTTATTTTTTCTTTCAAATTTTTATTTTTATTGGTAGTTTGCAGTACATCATGATTATATTCATTGTGAGGAGTTGGTACATGTTCATAACACATCTGAATTCCTTTTACCCCCTCTTTTCCTCCCTTCCCTTTGTCCTCTCTCCATTTGTTGTCCCCTCCCCATTTGCAAAAGGTCTCTGTTTCCTATTACCTATCTTTTATGTTTCATTTAGTTCTCTTGAAAACATACAAGGATGAGCAAGTTGTTGGGCTGGTAAGTGGCAAAGCAAGATTCAGATTCACGTCTGTGAGACTTTGGAGACTGAGTTTAGAGGATAGATTATCAGATTTCATTTTTAGTTACGTTAAATAAGAACATATTCAATTATTTTTGTTAAAGTAAAGAAGACTTTATTTAGGACCATCACAACAGGTATAGGGATTGTGGCAGTGAGATTGCGCTGTGGAAGAGAGAGATTGGGCTCAACTCAGAATACAGAAGGGGAAACCATGGCTTATAGCCAACAGGGAGAGAGTGTTGTCAGTGGACAGAAAATTTCCAAGAAGAAATATCAGGGATAAGGGAAATTCTTGCTAAACTGACCTAACAGGATTCTTGCTGAGGGCAGGCTAAGGAGATTATACTTGGGGGCAGTCAAGAATGGAAAAATGTGGAAAAATTAGATATTGGAAGTGATCAAAATCTAGGGTAGGACCAAAGGGATTATTGCTGAACTGATTTAGCAGTGTTCTTTAGTAAAGCTGGATTTTACAAGAAAATGCATAGATAAGCCTAGGAGAAGTTTCGCAACCCTGACTAAAGTTTGGCCTAGCAAAGAGTCTTTGTCAGTTATGAAACTACTACAGAGAATTCAGTTAGCCCAGTGAAAATGTCATAGTCACCACTTTCAGATGTAACAAATCAACTACATTCACCATCTGTCCCCAACTAATAGGGTGCCCTCCTTCTAAAACATTTATCTCATTGAAAGAATGTGTACAATACTCAACACAGTTACTAGAAATTGCTCTGACCTTCTTAGACTATGTGCAGAAGCTTGGAAAATAACACCATTTTTATATTAGATAATGGCTAAATCATGTGAAAATTGTTTATTTATATGCATATATGTGTGTGGATTTAAGCTAATACTGTGTGTGAGGTTGTTTAAATTTAGGATAGCTAGAAATAGAAAAAAGTCCTCAACATCTAAATGACACTTGGGGGAGTCTGGGTGGCAGATATGGCTGATATATTGCAGAGACAAAGGTTCATCCAGTCTCAGATATTTATTTAGTAATAGCTAAATGGTCAGCACTGTTCTAGACTCTAGGGGAGAAGAAGAGAGTAAAACATCTATCCCATCTATCCCATCTATCATGAAGCTTATATTCAAAGATGCAGAAAAACACTAATAAATAGGTAAATCTTTTTTTATCATGGAAAATACTAAAAGAAATTGGATAAAATAGAGTGTGATGAGGATGGGAAGTACAAATGTATTGGGTAGTATCTGGCTTATTTTGAAGCCCATCCTACAAATACATGCTGGAATGGTTGCCAGGCAGAGGAAACTGAGGACAAAGTCCACAGGTTAGTGTCCTTGGTGTACTCAAGGGGCAGTAGGAAATCCAGTGTGGAGGATGGAGGCGGTGCTTTGAAGAAGTGAAGATTTGAGGCAGTGATTAAGGCATAAAGGCTGCACTCATATTCATGGGATTACTACTCTTCTAACAAAAGCTCAAGAGTGTTCAGGTCCCTTTTTGTCCTGCTCTTCCCCATGTGAGGACATAGCCTTCAACCCCTCCAGAGAACACAGCTGGGAAATAAAGAGCATCCCTGACTGAATCTGCCGGCACCTTGACCTTTGACTTCTCATTTCATAAAAACATCAGAAATACCTTTCTATCATTTATGCATTATGCAATCTGTTGTATTTCTGTAACGGAAAGAATGAACTAAGATCTTCAGACAGGGGACTCATTCTGTTAGGTTAGAAAGGTGAGACAGAATGGATCGTATTGAAATTTTCAATCTTATTCTAGATGAAAAGTGGAGAAATGGGCTTAAGATGGGTTTTGAGGAGAAGAATGACAAGATCGGACTTACATATTAAAAGGGTAATACCTGACACTAGGAATAGAACAGACTGTAGGTGGCAAAATTCAGAGCCTGGTCACTTCTTCACAGGGCATTTCAGCTGTGCAAAGGTGAGAAGAAGGTGACATGGACTAAGGTGTAAGCAGGGGAAATGCTGGATCATAGTCAAGATTCCAGATACATTTCAAACCAAAGCCAATATAATTTGGGGATGAGGGTAAATGGATTCTAATGGATTTGAAGGCAGAACCCTGGGACCTTCCAGCATGTATAGATCCCTAAGCTAATAGTTAATCAATAGTGGAGACTGAGAAGAAATGCCCTGCAGATAGAGATCCAAGAATGTCTTACCAAAGCCAAGGAAAGAAAATGTTTTACAGGGCAGAAAGTTATTAACTGCCCAAAGCTGCCAATCCAGGGCAGTAAGGACTGGAAAAAAACCCCATAGAATTTGACAAAGAGGTTCGTAGATAAGGATCACAGTGGGGTGATACAGATCAGATTTTGCTTCAGATGGGCTTACGGGTTCCGGAATGAGTAAGAAAACATGCCAAACCCAAAAGACCTCAGTTGTAAAGGAAAAGAAGGGGGGGGGGGTAAGGAGCATAAGGCACCCAGGGGAGGATTTTGAGAAATAAGATTTATTATGGAATCCCTATGTGCTGCCAAGCCAGTGAACAGGGAAAAATAATCATGTAAGACAGAATAGGTGTGTTCAAGAGAGGAGATAGGATCCAGAGCACAGGAGAAAAGTACCCCTAAGAGCTGAGCCTGGCTGTGAATCAATAAGCAGAGGGAACACTCTACATAAGCAGGTGGACGCGATAGACCTGGGGATAGGTTTGTGCAGCTGTTCCATTCTGCAAATTTCATCGAAGAGCCAAAAACATGAGAAAACAGCCATGAGGAGCTTGGGCAAAGAAGACAGTTTTGCTCCTGCCAACTCCCCTTGTTAGGATACGTGCAAAAGTTAGGGTCACCCTCACTTGCAAGGTGTGGGGGATGGACAAGGCCTCTTAAGAACTTAATGCTTTATCTTTTCAGTAAGCAGAATTGCAGAATGAGCTGTTTCTATCTGGTGTTACCATTTGGAATCATATCCGTGATCACAGTCATGTAAAAAGACAAGTCAGACATGTGGACCACTTATTTTTCAGGGAAGACAAGGCCATTTATGCTTTCAGGGGAGAAATTTGAATTTGCAAATATGAAAGAGCTATCTTTTTGAAATAACACTTATTTTCTTAAAAAATGTTATACAGGTTTGAGAAATTGAAATAAATACAGTGAATGTATCTAGACAGTGAATTTGAAGAAGTTAAATCATTTTTTCCTCACTTTGCATTTCAAAGCAGTTAAGAATGTGTCTACCCTATATGCCCAGAGGAGAAAGTGTATGCTTTGTAAAAACTGAATCGCATCAAAGATACGTTAATGCCTCATTTTAAATTAATAGGCCATTGCTTGATTTTCCATCCATGACAAGCTAAAGGATTTTTCCATGGATATGGAAGTATGTGCATCGGGGGGAAAAAAAACCCCAGCATTGTTCTGTCCTTATTAAAATGCCAGGGACCAGTGGTATAAATAGCATGGGCTTTGGAAAATATGGACCAAGTAAAGGACTTCCCTCTTGCTTGTCTAGCACCTCTGTTTTCTAGAACTCTGTCTCCCTAGAGAAAGGCCCCAGAATCCTGCTGAATTATATAATGGGACCATGACATAAGTATTGAGAAGGAGCTACGAATTAGCACATCAGAATCATTTTCACTGGTAACCTGATTTTACACTGCATATCTCACTGCCATAAGTAAAAGCAGACAGGATCCTGTGCTCCTTAATTCTCTGTTGCCAGTGTTTCTACAGCAAATTACTGCAAGTGTTTTTAAGATGCTTCATTTTCTTGCTACCTTCACATCTGAAACAGGGAAATGTCAACTTGTCCCAAGTTCAGTGGACCCACATCCATCAGGGGTAAGTTCACTTGCCACTGAATTTCCTGAACAGTGACTCCTTAATAGGTCTGGCCCAGAAAAAGAAAAATGGGAGCACTTGGGCAGCCTCTTGGGTTTCCCTCTGAGCACAGGCATAGGAGATTTGTAAAATGGGGCCGTCCTCACACATCCTCATCCTTAAAGAGAAAGTCCATGCTTTTCTTTGTCTGAGAAGAATCCAAATGAGATGCTGGGATGATGAAGAATAAAATAAAAGTCCAGCTGTATGTTTTTTACCTGGTCACCATTAACAGAAAATGGGGACACCAAGAGTGTGCTGGTTCAATGCTTTTTTACTTTGGCCCAAGCTAAGATTCTAGTGTCAACCTCACTGGGCTCTAATCCCACACCTGTGACTATCACCAGTTACTTCATTTGCCATTTATTCTGTCACCAGAAAATTATGAGTTTGATAAAAGTCTCTTGCTCATCTAAAATTCTACATAATGGCTGTAGTGATCTGTACAGTGTCTACAAATGTTTGGTGAAATAAAATGAATTAAACTGAACTCATGATTAGTCTGTAGGTTGTTGCTACCTTCCTTAGTGGATGAATTCTAGGATTTGGGTTTTTTGTTTTGTTTTTTGGTACCAGGGATCAAACTCAGGACCTTGAGCTTGTGAAGCAGGCCATGAAACCACTGAGCTAAATCCCCAGCCTCCTAGGATTTGGGTTTTGAAATTAATGTAGAGATAGGATCAGAACAGGAAAAAGGGATTCAGAACATTAATTTCATAAATACATTATCTTTTCTCTTCTTTGTTTCATTGTGATGGCTATCTATTTCTTGGTTAAGTGTACAAAACACCAAATTGCATCTCACAGTATCTCTGGCATTTTCACATTCCTCTTTCCTTCTTCCACTGGCCCTGCTCTACATTTAGAAATTGCTTGCAGTATGAGATAGGATTAGAGTTGTTAGATTGCACAAGAATTGCTTATATTGAAAATTTATTTGCCATTTATCTGCAATTCAAATTTAACCAGACTTCCTGTACTTTATCTTGCAACCTTAGTTAGTGCTCAAGTGACTTGAAACTCTGCTCAAATTGGCTCCAGCAAAAACAATAGGAATTTTTTGGCCCAGATAACTGTGAAACCCAGGTGGTATTTCTGGGCTTCAGGTGGGACATAATTGAATATGTCATTAGGAAGCCATTTAATGTCTCAGCCCTGGCTTCTCCCCTAATAGCTTTATTTTCTGGCTTCCCATGGTGCTAGGTAGCTGCAGACAATGCCCTCCATGGATCCTTCTAGCATCCAGCTTGGTAGGTAGAAGCAGCTGCTTCCTACCCAATGGTGGAGCAGAAGCCACCTCCTGCCTTGGTGATCTTCTTTGGTGTATGCTTCATGCTGATCCTACACCCGGACTGGTCAGCCCTCAGCCATGGCCACACCCTGAAACTCACTGAGCTGCCAGGCTTGCTTCTGGGAGACCAGTTCCTTACCAACTACATTGAGGTGCTGATACTTGAAGGAATATTAATAGTGGGTGACAGAAGCTATAAGGTCAAGAAAGGCACTTACTGCACATAATTATTTTTTGAAGAAGTTTTTGTTTTGTTTTGTTTTGTTTTGAAGAAATGGCAGCAGAAGCTGTAGGGATTATTCCTGGTTTGCTAATAAATAACTCTTTTAACCTAGTCAAGCTTCTCTGACTTTATGGACCAATTTCCACATGGGTAAGAAAAAGAAGTAGGAAATAGGTGATTTCTGAAGTCTTCTTTAGCCCAATCCTCTTTGGCTCTGTGAATATTAGCATCAAGGAGATAAAGAAGGATTCCATTCTCTTCTTTGTGGAGGGGTTAAAGGGAGGGCAGGGGAATGGGGAAAAGATGATAACCAAGATGGATTATGTGAAGGTGCAAATTTCCAATGTGAATGTCATTATATTGTATACCTAAAATGTACCAATAAAATTAATTAAAAAAAAAAGAAGGATTCCAGTGCATTTTAGGTGTTTGGGATCAAACTACATCATCATACTATAAAAACAATATGAATTTTATTTACACTAACTTTCACTCTGAAGAGTTTTCTGCTTTTGCAGATTTTGTGAAACTTTTGAAAACAAATTTTGTTTGTTGTATATAAATTTACGTGTCTGTGTACTAAAATGAATGGTCCATGTCTGACACCGAGTGGACTTTACTCTTCAAATTAATTGATTACAGAGAAAAACAAAACTGAAACATCAGAGTAATGATCAAACTCTTTTGATTTTATTTTAACATAGCCCACCATTAAAATGGCATAGGCTATCTTTGTGCTATAATGATTAATAGTAATTTGTGAGATTCTGAAAGCCCTTTGAGAAGTTCAGAGTAAAGAAATTGTTAGATTTTAAAATAACAAATCTAATTACTAGTTTCTCTGAACATTTAATTTAAGAAGAAAGTAAATTCACCTTTTTCCCACCTTTAGATGTCTTTTAACTTGTTCACTTACCATAGAGCCTTGAAAGTAAAGACAGTTTTCATCATTTTGGCCTAAATTCTAGGAAAACAGACTTGAATAGACTTGGCCGAGCCTTAACCTTGACAAAAAAAAAAAAAAGAAAATTGAGTTTGACAGGCCCCAGCCTTGGTTAAAATTGCAGCTGCCTATAATAAACTCATGAGGTCTGGCTTTTCAGTCTCGTTCAGCTAAGTCCCCAAATTATCCCTGCGAGGAGTGACTCCTTGGTGTGTATGGTTGTGTTTGCTTCCAGTTAGGGGAAATAGCTTAAGTAAGAGCTGACTTGGGGCTTTCTGTTCCCAGCCATCTTGGAATAACATGTCATTTTTATGACTTTTAATCATGAAGTCCATCATCCCCCTTCAATTTATCGGTGTGAGGCAGAGCCCCTGTTAGAGAAGAATGACATGTTCAAGGGCAGAGAGCTATAAAACAACAGGGTGGCCCACCTGGATCTTGACTTACAACCTCACTTCTTTAATTGCTAAAGTGATCATTGATCTGTAGTCATCTTAGCTTTTTGACAGCATCATTTCTAACCATGGGGCCTGGCAAAGCAAAGTACATTTAAAAAATATTAACACTGTTTATAATATCTATTAAGTGTAACATAAAAAACTATTCAATATAAAATGTATTCATTATATTATAAAAATTCAACAAATTTAGTATCCTCTTGATAAATAATAAATATTTTCATGGATAAAGTATAAATCTCATTTTTCCCTTGCTTCAGTTATTTCCAGGACCCTTTATAGTATTCAAGCACAAAAGAAAGGTTTAAAGCAGATATTACAGTCAGATAGATTGAGTTTTCTAGTAGTCATTACCTATTTGTTAACTGCTAATTTTTATTAAGAACATTAAATGTAAAGATGCCTATTTCAGATTTAATTTCCAAGGCCAGACTATGCGGCTGCATTCTATTAATTATTTTTGTTTGTGTCTTTTTATGCTTCAACCAAAAGCTTGAAAGAACATCTCAGGTTGCTTAGGGGGATGCCATATAAATATTATGTTTTATTTCCCTCGCTGGGAAAATACTATATGAAACTTTATTAGTTTCTTGTTGTAACCGTAATAAATTGTCACAAGCTGAGTAGCTTGAAAGAACACAAATTTACACACTGTAGTTCTACATATTCGAAGTATGATTTACTCTCATTGGGCTAAATCAAGATGTTAGCAGTGTTGGAATTCCAGGTCTTTGAGAATTTCCAGGGAAGGATCTCTTCACCAGTCTTTTTCCAGATTCTAGAGGCTGCCTCAGGTCATGACAGCTCATTACTCCATCCACTTCCATCATTCTGGCTCCTTCACCCACCCTAACCATCCTGCTTCCCTCCTGCAGGATCACTGATTACCTTGAATCTGAAGAACACGCACCAGGGTTGCTGATGATTTTGACAAGGGTTGGCACCCCCTGTACTATCTGTGGCACTTTTGATGGTTTTCCCATCCTCCCTCAGTGTCAAAATAGAGGAAGAGAAGAAAAGCTACTTCATTCCTCGGGGAATAATTAAATAAAATCATATGCAGTGTTTACATTCTTTAGCATCGTCCACTCATGAAGGAGATGTGGAATGTATGTTAGCTCTCCACACAGAGTAAGTAATTAAAAAAAAGGGAAATTCTCGGTTTGAGAATTTTTTGGAGCAGATAGGACTGAATTGAAAGTTTGTGGAGCACAATTCAGCTTTGACCTAGAAAGGTGGTTTAAATTTTGAAAAGACTTGAGTTGTTAGGATGCATTATGGTTTCTTTGGAGGTCATGTACCCACTGTGATTTATGAGGAAGTTGTTTGATGAAGATGATGGTGATGATACCATCATTATGTATGTGTACATGATCTTCTCCAGAGATGTTTTTACTATAAAGTTTTTAACTCTCATATTCACAAACTAAAAAACAAAATATTCTCCACATTCATTGAACCTACTGTTTGTAGTGCTTATGGAACATTCAGATTTTTTTATGGTGAATGATTTATGCGCATTGGTACTTAAAACTTTCCTCTATCCACTGATATTAAGTAACTGGGGCCTAGTTTTTTTGGTGTGTGAAACTGAAAGTGTAAGGATCAAAATGTATAATAGATAATGTGACATAAGAAGAAAAGGTCTAAATGGGAAGGGGAAGTGGAAGGGGTTGGGAAAGGGAAGAAAGGAAAGGAATAAATATGAGAAAAGGAAAAAGTGGAGACAAAGTCTTTGTAAACAGGGAGGGGTGGAGGGGTTGAAGGGAGGGCAGGGGAAGGGGAAAAAATAAGAACCAAGATACATCATGTAAAGCTACAAATTCCCATTGATGAATGTCATTTTATTGTATACCTTAAATGTACCAATAAACTTAATGAAAAAAAACCAAACTGACAAAATAGTGTTTAAAAGGAAAGAAAAAGTTTATCCATATTCATCGGACCTAACAAAAGAAGTAGTAAGCTAGTTAAATGGTTAAAGTTACAGGTTTATCTACCTATGTTAGTGCAGGAAAGAAAGTGGAAAAGAAAAACTTCTGTAGAAAGAACAATAATTTTCTTTGGGAAAGGCAAATGAGTTTTTAGAGGAACAAACAGGAGATGAGAAAGTCTGAGTTGAAGTTTGTTCATGGAGTAGCAAGTGGACTTTCCAGCTTCCCCTGCTCTTGTCGTTCCCCTAAGTGGGGATTTACAATAAATGTACTACTTCCTAGTTTACCTCCTGAAAGTAGAAAGAAGGAATTTATGACAGCCCCATTTCTCAGAAGTTTCAGCTATCAGCCAGGGAAAAGAAACTCCCAAGTGTTTTTCAGTTCAAATTCAGAAACAGTAATGGTAAAAATGTACTCTACCTAGGGTCTTAGGAATTACAGTTAGGGAGACACAGAAACAGATATCTCTGCATTAGTGTTTTAAGGAAGGCAGCAGAACTGGGAGATTACATGGGTTATTAAATGTAGAGCGGTAAATTCAGTTCTGTGACTAAGAAAAGATACAAAAGAAAGTGTAGAATTACTAAATGAAATGTGCCCATAAAACAAGTGTGTACACCTCTTCATGTGTATCTTGAGCTTCTGGGTGCATTGAAATTATCCTCATTTCCTCCTATTCATTCCAGTGTCTGAGGTCAAAAGTAGAAAGGATCAAAGTTCAAATACCAAGCCAGCATCTAGAGAGGTACACAAGTCCTACTTCCTTAATGGCTGCTGACTCTAATTTAAAAAGTTCTTTTAATGTTGCTTTTAAAGGAAATGAGCTTCCTTTCATTTCACATAAGGAAGGTTCTTTCTGAATCACTTGGATCTGAAATGTCTCCCACTTGAAATAATCTTCATATCAATTCTGGGGTTGTGAGTGGGTCCTAAAATGTGTAACTTTTCAAAAGACAAAGAGTTTATTAAAAATAAAGATTATGGCTTATTTTTTGAGTCTAGTGCATAGAACATAATATATATTCAAGAAATGTGAATTTAATAAAAGGATGACAAAGTATATAAACTAGTATATTTAAAAATAAAGGAGAAATTTCCATGAAAACTTTTTCAGCTGCAGTAGAAAAATAACTGAATCAAAAGAGGGATTTATTGACCTTTATCACTAAGGAGCACAGTGGGCTTGTTCAAGTCAAAGGATGATTGACAGAGCCCAGGAACCTGGAGACTGGGATGGGAACCAGTGATGGCAGGACTCTTCTTATCAATCTTTTTTTTTTTTAATTGCAGTACCAGGGATGGAACTCAGGACCTTATGCTTGCAAGACAGGCATGGCGCCACTGAGCTACATCTCCAGCCCCTCTTCTTATCAGTCTTTTCTCTTTCATTTTCTTTGTTTCAGAATGAACATTGCTCTCTTTTTAGCCTACAGCATGAATACAGGACTCTTACATTCCAAAGATAACAATCTTGCTGAATAAGGGAGCATATTTCTCCAAGAGCCTATGTTAACAATGCCAGAAAAATGTATTTATTGTATTTATTTGTTTGTTTCTTGTTGTTAATAGCACAAGGAAGATGAAAAGATGAAATCTTCTGATCATTTCTCAGTCTTTATATTTTCATTTATTTACTTTTATTTTTTGAGGGCAAGGATCTCATTAAGTTACCCAGGCTGGTCTTGAAATTGCAACCCTCCTGCCTCAGCCTCCCAGAGTTCAGTGCTTACAGACACATCCCGCATGTCTAGCTTAGTTCTAGGTCTTTTGACAACTTCTGTGGTTACTTGCAGGAGAGCAGGGTGCTATTGAGGAAGAGGCAAGACTCCTCAGAAGAAAACAGAAAATTAAAATTGAAAACATTGACAGTGTAATAAGTGCAAATGTCTATTAAGAAGTGACACATTTTAAGAATATATTTCCCTTGTTGTATACTGTAAAAGACATTGCTTTTATGCAAATGACAATAGCAGTGAAATAATCTATGTTATTAAAGAACCATGATTTTTTTTCTAAATTTATTCAAAGAATCTGAGTCATTCTATAGGTTCATAATTCTTCCTCTAAAGGTTCCACAGTAGATAAACAACAAGGAAAAATTGATGTTAGGATAAATGAATTGCCTAAGGTCAAGAACTCACACAGTAGAAAAATGGAAATTTAATCATTACTTGGTGAATAAATACATTATTCACACATCTGATTGGTGAGTTTTGAACGATAGGTTCTTCATATAAAATGTATAAGTTCTTGGTATTTATATGAATAATTATCAACGGTTAACACTTTACTATATAGTAGCCTTAACTTGATCTAAGTTCAAAGTGTTTTGTGCATGTAAACAGTGGCAAAATCTCAAGTATGGCAGTAGGGAACTTGATAATCACATTAGAGAAGAAAATCATGAAGCAGTCTAAAAAATAATATCACAGCATGATTCTAATAGCTTAAAGAGAACAAGATTTTGATTAAAAAATAAGTTCTTTATACCTTGAAACTCTTGAGGTTCGAGTCAATAGCTACTATTAGTTTATAGAGCAACTTTGCTTTGTATACCAATTTACTTGTAAAGTGAGACCTGAGACAGTGGACACCATACATCATAGGCTTCCAGGGGTTCATCTGACAAAGTACAAAAAGGTTTTCTGCCAGGTTTCCATTTGTGGTAGCCTTTCTAAAAGCAAGTAGCACTGCCACTGGATAGTTATAAGTTGACTTGCCTTGGTGGTATCTCTTAGCGCTTATGCTTCCCTGCAGTGAAATTTTTGTTCTTATGAACTTTGTTACACATCATGAAGATAAGACTTCAGAGTTAAATTAATTGAAAAAATATCTTCTCAATCTTCTTTTAAAGGAAAAAATAAAAATGCAACACCCAAGCATTAAACTACTTTTGACTATGCTTTAGATAATGCCAGTGGACAATTGAAAGAGAGTTTTCTAATAACAATTTGAGTCTTTTTTTTTTTTTAACAAATATGTCCTGGAGGGAGTCACATGTCCACCTACTGATTAAATTTTTCCAGGAAAGATAGGAAAATCTTTCCATGATGCATTATCATGGCAAATTTGATTCCATTTTGTGTTTATATATCAATGACAGGCCTAATACTTAAATCAATGTGTTTAAAAAGAAGAAGCCCCCTTAGGCTTCTTCAAATGATTCATTGCCTTAGTTACATTATTGCTTCAGGTATAATCAGTAATATTTGTCTTCATGTCATTGAAAGGAAGATATGAGATAGAATATGCTAATGCGCCTGTCTTTTTTACAGAATGTTTTATTAGTCTTTTGTTTGTTTCAGTCTCTTAATTAGTGACAGTCATTTAAAGCTATTCATCTTTGTTCAAATTTATGCAAATTTTGTAAGTTAATGATGAGAGTGTCAAAGGACACTGTTTATCAGCCTTTATTTTGAATTTGTTAGTCTATTAGTTTGTTCAGCTAAGTAAAGTGTCTTTGTTTAAACCTGTAAAGCTAAAAATTCTCCAATCAAACAATTATCAAAAATTGTTAAGAATAATTCTGTGCTGCGCCCTAGAGTATTAGGGTTGCTTGTGAAGTTTGATAGTTCTTCATATATGTCCCTATTTCCTGTCTCAAGGCAGCCCCATATCTGTATCTGAAGTGACTGATCAGGAAGATGGTAAGGTCCTGTTCACATTTACTCCCAAAGTACCATCTTGAATTTATTGATTCATTGCAATTTGAAAGAGAACCCTTGTAGTTTACTAATGGTAATTGGAATTAATGCTGTCAATGTTGATTAAAATGCTTGTTGGTACGATAAGAAATAAACCCTTCATTATAATCTTAATAGCTAGCTCACACAATCAAGACAAAAATTATCCCTTGGTTTACAGCTCTGCATACTCATTGTGCCCTTCTCCCCTTTAGGTTTGGGTTGCATTGTTTTATTCTGAAACTCATGTGGCAGATATTTTGGAAACGCTGCTGTTCATTTCTTAGCAGTGTGATGCTAGGATCTGCCCCTCACTGTCATTAGCAAAACTCTATCTTCCTGTGGAATACCATAGGAGGATCAGTAGTTCCAATAAAACATTAGAATTACTTATTTTATAATCTAGATTTTTTCCAGAGATTATGCTTGCTGGTGAGATTATTAAAGTAAGTGATACAGTCAGAGCTCAGACAGTTGACTGGATATTGTAGAGACAGACACTGCCTAGACTCATGCTTCTATTGCTTTACACATGAGAAGTATAATAAATACACGTGGAGCATTTGTTCAAGAAGCATGTGCACAGAGAGGGGAAAGGAATGTGACTGTAGGGGACAACAGACTTGCGCATGGATTCAGTAGTAGTTTGCCAGAAGATGAATAAGTGAACATTTCCTTTAGGAAACTGGGAAATTGTGGTTTTGCTGGCATGTGATGTGCAGGCCTAGGGAATGGCATGGAATGAGGCTGGGATAGCAGAGGGCATCAGGAATCCATAGATTTCAGGGCATGCTGGGAGTTTCAATGTTCTTCTCTGTAGAGGAAGAGCCACCAAAGGAGGATCAGAGAAGCTGGAAGAATGTGGCAGAGCTCCTGTACTCCAGCAGGCTCAGGGGAACTCCTAGGATCAGAAAGTTCATCAAGCATTTTGGGCTTCTGTGTTACCTGAACATGAGTTCCAGTCCCAAATTGTTCCCTTTTTTTAGCTTGAAAAATTACTTCATTTCTCTGACCATGAGTATTCTATTCTCTACAGTGTGGATTATAGTAATGATTTGAAGGGTTAGAGTTTATAAATACAACATACTTGGAATGTAATGAGTTTTCTTTAAACACTGATGTGGTATTAGAAATTACTTTATATGAATTATATTTGAGAGCAAAAGATTTGAATACATGTATATGCACTGAAGATATAGAAATGACCAATAAGCAAGTGACAAGTTGCTCAGTAGTACTTGCTATTGGAAAGCAAAAAGTAAAACCACATGTGGATACTGTTTCCTACCCACAAGGATGGGCATCATAAAAACAGATAATAACAAATGTTGGCAAGGATATGAAGCAATTTGAACCATCACGTACTGCTGCCAGGAGTGTAAAATGGTATAATTATTTAGAAAAAGTTTACACATATTCTCCAGCAATCACACTCCTAGGAACATGACCAGGATATTCATTAAGAGAAATGAGAACAGATGTCCACACAAAAGTTGCCCGATGAATATTCATGACAATATTATTTGGATGGAAACAACATAAATCCCCATTAAGTAATAACAGATAAATATAATGCACTACTACATATATACAATGCAGTGTTAGCATTGAGAAGGAATGCATTACTGATAGATGGTACAACGCGGCTGAACCTTGAAAATGTAGTGCTAAGTGAATGAAGTCAGCCACAAATCACCTCATATTCTATGACACTTTTTTTTAAATCTATGACACTTTTTATATGATGTGAAATATTCTGAGAAGGTAATTCTATGAAGCAGTTGGCTAACCTTATGTACTGAGGAGAAATGGAAAGCAACTGCCAAAGGGAGCAAGAAAGATGTTCAAAGTGTACACAACTGAATATATTAAGTGAATTCACTACATATCATTCACTTTAATGGAATGAATTATATGATATGTGGATTATATCTTAATGAAGCTACTATTAAGAAGTAAAAGGATAACAATGTATACATAAATTCAGCACTTTATACATGAAAAATGATGTGTATCAATTATTGCGTTTAGTCATTGAAAAACCCTTCCCTGTGAAATAGGGAAAGTTTTAACATCATCTTACAATCAAGAAAGTGAAGTCTTGGACGTATAAAAAGTGAGACAGTTGTTTTAAATTATGTTATACAGACACGTACTTCGGAGCGAGAGGTGGGTCTGTGGCCCTGCGCATGTGCAGTGCCCTGGGACCCCACCCAGTAGTTCAAGAGCCTGCGAGGGGGCGGAGCGAAGAGGTGCTTGTTTTGGTTCTGTTTTCTTTGAAGCAGAATCCCGGAATGAGATAACAATAAACTTGCTGGACTTTCAGAGAAGGGGAGGACAAACTCGCTATGGTGCCTCCGTATTGGACTTCACATCCGATTTCTCCTCTGGGTGTGACCTGCGTACTGCCTAGAGTTCTCGAGCCTGTGCCAGGATCTCTTTATCCAGGTCTTTTCTTGCTGTTCCCTTCATGCTTCGCGCACTACTGTAGCCCCGCCCCCATCCGGGTTTTCTCCCGGCGTGCCTAGCGACGGGTTTGCTAGGGGGTCCTCGACAGTGCCGCCATGACTATTCTCCCAAAGAAGAAGCCGCCGCCTCCCGATGGCGACCCCGCCAACAAGCCGCCACCGCCCGCCCCCAGGCCTGCTGCCCCCAGCACCCCACCACAGTGGGGAGGGGGTGTGGGCGTGGGCAGCGGTGGCACTGGCGTGTGTGGGGAGATCATGGTCGTGATTCGGGCGTCGTAGGGGCCCGTCCCCGGGCTTCACCACCATCCCAGGGCCCGCTACCAGGGCTGCAGGGTGCTCCTCACCGCTGGGCGCTGGCCGTCCCATTTGGCACAGTGGCGGGCCCTGGGCCACAGCTGGCCTCTCCACCTCCTTGCAGGGGTCAGCGGGGGTGGGTGGTGCCATAGGCGTGGGCGGCTGCTGCTCTGGTCCTGGGCGTAGCAAGCGGTGGCGCCAAGCTCCTGGGGTTGGTGCAATTGGCGGGGACAGCCCAGAACCTGAGGAGGTCGGTGCAGGCTACAACAGTGAGGATGAATATGAAGGAGCTGCGGCACACATTGAGGCCATGGACCCTGCGACTGTTGAGCAGCAGGAACATTGGTTTGAAAAAGCCCTACTGGGCAAGAAAGGCTTCATAATCAAGCAGATAAAGGAGGATGGCGCCTGTCTATTCCGGGCAGTAGGGGACCAGGAATATGGAGACCAGGATATACACGAAGTTGTGCGAAAGCACTGTATGGGCTATCTGATGAAGAATGCTGACTGCTTCTCCAACTGCGTCACAGAGGACTTCACCACGTACATCAACCGGAAGCGGAAAAACAACTGCCACAGAAACCACATTGAGATGCAGGCCATGGCGGAGATGTACAACTATCCCGTGGAGGCGTACCAGTACAGCACAGGTACTTCTGTAGTGGAACCTATCAACACATACCATGGGATCCATCAAAATGAGGATGAACCCATCCGTGTCAGCTATCATCGGAATATCCACTACAATTCAGTGGTGAATCTTAACAAGGCCACCATTGGTGTGGGGCTGGGCTTACCATCATTCAACCCGGGGTTTGCCGAGCAGTCCCTGATGAAGAATGCCATAAAACTTCAGAGGAATCATGGATTGAACAGCGAATGTTAGAAGACAAGAAACGGGCCTCAGACTGGGAGGCCACGAATGAGGCCATAGAGGAGCAGGTAGCTCGTGAGTCCTATCTACAGTGGCTCAGGGATCAGAAGAAACAAGCCCACCAGGTCCACGGCCCCAGCCAGCCCTGGAAAGCCAGCACCACATGCAGTTCAGCCACAGCAGCAGCCTCCAGTGGCCTGAAGGAGTGGACTAGCCGGTCTCCACGGAAGCGGAATTCAGCTTCTTCACAGGAGCACCCTGAGCTGCATGCTGAGCTGGACATCAAGTCCCCTTCCCCAGGAACTGTCTCATCTCTTGCCAAACCTCCTTCACCCTGTGCGCCAGGCACAAGCAGTCAGTTCTCGGCAGGGGCTGACCAGGCCACCTCTCCCCTTGTGTCCCTCTACCCTGCCCTGGAGTGCCGGGCCCTCATTCAGCAGATGTCCCCCTCTGCCTTTGGTCTGAATGACTGGGATGATGATGAGAGCCTAGCATCGGTGCTGGCAGTGTCCCAACAGGAATACCTAGACAGTATGAAGAAAAAGTGCACAGAGACCCTCCCCCAGACAAGAGTTGATGGAAACCCGAGCCCTGGACACCATCCCCAATACCCCTTCCTGCCCTCCAGTGCCACCCCACCTTCTTTGGCTTTCCTTCCCTCTTGCCTCCTTCCCCTTTTCCCTTTCCCGTCCCCCTGCCCCACCGTCTTCTGGCTGGCCCATCACTGTACTTCCCCCATCGCTGCCGCAGCCACCCTTCACCAGCTGATGTGCCCTGTTGCCCCACACACAGCAGCATCCCTGCATTCCACAGGGGACTCGGGCAAGGGTGCCAAAGGTAGGCGACAGACACAGACCACCCGACAGCCAGGCAAGCCCCAGAGGAGATGCTCGGAAGAAAGCATCCTGCCCACCCTTACTTCTGAGATCAGATCAACTTGTTGCCCCTCCCCTCACAGTTATGTCAGGGAGTTGGGAAGAAGAAGTGAAAAATTTCTTTTCCCAGTATCCCAAGAATGTCTGAGCTTTCAATGTTGAATTTTTCTTTACTTTTATCTTATAAAATCAACCAATCACATGACGTAGACAGCATTGGCTTTGTGAAGGTGGCATCTCTGGTTTAGGGGCAGCAGGCTGGCCATGGGACATGGAGGGGCACACCGCTGTCTTCTGGCCTCCAGCTTCTTGGAGGTAGGCACAGGGCCTAGGATGTGAGTCAGTGGGGAGCGGGGAGGGGGAGCAGGTGTCAGACTAGCTTTTGACAATGAGACCCTGACCTTGCTGCATTCCTTTTGCTTCCACCACCACTAGTCTCTTTGGAATCTTGAGGTGAGGTCGCTTCCGGGATCATGGCCGCCACTCAGGATGTGAGTGTAGGGAGTGGGAGGAGCCTTGGCAGATGGGGCATGCGTGCTCTGCAGGTGTTGACAAGATCCACCATCTGTAATGCCCTTGGCACAGTAAAACCAAATGTCAGTTAAAACAAAAAACAAAAAGCAAATTATGTTATACAGTATATAATTATTACATATATCTTTATTATACATTATTACATGTACTTTATTTGCAATATGTAATGTGTTCCTAAACCATAAATATATTTTAACTTAAAAATGAATCCAGCCTGCTTGTCTGCAGCTAATGTACTAACTTTCTTCTTGCTCAGAATCTGTTCTCGGTTTTCAAACAGTCCGCTTCAGCCGTCCCTGCTATTGTGGTTTTGTGTGTAAATACCCCCTGTCTCACTGCAAAGTAAAGAATATCTGTGGCTGTCTCCCCTGATCATCTTCTAAGATCAGTTATGTAGGGCTGGGGATTTAGCTCAGTGGTTTCGCCGCCTGCTGTGCAAGTGCAAGGACCCGAGTTCGATTACAGGTACCAAAAAAAAAAAAAAAAAGATCAGTTATGTATATCGAACTGAGACATTCAGGAGTGGAGAGGTCACTTGCAAAACTATCTGCTTAGCGTACCTGCCCCTTTTAAGCACTGAACAGGAGCTGTCAGTTTTAAATTTTACTTTTAACTGAGACATTAAAACATAAAGATTGTATAAGCTAATGGCATAAAGTGATGTCTTGGACAAGTATACATTGTGGAATGTTTAAATCAAGTTAAACATGTTTCCCCAAACATCTCTAATTTCTGTCTGGTGAAAACTTTCAAAATCCTTCCCTCTGGCTTTCTGAAATGTATAGTACATGACTGTTATCCTTAGCCATCCAAGTGTGCAAAAGCACACCAGAGCCTCTTGCTTCTATCTAACATATGGTACCCGCTTGTCAACCTTTCCCCATTCTTCTCCCCACCCCAGTATACCCCAACCTCTGGTAACCACTATTCTGCTCTAAAATTTTATGATACCAGGTTCTTAAAGTTCCATATCTGAGTGAGATAATGTAGTACTTGCGTTTCTGTGCCTGGCTTATTGAATGCTTGTAATTACCAGATATTATTATGATATGCTTTTTCTCCCCCTGGTACTGGGGATCGAACTCAGGACCTTGTGCTTGCGAGGCAGACACAGCACCCACTGAGCTAAATCCCAGACATAATATGGTTTTAATAAGCATTATTTTATTCAATTATCATAACAAATATAGTTTGCTGGGGACTTTCCCATTTTAACACTGACAGCCCGATGTCCCCTGCAACCTTTAGTTCCAGGAAATCCAAAGTAGTTGATCAGCCTCAATAGAAGATTCATATTGGCTCCCCTTGTACCTCAGGAATTTGAGTGTATGTTGTTGTTCTTTCCAGAGAGAGAAACTATTTTGCAAGGTGCAATTTCAAATCCTTACCCCCTTTACAAGTTATTCTTGATGCTGTATTATTTCTTGGTTGGATCGCTGAGCTTCATGAAAAGAGGCTGAAGACAGTCTCAGAATAGCAGCCAAGTATATTTTAGGAGACATCAACCAAAAGGTTGATAACAGTAATTAAGCACACCTGAAATCTGGTGTAAAATATAATTGTGTGTTGCATAGAAACTTATATTGAACCAAAAGAAAATATATCTCTTATTTAAAATGTCAAACTGATCATTGTTCCTCATTTTTCTCTTGGCTATAGAGTGACATTTTCATGAATACTCATTTCTGGTTTAGTGATACAGAAAAACACAATAGCTATTACTAATTATTTATTTCCCACTGAGCTGTCTATATAGGGCTTGTGAAAGTAGCAGCATCAATTGATATACTTTCTTTTCCTCCTCTGTCTAAAGATAATGTGGCCTTGGCTTGGCATGGAATTAATCTATCTTCAGCTCTTGCCTCCAAACTACAGTTTTTGTGTTTACCTCCTCTATCTCATACCAAAAGGAAGTTATTTCTCTCTTGGTGAGTAAATCATTGAATGAAAATTCAAAGTTTAGACTGTGTTGGAGGACGAGTAGGGTGCAGGCGATGAGCTTTCCGATATTATTTTGAAATCAAAGAGTGTAGAATTTCTTTTTTCTGGGAAGCTGACGAGAGCTAAGAAATGACCAGTACCCCGATGCAAGATACCAGCCAGAAGTCAGAAGTAAAGCACCCCTCAGATAGTGTGTAAAGAATCTGGCATGGTACCTAGCCCAGTAAACCCTGGCAAAACAATCTTCTGTCCCACCTGAAGAATGAGAAATAAAGTGCATAAAACTCATTCCTCTGCTTATGTTGAAGTGTCTAGAAAGTAGGACTCACGAAGGCTCAGACTAGAAGTTCCTAGTACACCCTACATTTGCCATTGCCTAACACAGTGTGTGGCTAATGGTAATGCTCAGAAATAGTTTATGAATAAAGAAACAAGTTAATGGGTTTCTTTATCAACATGTTTCTCACCAGGGGAACTTATGTGGTTTGTCATCAGAAGCTACAAAGAATATGAAGAATACTTTCCCTAATTGCTTTATTTTGTGAAGTCTGTCATAACTACCTACACCTGATTGGAATACTAAACAGTACCAAACTGTAGCCCAAGTTACAGATCAATTTCAGGGTCAGGTGACTGGGACTAAACACAGCTGAACAGAGATCATCTCTCAGGTACTATTGAGGAAATTCATGTCTATTTAGTTGGAGGGAAATTCTTGTCCCAGCAATGATTTCACTTGCCATTATTGCCTGAGAGGAAAGCTAATTCCATATTCAGAGGAAGAATATAAGAACACAATGAAAAATGTAATTATTTAGCAAACCACCCACCTCTGAAAATTAATAGTCAACTTCTTTATTATTTCTAGAGGTTTGCTATTAAAAAGTCATTTCTCCAAAATTTATACTATCCATTGCAGACTAAAATATAGTCTTAGAAAAAGATGAGTATTTTTCCTTTGGTTAACGTCTATTAGGTTATCAAATTCCCATAGTTTGTCCCTGGTTCTGTCAAAGTCATTATCTAATCAATCCCTTGTATGAGTTTGTTCTAACTTTATCAGCTAAATTATTTGGAAACTAAGCTTGATTCCATAGTGGCACTTGGGATAATGGCATTTCTCCTGTAGATTTCTGTTTCGGTCACTCCACAAATGAATGCTATATCTCCTGATTTGCAATGTTCCTGGTAGGCTCTGTCAATCATTGCTCATCTTGCTACCATCACTAAGCTTCACAACAGCAGTCCAGTACTGCCTTGATGATAGTGCTGACAATGGCAGTGACAATAAATAAAATTTATGAGCACTTACTGTTGTATGGCTAAAACCTGTCTAGAGGCTTTAAATATATGAATTCACTTAATCTTCATACCCATCCTATGAAATTTAGCATCCATCCTTTGCGGAGATGAAGAAACCAAGTCTTGGCGAAATAGAACAAATTGCTTGAGGTTACCCTAGTAGAGAAATGGAAAAGATAGGATTCAGTGCAGCCATCGTGGGATGGGGGCCACATCCTTATCCACTGTACTCCCTAGTCATCATCTTGTCCCTCTTATTTCCTGTTAGGTCAGAGCCTCAGGTGCTTTTGGAGAGAATCCTCAGATGCTCCTGTCTACCTCCTGCTGGGGGTTTGTCAGACTCCAGATTAAGCTATCAGAGGACTTGGCTCCTGTATTTCCATGAACGTATTTATCTAGGACAGTGTCATTGAGTCCTGTACTCCCTCAGTATCTCTACCGTCACATTCATCCTCATCTGTGCCTCAGGGTGTCCCAGTCTCTGCAGACCTCACTACTCTTCGAAGCAGCTTTGCCTTTGAATCTCCAAAACAGTGTTGTGCCTAACCTCGATCCACTTCTTCCTACTTCCATCCTTCAGCGCTGAAGGTCTGTCTCTATGAAGTCCCCAGAAGCCGTGTTTCATTAAGGCATAGAAGATACATGGTAAGGGATCATCTTCAGGAAAGCACAAATGTACCCTTTCTCAAGAATAACTCGGTAAATCAGGATAAATTGTGTTGCAGATACATACAGTTAATTATGTTTGGCTAGAATCTCTCTCATCTCTCCTCTCAACCATCTCCCCAGGAACTCACCTACTTAAAACAAAAGTTCCATTACCTCTCAGACTACCACTGTACATACAATGTCGATCTGGCCAGTGTTATCATGTGTAATTCATTGTACCCTTTATATGGCTAAGTGTCTTGCTCAGAGTCAGAGGAGAACACGAGTTGGCAAATCTTTTGGATCAATTCTATCTTTTTTGATTCATTGTGATGGTGAGCACATGGCACTGTTCAATGCACTCTTATCGTAAAGGCTTAACATGCTACAACTCATTCCATATCAATCTGGAATGGGTTTTCTTTCTTTTGTTCTCTTCTCTGAACTCTGCAATTTACCTCTGTTTGGGGGAATGGTTCAAAATCTTCCACTTTTCATTATTTTAAAGTTTTCATTAAAGTTTGATGATACTAATTTACAATCACAGCTTGCATGAGTTGATACTATGTATCCAACGTGTGTTTAGTTAATATGACAAAGTTTCGCAGACACCGTGCTGTGGAAAGCAGCACCCAAGCAGATGAGGGTTCTGCTCCCAGGGAGTTTAATTTAAAATTTAAGAAAAAAGAGAAATGGTGGTGGGAAAGCACTGGAATGGAAAACATGATTTAAAACAGAATAAGTGCTACTGAAGTAGTTGGTGATACAATAGATAATGGAGAGGTGTTGGGACATATCTGTAGACAGATGAGTTATAGAGGGCCTTTGTAAGGAAGTGATGTTTTCCTTAAGGCTTGAAAGACATGGAGATAGGCATGCAAAAACTTGGTGAAAAGTACTCTGGACAAAAGAAAGAAGCATGAAGCCCCCAAGGTAAGGGCATAGTGGTGGTATGAACTTATGGACCAGCAGGAATCCAGTGTGGCTGGGGATAAGGTGAGGCAGGATAAGCTGGAGGGTGGAATGAAAGTAGCTGTGAGAAGTATACATGAGAGAGGCCACTTCAGCCTTTGCAGGTAAGGTGCTATTTATTTGTTGTTTTTTTTTTTTTACTGATTGCATCCCTACGGTGTCCTTTTTTTTTTTTTTTTTTGGTACCAGGGATCAAACTCGGGTCCTTGTGCTTGCACAGCAGGTGGTAAAACCACTGTGCTAAATCCCCGGCACTATTTATTTGTTCATATACTTACTTGCTTATTTATCAATTTTTCACTTAATTGAAAGTAATGTTGGAAGTCCATAAGGCTCTGTAAGTTACACAGTGAAATGATTTAAATCAGGTTTTTACAAGAACCTTTGGCTATTGCAATGAGATAGGGCAGTGGGGAACAAGACTGGAAGCAAGGAAAATAATGAATCAACATTTGCATTAATACATGTGAAATATGAGGATATTTTAACCTTGGTGTAATAGACAAACTTATAAAAGAATCAGCAAATATGATTGAATGACTGCATGTAAAGTATGTGTGCCCTCACAGTTGGCAAAATGTTCTGAGGGTTTTGCACCCCACATGCTTGTATATATTCTCTGAAACATTCTTCTATCTTTATCTTTGTTGTGTTGCTCCTACTTAGCTTTCAACCTAGATATTAGTTTGGTTAGTTGTACCTTAAAGTCTAAATTTTTCTTATCATTGTAACTCATTGCCTCTTTTTTGTAACTTTACCTCTGTTCCTCAATAAACCATGAACTGATTGAAGAAAGATCTATAGTTTTGTCAGTGTGTTCCTCTGCTAGGGAGGCTATAACGTAGTACCCCAGTTTGGGTGATATAAACCCAGAATTTTAATTTATTGCACTTCTGGAAGCTAGAAGTCCATGATTAAAGTTTTAGAAGGTCTGATTTCTTCTGAGGCCTCTCTGCTTTGGGTGGTGGATGTCTACCTTCATGTGAACTTACATGATGTTTCTTCTGCGGGTCCACAACACTGGTATCTCTTTGTATGTCCACATTTGGTATTCTTATAAAGCACCAGTAAGATTAAGTTAAAATAGCCTACTGGTGTTATTTTCACTTGATCCTGTTTTTAAACCCGTCTCTAAAAATAGGTACATTCTTACTCAAGTATTGATGATTAAATTTGAAAAATATGAATTTTTTATTTGCTAATTTATTTCAGTGGTCTCTGTCTCCCTCTGCCAGTCTCCCCCCCCCACACACACACACCTTCTCATGCTGTGGTTTAAGTCCAAGAACTTCTATATATTAAACTCGTGCTCTGTCATGGAGATCATGGCGCTAACTCCCAATCAAAAATAAATTGTTTTTATGACAAAGCCCAACATATTGTGTAGACATGGATTCCTGCCTCAATCAATATTCCTGTCTCAGTTACCCAAGTAGGTAGGACTTATAGGTACAAGTGTCTGGACCTGGCATATACAGTCTGCAGACACAATTCAGACAATAATATATGCAAAATGTCTGGCACATGAGAAGTATTCAATAAATGTATCGTGATGAATAATCTTCAAGATTTTAGTAATATATCAAAGATATATGTTGATATTTTATTTGTAACTAAGTTTTTTACTATTGAATGATCCAAGATTTAAACATTGAATTCAGCTTACTTTACTGTAAATAAAATAATTAAATGGCAATATATTTCCTTGTGATTATGTTACTAAATCTTGGGATTCCAATTAATGCCCCATCTTTAGTTCAGGAGTCTGAAGTCTGAGCATTGATGTGTGCTTTTGTATAATGAACTGAATGAGATACTCTCAAAGTTTTACCCTGAGAATGTATTCATTAACTCTTCTGAATCTTCAGTACTTTTATCATTTATTTTGAATATATTCGTATAACCTTCTTCGATCATTATAAGCATTACAGTAAGCCTTTGAAGTTGTGAATGCAAGGTACAATTATCTTCAATTTTCAGCTGAGTGATCTGCTTTTAACATTACCTGCTCAGATCATTGCCCTGCTCACACTGTCTTCATGTCTGCCTTGCCCTTAGAATGAAAGTCATAGTCCTCTCGCCATGATCAGTGATGCCCTTTATCCTTTCATTTACCTCACTGGGCTCTTGCCCTGAAATGTTATCTCTTTCCATGAGCTCTGGCTCAGGCAGAATATCTTTGTTCATTTTAAATTTCAAATATTACAAACGTAAGCATGTGCTGTTATCTCTGTCAGAAAAATTCTTCTAGCCTTTCTCATTTTGCATTCATTCAATGTTACAAAGAATTTCCTTAGCTTGATTTTGTGAGATATTTCCCCTTCCCTCAAACTGCTAGATGTATGCCAATAATCTGTGCTCCGTTCGCTCCAGTTTCCTCTCTCTTGTTCACCGTGCTTTGATTCTTTCAAGGATTCACTTAAATTTGTGGGTGTTTGACTACTAGACTAGTAACTAGAGTTACTGGGCCTCTTTTTGGCTCACTACTGCATTGTTAGAGCTTATTGAATATTTATCCTTCATTTGCTTCTCTCTGAATCCCTGTTAACAGCAAATAAGGCTGAGCATTGTAGAAACATCAGTTTACTTCTTAGTAATTCCAAAATGAGTGAGATTGACCCCCAACTTCCAATTCCCCTGCATCATCCACTGACATGGTTTTAAATACAGAATTTGGGAGAATATAAAGTCCAAGTTGGGTTTTAAACCCAAGAATAAATATACCATAGTACATTCAAATTTTAACTCACTACAATAATCATCAATTCAATTGAAGAGCACTATGACATATGACACAGGATTTTTCCCAAAGTTCACATTTTATGTGAAAAAGTCTCTAGAATTAATGGCATTAAATTCTCAGCCCCAACAACTCCAGTGACAACACTCAACATAACTTGAAAGGATTTTGGCGGAAAAATACTAAATATCTTTTCTATTTTCACTAATAAGCCAAGAATGCCAAACACTTTTAAAAGTTGAGTAAAACATATCGCTTGAGTTATGGATGCATATGAATGATACATTTAGTCTCAAAATAGCATGTGTCATTGCCAATCATTACAAATACATTATCTGTCTATGCAATGCCATGAAAATTATCCATTCTGTGCTACTTCCCTGCTGGAGAAATATAGAGATCTTAAGAAACACTAAAATAAAAGCTTCAAGCTTAATTGGGTAACAGGGAAAAGGCAGAGAAATATTGTTTAAATCTGAGTTTTCGGTACAGTCAGTGGATGACTGGAAGGAATGACATTTGTACCTTCCTTCAAGCTGAGATTTAGTTATTATTGAAGGTTCAGAATACTCCTTAGTTGTTCAGTTAAACTCATTGCCAACATCAGTAGAAATTAACACTGTGCATCTTACCCGCAGCTGCCTTTCACTAACAGTAAACAAGAGCTTTGACCTGCAGATTTAAAAAGCAAACACACTTGGGCTTGCATCTTGGAGTTGGCTCAGGGCTGAGCCAAGAATATGTGCGTTTCACCAAGCTTAGCAAGTGACTTTTCAGTGTTGTGAAAACCAAAGATATGTCTGGCAAGACAATCTGTGTGTGTGTGTGTGTGTGTGTGTGTGTGTGTGTGTATGTGTTTGTGATGCTGATGAAAATACGCCTACCTGTGAGTGTTGGGGAAAGATACTGGACTGGGGAAGAAAATGAGCTGTAGAGATTGTATATGAATACAGTAAGTTTATCCAATATGGGGAGCAATAAATGCTTCATCTGTAGCCAAAATATGATTGCAGATTGAAGTTAAAAATGTCTTTCTTCCCTCATAGCCTCTTGGCTGAATTATGTTTTAAGGTTCTCCATGTTACTCAGCATTTCACTGATTCATTCTTGAAAACCAAACAATCAAATCCCTCAAATTAAAAGTGATCTATTCCTTGGAACTAGAAGCATACATAGTGTGGTGAACCTATGGGATGCATGCCACAGCCAGCTGTTTGCTATAATTGAAAGTTTTAAAAGATTCACCGTTATCCTACCACCCTCTCCCGGAAACACACACATACCCATGCAGCCTAAAGTTAAAAGGAAAACCTGTTTTTTCCAGTTGTTCAGGCTATCTCTATTTAAAAACTTGATCAAAGTAAATAGAACCTTGTATTGACTAAGTAAAATAAAATCTAGTGATATTCATGTAATATTTTCTTGAGAAGTTACTCCATAGTGGTATATAGGGCAATTCCTGGGTCCCAGTTGAGGAGGTGTAGCAGGCTCATGGTGTGGTAGAAAATGCTTAGGTTTTAGTCTGCCATTTTTATGATGTAGATTCTATATTTTCCTAGTTCTTTTGCAATGAGAAAATGATAACAATTAATTTTCTCTTCTGAAAAATGGGTATTATAAGTAACAGTAACTAAGTACAAAGAGGAAATTGTGTATATAAAATAGTGCCCTATACTTGGCAATAGGTGATTCCCTAATTGAAAGCTTTCATTTTCTTTTTTTAAAATTTATTTTAGATTATAGGATGCAGTGAAGAACCATCCCAGAGAGGGTGGAGGAGAGCAGAAACATACAATTACAATATGGAACATGCAAGTGAATTGATAAATATATTTACAGAATTTCCACAGAGAAAGGCCAAGCATAGGATATACACAAGAAGATTTAAGGTGGGTGGTTAACATAGGAGCTGTCCTCAACTGATGAAGGATTTAAATATATTTATTTGTCATCTATTTTTGACAAATCCATATGCTAGGGTGCAGTCAAGGTATAAAATGCATTTTAAATATTATTAATGGGATTTACAATTTTTATATACATTTGAGAAAGGTATGGAGGAGATTACATATATGGATTAATATGGAGGAGATTACATATATATATATTTGTTTGTTGGTTTGTTGGTTTGTTTTGTTTGTTTGTTTTTGGTACCAGAGATCAAACATGGGTCCTTCCCCTTGGGCAGTAGGTGGCGAAACCACTGAGCTAAATCCCTGGCTCTTGGTTTGTTTGTTTGTTTGTTTTGTTTTGTTTTGGGTACCTGGGATGGAACTTGGGACCTTGCACTGCTTTCGAGGCAGGTGGCGACACTACTGAGCTAAATCCCTGGACTGACCATATTTTAATTGCAGACATTTACCCTAGAGAATCTCTCTGACTTAGAAGTAGTTGTATGTATGTGTAGCAGTGTTTGAACAATTGTGTGAGAAGCAAAACACTGGAGGATTTTGAATAGGTTAGTGCCATGATCAGACTTACATTTCCAAAAGATCCCTGTGGCTGTTTTATTTGAAATAGATTTTGGGAGTGTTCAAGGCAGAAGCATATAGAATTGTGGGAGATTGTTCAGTAATCCAGATAAGACATGAGGTGGGCTTGGTTCATGGTGGTAGCCACAGAGGTGGTGAGAGGTAGTTGAATTTGGGTACATTTTAGTACCAAGAGTATTCTAAGTCTTAGAAAATTCATACATTGAGACACTGTTCAGAAATTTAAAATAATCAACTAATTTGATAATCTAGAAAATTATAGAAAGCTCAAAAATAATAGAATATGAAAAATCTTAGTCCAACAGTATACTATATTTTATATGAATAAAATATACTCTTACAGTAGTATATATTACTCATGCATAGAAATATGTATCTATACAAGTTTAGAAATAGATTTTATAGACACATAATAAATTAATGAGATTTTTAACCTACTGACAGAATAGAAATGGGAGGAAATTGAGCTATAGAAAAGAAACAGAAACTAATTCCAGCTGTGTGTTATGTTACATTTTAGAGAATAAATGAAAATAATGTTCATAAATTTCAAGGACACAGTTAAGTAATAGAGAAGGCTTTCTGCATTTCCTTCCTATATTTTAATTTAAAAAGTATATTACACAAAATTTTGCTTGGGCAAAATACCTGACACACACAATTTAAAAGAGGAAGAGTTTATTTTAGCTGATGGTTTCAGAGATTTTAGCCCACACTCAGCTGCTCCAAGGCAGAAACATCATGGCAGTAAGGTGTGGCAAAGAAAGGCTGCTCACCTTATCACAGGCAGGAAGAAGAGAAGGAGAAGGAGCTGGGGAAAAATATACCTTTCCAGGGCAAGCTCGCAGGGAGCTGCTTCTTCCAGCCAGATCCTAGCTCCTCACAGCACATTCAGCTGTGAGCTCATCATTGGATCAGCCCATTAAGGAAGCTGCCACCATCAGGATCCAGTCATCTCTCAGCTCTCAACACTGTTGCCCAGGGGAATCAAGCCCTCAGTATACGAGTCTCTGGCGCGCCCTTCCTACTTTAGCCATAACAAGTAGAAATAAAAGAATAGACAGATAAAAAAGGCTAACTCCCTGTAAGTACAAATGGAAGTATCCCTTGTGTTGAGGGATATCTGAGACTATTTTAAAAATGCCTCTGAGGTTTGAGGCCGTGGCCTGACTAAATGTCTTTTGAAGAGAAAAGGAGGCTTTTTCTTTATGTAATTTTTAATATTGGGTAATATTTTAATGGGTATGAAATGAAGAGAATGATTCTTTCAGACCAAAACAGAAAAAGACAGGAAACCACAGAACAACTTTTGGGAAGAGCCTTGAATTTCATCCCACAGAATTTAGAACCAACTGATGAGCTCTCCTTACTCCCATCTTCCTTCTGAAAAAAGAGTGCAGATTCCTATCACTGCTCTGATGATCTACTAGTGTGTAGAAAAAAGAAAAAATGCATTTTTGGAACATTTTATTAAAGGAACTTATTATGGCTTTAGCTATAAATAGATACTGGGGAAAAACACATTAAAAATAGAACACTAATGTTTTGTTAACCAGAGAATGAAATATGTTTGTGAAAGGTCGAAATCTTAAAATCTTCAAAAGCAAGATGAGCTTAAACACCTCAATCTAGATCGTATTCTACTAGACACAATCTAAAATCAACTGCCTGATAACTTCACAGTCCACTGAGAGACTGGCTTCTAAGGCAGGAGGCTATTAAATGTAACCTGGGTGGCAATGCAGGAGCAATTTAAAAGTGTGTAAATGCCTGAAGTGGAATGAATGTCTCAACAACCTGGTCTAATCATGATATTGATGCATTTGATTTAGTGCAAGAGGCATCCTACCTACAAAGCAAGTATCCACCACCACCAACACTGTAACGCACGAAAACTCACCTCTGGGTCGAACAGCAAGGGTACTACTGACAAATTAGCAGTCACACTAAGTACTGTATCAAGAATATTCGGCACTGAATTTCAGAAGTTTGGTCTATAGAAATCAACTCATTTCCATATATCAAACTCTGGTTGGAATCAGAGAAATTGTAATATGCTGTAAGGGGGACAAAAGAAATGATTATGCTAGCCAAGCTTTGTCTCTGTTTCTGAATGTTTATTTTGACCTGTCCTTAATTTATCACTTCCTTTCTTCTCACACATTGGCTGATAAGCTCAGATGCTAACATCCAGCAGCGAAGCAGAATGATGTACCAATATCGAGAGGGATGTGGTGCCTGTAACACTGAACTTGAGGTTTTAGTTTTTCTCCTTCAGCTGCTTCCTATTCAAAAAGATCTGATGCAAATATTTCATTTTATTTCTGTAAATTACCCATCTATTTACTATCTAATTATTCAAACCTTGTTGGTAATCAGTCCCCGAGTGAGCAAGAAAGCAAGAAATCTCTTTCCTCCTTCTTTTTAGTGCAGTAATTGTCTCTGTAAGCCCTATCACCATTTATTTGTCACAGCTGGACTTGGTCTATAAATAGCTCTGTGAAATGATGGACACTTTTCAAGGCTTGTTGGCATGGAATCAATACGTGGCAGAAGGACCATATGAATCAATTATATCATCCCTGGCAGGGTTACCATGGAAGCTCTAGCTCCTCATAGCACTTTGCTTCTCCTATGTGGGTAGTAGTCTCTGTATATCTTTAATTAGAATGGATGCAATTTATTTAGTAATGGAAAGCTTACTGGAGCAAGCTCTGTGAAGGTGTCAGACAAAATTTAACCAGCCATGCATATTCAGAGAAGACGAATGTGAAAATGCAAATGTTCCTTCTAATTTAATTCCTTACTGAAGGAAAAAAGGAGCAGAGTAAAAAGAGAAGTCTTCAATGTTAAGCTTTATTTGATTATAAAAAATCGTGTTTGATTCTCCATCTTTACTCAGACACAAAACAAGCACTAATGCTTAAAATAACTTCTGCTGTGGATATAATAATCAGGCATGTGCATTTGCTCAGTTTTTATCTGGCCCTGCCTTCTCATTTCTGTATAATAATTTAGGAAGTGGTATTTCCATATATTTAGTGAAAACACACACATGAAAATAATCCCTCAAATTTAAGATCCTGCCAGGAAAAAGCTAGAAGCCAAAGGATTAGACATCTTCCATCTCCTGTGTTTACTCCTTTGCTTTTTGAATTCTGCTTGTAGAGGAAGACTTTTTGGCAGCTACTTTTTAAACATTAATTATTTTCTATCCTCCATATACTCTATCAAAAAGGCTAGCAAATAAGCATAATTATTTATTATACTCTTGATAAAATGTACTACTTCTGAACCTAAGCATGTAACATGCCTTTTTTCTCATTGTTTTTACTAGTACCCTGTGAGGACAAAGTTAGGTCCCCTCCATTTACAGATGAAGAAACTAAGTTTCAGAAATCAGAAGGAAATGGTCCAAGGTTAGTAGGCCACCAAGAGGTGAACCCTGATATTTGAAGCCAGGCTGTTTTTACTTCCCCAGTCCTTCTGGCTAGTCTACTACCAAGGGCGTCAGCTTCAGCAGATATCCTTGGATGTAGCTGAGCACATGTGTACCACACTGTTAGACTTTATGACTCAAGATTGGACAGAATGTAGAAGAAAACGATAAACATAATAAGCTACATTTGGTGGTCTTTATGACTAATGCACCACCAGAAACTTCTGCTTATGAATACTTGAATGTCCCATTTGCAAGCTGTTGAGGAATTTCAATCTGCATGAAGTTTACGCACAATGCTTAAATTAACACACTAAGTGCTTTTTGTTCCTGTAGTACCTCTGTTTCTGCATGGCTTCTTTCCTGTCTAGGATGTTTACCATTACTTTAAAAAAAAGGATACAAAATAAACTGTATTCCTTCTGTCATTAGAGAACTGCACAATCCTGAAATAAACATGCTCTGGGCAAGCGATTTTGTCTTATTTGCAAAAAGAAACAAAATTAGCAGTAACAGCATCCGTGCAATACCTTCCATGGCCATAGTCACGGCACCCAAAGGTGAGTTCACCTGAAGCTCTTGCCTCGCTTCCCCCTCATCCTTAGGATGCTGCAGCCAGTAGATCTGAGAGTATCAAATATATCTAATTTTGGCATGTCATGGAGACTTTCCAGTGGACATAAATCTGTTCTTCCTTTTTATACAAGATATATCTATCATTCTCATATCAATATTTAAACTGTCCAACTGTTCATAAATATAAACTGCCATCATTAAAAACATCTATTGGGGTGTCATGTACGTACTATAGAATTCATCCACTGTTACCTTTTCCACTGTTACCTTCCATCTTTTAAAACTGGAATACAGCTTGGCTGTCTTGATTGGCCATGTTGATCTGCATTAGCAAGTCTCCCATAGGTATTCTTAATACCCACCTAGCAATTATTTTTCATCCGTTACTTGAGTAATCCCTACAATTATCCTGCATGCATTTGTATTTCATTAGCATCAGAACTAGTAGTTTTATTCTATACATGTAAAGCTATTTGTCCAGAGTTATACTGGGCTGGAGCCTGGTCACAAACTTCGGTCTTCTGGTCTTGAAGCCTTTCATCTCCTATTTAAGTCATTCTGATATCAAACATCATGAGAGTGTGGACTAGAGAAGGGAAAATTTGAAAAGCAAGTCCCAGCCGTTCTTATCAAAAGAAATGAAAAGATACTAAAAAGAACCAAACCTTAGATGTTAAATACAAACCTCCTTAGGTCTCCCAGATTATCTGAATTGCAAGTTGTATTAAATTAACTACCCTCTATCTCTACTTTCTAAACTATCAACAAATTTTTTTATAATACATCTTTGTATTTTAAGGATATAGGCTTATTGCTATTAGGAAATTTGCTCTTAAATATATGTGTTAAACGAACCATGTTATCACATCCTTTAAGACCAATTAATGAATCATATTTTCCTGTCCAGTAATCTGGTGGGCTTGCATTGATTTAAGTGAACTATCAACATCATTATACAAGATACAGTTCTTTCCTTGCTACCCAGGAACTTGTTAACTTGGTAATAAACTTTATCTTGCAAACATAATTAATACTTGTGTTCACATCTCAGCACTTTGAGATACTCAGTATTTGAAGAATCAAACACAAAGACTGCCTGGTAACTTGAATATAATCATTTATATGATGGTCTTAGGACTTTTTGATCCAATTCCTGAAGTTCTTTTGCGTTAAAGGATACTTATGCATGAATTTAATAGAAACATTTCAACCCCTCCTTGATGAGATGTCTTAATGTTGAGAGTTAAAATTATTACCGTAAAACCAAATCAGTCTCTTTTCCCACTTTTGCTTTAACTGCAGATATTAGCTACATTACCCCAAACAGAAGAGAATCAAATCTCTGATTCCTTTTTAAAAACCTACATGCTGTGATCTTTAATGCACAAAACAGAACTGAATAAATGAGGCCCTTTCTCAGGGAAAAACAATATATAGGTAGGGAGCTACTGGGCTGAAAACCTTGAAGAAAGAACTCTTCAATTTGATTAACTAAACATACATTAACTCTAAAGAAAGAGTGTTAAGGTAAAGGAACAGAAATACCAATCTACTCTTGTTTTAGGAAAAATAAGATTATCTTTGTATTGTGGATTCTAGAAAAAAATGTAAAGATTTTTTAATACTAGGCTAAAATATAATGGTACGTTCTTTTTGGATTCCTGCATGTGGTAATGCAGCTGCCATATTAAAATAATTCTCATTCCAGAGAAAGGGCTATCAATCATCCATTCTTTTGAAGCACTGAGTTTTGTTTTTAACCTGTGTTGATTCATAAAGTATGAAAACTTGTCAGCAGTGTGTAAATTCACATTGTGCTTATTTAAAATGTGATGCCTTTTTCTAAGTTCTGAGAGTCAATTATAAGAGCTCAAATTTGCTAAATATTAAGCTTTAAGAAATAGTCTAACCAGGCCGGGATTTAGCTCAGTGGTTTCGCAGCCTGCTGTGCAAGCGCAAGGACCTGAGTTCGATCTCTGGTACCAAAGAAAAAAAGGAAGAAAGAAATAGTCTGACCTTTGTATTGTCTAAAGGATTACTGTAGATGAATCCTAGAATAAACCTTGGCCTTTTACGTGATGAATTTGGATATTAGGGATTGATATTTAGATTTACATAATGTAATCACCCTCCTGAAATCATAGTGTTTTCACTCATGTTTCTCTCCATTACATTCCCTAAACCTGAGACCCGTTTGTCCTGTACATACCCAGCTCCCAAGTTGCTGCAGATAATACCGGCTAACACCTAGTGAGAATTAACCGTGTGCCAGACATACAGTAAAACCTCATCCGTGTTATGCAATCTAGTTCTCTTTATGAGAGAGGTACAGCATAGTACCTATTTTTAAATACCTTTTAATATTTAGAGAAAGAGAAATTAGGGACCCCATCTAAGTTCACAGGGATAACGTGGTGTCAGGCCGTGATCAACAGGCTGATTCCAGATCCTTTCAAATATAATCCCTGTTTTGCCTTCTTTCCCCAGAGGCCCCTTCTCCGCCGGGACTTACTTTCTACTGGCTTGCCGAAGCCAGTCATTAGCATTCCGGGGCCTCAGTGCTGTTGACCCGCTTGCCTAGAATGTTGCTTCCTTTACCATCTCATTTATTCACGTCCCGTAAAGGCTTCTGAGTTCAGCACAGGTGTCACTCTCCTCCTGTAGCTCTTTGGAACATTTCATTCCTGTTCCCGAAACCTTTTGAAGATCTTCATTTGTAAGAGGCCATGTAAACTACTGTGCCTTCATATGGAAGATCCTTCACCAATGGAAGACCCTTGGTAAAACTGCAGTCTACTCTGTAGCCGAGCTATTTGGCCTCACTCATGCTCACGCCCGCCGCCCACATACAGTCATAGTGCCGCGCTCTGGCCATGCTTAGGAACCAGAGCCCTGCTCATCGAGTTGCTCAGAGATTTGGCAGTGGAACTCTCCTCTGACTCTTCTGTGTTGGCGTTTTAAAAATCTCTATCCTCTACTGAAGAGAAACTGCACCTCATTTGACACACACACACACACACACACACACACACACACACACACACCCTTTTTGTATTCCTTTCTTCGAAGTTACTGATGTACACTGTTTCCAGTTTTTCTCGCTCCACGCATTCTCTCTGGTCAGGTTTTGTTGTTAAGGTCACCACTGTCCTCTATGATGCTACATCCGGTGACTTCCTGTTTGTTCCTCAGGCACCCAAACAGTCTCCCTTCTTCGGTTTTCAGATGTCCGTCTTCCGCCTGGCAGACTTCTCCCCACATTTTCCGAAGGCTCACAGCCCTCTTCCTGCAGAGCATGATGCAGTAGCTTCTTCTTGGTTCTCCCTTTCCTGACTGCCCATTTGAAATGAGAAAATCTCTCTATTCTCACCACAACCTGACCTCTCCTTTCCTTCATTATTCTCAGTGGCACCGATAACTTCTTTTTTATATTTCACTGCATACTTTTTATATTTAAGGGCATCTTATTTTGTGTGTTTTTAGTTTTATTTTGGATATTTCCCTACAAGCTAATAGGTAAGGTCAACCCGGTCAGGAATTATAATCTGTGTTTCATATCCCTGCACTTGGGGTATCTACCAAAGTCCCTGGCACATGTAATAGACCCTCAGTACTTGCTGAAGGAACCCTGAATCACCTGAATTTCTGTGACTGGACCCCATGGTTTGATTTCTTTTTGTCATTTTTATTACCTGTTTTTGCTTCCTGAGTACTCTTTATTATCTCTCTACTCAAAAATGCTTGACTGTGTTTTAAGACTCAACTTAAATACTGCCTTCTTTGTTTTTCTGTTAAAACTAACTTAGGTTAAGGTTAAGTAAACTTCTCTTGTCTCATTTGTAAGGGGGGATGATAACAGTTCTTATTATCTATAATTAAACAAGAACTACTTATCTCAGTATAGGACACTTTAGAAAATTTCAACAAATTATTATTATTATTATTCCTAATTCCTGTATCCCTAAACCATATACTGCACTTATATATGTACCTACTAGGGAACTGGAATCTTCTAGAGTGAAAGAAGTGTGTCATTCATTTTTGAATCTTCAGAATATAACTACCACTCAATACCTATTTCATAAAATTTTTCTTAATGTTAATACTGAGGACCATCATTGCTGAGAATTAATTTTGTACTAGATGTGGTGCTGAGAACTCTACAAATGTCAGTCAATTTAATTCTCATAACATCTCCATTGAATAATTTTTTTAAAAAATTTACACTTCAGGGTATTCAATCAGGTAACCTTATTTCCTCAAGCTTGCTCAGGTAGTAAGTGGTAAAAGTAGAGTTAAGACTGCCTAACTTTAAAATTTTGCTCTGAATTGCTTTACTACAACCAGGAAGGAAGGAAGGAAGGAAGGGGAAGGGAAGGGAGAATGAATGGATGGATGGATGGATGAATGACAGATGGATGATGGATGGATGGATGGATGCATGGCTGACAGCTATTTTTGACCATTCTAACACTCTCTCTTCTAATAATCTCACCTCTATTATCTAGAATATATAAAAACTGTGCTAAAATGTTTTAACAATGAGAAACCCAATGACTAGAATTATTTCAGCATTTTTCTTTTTTTGGGGGGGGGCGGGGTTGTTTGTTTTTACCTAGATATGCACGAAGGTAAGGATCATATGTCTCACTGAATTGACATCTCATAGAGCTACTTTTGCTTTAAGATTGTTACCAATTTAAAGAAGATGTAGGCAATATAGTACTGTAAGGACGTGAACAGGCTCTAGAACCAGCCTAAGATCTGTTTAGCAATACCACTGCTGCTTGTGTAACCTTGGGTCAGTTACTTAACCCCTCTGAGTCTTAGCTACCATAGCTGCAGGGTGAAGATAATATTTGAAATCTAATTGAACTTACTATAGATGATTGGGTTAATCCATGTAAATATTTTTGGACCTAGCAGGTAAAATATTTCCAATACATTTTAGCTATTTTTCCTTAAGATATATTTTTATGCCCATGAATTAGATATACTTTACATAATCACAATGATTTTAATGTCAAATTATAACTTTAATTTTATGTATTGTACAGTCAGTATTATTTCCATTTAACTAACCATGTGTGTTATTTTGGTGAAAACCAAATTCAATTCTGGCCACACAGTAAGGCTATCTTATACATTGTTTCCATGCATCACTCCAGCTCTTCAGGTGCTGAAGTTTCTTATTTCAATCAGCATACATCTTGGAGACTCAGACAATGATAAAGATTAGATTCAAACTTAACTCTTTCTGAATCCAAATCCAGACTTCTTTTAATATCTCCAGCCTAGCCCCTTGGATCTCCCGTTTTATCTCAGCCTGGCAAGAGGTGTTGAGAGTTTAAAAAAAAATGTTTGCTTTATTTTACAATCTCTACTAGTTACAAACAATAGCTCTGTCACATTATATGTATATATTTCCCCCTCTAGGGAATCACATGCATTTTTGCTCTCTTGGATCAAACACAGCAGAAATAGAAAGATGTCAGATTGTAAATGAACCCAGGGAACTCTGTGTTTAAAAACTAGTATTAGCTTTGACTTTGCATATGTAGACTTAAAGGAATCCCTGACAGGTAAAGTGTAGCTGTTTCTTCCTTTAATAGGAATCCTTCTACAATCACATTTCTGCTAGAGATAATTCCCCAAGGAGCCTTGGTTTTCTATCAAGTGTCTTATTTGAAACAGTTAGCTAGTTGAGTGAAATTTTTTTATCAAAATCCTGTTGGAGAGGGTAGGGGTGTGTAACTCAGTGGTAGGGTGCTTCTCTCACATGTTCAAGGCACTGGGTCCAATTCTCGGTAATAAAAGGAAAATTAATAGTATTAATACTTCCAAATTATGCCACTTCTACCACATCTAAGTATCATAAGAGAAACTGTTTGTGTACATGGTTGATTAAATTCAGAGCTGCTTAAAAAAATGGTGAATCTTCTCCAAATTGCAAAATTCTTCTGGATATAATTATCCGTCATTGCCAGGAATGAATATCTTGGCCCAGTCTGCTTTATTTTTCTTTTTCAAGGATTTTGACTGCAGTAAGTCTGTCTGATTTTGTGATGTCACCAAAAAATGCTTAGTTCTGACCCTCAGAAAAAGTTAATAGAAAAACAGGCAAACACAATAAGCAGAATAACATACGATAGGGCAGGATCAAGTGGGTATACAGGGAAACAAGAAGAAAATAAATATAAGACACTGGGTGACAAGTCCACTTTTCCACACTTTGTCATAATAATTTGGTCGAAGATAAAATTACCATCATAGTCCATTTGATCTGCTATAACAAAATGCTTGAGACTGGGTAATTTGTAAATGATAGAAATTTATTTCCACACAATCTTTAAGGCTGGGAAGTGCAAAATAAAGATACTAGCAGGTTCAGTGTATATTGTGAGCTGCTGCCTCTGCTTTGAGGAGGACATCTGGAATGGTGTGTGCTCCAGAGGAGAAAAACGTTTCCTTTGATGGGAAAAGGGCAGAGGAGAAGGAGCCCATGCCCTCCAGCCCTTTTATAAGGGGCCTAATCCTTTCGAAGGGGGCTGCACCCTCACCACCAAATCTTATCAGAAAGGCCCTGTCTTTTAATACCAACACATTGGTGATTAAACTACAATGTAAATTTTGGAAGACACATTCAGACCAGAGTCTGTCTGTCTCTCTGTCTCTGTCTCTGTCTCTGTCGCTCTCGCTCTGTCTCTGTCTCTCTCTCTATCTCTCTCTCTGTGTCTTTCTCTGTTTCTGTCTCTGCCCCTCTGTCTCTCTTTCTCTCTCCTTTTTTGGATGTGACCAACAGACCCTCAATTAGAATCCCCTCTCCTTTGTAGTTCAGACGTTGTATTTGTTCATCTTTGTGGAGTATCGTATGGTAATTCACTACACATATACAGTGTGTAATAATCAATGCAGAGTAAGAAGCATTCCCTTCTCTCCAAACATTCATCTTTACACGCTTAGAATTCTATTATTTATTATTTTTTATTATTACATTATTTATTATTTTATTATTTCTTACTTTTGTCATTTTCAAATGTATCGCAGATTATTTTCCACCTGCAGCTGCCCTACTGTGCTGAAGAAGAGCCGGCAGTGGCTTTTCTGCTCCAGTGATATCACAGTGCCCTGTGTCTCACCTTTCTCCACCTCCCCTTCCTTGTCCTTGGCTGTGCTTCTGAGCTCCCCGTACCAAACCCAAAACACCCATCCAACTAACATGCCCTTTTCTATTAAAACAAAACTTTTTTCCTATGAACGTTACTTCATGCAGTTGGGAGAAACAAACATTACAGCAGATGTGCAGACATCAGCCTAGAGCCAAGAAACATGAAAGGAAGCACGACCTTTCCAAAGGAGAAAAATAATTCTTCAGAAGTGGACATTGTATTCTTCTGTTACTGTGTAAAAGATGGAAACTGTCATGTCTTCTCTCTCCTCATGCCTACTTTTGTGCTCAGAAATAAATACTAGAAAGGCCAGTGGAGGGTTCTTCTCAACGTTTGGATAATAGCTGCCTATTCTAGCTAAAATGCTAATGTGTGTATTGTGCCTTGCACTTTCTGAGCTCGTCAACAGGAGTGCTTTTTGCACCGTCATTCTTAGGGCCCTGCCTGTTCTTTCCTGGCACTTTCTGTCTTTGCTCTTCTGTGTATCAAAACAAAAATCTCCAGCTCAAGTTCTGAAATCTGAGAAATTACTTTCTTGTTTTCTACCTGGCTTTTTTTTTTCATCTGAAGACAAGGATATAAGAAATCTTTTAATGTAAAGAAGACACATTTACTCAAATGGCTAAAAGTTTGGTAGGATTCATGATCACTGTGTTGAAAGGCACCAACCCATACAGAATGTAAGCTACAGTGCCTTAAATTATCTTCTACTTTAAAAAGTTGATTATACAAATTAATGGATTTTATTTGGCAGACTCGAATATGCACATAACATACCATGGTCATTTTTAAAAAGAGGGTGACTCCCTGTTTGCCAAATCAAACATGTAGTAGGTACTTCTTCTGGCACCTGAGATAGCTGACCAAGTTTAATATATTCCCAAAAGCTCTCCGACCTTCTTTATCAGAAGCTGAATTTTATCACTAGGACTAGAATCTGTGATGTGTGCAAAAAATGCAATTTGTGGATCTTAAATCTATTTCTCATACCAAAAGCCTTTCTTGGTATGATGGGATGATTAAACCCAAATTTATGAGCATAAACATAGCCAGATCTTATTCCACATGATCACTTATTCATAATTTGTACTCTACAAGAATGGTAAGAATGAGAAAAATAATAGCAGAACAATACACATAAAAGCAAGTACTTGTAATTTCACATATTTCAAAATACAAGTATGCTTGAATTAGGTAGATAGAGACGGTCTGGTTAAAACTGGGGTATGAATGTTTCCTTAATTGACTCAGTTGTATCTCAGGCTTCAAATTATTGCCACATAATTTCTATGCTGAAGGTGTTTCAAAGAAATACTGCCAAGATTAATAATAGCAATAGGAACAGAATAAATAGTTATTGGATGAGAAAACGAAGTAGAAGAAGAAACAAATTGCAGATGGTTTCAATTTCATCACACCTAACTATGACGATGAAAATATAACTGTTTAGTATATGAAAAGATGTGATTTTTAAAATATAATCTGGAAAATGCAGAAGATAATATTTAATACATAATTGTATATTTGAACTGTAGAAGTAATTATGAGAGTCTTTGACCTCAAACATTTCAACATCTCCGTGCCTGTGTAGAGTGCAGGCCCTAAGAAAAAACTCTCCTCTTTGGAATAAACCTACATTTCTAGTTCTCCTTTTAGGCCCAGCTCACCTGCCTTATTGAACATATACAGAATGTCCCTGGCTTCTTCCCCTTGCTCCCCTATTTGATATCCACTTGTGATAGCCTTTGCAAAGGCCTCTGCCCTTCAAAGCCCTACTCACAGGCCTCTTCTGGGAAGAAGGATGCCTTAATGAATATTGCTTTCCATAGTAAGAAATTATCCAGGCTTGTTATTCACTAGTTTCTCATTGTTCTTATCTCATGCTATCTTTAATTACACTTAATTTCATTTGTGTCTCCTGGTGATACACTTTCCTATATGACTTTTAGATTCTTTTTAGCTTTTTTTAGTATCTACCTTTCCCACAATATACATACATTTGATTGTCATTCATTACTTATTTACTCATATAATATAAAATGCATGCTATATTATAAAAAGTTAGCTTATTATGAAGTACTATATTAACTGATATTCTCTACCTATAATTGTTATGTGTATTTTTCATCCTCTACATATTTACTGATTGATTACCCTGCCCAAAGCATTTTCTCAAAACAATTTTAATGCACTGCTATTATAGCTACTGTCACATCAAACAATAGTATTCTGCCTCCTGTACATTTCTAATAATCCCTCTTGTCAGAAACTGTGCCACTCACTTTTAAATGCCCAGCACCTTGTGCTTAACAGGTTTTCAGTAAATGTCTGTTCAGTAAACATCTGTGGTTGGATATATTGATAGGGAGAACAAATGCATGAATGAAGTTAAGACTTTTTCAAAAAGAAAAAGTAATATGATTTATGTGAGCATAATGTGTTTAGAAACAGAAATTCAAATTAAAGGTGTATAACCATTGTATTGTGACAGACTTTTAATAATGAGAATTGCCAAAGACATGGAGACATATAAGGCTTACATTTTCTTGTTTTAAAGATGAGTAAATCTATGAGTTTGGACACACCCCATCCTCCAAAGCATCACAACCAAAACCATTCACATTTGTCAGATCTCCAAGTTCAGCCTGGTTCTTCAAGGGACAATCTCTTTCTGAGCCCTGAGTGTATACTCTCTGATTCGGGAAATGAGTGAATCAGTACTTAGGATTTTTGTTACTAGATCTTTACACTTTGCTAAGTGCTATGGAAAAGCAGTAGAGATAATTCCTAAGGATGCTCTTCAAATCCTGAAGGAGCCCTTCTATCTCAGACCTTAGGGTGATGGCAGGTGCTATATCAAGCTAAGTTCTTTTCCTGAGCTCCCACAGTTCACAGTGGTGGTGATGAGGTGATAAGAATCCAAATCATCGTCTTTGAATTGCAAATGTCAGAGAGTGCCTATCACAGAATCAGTAATGCTATATTGCATCATAGATTGGATCCAAAAATTTGGCAAAATTCGATCTGTCTACTTCCTGAAGGAGAACTATGTAGCTTGCAAGATACTGCAAGTGTTTATATTAGAGATGAAAAAGAAATTGGAGGCACCTGGTGACTTTCCTAATATTGATGCCATTGGTTAAAAAGCTAAGCTGTAAACACTGTCTTCCTGGTTTCCTGCATCCTGAAGAGATATATAAGCTACAAGGACAAGCTCCAGCAAGGCTAGGACAAGGCTGGGGATATGGAACCAGAAACAAGCCCGAAATAAGGCCTAAGAGAGGGACTTGAAGCTACAACTTGAAAAGCACATCTGTGCTATTTGGCTTCGTGTTACTATAACAAAATACCCGAGATAGTCAACTCACAGAAAGGAAAGATTTATTGTGTTTCACACTTTGGGAGATTTCAGTGAAAGGCCAATTAACCCCATAGCTTTGGACCTGTGGCAGCACATCATGGTGGGAGCACACAGCGGAGCAAAGTCTTTACTTAATGATCTGGAATGAAACCAACATAGGAAGGGCAGGGGCCCGTAATCCCCTTCAAGAGTACACTCTTAATGCCTGGAAGACTTCTCACTATGTCCAACCTCAAAAAGTTTCCACCACCTCTCACAGTGCTACAGACTGGGGACTTCTCCATTAGGTGACATTCCAAATGCAAACAGCAGCAGTATCCAGGTTAGTTAGATAAAAGAGTGCCAAAAGACTGTTCCAGACAAGGGTCAGAAAACTGAAATGATAAGGACAAGAGGAGAGAACATGAAGTCAGACAGAAAACACCCAAGTCAGACTTCTCTTTCAATAGCTACTCTGTGGTCTTGAGTAAGTTACCCAGCCTCTCGAGGCCTTTATTTCTTCCTTATAAAAAATTGTTCAGTACTTTATAACAATAATAAAATGGATTCGCTGGAGAGTTGGTAAAATAACAGAAAAAAAAGAACAAATTCTTTCTTATAACCCTATTGAAGGTCTTTTATTTGCTTCCTTAGATGTGTTCTATGCCAGGGAAAACCCCTATGAAAGGCTGGGTGAGAGTGAGTTGGTTTGTGGTTTTCACTGCAGTATCACACATCATCAGTTAAGCATCCCACAACAATATTTCTTTCTGTTCATGTGCAGTGGGGACATCAGCGTTGCTCCAGCTAAGTGGTGTGATTGTCTACTTGACTTCCATTGAGCCATTGGGCTGATTTTAGTCATTGCAGGAGATAGGGCAATAGGCAAGGTCAAAGAATGAATGTGTTTTTCTTTGAGTCAGGCACAAGTCTTTTTTAACTTATCCTTATCTCAATCCTAACAGGTAGCTCTTAATAATCTCACTTACCAGGTAAGACTACCAGGCTTAGATAGGAAGTCCTCTACTCAAGATCACCTAGTTAGGAACTGGCAGATCCAGAAAAGAAATATTTATTAGACTCCAAAGACCAGGTTTTATCTAATACCACTCGTTTTCTAACATTAATGATTTTCAGTGATTCCTTCTCATTTCAGTTCTTACCAATAGCAGTTGGCAGGACTGCAATTTCTGGGTCAGGAGACAAGATTCATTGCTTTCTCAACCATTAGAGTTGGACCCAGCTCTGTGGGGATTCTGTGGTTTTCTCTATCATTATATGCTACCTCATTTATATAATTTCCTGATAACTGAAATAGACACAAAGCTGCTTGTAAACTAGAGTTCACAATATATTGGTTTGAATTTCACATTCCTTTTCCTTCCCTAAACAAAACAGGGTTGACTGTGTTTCTCTTTCTCTGAATTGTATGAGTTTTCATATCTTATTCTAGCTTTATCGTGTCTCTTCTTCATTCTCTGTGGGGTAAACTCTCTTATTAACCCCAGGAAATATCTAGTTCGTGTTTCATTAGGTAAACACTCCTTCTGGGCTTTACTAAGTGAGGTTAGTCCCTTGTACTGAGATGAGTGAAAGGGAAGCAAAAGATGAGTCTTGCATTCATTGCTGCATTTATTCCTAATGAAAAAATAAAATAATAGTAATGTGTATAAACTACTGATGGCTACAGCAAGTGCAACATAGAATTGTGCATGTTATTAAATATGTTAGTTTGTATATTTCATGTGATGAAAATACTGTTTTCATCTAATTCATTCTTTATTCCCTTTGTAATTCCTGGAACATGACTCAGTTTCAGTGAAAAAAAAAGAGGAAAGAGAAAAGAAAATGAGAAAACAAAATTCTGAACAATGTTAAAGTTTGAGATCCTAGATAGTTTAGAAATCATATCTAATGCTGTAGAAAAGCAAACTTTAGTGAGGGTTGAACTCAAGGAATTGTTTCAGGGATGTATTACTGTCCGTTAGATGAAAAAAGTTCACCGTAGCAGGATTAGCGATTAGCAGGTGCTGGTATTTTTAAGGAGCTAAAATTTTTTGATCGTTTTTATGTGCTAGGTAATGTTTGAAGCACTTATCTTATTACTTATTATTTCCTTTAGTAATTATTACATGATATTGATGGAGAGACTATTATTATCTTCATTTTATACATGAAGAAACTAAAGAATCAAAAACTTGTTATCCAACTAAAAAGTAGTACAGTCAGATCACCAACCAACACATCTGATTCCAACCGTTGTCTTCAATACTAACTTTCTCCCCTTCTTTTTTAACATCTAAGATATCCAGAAATAAGACAGTAATGAGTAATTGCAGAACTGGAAACTGGAGAGTAGATGCTGCCTAAAGAATGTAATTAAATAATGATGATGGCGGCGGTGGTAATGATGATAAATGTGCTGACCAAGTAAAACACATCTTTGGGCCAATTTTCACATCTGGGCTTCGGAGGTCCAGCAGTGGATGCTGATTTAAAGAAAAATTACACAGACTCATGAACTTGAATTGTGGGATTGATTCTGGGGAATACTGATGGCCCAGATTTGAAAGAATTTCAGGATAATTATCCTATTGTCTAAAGCTGACCTTGTAGGTAAAGATTCATAATTTCAATCCAAAATTTCTAATCCATTTTTAGATTGCTGCAATTACATTCTTATGATTAATGTAATTAGGCATATATTATAACATATAAAAGAAATAGTGGTAGGCTGTGGGAAGTTTTTAGAAATACAATATCCTCTTTCCACTCGAGGCTGTTATAGAATGCACAAAGTGTATAGAAAGAGTTCATTGTTAAAGAAATCCACTAATTTTTATTGCAGTTTTATATTTTTATAAGATAGTCACAGACCTGTGAGGAATACTTCCTGGACAACAAAACAAAACAAAACACAATTAAACTTAGCAAAAGGTTTCTTCACAGAATGTCAAACTTCAAAAGAAAGGCATCAGAAACCCAAAACCAAAATCAACTATTTCCAAAGCTCTGAATGACTTTTTCTTGAATAGATAAAAAAGCCTCTTCAAATTGTTTTTTAATTAGGTGAGCTTGAAACAAAATATATTATTAAATAATTTTAATTTTCTAATAAATCCTCAAATAGAATCAAATATATAATTCACCAAAAATAAATTGTCTTGTTTAAATCAGTATAATCAGTGATTCATAATGATTCTTGACTATTTTTATTAACATCTTTCTACGAGACTAAAATAAATGTAAGGTCATGTCCATCAATGGGTAAGAGAATAAATATCTTTAAATTCAAAATGCTGGAAAAATTTTAATTTTGAAGCTGAATTTCCCTACAGTTTGTCTCCAAAAATATTTTTGAATGAATAGATACGGGAATAAATGAGTCAATGGATTTATGATATAAACCATTTTAAAAATCTTTGTTTTTGTGTACAAATGCCTTCTCAGATTTAAATCTCATCCCTTCCTTTTATTGATAACTCATTGTTGATGACCAGTAGTAGAATGATCAGTTTTCCAAATTTTAATTCTTTGTGTAATGTCAATTGCAGGAAACACAGAATAGCATTGATTCATCTGATATTTTCATGATACTCTGCAAGAAATATTTGTAGCCAGGACCAATTTTATTGTGAGAAACACTGCATTGTAGTATGGTTACGACTGTGTGAAGGACTGATGAAGACCTTAAAAGTCAGAACAAATAAGTCATATCATGAGAAAGAGTCACTGCAGAGTTGTTTTAAAGGTTAATTTCCTTTAAGAGAATGGGATTACTTTAAATGGCCTTGAAATTTTATAGTGTTATTTTATATGTTCTCCTGACTTATTTTTAATATTCATAGAGAGAGCCAGGGCACAATGTTTGTAGAATGATAATTATCCTGTGAAGGTTTTAGACATTCTGTGGCCTTTCTAACCCATGTTTATTTCAATGTATCTGTTGTGATTTCAAAAAATCTGTCATGTGCTCATCCTTAATAAAACAGAACAAGAAATGCTTTCCAAACTCACTCTCAAAAGTACAACCCTTTGTATTACTTTGCTAAGGCTTTTATAATGAGACACCACAAGTGGGTCGCTTAAATAACAGAAAAGTGTTTCTTCACAGTTCTGGAGGCTAGAAATCTGAGATCAAGTTGTCAGCAGGTTGGTTTCTTCTGGTGGCTATGAAAATCTGTGTCTTTTATCCAGCTTTTGGTAGTTTACTGGCAGACTTTGAGACCCCTTCCACTGGAAAAGCATCTGCCTTCCTCTTCACACAGTCTCCTCCCAGGGTGCCTTTGTCCCCAGTAATTTTAAAAATAAGAGATCAATCCTATCATACAGGCTCATTATGATGACCTCATTCCAGGCCACATTCGGAAGTACTAAAGTTTAGGTCTCCAACATATCTTTTTGGAATGTCACAATTCAACCCAGAACACTCTTAAACTTTAAATATCTCAGTATAGTGCAGAAAGAATGGTGCCAACCATATACTACCCACTTTCTAAATCATTCTGACAATGCACTAAGGTAGGTATTGTCACTGTTTCAACAAATGAAGAATGTGATGCTCAGATATCAAGTAATTAGGGCAAGAACACCCACAGCTGCAATATCAGGCTGAAAATATTTACAATTTAACTCTACCCAGCATTTACAGAATATATCATATGTGAGAAGGTCTTCTCATATGTATAATTTCAGTAGAATGATTTATATTATGTCTGTGATACATATCAGTAAATTAGTGCCTGGCACAGAGTGAATGAGTAATTATGAAATGTTAACTGACTTATCTCCAAGGATTTTCCACAATATAAGATAGAAGGAAAGAGTATATTCTGATGCTTGGAAAAGAATGAAAAACTGTTTTATATGTGATCTGTCCACTATATGAAAAATATCACTGTGTACCATCATCAGATAAGTATTTAATTTGCTGCTGTTAATTAAATCTAAATCACTAGCTCATCATAGAAAAAGTATATATTGCTAGAAAAATCTAGCCAAAAGAGTACAGTTGCGGTATATAGTCTTGTATTCATGTACAAGAATATTATCTGGAAGTATAGAACCACTGTTAAGTGTTTGCTCTTGATCTTAGCTGTCATAATTTCCCTGTTAAGTGATGAGTGGATTCACTCACCTTGAAGTTGTTAGTAATTGCTATGAATATAAAAAGAATAAAATTCTTTCTAGTCTGAGTTTCTATTTAATGCTATCAAAATTAAAATTAAAATATATTAATAATATTGAAAAACTCAAGTCAATACCTGGTAGAGAAATTACAAGAGAAATGCTTGAATAAAAGAGCTGTTGATGACATAAAGTGGTGGCATATGTCTGTAGAAGTGCTTTATAGTCATTATAATGAAGTAGAGAATGAATGAATGAATAAGTGAGGGGGGAGGAACTTTTTCTGATATTCTCAGAGTATCTAACATCCGATGTCACTATTGCTTCTACACATTATACAGATACACAGTTACTCCAATTACTTCCCAATAAAATGTTTTCTCTTAAGAAAATAATAATACCTGATGGCATGAATTGCTATATTTGTCTTAATTCTCCAGAGACATAGTAGCCAGTAGGACACATTTAACTACAGGTATTTGTGTAACAGGAGGAACTGGTTTACAAAATTATATAGGCCCAGATGTCCCATGATCCACAATCTTGAAATGCCAGTGGTAAATTCAGTCCTAGTCCTAAATCCTGAGGGCAAGGGAAACTAAAGGGAAAAGATGAGATGAGATGCTCCAGGGAAATTAACTGGCCAAGGTTGTCATCCTGGCCAGTGGGGACACTTTACTTTCACCAGTGGATTAGAACTCTCTCATCTCTGCTGGGTATAATTAATTCTACAACAAAACAAAGTACATATGCCATTTATATTTGCAGTGTTCAAAGCGAATTCCAAAAATGTGCTCTATTAATTGTATTCACTGGGTGAACAAGTGACTGGCAGTTGAAAGCAAGGAAGCCCAGAAAGAGTGAAGTGTGGATAAATGAGAAGAAATGATGGAGATGACTCAAGTGGCCACTGGAATCACAATTGTCATTGAAATACTAGTGATAATACGAAGTGTTCCTGTCAGTTTTGTGCGGTGTCCCAAATTATTTCTTATGATAAAGTATCAAAGTTGCCAAATAACTTACTGTGCTAATAAATAAATTATAGTAGTTCTTCCTATAATTGCAGTACATCCATTTTGATGTGTTATCCAGGCAGAGAAGGAGATGCAGTTATGGCAGCTGGTTGGGGATTACGGATGACCCTGCTGGACCCACAGGAGTGTTTCCTAGACAGGAAACTCCTTCATTATGTAAATCAGCAAAGAAATATAAAGTTGAGAACTGCTGCTTTAGCTCTTTCCATTGAAATTAATGTCCCTGTGTACTCTCTCCCTTGTGCTTCCTTTCCCCATACATTATGATGCTGCTGGAGAGCTGATAGAGACATTTCCTGTGAGATCAGCTGCTGCCACTGCAATTTGTTGCTCCCTGTTTTGAGTTCAGGGAGAATGTGAGTAACCCAGAATCCCAGGGTTCTGGGGTGTGGCCACATTAACAGTCTGAATGTCCCATGGGGTGTAATTAGTCACTGGCGGGCATCTCGATAATTATAAGGGCCCCAGATGTATTGCTTGGTAATTTAATGCATTTTCTAGTGCCACAGAGATTGCTCATCTCAATTTTCTTTAGTGCTTCCTTAAAGATTTATAAAAAGAAGTTGCTGAGTGACACATTCTGTGCACTCTCCTGCTAGATCAATCCATACACATGATCCTTGTCATATCCCTGCCCAGTCTGTGATCCAGCAACTCCTCTACCTCAGCAGGTGAACATCTGAAATTTCCTGTATCCTAAAAGTATCCATATTCTGATTCAGTTCCTTCCTCTCCCTCCCACATATCGAGCACTAAGTAAAGATATGTTGGAAAAATAAACTGATTAATAGTGCTTATGATATGTTGAGCAGTTTCTCTGCATTTGTTTTATTGACAATTACAATAATTCCATACATAGAGAACTAGTATTTTTTCTTCTTTTGAACTTCATAAAACAGAGGTTAAGTGACATGACCAGTGCTAGTTATTCAAATATTCCCTGGCAAAGCCAAGGTTCCAACTTGACCACATAGCTATGGAGTGGGGGTAGGTTCTTAAATACTATGTTGTATTTAACATGTTCCTGCTGGTTTATAGCACCAGTGATACATGCATGACTGTCCCACCCATTGCAGCCATCCCATGCTGCCTGTGGGACAGCCATGCATCTACTATTGGTGGTTCAGAGCTCCCCAGCAGTGAGAAATAGGAATTATAGCCTCGTTGTGATAATATTATTCAGTCTACTCCTCCATACCCATCGCAAAGCAATGAATGAAGCCATTGCCCTGGAAACAGAGCTACCCTTTCTACTCTTTGCCTGGCCAGTTCTGACCAGTCTACCAAAACCCAACCCAGCTTACCTTGGAGACCTCCTAAATCTTCCAGCCCACAGCTGATTCTTTCTCTCTAGACTTCACAGCACTCATTTTCTGCACCAGTAATTTGGCTCCTGTTGTATACCTGATGGTACAGTCTCTAGGATTGTTGCTTTGTATTATTTTTAACTTAATAAATGTGTAATGAATAAATAATAATATCACAGTACAGCTCTGAGGTATCCCAAACTATATATTTTGGCTCCTCATTTACAACACCTTAGTGCTCTTCTCCATATACTTTTTGCTATTTGAGCACATTTGTATTAGGATGAGTTGATGTAAGGTTAGAAAGAGTTAGCTCAGGCTATGATGATTGTTGGCAGGCAGAGACTGTTAAGTTCAGTAGGGACTTTGCTTGCTGATTCCCAAACAAGATGAACCAGGATGGGACTGCTAGACAGAGTGTTGCATTTCTTATTCTGTCAGAACGCAGGCCAGAATATAAATGGCCTTGGTTATGTTTTGTTCCACAGTGGAGGTGTATGCCAGCTCTCTTATTTCTTTGCAGTATAACCTAGCAGAGATATCTGTGCCTATTTTGTAAGCTTTTGAAAACTTAAGTTGGGGAACAAATGCATTGAAGAAAACAGTTCATTTCAGCATTGAAAATTGTTAGTGCCTGGATAACAATGCAACTTCTAAATTATGACCACAGCATCTGTAAAGGCATGTGTGGCTGGACCCAGTCAAAGGATAAAAGAAGTGAGATACCAACCAGCCTCCAGACCCCTAAATCCAGGTAGGGGGTACCATGTACGTCTGCACAGTTCCCTGAATATGTCACACTCTGCACATTACCTCTCAGTTTGCACAATTAGCTTCCGTGGTGCATGAGACCCTCTCCCCTTTTGCCTCCCAACCTTTTCTTTCTCCTTCCCTAAGCCTTTTCCCATTTTTTCAGCTCTATACCACTTTCATATGTCTGCATCAATATCCAAAGGGGAGTCTTCCATATTCTGAGGGCTGCTGCTCAATCCACCTCATTGAGAAGTCATGGATTCTCACTCTGTGCTCCAGAAGAAAGTTTCCAGCCTTTGTAGTTCTATCAGTCTGCTGAGATAAAACAAGTAGATATTTACTTCTCACTACAGACAGTACCTCAGATGGAGTAGCAGAGTGTCAGTAACTTGCTTTCCTTTTCTTTTGCCAGTTTGCATGTAGGTCCATTTTCTTTCCCTAGTCTCCATTGAAAGGAACTTCATTTTTGAGGCTCTCTTGAGTACAGGCATATGGCTAAATCAGCTTCTGGATACTGCTGGAGGCAACTGGAGGGTGGGTGGAAGGCAGTGGACACGCTAACTTCCTACATCTGCCTCGACAATGTGTCTGGCAGTGGTCTCCCCTCTGTGGTGGCTACTCCACCTGGACAGTCCCTCTCTCTAGGTGCCAGCTCCAGTCGGCTCCTGCAAAATGCTGCTTCCTTTGGTTTCTCTAGCTACAGGGGAAACAAAGCTTCCTTTATCCAGCAGTCACTGTCCTTTCAGTGGCCTTGTTGTTTATTGTTTGGCTTGAAAACATCAACATTTCTGGGTAATAATTTCCCTACATTAAATCTCTTCAGTTTGAAATATTTGAAGTAAAGTAGTTTGTTCTACACTGGGCTCTTCTAAATCATGTGCCCCAGTTCACACAGCTAGAATATCATAAAACTAGAACTCTAACCCATGCCTAATTCCAAATATATGTTCTTAACTACTGGACTTACCTCTTGGGCCTCAAATTTACAATAAATTAAAACAATATTGAGTTTTATATCTAGGTGTTTGGATTTTACTATTAAATATCATGTTGATTTGGTGAAGTTTGATTGTAGCTCAAACTTAGAACCAAGAGATGCAGAGTTGAGTCATCTATTTTCATCTGACAAACCTACAATTCATTATGGAAATTGGGGGGTTGAAGTTCTTCTACTGAATGTGTGGTCTGAGTTCCCACAGCATTAATATCACCAGGGGGCTTTTATAGAAATGCAGGATCCCAGGTTTCATCAGCATCCATGTTTTAACAAGATCCCTAGATGATTTGTAAACACAATTAAGTTTGAGAAGCACTATACTAAAGAATGTGATTTCAGTAAAACAAAGCAAAAGGATCTTTAAAATAAAGAAAAATACCACTACAAAGTTGAGAGTCTACATTTTCCCCAAATTTAATAGCCATTAAGTTCCAGGCTTGAGCTATGTCCCAAATCCTATTTGTTAGTACAGTTTTGGAATGCATTTCCAAATATAGGCTGCTATGAATCTTGGTTAGATTTACAGGCTAATCCATTAGAACTTAGACTATTCTTGATATGATGAGTACCAGGCCAATTTCAAATTGAAAGAAAAAGCACTTTACTTCTCTTATATAAGACCTATCCTAGCATATTTTGTTTGTTACATACCCGAAGTTAGACTTAGGCATCATGCTGCTCCACTTGTGATGCCTCTCTCACTACCCTTTTCTAAGTATCCTCCCACTATGGATTTCCTTGAGGTCCCAAAGTGCTCCAAAATAAATAGCCCCACACTACCTGCCTCCATCCAATCCTTCACTTCTCAGCACAGGCCATTTTAGCAATGAGTTATTATGAAACTAATGGACTTCGATTCAAACTAATGAGTGGATATCTAAGCATTTAAACACCCTCAGTGGAATTTTCAAATTTATATTGGAATGACTGTTAGCTCAATTGCATCTCTACTTTGTGGAAATTCAGCTGCTGTAATGGGGGAATGGAGAGGAAGTTCACCAATGTAGATGGAGCTGAGTGATGGGACAAGCTCCCACTAGGTTCACAGCCTTGCCTCCAGCCCTCACTCACTTTCCTTCATATTCGTTTTATCAATTGGTCTATTGAGATAGGACAAAGATTTCCTATTTTAACAAATGGCTTGACTATAAATTAGGATTGTCTATAATATTTAAATTCTTTGGTTTCCTACTATTTGTTATCTATTGCTATATAACAATTACCCTGAACTTAGTGGCTTAAAACCACAGATGTTTCTTATCTCACAGTTTTTTATAAATTAGCTGGTGATTCTGAGTCAGGATTACTCAGAGTTTCTGTACAGCAGTTGGCTGAATCAGCAGCCAACATAGTGGTTGACTGAGGGATGATCTACTTTCAAATTCACTCATGTGGTTGCAGAAGATCTGTTTCTCACCACATGGGCCTCTCCATAAACTGCCTGAAGATCTTCATGCATGGCAGCTGACTTTCATTTCTCCAGCTCTGCTACATGACATGGTTAAGTGGCTTCCTTCAGAGCACACATTGAAGCGACAAAGAGTATGAGAGACTATACCAAGATGGAGGCCATAGCATTTTTATAATCTAATCTCTGAAGAGATGCCTTGTCTTTTCTACAGCATTGTTTGCTAAAAGCAAGTCACTAAGTTCAACCCACACTCAAAACTAAGCATCAAACAATATATGGATTTATCTTGAAGTCATGACATCTACATAGTAAGTGGTTCAGTGAACACCAGAACTTTTTGTCAGGCTTGGGTTTTGAGTTCTCAGATACCAGTACCTCTGTATATCATTATGTAAACACAGCACTGATAAAGGAATCAGGTGAGTAGTCATTACTGCCAGGCCCTGCATTTATTAGCAACATGACCTTAATAATTATCTTTTTTGGGGTTTTTTTTAGGGAGATTGCTTTAGTTTCATTTTCTGGGAACTAGAAATATTGATACCTTTTCTAGCTACATATCTGGAACTTTGTGATATTCCAAAGAAATAAAGGATTTGGAAATACTTTGGAATATGACATTTTCTCTCTCTCTCTCTCTCTCTCTCATCCTTGAATCTTATTTCCTATTTCAAGATAAATGGAATTCAATAAATTCCTCATTTTCTCCTTTGGGTTATTGGGTACTCTTCTGAAGTTCAACAAATACAACTTTTGTCCTTCACTGTGTTTTAAAACTCCTAATCTTCACAATTTAGTCTACAAGACATTTTATATTGAAAACTCACTAAAGACTGTCTATGCATCTAAAGTACATTGGCTCCAGGACATATTTTCCCCCTTATCCTTTGAAGGTCCACAATTTTTTTGACTTTTCACTTTCCATAGAGAACAGATTATTTTAACACTTTATTCTCTTTGAAATTATAATATTCCTTTCATAATCCATATTAGGTAGATTCCAATAATAAACTCTTTCACCCAATACCCAGCTTTCTTTTGTAGATTATTCCTGGAGACTTACCAGATTCTATGGTCTGTGGTGGAATAAAATCTTCCACTTCTCACTGATTGCACCTGTAGTCCTCGGTCAATGTCATCTCCAAATAATTGGCTGCTTTCTGGTTCTTTGGCTCCTCTGCTAACCTACTTTCCTGAACAGCCATAATCCTATATGATGAAGTGGAAAGGACACAGCTATGGCATAGATGAACCTGATGAACACAGATGAATCCTGATCACTTCTGTGCATTTACTAACTGACTTTTTCTATAAGTCAATACAATGGGGATCATAATATCAATACCAACATGTAGTTCTGAAAATTTAATGGGATAAAGTAAAAAAAGGCCTTGGAACTGTATCTGGTTCAGACCAAAGGGTTATGGAGTCTTTTTTCTACCTCCAAGTAAGTTTTAGGCTTGCAAGAAAGAGTGGCCTACAGAAGAATCTTCAGGGAGGATTCTGTATGTGAATGCTTGAAGCTCCCCTTGAGAATCTCTGAAGGTGGACTTAATGATGTTTTGTGTGTGTGTGTGTGTGTGTGTGTGTTCGCTAGGTGATTCTCAAGAACAATAAAGCTTGAGAATAACTACTCTTAAGGATGTGCTCTGGGCTCTTGAAGTCTGCTAAAAAGATTTCCTAAACAAGCAGTCTTTTTATTCTATAGGTGAATTATTCCAGTGACAGTAAAGAACAGCTCATCATGACACAAACAATTTTACTATCTAAAGAGACAGAATATACTTGCAAGTGGGGGATATGTGAGTCCCTAACTAGCCATCTTTCCTATCCAAGGTAGAGATTAACACAGTACATGGATCTCTTTCCTTTTGATTGTTCCCTAGTGTCTCTTCCTTCTTTCTCCTCTTCCTCTACCTCTTCCTCCTTCTTCTTTTCTTTTTTTATTTAAGGAATATCTAAACTAAATATATCCATGACTTTTCAATACCTCCACTTACAGTGAAGTTGTGACCTCATTTACCACCTTATCTCCAAGTATTTTATGTACATTTTTATTGACTTTGGACCTGCAGAACTCTTTCTATTTAAGTCTATTTATCATAGTCTTAAAGGAGTTCTCAAATTCCCTGCTTTCATCAGAAAATACAGACTGCTATAATTAGGTTCTTCTTTCACAAACCCTCTCTTCCTCCACATATTGCTGGTTCTAAACACACTTAGGCATCCTGTTATGGAAGCAAATGGCAAGAAGTCAGTCTTCAGAGAACACAAGGCTCTGAAAAATGAAACCTTTTCTACTCAGAACTTACGGCGCTACCCCAAACTTGTTGTCTGTGGCTTAAAACACTGTTACACAGACTCCTGCCTCTCTCCTAAGCAGCTAAGCAGGGGATGATGTGATTGAACCTTGTCATTTTGGGAGGACTTGGATCTGGAAAGAACATTCCAGAGGAGGAAGAAAACTGCACATGCATAATCAGCAGGGTTTTGTATTTACCCACAAGGGAGCCCACACCTGTAAGCCTAGCAACATCAGATATCCCATGTATGGAATCAGTAGAGAATAAGAAAACAATATCTTTCCTTGTATGACTGGGTAACATGATTGTAAATTAACTTATCAAGTAAAACCCTCTTTTCTGTCAGAGGACTGAAAAACAAATCATGGTCAATAATGAGAAAGTAAACTGGAAAGAGGACAATGGATTTATAGTCAGAGGAAATGTGTTTTAACTCTAGCAGTTAGTAGCCATGTGTCCTTGAGCAAGGTATTTAAACTTGCTGTTTTCTCAAGGAAGAATGGCAAAGTGTCATTTATGGGTTGGTTTGAGATTTGAAGGATATAATATGGAGACAGCGTTGTATACTGTAAAGTAATATATTTTACCGGTGTATATTTAAAAATATAAAGCAGCCAATTCATTTTTCCCTAAGTCATGTCAGTTCTTTACTCTTTCCTATATCCTCTCTCACCTTTGAGGATAGACTGTTCTTTTCCTGGCTTACCAAGGACCCCATTTTCTTAAGCCTGTTCTGCCGGTAAATCTGCTATGTTGAAATTACCAATAATTTTGTTTCCCACCTTTGGTTTAGACTTTGTCAGTTTTTACAGGTTAAAAAGATCAAACTGGGGACCATGGTTCTCCAGATCTTTATTTCTGATTGGTGTGGAGCAAAGGTGAAAAGAGTCCCTTGAATGTTAGCGAAAAGAACCAAAAGCACAAAGAAAAGAGCCTAATCAATATTACTGAAAAGCACCCTGTCCAGTACAGATTTTACATTTTGCATGATGTTAAATTTGAAGGAACAGGTCATTCAACTCCTGGAAGCAGGTCAAGATACTAAGCTAGAGGTCAAGTTAATGATCATAATATATCATAGATTTATGGCCCTCACACCTGTGTTGATAGAAGAAACCACTAAGTAGGAGGAGCCCACAGAGGAATGACCAAAGTGCTGAGGGCTGAGAACCAAGTCATAAATTCCAGGGATAGTCAGAAAGAAGTAAAAGACCCAAATTATCATAACTAAATTAAGAATTGTAGAAGAAATTATTGTCATCATGTTTTTCTCTCCTTACTGGTCCCTTGAGTGCCAATGATTGGCATATTTTTGGATTCAAAAAGAATTTTTTAATTAGTGATATACTTAAAGTGGCATTCTAAGGTTGATTAACATTTTTCATGCATTATTTGAGAAACTTCTTGCCTACAAGTATCAAAATGCATATATTTTATCTATGTCTTTACACAGTTACCAAGTATTTGGTGTTTGAAGAGGGTCACTGTGGAGGTGGTGTCACCTTAATTGATTCTCTGGTTATGTAAGTGAAGCCAATAGAGGTAGAGTTGTCCGTGTGTCATTTAGAGGTCTTATTGGCTTCCTAGACTGCCATAACTAATTGGGTGGCTTAAAGTTACAGAAATATATTCTTTTATAGTTGTACAGTCTGGAGATCCAAAATAAGATTATCTGCAGGGTGGTATTTCTTCTGAAGGCTCCAGGGAAGAGCCTTTCCTTTTCTCCTCCTAGGTTGTAGCAGCTGTTGGCAATTCTTGCCATTCCTTGGCTGGTAGCTGTGTCATTCCAAGCTCTGACTCTATCCTCATATCACCTTCTTCTCACCGTATGTAATCATGAGACTTTTAGGACTCCAAGTCACTGGACTTGGGGCCCATTGTAATGCAGTTAATTACTTCTGCAAACACCCTCTTTCCAAACAAAGCCACAGTCTGGGGTTTGGATGGACATGAATCTTTTGGCATATTATATAATGCACAATAGAGCCCTTTATATGCCCTTAGGTACATAACATATTGACAATGTAATTTATGGACTTGTCTGTGTTGATTCCAACCTGATTAATCCACAAGATGATTCTTTCCATTGAGACTTCAGCTCCTACAAACACATTTGGCCATTAGGTCTTACAGTAGACTGGACCATACTCGATGTGTTTGAGACATTGCATAAGAACAGATTCACCTTTTTCTTCTGAGTAGAATGTTTTTCTGGTTGCGTATCAGCAGAGTGTGTACTGAATTCAGGCAGAATTTGAAATGTTTATCCCCTTGCGATGCTCTTAGAAGATGTGTATAATAATGCAAACAGGTGAACCGGAGTCTTGCACCATACTATAACTGCTGATTGTGAGATTCTGCCAAGTTATTACTCTATACATACCAGAACAAACGAGAGGTAATGTAAATCAATTTCTGCTCTTTCAACTGCAACAAATTTGAATTTAACAGATGGTTTCATATAGTTTTCTGAGATCAGACCTACAAGAATAATTAGAAGGGATAATCTGGTTAATACTGATAAGATTTTTGAAATATAAATGGACTATTTTTAAATGAGAAGGAATTCATTTTTAGAATCTGACAACAGGTGAGATAATGGATCTTGGAAACTTTTAGCAAGTCATAAATCTTGAAAGAGGAGTTGTACTTAAAATTTTTCTTAATGATTTTGCATGGGTCCAAATTTTCTCAGTGGTGCTCTGAATGGGGAGGAAAATGGTGATAAAATGTTCCTTTAATTCAACAGTAAAGAATGAAAAATAGGAAAGGATGTAGGCTGTCTCTCAGATTCAGTTTCCTCAGGAGAATCATGAGTTCAAGGCCAACCTGGACAGGAAGGGGAAAGAAACAAAAGGAAGCCATGGAAACAAAGCTTTTATAGGTAAGGAGAGGAGAGGTTGAAGGTGGGAAAAGAATGGGGAAAAAAAAGAAGAATCAAGATATATCAGGTATAGGTACAGATTTCCTATGACGAATGTGATCTTTATGTGTATCTAAAATGCAGCAATAAAAGTATTTAAATTTTTTTTTTTCCAAAAGACTGGGAACGTAGCTCAGTGATAGAGCACTTCGATAGCATGTGAGTCCTCAAGTTTAATTTCCAGTCACACACACACACACACACACACACACACACACGCAGATGGAGGAGCAGGCAGATAATGTCTGCTGTGTAGGAAGATATTCACGGGAAACATGTGAAATAATATGAAAGCGAAAGTCACATAAAACACAAAGAACTAGATATGTACCACTTAACAGTGACAGACAAGGACTAGGCTACAGGTCTAGAGGAAGATATAGAACATTGCCGAAAAAAAAGGAAAGGCAATAGACTTTCTATACCACGATTCCTGGTTTTCACATGAATGCTTGTTATGTAATTCAAATTCTCCATGTTTCCTCAGAAATAGTCTATTGGCACTTAAAATTCAACATGTCCAAAATGCAGCTTCTGATCTTCCATCCTATACCTGTTTTGTCTCTTGTTACCTCATTTTGTTTTAACCTAGCACCAATTCATCCAAGCTTTATATCCTAGCAGATCTTGAAAGCTTCCATTCTCACTTCCTGAAACTATATCATTTCCTCTCACCAACTTTTCTAATTCTCTAACCTATTTCCCTTTGTCCATCCTTACTTCAGATCCATATTTAGATCTACTACTCATATTCAAGAAATCATTGTTTCTGGTTTTCCATTCACTCAACTTGGATGCCTTCTAAAGCATGGGCATAAACTGGTCATGCGACTATTTAAGTATATTCAATTTCTTGATAATATTGCTTAGTTTTCTTCTTTTTCAACTGCTAGTGATAGCCTTCCCATATCCTATGTTAGAATTAAAGTATTCTTTCTACCTGCCATTCTATGAAGTAGATGTATGTCCTACTGCTTCTGTATTGATTCACACAATTCATGCCATGGACCCAGTCTTGGGCTGTCTGCCTCTGCTTTCGTATTACATGAGACAAAAAACAGTGGCATAAACACATAGAGATTGATTTTTTCATTTGGCTACATGTGGCCAAATGCAATTTTAATGCTACTGTACTGAGATTACATAGCTTGTATACATACATATCCCAGTGAATAATGGGAAACTCAAGATTTGAACTGATCTGTTTCAAAGATGGATGGGTTTGCTGTGAGGTTCGTGGTCTTAACCAACAACAAATTACTTTATTTAAAATCAGATGCATTAATTGCTTTTGAAAATGAAAATTCTCAGCCTTTCTAACATAATAATTTGGAGCTTTGTAGAAGCCTTTTTGTTTTTCCTCCAAGGAATAAAATTGTTTTTTGTATATTTAAATTTCATGTGGTAAATACTAACATTCTATCTGGTTCTGAGGGTTTTGTATACTAGCTATAACTGTAAAACAGTGAATCTTTTAAACCAACCAAGGAGCATGCCTATGCAAAGTTTCCACCTTCAGAGGGAGGAGACTGCATTCTTACTTCTGCTTTGCTTCATCCCCTGAGTAAATCCTGATAGAGAAGCAATTCCTATCATCAGTCCATGAACTGCACAGGAAATGAGTTCTATGGCTTCATTTAAATGTGAAAATAAAGTGACTACTACCTTATTTATGGATTTGATTCCAAATTGCTGTGGGAAGTTTTGAAAATCAAATTATTAACAAGACGATGCACATTATTTGACATAATATAAAGCACAATGTATTCGGCCTCATCTCTCACTCCCCATAGGAAATCCCTGTGGGATAGTTGCTCCCTCCTCTCTACCTTAGCTCCCTTCACACTCTTTCTATGGGACTCTACCCAAGTTCCTCTTCCTCCCCCTCCCCCTCCTCAACCCTCTCCACTCCTCCCCTTTTCTTGTCCTCTTTCTTTCCTTCACCCTCTCACTTTCTCTGAATTTTCTTCCCTCCTTTCATTTCTAAAAATGTCATCCATGCCATCCAGGGAATCTCATCTGAAATGATTTGATGAAGTCTTCCCGGTTTCTCTTGCCTATTTGGGTTCCTTATCCTATACACATCTAATAATTTGGATATATTTTGTCTGGTGTTAAATTTGCTTATGTAATGAGTTGTTTCTCCCATTGGCTCATAGGCTCCAACACAGCATCACAGACTCAAGTGAAAGTAAAGATGAAAGCAACTGATCAATGTTCTTGTTTAGCCTTCAACATTACAGATAAGGAAACAGAGGATTAAGGAGGTTGAATTGATTTGCCCAGGTTTTTGGATGGCAAGAGTGAAGGCTGGCCATAGGTTTCTCCAATTCCAATGTTTCCGCTTCATCTTTCTTGGCATTCCACATAGGAGCCAAGGACAGAGGTATATCCAGAGTTGAATGTCAACAACTGTTTCTTACGTTTAGTTTTCGAATGGGTATCTGGGTGTGGTGACACGTGCCTTCAGTCTTAGCTACTTATGAGGCTGAGTCAGAATGATTGCTTGAACCCAGGACTTTGAGACTCAACTGGCAAACATAGTGAGGAAGCCCCTTCTGGGGAGGAGGAGCATCAGGTTTTAGGGTTTTTTGGAGAATGAGAATTTTATATCCTGATTGACAAAATAAAAATGGTTACAAATACTTTGAAAAAAATCTACTAATAATTAGTAAAGATGAATATATCCATTTCTCACATTCTTTTCCTTTCCTAGGCAAACACCCAAGAGAAATTAGTCAATGTTGTGCACTAAACAGACACATGAATGAGATATAAGGATGTTTATAGCTAAATCAATTGTGTTCACATGATATTGGATATCTCCTAAATATGTATCAAGAAGAAACAGAAAATATTTGTGGTTTACAAACTGCAATATTTCACAGTGTAGATATTGATGTACAACTCATATGTCAATGTGGATGAGCTCAGCAAACATGATATTGAGTGAATATAGCAAATTGTTAAGTAATACATATGCCATTTATGTAAATATTTAAACAATTGCAGGTATTACTTAGCACAATGTTACACCCAGTGAGAGAGAACCAACCAGAGACCGATATTAAATCCACACAGGAGTTTATTACTGGCTGGGACCTGAGCCGAGCATTGGACTCAAGCCTCAACTGGGGGTTGACAAATGTGTTTTATACACCTTTTAGGCCAGCAGTTTCTAGGCCCCTCTATGGGATAGAACTAGTAAAGCAAGCAAAAGGTACAGAAGCAGAATGTCCTGCTGTTAGGACATTTGTAAAACAATAGTTGATTAATTGTTATTTCTACAGAGACTTTCTAAGGGGAGGAGGTTTTTGAGCTTCCTCCTTCTGAGTTCATCTAAAGGGCAGGCAGGTGGGTCAAGCAGCAATATGGAGTCTGTCTTGTTAACTAGGGTCCTTCACACAACATACCTTTGTAGAAAAGTATAAATATATGCATGGAGTAGTCATAATTAAATTGAGAAAAGTACTGGGGACAAGGAAGGAGTGAGTGGACAAGAGATAGATGTGACTGAGCAGGGGTAAGGGCTCTGGAGCCTTAGTGAGGATTATTTTAAATCTTTGTGATCGGTAAATTCATGCTAGTCATATTGCTTTTTATACCTTTTAGTCTATATAAAGTGTTTTACAATAGGGTTTAACATTAATTTGAGAAATTGGCTATGCTGCTAGTTGGAGGGCAATTCCAAAGAGAAATATTAAAGTATGCACTGGGCAGTGTTGGCCTAAAGGAGAGAATGTAATTAGTGAAGGGACTGTTTTGAAGGTAATGGTAGTCACTTAGATTAATGCTTTTTAAAATGTTTGGTAAGACGATCTGTCTGATTTTGTTGTACTAATGTTTATCTCCTGCCCAGTTAACTCTGAGTGAAATGACTACCTTAGCATAATATGGCCAGAGGATATGCAAAAAGAACCCCAAAAGCAAAACAGCCATATGCAGAGTGACAACTTGAAAACTGCACATTCTGCATGCAGTAGGAGAGAATCCGACTACTCTCTGTATCATTCTTTCGTGACTATGGCTGGCCTCCCATGTAGTATACTGCCCAGAAAATGCGAAGGGCGAGGAAGATGATTCATGGATTGTAGTTGTTGTGCCCAGATTTCGAGGTCCCCAAAGACCACCAAGGAGCCGATTCCGATGTAAACACACAAGGGTCGTTTATTCAAGCTCGAGCAGGGACTCCCAACCGTCACCGCCGTGGCGGGTCAAGATTGAGAGCCCCGACTCCAAATCAGCAGGGGTTTTTATAGTGGTTACAGCAAGGTTCTAGATTGGCAATTAAACCTGATGGATTGTGCCTTGTGCACCCAAGCTGAAAACGGTTGCTAACTACTGATTAGCTGTTGCTAGGGGACGGCTGAACACTATCACATGCAGGTGGTCAAAATACATCTTGTGATTTTTCTTAGAACTGAAATTTATGCCACCAAATTTTAGAATGGAGTCCCTTAGTTCTCACATGGTTTTTATTTTGTTTACAAGTTGTTCAGTTGAAAAGGGTATTAGGAGCTCTTCAAGGGAGAAGAGAGTTAAGAGCACATTTGCTCCCTTCCTGTGGTTCACAAATGGAGGTAGCTAAATACTACAAAGTGCAGCTCCATCTCAAGGTCACAGAGGAATGTAGGAATGAACAGAATAGAGACAACAATACCTGATGTACTTTTCCCTACTTCATTGTGTGAGATGACTGTTCAGTAGTGACTGGTGAGCTGCAATCAGAACTGTATTCTTTATCAATGTTTCACTGCAGTCTGGGAGGGGCAGACACTTTACATGTGTGTGATAAGGAAGGAGGATCTCCTAGGAATCTACCCAAGAGAAATAAAAACAAATGTTTGGAAAAATGATTTGTATGCAAGTATTAGTGCTATTTGTAATAATTTAAAAAACCTGGAAATAGCTCAAATATCTGTCAACTGGTGAATGGATCAAAAAAATTTGATATGTCCATAGGATGGAATATTCTTTAGCAATGGATACAACCAGATATATCCTACCACAGAGTCTAACCTCAATGTTGTGTAATGAGAAAGAGCCAAACATAAATGGCCACGTACTATATAATGTAATATAATCTATATGAAATAGCCAGCAAATCTATAGAGAAAGAAATTGGAGTAGTGTTTTCTGGGAGCTGGGAGTGGAAAGAGAAGTGACTATAAGCTGGCATGTGTGTTGTTTTCGAGTGATGGAATTGTTCTAGTGTTACATTTTTTGTGATAATTATGCAACTTGGTAAATTTGCTAAAAGTCATTCAATTGTACACTTAAGTTGGTGGATTTACACTATGAAAATTATACCTCAATAAGTTGTTTTTTTAAAAAAAAATGGAGATAGGGAATACTTTGTCCTTCAAAGACAAGGTGATTTACTACCATCCAGTTTATTATTATATTATTATAATATATTAATATTGTATTATATATTATTTTATTATATTATTATTATTATTATTATTTTCCTTAGTACCACTGCACGGTAGATGCAGAATATCAGAAACTTGTGCCTCTCAGCACATAGTATACTGTGGTATAACTAAATCTTTAAAAAAATTTTTTTGAGATCTTAATAGTACTTTACTTTTTTGCCTTTTCCTTCTTCATGAGAAGCCCATGAGATAGGCATTATTATTAACCATATTTTAATAACAAGGAAACTGAGTAGCCCAATCAATGTCATACAACTTGAACAAAGCTGGGGAGAGACTTGAACCCTTGATTTTCAGAACTCTCAGCCCCCAAGGAACAATGAAGGAAAACAGTTCCTGTAGCTTTTTTCCTGAGCTGTCTTTACAACAGGCAGTAGGTAGTTAGATTAAGAGTCCTTTCTGTCACAGTTTTAATACATGTAGGAAAATAATGTTTTATTATTTCCTGTAATTTTATTTCTAAAATAATAAGATAAAGTAGTGGTATAAAAATTCCCAATGTTTTTGGACTGAGTGATTAAAGAAAAAGCAGACCATTGTCTGGTGGCCTCCAGGCATGAGCCTTATCACCAAAAGCATCCATTCTCTCTCCTTAAAACATCTTTAATTTACTATGGCAGGTTCATGCACTAGATCTTATCAATGGAGATTGTTTGGTTGTTTTCAAAAAGAGAATTCCAGTATACATCCTATGGTTTCTTTTTCCTCGATTTTTTTCTTTTTAATTTATCTGTTAAGAAAAAAAAAAAGTAAGATGAACTATCAGCCAGTGGTAGAAACTATTTTTGAATTAAGCAATGGCTTTGATGGTGTAGAGTGGGAAAAAGTAAAGCACTGGGATTATATTCAGGATCTTAGGTTAGAATCTAAACGTTAGAATCTAACACTGGTTTCTACATAATGGTTAGAAAGGAATGACTATATACCTTACAGTGCTACTGTAAATAGTAAAGAAATATGAATGTATAGAATAGATGCTAAATCAAGGCCTGTGGGGTTATAATTACCTTATATTTTGTTAACCTTTATTTTTATATGCTTTGTTCTGTACTAGTTCCTGGGGAAAAAATGACATAAAAGACAGATGCAAAAAATGTCTATAAATGTTTGTATTCCGAGGAGAAGACCAATAAGATTCAAATGAAGAGCAGTTTTATAAAGAAAAATTACTAATTTACTAAGAAGCAATTAAAATTGTCTTAGTCATTTTGCTTGTGGTGAGACAAAATACCACAACTCAAAGGAAAGTTTGGCTCACAGTTTTAGAGGATTCAGTTCATAGCTGGCTGGGTCCAGTGCAGAGAAGGTCTGACAGAAGGCTGCTTACATCACGGTGGCCAGGAGGCAGAATATGAAAGGAGGAGCCTGGCAGGGAGATAGACCTTTCCAGGTGACCCTTCTCTAACCAGCCCTGCTTCCTGGCAGCACTCAAAGCTGCTGAACTCAATGGTGGATGAACCCCCTAATCAGTATGTCACCCCCATGATCCAATCACCTTCCAATAGTCCTACCTGTTTCAGCTTGAGGATGTAATCTAGTTCTACACTGTAACCAAGATGATGAAAAAATTTAAAAACTTATGTATTTTTATGGGGCTCGGGTAACATCAATTTAAATAGCGCAATCAGGGAAGTTATTTATGAGGAGATAATATGTGAACAGAAAGCAGAGTGCTGAAGAAGAACCAACAATGCAAGGAGTGAGGGGAAAGAACATTTCAGGAGGAAAGGAGCATGTGCAAAGGCCCAGAGGCAGAATTTACTATGTTACAGGAGCTCAAAGAAAATCATTAAGAGTTTGCAAAAGTGTTAGAATTATTAGAGGCACAGGAAATATGATGAGCCATAAAAATCTGGAAAGTTATTCTAAATAAAATGGAATTGCTGAATGGTTTAAAGGAATAAGGTGACAATATACATCATAAGATGTATATTCTTTAGTCATAGTGTATACCTAAAATGTACCAATAAAATTAATTTTTAGAAAACTTAATGCAAAAAATAAAGAAACTACCCTTAAACTTTTCTCCAACATATTGGAAGTTAATTTTAAAATTAACTGTTTTATGGTTGGAGCCCTTCTCCTTTCGAAGGGTCAAACCAAGACAGCTTACAACTGTTTTGTCTTACACTAGGAAAATAGCAATCACTTAGTGACTTGGATTTCTGTTTTATATAGTAACTAGAATAAAAGAAAAATGTAGCCAGCCTTTCTCTTCATTCATACACATGTAGGAAGTTGATAAAGGCGCCTTTACTAAATGTGGATTGTGGATGCTAGGAGGACCTATGAGTTTCAAATACTTACTGAAATTAAAATGGACCTTAAAGAAGTAGCCTTGTCTTGCTGCTAATAAAAGTTACCTAAATGACTGGATAGACGACAGAAATTTCTCAGAGCTTTCTCTGCTCTACCTAGGGCCCAGGGCAATATCTTTGGAGGTGATCTCTTTAGCAGAAAAAGTGCCCCAATTTGACTATTGACCTATATTCTTCTCTTTTAAGGAACTAGAGAGCAGTGGTTTACATCTCTTGGTTTGCTACCAATACTTCCTTCTCTTAAACATGATTGTTATGTCTTAAGTCAATTGTAACTTGTGCTTTGAGAGTACCTACTGGAGTAAGGATATGAGTTCCCTGAGGAAGATAAGATTGCAGCACTGATAAAGGGTAGATAGTCCATTCTGGGTTTATTTTCTGGGTCCCTCTCCAGAGCCCAGCTACCTACCCTGGAGTGGAATAAATTTTGACGAATGCCCTGGGGATGCCCTAGAGGCATAGGAAGAAAAAATATATACATCATAAGAAGACCTTTTGAATTGGAACTAGATAGAGTAGAAAGAAGATAAAGAGGAAGGATAGGTAGTTGCTTCAATAGGAAACATGAAAAGAAATGGGAAATTTTACTAATGTGGCACATTACAGGAGACAAATAAAATGTTTGAATTATTTTGAATGAAGACGCAGCAGAGCTTGTTAAGGGTTGGAGAAAAATAGAAAGAGAAAGGCAGAGTCAAGGACATGGCAAGCTTCCAGTGCCTGGGTACTGATGGAAGACAGGCTTGAAGGTAGAATTGAGGGTTCTCTTTTGGTTACATCATAATCGGGATGTCTCTGACATGTTCCAGTGGAAGTGATGAAAGCTGAAATGGAAAAGCAATTTGGTGTACAGAGATTTCTGAGCTGGAGATGAAAATCAGAAATTATTCCTGTAAAAAATGGTAAAGATAAATGGCTACAGGCAAATGGCGGAGGAAGTTACATTCTCCCAACAATAAACAGAATCCTTGCATCCATCCCCTTATAATATACAGTATTAATTCAGAGCATCCACTATGTTTGGTGGCAACAGAGGGGTGATAATAAATTCTCAATGCATTTCTAAATATGTTCTACTTCAGGGGATGAGGTAATCAGATTTGCAGGTAAGCAGGAGATTCCATCTTTCTTTAAATTGGCTGAAAACTTATAAAACTTTTAAGATCCTTGAAATCGCTTGGTTTGGGCTTTCTTGTGGGTAGTACTATTAAACTACCGGATGTTTATTTTATTCTGAATCTTGTACATCCCGGTGCTCTTAATATCTTATTTACTGTTGATGGAGGAGCTACTGTGTGTGGATTGTTACAAGTGCTGCAGAGGCATTATCATCTTTTCTCACAGAATGAGTGTAACTGAGAGGAGACATAGATATGAACAAGCCATTGTTATGAAATGTGGCACATGCCATATTCCAGGGTGATTTTAAACAGAAGAGACCAATAAACATCTAAAGGTTGGAAAAAAATTCATGAAAAGTCTGATATTATTTAAGTTGACTTAGAAAGATAAACAGAGATTGCTAGGAAAATAAGTTAGGGGAGAATATTCCATGAAAGAGTTTTATGTGAGATTTTTAAAATGAAGTAGTGTGATAAAACTCATGTAGCTAAATTCAGTGATGAGTGTAGCACTTAGAATAAGTCCTGGCACACATCAAGCACTGAATAAGTATCTGTTGAGTGAATGAATGAATGAATGAATGAAATGAATGAACTCCAATAATAATTTGAATTATTGAATATTACTTAGTCAATACAATTTTGGGGGCTCCAACTTACAGGCAAAAGAAATAGGCTCTTTATCTTTTTTTTTTTGGTACCGGGGATCGAACTTGGGACCTTGCGCTTGAGAGGCAGAGGCAGGTGCCAGAACCACTGAGCTAAATCCCCGGCCCTAGTAAACAGGCTCCTTAGGCACAGATTTTATGTCATCACCACAGAGTACAAAATATGTATAATTGTATATGAAATTTTTAGAAACAATGTCAATAGCTATGGCAGAGATGTTTGTGCTTGTGTACCTGGAAAGAGAATCGAAGAGTGGGGAGAGAGAAAGAGAGAGAGAACGAAATGGGACTTGATCCATGTTTACACAGGGCATAATCTGCGCAACAGAAACCATGAAATACTGGGCCCAGGCAAGGCAAACACTACCCACATACTTGATTTTGCCTGAGAATCAAGAAACAGACAACAACTGACATCAAGTATGGTGATAAGAAGTCAAAATTAGAGACTCCAATACTCTACAGATGAAGAGGATAATCTTACAAGTCAACCAGGGTTGATTATTAGGAACTGGGAAACAGAAGTCAATAGAATAGGACACAGAAACAAATGAGGAGTAGATCCAATTAAATTTCAGTGTCTGATTTATGTTTGGCTTTAAAGGGACAGGTTTTAGCTTTCTGAACCAGCCACTCTGTGTCATACAGGTGCCAGTGAGTCCTGCCTAAGTGATAGGCAAGGTGTGGCTAAGAAAAGAGTGAGCTTTTTCAAAAAGCAACAAATGAAATGGGGAGATGGGCAAAAACACTGCTGAGGCTGGGCCTGATAGATCCTTTGAAAATTCATTTGCAAATGATAATTACTCACTTGAGACAGGAGTGACCAAATTCAATGACAACGTTGATTATATTTGAAGAGGAAGATATAAAACTCGTTATTCTTTAAGAACATCCCATTTGTGTGGAAATTCACTCATGTGGAATGCTTTATGAGACTTCAATTAAACTTCTCCAAGATTGAATGTGAAATTATTCCTTATTTTCTCTCTGAGAGAATTAATACATAAAGCTTTTCTTAACCTTGTAAACTGGCAAAATGAATGTCACTGCTCATTTATCTAGTTGATTTCATATAAAAGTAGAGAGTATAATTGTTTAGTTCCTGGAATTCATATAAGCAGAATTCTATAGCCATGAATGTTATTAACTATAGTTCTTACAACTTTGATCCCACCCTGTTTTCTTACAGCCAGTGCTTCAAAGGAAAACTTCCCAGCAGTATTCCTGAGATTTAAGGTTTATTCAGATTCACAGATTTCTTAACATACCCATGATGATCAACTTATGCACTTCTGTGATTGTATATTTAAAAAAGTATTTCCCACTCCTTAGCTTTATGTTAATCAAATAGCTTATGACACTTCTGTAGCAATTATGATTAGTTTCCAAAAAGTGGATGTGCTCTTGAACACTATTAAGCACCTAATGGTTGATTTGTGAAATGTTAGTATCAGTCCTTATATACTTATGTATACTAGCCCAGCCATAGAAGATTGCCTCAGGTTATGTAGTCTGAACATGTTACTTTTAATGAATTGCCTTCCAGTGAGTGTTGGGATTGTTAAGACCTTACTTGAGGAGGCCTTGAACTTATCTCTGTATTTATAGACATTCTAGCAGACCTGAAAATATATGGAACTGAAAATGTTTAGGTTGTACTTGTACCATCTTCCCTATAAATCTTAGTGATTTTGCTAGTAATGATTCTTCATCACATTTATTGCAGTCTGTCATGCCCCATAATTTTTGCATCTGCATAACCTTGTTTCTTCTGTTTGGAGGGCTATTCCTTACTGGCCTGGAAAACTCATACTGATTTCTCAAGATTCAGCTGGGGTCTCACCTCCTTTGGGAATCTTTCTTATAAACCTTCAGACATACCATAAAGAGAATTAAACCTTTTTTCTTCTATATTCCATAGCATCATATCATATACCTTTATTAAACGTGATCATCAGGTTATTTTGGGACTATGTGTTTGAAAGTTTTTCTCACCTGCTGGACTAGAGTTCTGAGAAGAAATTTTTTCTTGTATACTGATGCCAAACATAAGTTCTGTTGTATAATAGGCATTTCATACATATCAATTGAATATAATCTATGGGAAAGAAAATCATAAGTGGCTGTTTAAACCTTGATTTATTTACTTTCTTGTGCATTTATACTTGCCTCCCAATGGAATTCTAAGTCCTGTAATTATAGGAGCTATATCTCCTATTTCTCAGTGTCCTCGTGGGAGTATATTAAGCCATGCTTTTTATATCACGAGGCATCAAGTACTGTGTATCGATCATTAGTCATTTTTATCAGTCATCATGACCTCATATAAGACATTGAAATGATTATGTAACTTGTTTTGTATAAGTTTAGCATTTGCTGAAATTACCCAGGTGTTAGGCCCATCTTGTGCTTTTATGAGACTGAGAAGCCTCATATTTAGTTGTGATAACTTAAGTATCAAAGAAAACAAAGTTACCTTGGTTCTCAGGAGATGCCATTTCAGAATGTGGCCATAATTATCTCATACATAATTCAATAAATGATGAAAGTTGGCAATACTTCATCAACTCATGTCTAAAGTCATTGGAGATTCTTTCCTGATCTCAATTATACCACCAGTTTCCTTCAATTCAATTCACATATTAATTGAATGCTATGCTTGTTATGCATTGAGTAAATTGCTGAGTGTTAGGAGTAATGGATATACCTTGAAGATAAGCAGACTAAAACTATTCATTCTTGGCTCGTTTTCTTACGATTTACATGATTCAGGACAAATCACTTAACTTCTTCGATCTCAGAGTTTAGTCTGTGAAAAGGAGGTTATAAATCTCAATCTCAAGAGATTGGTGCTGTGTTTGGCATCTACTTGGATCTCAACAAACATTCTCTTGCTGATTTATCTCAAAGAAGCATCCTGTCCAATATCCCTCACTGTCCGCAGAAGAAGGAAGTGTGAAGAATGCCCTAGGAAGGCACGCACCAACAACAAAGAAGCAAGAGGACCAGGGGTTGTTTTAAGATAGCCTTGCTTTAATAGCATTATTACATGTTAGATGTTTAAAAGAGGATGTGTGCCAGGGCACTATTATAATCCAGTTTCAATTACACTGTTATGTGTAGTGAGCTAGCCAAAGGTTGGCAAGGTGCCCGTACCCAGGCGCTGGATTTAATAGCAGTAATGGCTTCATGTGGCCACTTCGCCTCCCCATTACTGTCTCTTTCTGATTTAGTGGTTGCTCATCCCCTAAGGTAGGCTCATTCCTTGCCTGGGTCAGGTTTCGGGAGAGATGTCTACTCTGACTGAACACTGTAAAAGTCTATTTCCTGTATTTTTTATCAAGTGTAGTGGGACAAGACAATATTTCCCCTTCCTTCCTTTCTGCCTCTCTTCTTTCTTTCATTCTTTTATCTTTTTATTCATTCTTTCTTCACTCCCTTTCTTTATATCTTCTTTTCTAGTAGCTTCTTTCATCCACACCAATCATAGTTGCATTATGAAAAGATCCCTTACATTCTATGGAATCCATTTTTAATATCACCAGTGAACATTTATGTAATAAAATATGACAATAGTCATGTCTTTTACCTTCTCACGAAAAATTTCTACCTTGCTAATGTAATTTATGGTATGTAAAGGGTGAAACTTGAAATTTTCCCTTCTTCTCTTCCTCCATTCCATTTCACCCTTCTCCATTCCCTCCCTCCTCTCTTCTTTCTTCTCTTTTTCTTCTTTCTCATATTTTTGCCCTTTTATTCTCCCCTTCTTTCCTCTCCTCCTCCTTTTTCTCCTCCTCCTCCTCCTCCTCCTTTTTCTCTGTAGTGTTGCTATTCACTTAGTGTATCTCTTTGTCCAAAGTCCTCTTGGTATTTTATGAAGTTAAATATTTTATTACATTACATTTCCATCACTTCTGTCTTGTAGCACCCTCAGAAATCCTCTCCATTTAACCTATATTTACATCTGCCCAGTGTTTATAGTTCTTATCATATCTCCAGGTTGTCACTTAGCCAAGTAACAGGCATTCATCTCCTTTAATCTGGCCTCATAAATCAAACTTTTCTGTTCTCTAATCATTTTTTATATTGCTCCCTAAGTGATTTCCAACTTGTCTGTGTTTTGCTGAAATAGAAGTGCCTGAAACAGAATGCAGAGATTCAAGGCTGAAACTTTGCTGACTGTATTTTGCCTTTTTTTTCTTTCTGAGCAAACATTTTATAACAAATAAGTATAATGTGGTTCTTCATCTTGCCAATTCCTTGCTTCGTAAATTCATGCACAGTAACCTGACCGAGGCTCTTTGAATTTGATGAAAAATGGATTTTTCAGTGAGTCAAAGGACCAGGTGTTTAAACTCAGATTCACCATTAGTTGAGACATTTATATTTATATTCTGTGTGACTAACTTTTCTCATATCTAACCCATAATTAATAATGCCAAAACTATCACGGGCTAGACTAGGGTGAGGCAATTGAAAAGCATAGGCACTTTGGAAAAAGACCCTCCTTGTATTTTCCATGTCAGATGCCTACCTAAAATAATATGCTAGTAGTAAAATTCTCTGAAAAATGTAAAGACATGGACAAATTAAAGGTCTTGTCATCATTGTTTTTCACCAGTTCAAGTCAGCACAACTCCGGTAGGAGGGAATTCTCCTTGGTAGTGACAGTGCTGTCTAGTGTGCATTAAAATTTAACATACCACTAGGTAAGTCAAGGATGGGGGACTTTAGCAAGATGAAATGGGCTTAGACATAGGTAACAAGGAAACATCTGGGAAGGAGCAAGCTCTAGACACCCAGGGAGGCGGCGGCTTTAGAAAACTTTTGGAGCAAAAAGAAGAATCTTGGTAATTCAGAGGCTCGCACCAGGGTAAGTTATGGGTTTAGATAAACAAGGATAACTAGTTTTAACAATCAGAGCCCAGATTCACAGCAGGGCTATGGGCAAGGTTCACTTAATGCTGTTGATTTGTTCCTCCTTCCATCCTTTCTGACTGCAGATGTGATGTACCCAAGTACCTGCCATTGTAATGATCAGAGGTGGGAACAATGCAACCAAACAAAGAGCTCCTGGTAGACCTTGGGAAGCAGACAACCCTTGGTTACCTTTACACTTTTCTTTGATGTTTCTTTCTTGTTGCCTGTGAATTGAGCAGACCTTGACTACCCCATTAGAATTTGTACCTTCCTGAATGTATTTTAGTATATTTTCCTGACTTATTTCATGTTTTTTCTTCAAACTGTCCTGATATGTCATCTGCTTAGAGTTGTACCTTGTACTTACCAGATGTGTACAGTGACTATCAATTTAGTAAAATTCTGGAGTTCTTTCTTTCTTCCTTTGTTTTTTTGACCAGGATAGACTATAGTGAGTTTTCTATGCAGCTTGTTTATGACTTAAATATAATTCCTTTTTTAAACAACTTGGATTGAATGACTCTTCATGTTTCTGATGTCCAAGAAAAATAAAAACTCAAGAGGACTTTTACTAACCTTGTAAAATTACAGGATTAAACTCATGGAGAGAAAACTGAGCTTCTGTGTATCCTTCAGCTCTTTAATAGATGAATCCCAAGTTCACATGTATACTTTCAGGCACTGAAGAAAACTATAAAAGCTCCAGTATGTAGAAGAAAAGAGAGTTAGAAAAGCCAAGTAGAGTAGTATGACATTATTCTTTCAGAATTTGGTGGTACAATAGTGACAAAATGCTTATACACACCCATTAATTCTCCAAAAGTATAAGAACAAAAAAAACTGATAAAAGATAGACAAAATGACCTTTTCCAAATCCCATTTCAAATGCTCAAAGTCAGGAGCTTAAGTGAATAGTGATTCTAAGATACCTTTTCCAAACAGAATAGGAGAAGTTCATCTCTACCCTGGGTAGCAGAAATTAATTATGAAGATTCCCCAGACTCAGAGTGATTCTGAGAATTTCTAATTATCCCAGGTAATGTAGGCAAGAGTAGTACATAATTGAAATTCAATAATAACCCAAAAGGCTTATTTTACCCATAGATTTCATCTTTCTTCCCAGGAAACCTTTACAGAAGACAAGCTAAGTTCCCTATCTATCACTTCATCCGTGTTCCTTGCATGTCTCCCATTATGGCAAACCTGTTTATAGGAAGTGAACCAGTTAACATGTGCTAAGGACCTCTAATGCTATGAGCTGAAAAATATTTGAATTTATTTTCATGCCAGTGGTGGTGAGATCCCTTGGAAGCAGCAGGCAGTCTCCAGGTTCTCTCTGCTTCATGCAAGTAGAATCAATGAGTCTTCAGGAAAGACCTTGGCCAGGGAGGCTCTGGTTGGCCAGACATGAAGATCCTGGTGAGTGAGAGAAGCAAGTGCTATGTGAAGCTGGCAGGGTGCTCACACATCCCCAGGGCACTCAAGGCACCCACGATGGGAGCCATGCAATACTTTCAGAGAAGCCTGATAATAGCACCATGGCTCCAAAAATCTGATCCATTCTTACTCTCACTACTAAAGAGGTTTGGAAGGCTTTAGCTTGAGGGTGGAATGGTATGGCCTACAGCAGGCAGGGAAGGATAGCATATAAATGGCAGTTAAAAACAATTCATGCATTAGAACTCCAGAATGCTCCAGCACAGCCAACATCACTGGAAACATGGCATAACTTCTCAACATGGCCTCTGAATGGTAAATGGTAAAAGGCTCCCTTAGGTGCAGAAGTTCTGGTGGCAGATATACACACTTGGTTCCTGTAATTTATTAGCCACACTTTGTCAGCTTGTAATAGATTTGAGCATTCCCTTATTTACTAGGGTGCTGAAATTATCTAATCATTAAAAAAATACTTGGTCAACATGAATACATATTTGGCCATTTGCTTTCTTCCTTGAGCTGTGACTTTTTCCCTAAAGGGAAGAGCAGGAGAAAAGTAATTACAATTACATGTGCTTTTAGGGTACTGAATAGCTAATATATTTCTGTGATTTTGTACCAACTAATCAAAATGATTTATATGTTCATTAATCAAAATGTGTTGATTAACTTCATGTAAAACTTAAGTGTTTAAAAATTATGAAAAAGAGGGTAGTTGGCATGTGAGATGAAAGTTTAATCAAATCCAAGATATTATAAAACAATTTGATTCCCTGACCAGATGCTAAATTTTCTTCTTGCTAGCGACAACCATTTCCATCCTATAAGAATGCTGAACCATTTCCTCAGTATCTCTTGAATGTCTACTCAAGAAGTATGAAGCCCAGGAGAAACACATGAACAAATAAATGCTGGTACCTTTGAGACTACTATGGCAAACTTTTTGGGTACCCAAAGAAATGGATCAGATGAGCCCTGATCTAGCTGGCTGCGTGACAGAAGCTTATTCAAAGAAAATAAATCTAGATATTCAATACAGTAAACATTTAATAGAAAACAGGAGAAAACCACAACTTTGCAGATTAGTGATTATCTTAGAATGTTCTAGATTGGCTTAAAATCATTCTGGATTTTGCAGTTCAGCCAGCAGTGCTGTGTTAAACTTCCGTGCTTGGTACCAAACTGGCTCTTAACCACATCTTCCTTTTCATATATTGGTGCCACCGCTTCAAGTTCCCTGGTTGCCAGTGGTCTTATTTTTTCCTGCAGAAATGTGATGAACAGAACTTTTCACATGATGGTGTTAGTCATTAATTTTTTTCTGCCATTTAAATCATTTTTTGACAATTGGGAATGCTTAATGTGAAAAATTAAATATTTTGGTGGTGGGATTCTAGCCATGGTGGTTCTTAGAGAGTTTGTAGCTGGCTTAAGTTTTCCTTGTACCTTACACATTGCATGCTCTTGGTTTCCAGTGTTTCTTTTCATACCTCTTTCACTAACTGTAATATTTACTGATCAAGTAATGTAATCTAAGCACATGGGTAAGTACTGAGGTAAGAAAAGTAAGATTTGGCTTCTCCCTATAGTGACTCATGGTATTGTAGAGAGGATATTATGTCAAGCAGCTTGTTTATCTTCAAAGGATGATGGTTGATATTTGAACATGTAGAAACAAGAAGGGAGACATGACTGATTGTGGGGGAGACTTGTGAATGAGTTCATCCAAGTGGAGATACTTAAGCTGAGTCTTAAATGATGAGTAAGCATTTCTCAGAAGGAAAAGGAAGGTGTTGAGCAATCAACTTGACCTGTCCAACATAGCACCAGGTCTTCATGAAGTGAGCATAGAATGTGAGGACACATTCTATGACACCGAGAGCTCCTTAGAAAGTTGACAGGGTTCTTCTATGATTTTTGGACTTTATTCTGTAGTCAGCAAGATACTCCTGAAAACTGAAGTGTTGGATGTCATGTTCCTGTCACTCTGATAAAAAAAAAAATGTGTGTGGAGAGTAAGACATGGAACAGAGGCTTTATGGAGGTTCATAGTCAGCGCTTGAATGGGTGCCACTGGCCGAGTGTGCTGTAAGGTCCCACTACACCTTGGGAGCAACACCTGTCTCACTTTAATTAGAAGAAGATCTACAATGATGTTTATTTATTGTGGTTTCTTGACAGATTTTTAAATATTTCAACTCAATGAGGGCAGCTGGATGTTATATCTGTAGTTTATGGAAAATGTAACTAAAGCTAAAAGGTAATATCTCTCAAAAGTCTTTAGCCAAGAAAGAATCAAATTAAAATATGTGTTAGGAAGTTTCACTGTCATCTACTGTTATAAAAGTAAAGGGATATTCATGGGACCACTCACGACCACAGTGGGAACAGAGCCAGACCACCAAAAGAAAAAACAATATAGGGAGAATTTTCCCAAAAGGAATGGAATCTAGGAGCTATAGTATCAGAGTCCCAAACATGCTGCTTTTCACATTTTTCTAAATAGTTCTGTTTTATATACTGCGGTGAAGGAAGCCAGTTGGTTAACGTGCAGTCTACTTCCAGAGTGGGCAGACAGAGCACTTGGCTTTTTCTAACCATTCTCTTCCCTTTGTTGCCAAGCATGGTTAGTGAACAGTTTTCATTGCAAAACTTCACATCTTTCTTTGGGCCCTCGTGAAGTTAACAACAAAATACCCAGCTCTATGTTGATCCTCCTCCCTGATTTAATTTGAAAAATGCATAAAATAAAAAATTATTCTTTCACCTGACACAACCATGGACACCTGGCATGCCACTTAGCAGAGAAGAACCGTATATTGTGAGGCAGAACTGGAAGATAGTCTCCTGATGTAAATACTTTGTATAATGCCTATCCATTTAGTGTGAGTAGGATTTGCAAACATGATGAGATATTACTACCGTAATTAGGATGCCATTTATGATGGAAGGGATTTTGCAGGTGTAATTAGGGTCACTAATCAGTTAACTGGGCTACTCAAAATACAGGCTACCTTGCATGAGCCTGACCTTATCAGCTAAGGCCTGAAAAGTGATCAGAGAGGTTTGAAGCATGGAAGTGACTTTCCCACTAGTATTCATGGTGCAGCATTCCATGCTATGGAGAAGGCATGGCACCCAGAGCAACCTCTCAGAGGTAAGAGTGGCCTCTGACCACCAGCTGGCAAGAGAGAAGACCTTAGCCATACAGTAGTGACCTAGGCATCCAGAGCTTCAGCTCCAGCCTCTACTTTGATTTAACCCCAAGTAGAGGTTTTAACTCACCCATCTCAGGATCTTCATCTGCAAGGTTTCATCTGTGAAATAGTAACTGTATATTGTTCTAACTCACTCTGTAATGATTTGCTATGCAGCAGTAGAAAACTATTATAAAATACTGTAGTCATGCACTGCATAATGATGTTGAATCATGGATGGAACTCACACAATGGCAATCCCATAGAATTATAATGGAGCGGAAATCTTCCCAACTCCTAGTGATGTTGTAGCCACCCTAAGGTTATATCTCAATGCATTACTCATATGGTTGTGGTTATGCTGGTGTAAACAAACCTCATTGCACTGCCAGTCATATAAAAGTATAGCACATAAAATTATGTATAGTACATAAATGCTTGTAGTGATAATAAATGACTTACTGATTTTTGTATTTACTGTACTATACTTTTTCCATTATATTACAGCATACTCCTTCTACTTCTAAGAAAAATAGTTTACTGGAAAGTAGTGTACTGTGTTCTGACGTCAATAGACTCTTACATCTTTTGATTACTGCATATCCTGATTGCACCAAGAGGCCACATTGAAGCTGAATTTCTTAAGTGACCTATACCATCTATGTTTATGTCAGTACATTCTATGATGGTCACACAATGAGAGAATTGTCCAGTGACACATTTCTTAAAATATATATGTTGCCATCCTGGTGCAATGAATGACTGTACCAGGATTCAGAGAGGTATTTTTCTCAGTTATCAAACTAGCAGATCATGTTTGATTAGTTTTGATGAGCCTAAAGAGTTTTATTCTGCTTAGAGAGTGCAGTATAATAAGTCTAACATAGCATGTCCTCAGTTATCCATAAAATTCACCATGAACACTGAGGCCACTCTGATGTTCAATGAGTTACATTTCCACTGCATTGATGTTAGTATTTCTTTTCAGTATGGTCCTTCTAAGGGAGTGGCTTATGTGTAGTTTTCAAATAAAAATATACCTTATTATTCAAAATTTGATTCTAGCATGATATTATTGTTATGGTTATTTATATTTGAATTTATTCCTCTTAAAAACCAAGGTTGTTAATAAGTGATTAAGTTAGAGTTGTTAGTAATTACACTACAACTTATCAATAGCATGAATAATTATCAGGGGATTATTATCTTTTCATATTTTATATTTTTGGTGCAATAAAAGAATAAACAATTTATCCACTGTTTCTGTGAGGAAGTATAGTATGCCAACTGTAATGAGGATCAATTTGTTGGAAGGAACAATAGAAAATATTGGGAATGAAAAATATATATATATATATATATCTTTCATTAGCCAGGGCTGAAATCTGTAGAAATTGCCTCTGGTTTTAACTATCCCATAAATAATCCTGTTTCAATTATTTGAGTCTTACATGAGTTCATAATAAATGAATTATGCATCAGACAAATTTGTATCTTTTGTTACTTTTATAGTATTGATTTAGATAAGGATTAGCCCTCACAGAGTAATAGGAAAGGGCTCCATACAACTGCTGTTTTGTTTATTAGATCTGGAACTGAAATAGCTACTTTATCTAAATCAGTGTCACATGAATATTTGCATCCGTCAATTGTTATTTATTTAACTTTGTTTGGTTTTTGAGGTGGCTGCACATTAGTGTTGTCCTCACTTAAGTGACTGCATTTGAAGCTGAAAAAGGATGCCCCAGGGATAGATCAAGATGGGAGAGAGGATGTGCAGCAGCACAGAAGACTGTGCCCCCTACCTTCATTCAAGTTTGTATCTGAAGCTACAGATACATGAAGAAAGCTGTCATGAATGAAGGGGATGACTCATCAAAAATACTTAATGCAAGGGAATAAAATCTTGTGTCCTTTCAGAAACCATTTAAATATACCTTACTTAGAAAAGCTGTCAGGAGAAGTTTGAGAAACTGCTAGAGACCCCTATTTATTCTTAACCATGGTGAATGTCTAAAATATGTGACTCTTGGCTGGTTTTTGATAAACTAGGGGAGGTCTTCCTGGAGGCTGTATTACTTACATGGGTAAGGTGTGTGAGCACATTAATGCAGTGTGTCTCACAGTGTGGTCCAGAGAGGTCCTGTATTAGAATGCATTGGAATGTTTGACAAAAATGGAGGTTTATGGACTCAACTATGACCAACTAAATCAGACTAGAAGGTCTGAGGATTCATTTTTAGAAAGGTCCCTAAGTAATTCTTATGCACACAAATGTTTCTGCACCACCAGTTAATGTATAACAGATTAATTCTATCTGCTCTCTTGTCAATGCCAGATACTGTTGCTACCATTTCCATTCATCCCATTTATCTTACTCCTGTAAATTACAGTTTCCATGTGTTTCTGAGTCACTGCCTGTTGTTCTTCCATGTGAACACCAGTACCCATTCTGCAGCTTGCCTTTGTTATTCATCCTCAGGACACCATCTTATGTTGATATCTGACTGTAGTGTTAGTGCTTCTTCATAATTGAGAGTTTGTTTGGTCATGGAATATGGACTGTGATGCATGGGCGGAGCTAATGAGTTGACAGATGCAACCCTTGTGATGTATCCTTCGAGGTAGATTTCCCTACTAGTTGATAGGACACTTTGAAAACCCAGTTAGATCTGAGTAGAGTCTGTAGCCTGATGCTCTGTTATTATCTCCTTCTATCTCTTCATTTTGTGGGTGTTCCAGAATGGGAGGTGATTAAAAATTTCTCAAATACCAGTACCCATAAGAGGTATTTCATTGCTATTTACTTTTTTCCTCCTTGCAACAGGGATATCTGGATTTCCATTTTTCTTAAGAACAATATAATTTTTTCTTACATGAATTTATAAATTCTTCCTACATTACTTTGTTGAAGATGGTGATAAACTTATGGGTGTGTATGAGTAGTATGTTTTCTTAAGAATCCCAACTCAAATTGGAAATGCTGTATTTCTTAGCCACTTTTTACAACTGGGAACAGTAGTAATGTTTAATTCACTGAATTGTATAAATTTATGGAAATAATTCATATCAGCCAATTAGAACAGTATTTAGTACATAGCAAAGGGTCAGTGAATACCAACAATAAGAGTTCCCATTTATTGAGCATTCATATGACAGTCTCTTTTATGAATGCTTTACGTGAATTGTCTCAGAGATCTGCTCAAAGTTCCAAAGCTCAAAGTGGCAGAATTGGATTTTGAACACAAGCATCCATTCCCTCTCTGCATTATACTGTCTCATTCACGTATAAGATCATCATCTCCTCACAATATTACTGAAATCAATTTCTCATTTGATGCCCTGGGCTTGTTTTATTTCAGTTAATTTTGCAGGGCCATATATACTTTGTATTCTCTCACTCATAAAGTCCAGCCAGGCTTCTCTTGGATCATGTCATTGCCAAAGGAATACTGTGTGTCAGAGGCAGGCCACTGATGCTCAACTTGTGAATTAGAATGAGAGATGCCTGGAGAAACTCGAAGCTTGATGGGAGTGCCTGGGCATAGGGTTTGGCTGATTCCAATGGTTTCTCAGGCTCTGAATGAATTCTCTGGCATGACTAATTTCTTCTCCACTGGGCATTTAGACTGCCATAGCTGTGAAACAAGCAAACAAATACTGCCTCGTATCTACATAAAACCCAGCACAACCCCTGTAAACCTGACCTTGATTCTGTTGTCCTCTCTCACACTGCCTTTAATGCTTAGGTTAGGCTAACCCTGCTGTCAGAGAACTTTCTCTACTTCCTTAAGGCTTTTTACTAGACATCGCCTTGGTTTTCAGTTGTTTACAATTGCATTTCAGACACCATCTAATCATGGTCTCTGGAACTGAACCTACATGAATCTTGGATTGGAGTTTTCTGGGTGTAATGCACTAAGCCCTGTTTTCCTGTTTCTCTTGTAATTTTTCCCCTGTAAAATAGTAGCACCTTACCTCCTGGGTTTATGCAAGATTGCAGTGATAGAACCCATATAAAGTACTTAGTACACAAATCTGTCAGATAGTGATCATTCCAAATGCATTACCTAGTGTGACCTAAATTTTAACAGACTCCCATCTACACAAAGGCTAGGAAGACTTTTAGGACCATATCATCTTGTGCAATACCTGGAGCACAGACTTAAGGAGTGAGTAAACAATGGACTACCAAACTGAGCAAAGCTTAGTTTTTGCTCAGGCCAATTAATTGGGACTCTGAGACAAGAATAGAGAGAAAGTTTGTCCCCTCTCCTCTCCTCTGCCTTTGATTACCATCTCCAACCTGGAATCAAAAAGACACAACTTATCAGAATACCTTTGTTCCTGGCATCAGTTTATCAAAGGGCAGATTCATTTCTCATTTTGGGAAGAAACATTGTATCCTTCCAAAAGCTGTATCACTGAAAATGAAGCAGAAATAGGTTCATTACTGCCAGTAACTGGTGATTTTGAATAAACTGCACTTTAGGGATCTGCTCTGAAGTACATGAATAAGAAGGTTTCTAATTGAGTACATGAATAAGAAGGTTTCTAATTAAGTGTGTTTGTTTTTCTGGGAACAGGCAAAGGATAACCTTCATGTGGCTGTGCGAACCTGAGCAGAAGAACTCCCTGAAGCTTCTTTGTGGGGTCTCCTTTAAGCAGCAAAACTTGGCTCTGCCTTAAAACCCTCTTATAGTTTGTGGAGAATACATTGAATAGGAGCTTTTTTTTTTGAGCCGAGTACTTCTTGTGTTGCCTAGGCCGGCCTCAAACTCTTGCACCCAAACAATCTGCCTCAGCCTCCCAAACATCATGTAGAACTTCAGTCTACCTAACAGCCCTTTCTCTCATCACCACCTCATAGTTACCCTTTATCTACCGCTCACCCCGAGGAACGGGCACAGAACTTTCTCTCCTCTAAAAATCTCATCAATTCAGCAAAAGCAGTCTTTTAAAAAGTCACAAGAAAATGCTGCTTCCAAATCCTGGTAATGTTTGTTTGATTAAGGACTTCAGGTATACCTGGCCACTCATAAAGCATCCGACAGTGTTTGTCAACTCCTGACTCGGGGACGTGGAATGATTCCTTGTCTTGCCATGATTCTTCTCACTGTAAGTTAAGAATGAAAACTGTCATGTTCTCCAAAGAGTGATTCTAATGATGGAGTGGTCCAGGTACTCAATCCAGTGCTTGGCCAAATGTGTGCTTGCGGAGAGTAAGTGTCAGTTGGAAACATTATTGCACTTGGTCCTTATTACAGCCCTCTCAGTAAGGTATATTGAGTCTGTCTTGAAGACTAGCAAACTGAGGTTGAGACAGTTGTAAGTAACTTGAAGGAGATCCATGATCTGGTCATTGTTAAGATCTCCTCCATCTGTTGGATACTAGAATTTCTCTTATAAAGGGAAATATGGGACTCTATAGGAAGAGAAGATACTGGATTAATGCTTGTTTTGAATTCAAGCTATGACTTGGAGCTAAGTGATGCATATATAGATAATTAAATTGCTTTGCCTATATAGACTGCAGTGTTCTTCCAGCCGAAAAGTAAGAAGTGGGAATAGATGCTGTCCAAGGCACTTCTCACCTTCCACAGCAAAGGTTTTAAGGTATTTCAAGCAGGGAAACCTTCTCAGATTCCTTTCTTGTACTGCTGTCATTGCTCATGTTGGCAGGAAACACACATCGTACCCACTACGAACACAGCTAGGATGTCCCAGTATGCAGTACTTCTGGATTTCCTCAAAGGGACACCACAGGAAGGGGACTTCCTCAGAGACTGTGCGAAACCTTCACTGGGCCTACAGGTGTCCTCTGCTGTCTAGATAACAGGGAATTGGGTCTTGCCGGATCACCGAAAGGGCAAGTAGCTTTTAGGACAGAGGCTGATATTGGTCATTCAACAAATACTCACTGCCTCTTAGGTGCAGGCGCCATTCTTTTTCCTCCTTATTTGTTTGTTTGCTTCTTTCTTTCTTTAGTACTGGGGATGGGAAGCAGGAACTGGCACAGGCTAGGCAAACACTCTACCAGTGACCACACTCCCTGCCCCTTAACTATCCTCTGAGAGTAGCACAGTCAACAAGATAATCACATTTCTCTGGACTTGTAGTCAACAGTTTATTCAGTGGTGGCAAACCTATGGCATGCATGCTGCAGTGGTCTGTTTGCATCATTGAAAGGTCTAAAAGGTTCGCCATCCCTGGTTTATATTGTAGCAAAAGGGGACATCTGACATACAAGTAAGCAAATATACACTCCAGCCGGTGACAATACTTTCAAGGAAAATAGCACTGGTTCAGAGGTAGTGATTCGCGTTTGGAAAATAAACAGGGTGCTGTTGTATGCAGTGTAGTTTCCCGTGGCTCCTTGGTGTTGGGAATTTGGGAATCAAGACCTACATAAAGTTACTTGTTCATGGGGCACATGAGGATAAGCATTGAAATAGATGAACAGAAGAGCAGAGGTCTGAGATAGTGTGGTGTATAGGGAAAGGAAGCTGGGAGGTTCTCAGAGGAGCAACCATGCACTAAGAGAACCCTTAATTGTGACATTGAGACTGAGAAAATAAACACACTCTGGTGCTTTTCTCTGCGTCCCAGCCCACTACATTTCTCAGCCCAAAGACACTGACCGTACAGGTGCACACATAGAACCTGACAGGTGATATAGGTTTATGAAGCAAGCTGAAGAGCTCTGTGGAGTTCCTCCTAGGCGAAAGACAGAAAAATTCCTTTGTGAAGACCACAGGTGATATGTGTATAAGTCAAGACAATCCTGTGAATGAGCAGGAGACAAGATCCATCAGTTCAGTTAACTCCCAGCTTGGAAGCATTTTGTGTTTCAAAGTTGCTGGGGTTAATGGATTAATTAGAATGTCACAAAACAGTTCGGAAGGATCATTTGAGTTTCAACCTTCATCTTGTGCTAATGAGTACTTGTGCCAATGTATGGATTTCCAATTCATTTAAAGGTGTGTGGAATAATGAGAAGAAATAATGGGCTTTGCTTTAAACAAATTAGAGTTTGAATCTTGGTACCACCATTAACCAGTGGTATGACCTGGAGCCTGTTTCTTAAACTCTTTGATGCTTAGTGTTTCCTCTGTAAATCATGTCTAATTATACCTACAATCACAGTAGTTGGCAGAAGCAATGTATATTCAGCATCTGGCATGTGGTATGGCCTAATCAATATCTGTACCATACATTTCCAATAAATATCCAAACCATACATTTATAGAGTATGAAACACTCCCATGGACACATGGCGGTGGGCATCAAGGTAGGCACAGAGGCATGATTCAGCCTTCTTGAAGCTCATTTTTCAGTGGAGAGGGCATAAACCCAAGTGGCTATAATAGAATGTATCATAAATGGGAAAAGTGCCACCAAAACACACAAAAAGGGAGATATTTATTCCAATACAGGTTGGAGAATTTTCAAGAAACAGTTTTAAGAACTTGACAGGTGGAGTTGGTATGTAAAGTTTGGGGGTTTTTTCCCCCAAAAGGATAAAATGATTTCAACAAAGTCAAAGGAGATGGAGGAGCCCAGAAGGAGTTTGGGAGAAGGAGCTGTTAAGTAGACTATGTAGAAAGAAGTATGCCCATTGAGGCACAGTCCTCAAGCTGATACCGGACCAGGATGTCAAGGACAGCAGGATTCTTTGTAGGGGCATTGGACTTCATTCAGTAGGCAAAAGGAAGTCCTGGAAGAGCTTTGATTAAAAGAATGATAAGATGAATCTGGCAACACTACAAAATATAAATAAAGCATGGAGATATTTTGATAAAAGTAAGACCTGGTAGTGATTGAAACAACTTTCTCTGTTCTGAAGGTGTCATTCACTACTTTCCTCAAAGTCCCATTATCTTGGTGTTATTAACATGGCCTGTTTTATAGATAAGGGCACGCTGACATGGAGATATTAAGTAGTGTACCCACACAGCTAATAAGAGGGTCTAGACTTGAATCTTGGCAGTCTGGTCCTGGACTCTGCATCCTGAGCCATTAAACTGCGTCAAATCCAACTGCAAGTGAAGAACATCTCCAACCATGCTGTTCCGCCCTTGCCTGATCTCTTCCTGTCTTTGGTCCTCAAATGCTCCTCTGTGAAATAAGAGAACTGAATTGGCTTTCTGAGATGCTTTTCCAGCTCTTGTGTTTTGTTGTTTTGTTTTGCTTTGTTGTTGTTGTTACTGTAGTTGTTTGGTCCAGTATTTCACTGTAGATCTGATCTATGATACTTGGGCCGGGTGAGGGATAAGGAAAACAAATTATGCAAAATAGAGACAGAAACTCCAAGCGAGTTTTTATTTCTTCCTCAGACTTTTGCTGGCTCTAAATTTATTTAAATCAATATTTTTTTTAAAGAGCACATATACATTGAAAAGCGTATGTGTTAGTGTATTGAATGGTAATGAGCAAAAACATAAGGAGGTAACTGCAAAATTAAAATATTAGGTAAATACTAGGGATATTTATTAGCTTATCACACTCCAGCTTTGATACGGTATAATACTATTCAGACCAGAGTATTGGTTTACAGTGACTAAGACTTGAGCATTAGGATAAAACCGCAATGAAAAGATGAAAGTGAACAATGAACGGCTTCCTGAAGCCTCCTTTTTCTCTGGTCTCAGCGTGCCTGGCTAAAAAACTCGCTGATTTCCCTAACTAGTATTCTGAAAGAGCAAAATGCAGCTCAGCCCGGGCGTTTCCAGTTTGCCTTGCTGTTTGACGCTGCCAGGCGCGGGTCCCTGTCTGCAGCGAGTGCAGCCCCGGGTTAGTTTCCGCGTTGCCAAGGCAACTGCCCAGCCCGGGAAGCCACTGGCGGCCGGCGCGCGTGGAGTCCCGGCCCAGCCCTCACCGCGCCTCGCTGGTCTTCGGGCAGGGGACGCTCCTGGTGACCTCCAGGGCTTGGGGGATCTGCGCGCTGCTTCACGCCTGGCCGTCTCTCTGGTTTAGAGTGACAAGGAGGAAGATGATAATTTTGACAGCTCTGACTTTATCCAGCTGCCACTTCTGGCCTCTACAGCAGACAGGATGAAGGCATTTTCTCTTGGTCTCATCTCCCTCGCCTGCCCCCCCCCGTCTCTCCCTCCCTCCTACCTCTCTCTCCTCCCCCCCCACCCTTAATGTAGTTTAATGGCTTTACAAAGAAAGCCAGGCAGAGGAACACTTCTCAGTGGCTGTGGTCGGACCATGACCTAGCTGACCATGAACTTGGAAGGGCTTGAAATGATAGCAGTTCTGATCGTCATTGTGCTTTTTGTTAAATTGTTGGAACAGTTTGGGCTGATTGAAGCAGGTTTAGAAGGTAAGGGAGTGCTTTTTAGCGACTTCTAACAATTCTCTGTTTTGCAATAAAATTTTTCTTTAAGAGAATATCAGATGCACCTGAAATGAGCTCAGAGAAAGGTGACTCTGGGGTAGACATAAACAGGCAAGATTTTCAGGGTAGAAAAGATTAATAAAATAAACTTTTTGCAAGTTTTAGTAATTTTTTCACAGCAAAAGAATTTTCAAACTGTGGAAACAATTTGAATCAAGTGTTAGAACCAAAACTGAGGAAATTTAGTATTTATAATGGATATGTCTGCTTATATCGAGAACATTTAGTCTAAATATTGATGTTAGATCTTTGTTTCTAATATCCCCTTTTTATTTCAGCTATTTGTATTTGAGTATATTATGAGGTGCACTCATTTCTTGCTGTGCAAATGTATTCATCAAATGGAAATGCATTTACATTTACAATTTCTTAAGGTTTAAGATTGGAGCCCAAGAATGACAAGCTTTTTATAATGTCTCTAGAAGTGTTTATTACCTATTTTACGTTCTTTCAGAGAGTCTAAGATTAAAAAGTCTCCAGTTCGCATGACAGATAGATTTTAATGTAGATTCCAAATAGCTAATTGTTTTTTGAGATGTTGCTCTTTATGTTCATTAGAGGCTCAGTCTTCTGTTTTTGATAATATTCTCTCTTTTTAAAAAATAAGGTGTGTACTTGCTTATATCATCTCCTGAAATAATGTTTCTCTGCGAATTGGAATAAATTTAGACTATTTTACTTACTATTCAAAATACCTATGAGAGAATATTTGTGTTCAGCCAGTCATTGTTTCTCTAAAGTTGGCAGTGCAATTTTTCCAAGCATCTCTAATTGATGTTTGGCGTAGTTATGTTTTGGTATTCTTTATGAGTAAACAAGAAAAAATACATTAGCAATGTATTTACATCCACGACTAATCCAACCAGTTCTCCAGAGAGTGACTGCCACAATGTGACATAAATTAGATGGTTTTTACAAATAGCAAGTTGAAGTAAGTGTGTCACTCTGATGTAGGTTACCAGAAACCTACATTTACAACTCACTGGCAGGAGGGCCTGGGTGCTGATGTGAAGCAGAGTTTGTGAAAGTAATTTTAAAGGAAGTTTGCAGAAGGCGTTTTGCAGCTCTCTCTGAGGGAAACACTTGCTTTGTAGCTCTAAAAAATATAAATTCTAATATGCAAATGGCCACTCCTCTTTATTTTGTATGTTCTTATGAAGCTAGAAACTTGGTTTGGGTTCTCTGTTCATGAGTGCGTGTTGTTTTACCTGACCAGTGTAATGAGAACCTCCTATTTTAATGTGTTGGGTTTTATTCTCTTTGAGACTTCCAGCTGTTTAGAACATTGTCAGAATTCCTCTCTCTGTTGTGAGGCTTGTTTTATCTCATTTCATTATTTCATGGAAGATTGTGTTGTCCTTCTTTAAACTCTTATGATGGGGCATTTGCTGTGGATTTTGTGATGCTACCTGCTCTAGTATTGCCCTTGTTTGTTTCAGGAGGATAAATATTCACTCTCCAGAATGAGAACATGTAAGGGCTGGTAACCTTTGTGAAGTTATTTATTTTTACATTGCCTTCTTACCTATATTCAAAACTGTATCAATTTGTGTAAATGGTTTCTTTCATGTATTTTTATATGTTACAATATTAGCATTTTACAGGCCAGTGTTATACTAGTTCTAGGAAGAAAATGTGTTCTCTCATAAACTTCAGAATAAATCCATACTTGATTTTCAGTGTTGTTTGAGAATGCATTTTAAATAATACAGTGTTCATAACCACATCAAAGAGGAATTGTCCTTTATGTGTAAAAGTTGGTAGATGCAAAAAGCAATAGTGCCTTTCATTTTGAAGTCTGTATAAAACTTAACTCAAAGTGAATTCAAGAGTCAAAAAACCTTCAAAACAAGATTTAACTTGGTTGCATTCTTTGCTTGCTGGAGTTATAAATGCATAGATGGATATATCTCATTGTACATAGTTTTTGTATACACTTTAAATTGATTTTAATTAATTAAAAGGATAAACTATTTAAGATGAAAGTAATATTTTCATAGATTTTTCTGAAACTTTCTTAAGGAAAATGAACACTGATACTCATTGCATTCAGTTTTATTTTCACTTAGAAATTTCTTTCCCACTATTTTACATATATAACTTCAAGAAATAATAATTTATTTTACTCTTATTTTTATTATTTCTCTGTGGTCAAGTGACCTTGATCAGAAATTTGAGCATTACATAGACAAACTTTCACCTTGGTTAGAGCCTTATGTGGGTGATTTTTGGCTATTTTTCTTAAACAGTTAAACCCTTTCAAGTCAACTTATATGTGTTTTACAGTGTAGGCATCATTCAGAATATAGTTTTTTCATAATATGCATACACCATGTTCTGTTCTGAATGGCCTATAAATATTTACATGATAGAGTTATTATCTTGCTTTTATTATGTATAGAATAAATGTACTTCAAAATAAATTGGTAATGTGAAAGTCTGAATTATTTGCATTTACTTATATCTGGGTGCTTTGAGTTCCCATTCTTGAACTGGGGATTGGATTCTTGAACATCCTGAGACCTGTTTCAATATTTGTATCATATGCATAAATAAATAATGATATACATAGATCCATGCCACACATTGCTATGAACTACAAGCATTATACTTACACATTGTTTCACTAGAGAAAATAAAAGAATAGTTGGAGTACAGATACGTAAGCCTCCTCTGTCACTCTTGCTTCCTAAGCTTGGGTAAGTCACTTTACCTATTTAGTTGTCTAATATAAAAAAACTATACTGGATTATCTCCATGGAACTTTCCACTTCATAAATTCTATGAATCTACCAGGCAAGTAAAATCTGAAAATTTATGGAGCACGTATTCTTTCTCATGAAAATAGCTATCAGTGGCCTACTTGAAAACAGTTATGCAGTGAAACTGTTAGACTAGACTTTCTCTTCCACAGTGGGTTAATTCATCAGACCTCAAGGAAGTGCTCATTGTATTTCAAGAGAATAGAGACGTGTCCTTTCCTTCAGCTCTAAAATTTGACATTTGGGGCTGCTGTTTCAGTCATTCTTGTAATATAGTTTCTCAAAACTTTATACAGAGTTCCAGTAACAAAGAAGCACACCATATTCCATCTATTAGGTTATTTTTTGTAATTTAGTTAAAATTTAGTAAGATATTTTTAAATGAAAATAATTTTAATACCATGTCAGAATGAAGGCAAGTAACAGTGTTGAACTTGATCAAAGTTTTTAGGATAATGTGCAATGTCAGTAGCCAAGGTTTTGAATTCATGGACTCTCTCTACTTACTGAGTAGTTTAGGATGCTCCAGAGCTATGACAGATTGCACCATGCCTAAAATCTCACAACAGCAAATTGCCTCTTTTCCAGCTATAAAAATGAAAATGGTTTTCTGTTAACACAATGCAGAGAGAAATGGAATCAAAATTTTAATGGCAAAGCTATTTCATTATCTCTGTATGCAACACTGGGCTATGAAAACATTTGCTTTTCATCCAAATATATATCAAATTATGTTGAAGTAGTTACTGAATAAAAAACCATCCTTCTATTATCCTAAGTAAAAAGCAAAATTTTTCAAACTATGTATGAAAAGATGACTTGAAAAAATAACTCTTGTTGGTAATTGTCTTCTATAAAAACAAAAATACAGTAATAATCTATCTCCAATTTAAAAATACTTTCTTTTTACTTATTTGGCTCATTTATTTAGCAGATATTTATAATAGCATAATACAAGCTTCCTCAAGAGATCTAAACAAGGTATTAGCCATATATAATAAAGATCTTTTAAAATTCCAAATTTTAGTTTTTTCATGCTGGTGACAGAAGTATGGATGTTCATGATTTGTCCATAAGTTAGACCTACTGGAAAACAGCACCTACTGTGTGTCTAGACCATGCTGCCTATTGGGGACCACAAGGTTGGAGATGACTGAGTGAGACTATTATTTCCATCTGAAATAGTGTAACTGAAATTCATAGGTGAATATTTTAAAAATCCTTTTAGCATCTCACTTTTCTAAATGCAATGAGATGCCAAGGCTGATTTGTATCTCAAATGTTAAAATTTTTCTAAATTGTAGCATTTAAAACCATAAAGATAATTTACAGCAATATTAGAAAACTTATACTATGTTTCACATTATATGGGAATGGAATTAAGGGAATACTTCCACCATTTGAATTTTTTGGAGCGTCTTACAGTAAATACCTTCTATATTTCAAGAATATTAGTGCCCAAAGAGGACTACTGGAAGAAGATTCTTTATCCTCAGAGACTACACCTAGAGGATCAGAAGTTATTTTGCTTAGATTCTAATTACAGCATTGCTTCTTACTAGTCATGTGATTTTATACTATTACTTGAATTCCATCATTCTTCTTTACTATAAGGTAAAATCATTATCAATAATTTCTTGCCTTACTTAAAATTACATATGTATCAGGCAAGTGTTAAATTCCATATAGGATAATATAATATTATATAGTATAGGCATATTAATAGTATAGGCATATAAATATTACTGTATGATACACTATAATATAGTTGATCTTCACCATTGTTCTCTAAAGTAGGAACTAATACTTTAGATATGAGAAAACTTAGACTTATATAGGTTATAGACCTGGCTTAAGGTTTCTAAGCCACAAAGTCATAAAAGTGAAATTCAAATTGAGGTCATTGGACTCCCTATCCTATTAGATAATTTCAATTTCCTTGACATTACAACATGATGGCAATGTTCAATAATGTGATGAGAGGAGAAAGTGTTACATTAGGTCCCCATTAATGGCCTTTTACAAGCCTTTCTTGACCTTGTGAAACACTCTCATCTGAATTCAGAATGAAAAATATTACAAATCCCATATGTTAAAAGTATACACAATTTTATTAAACTCTGAAGTAAAAAATTGACAAAAAAGTAGATGTAAATGTCCATTTTCAGACTGAGCCCAGTATCTATCTGGTTTGGTTTTTGGGTGACAGGTGGAGTTGTTGAAAATATACAAAGAAACTCTGGTGATTTTGGAGAAAGAAACTGATGTAAGAAAGTACCGTGAGAAGGCAAGACCTTGAATTCAAGAGGAGGATTATTTATAAAAGGATCTGAGATATATGGAATAGGTGGATTAGAACATGAGCAAATTTAGTGAGATGCTTTATATTGCAGTAGTATTTTCAAGTAAGTGCATCTAGAATGGACTTAGAAAATAACGCAAGCCACATTTGGAGTTTAAGATTTGGTCAGAATGCTTCCCAACAGGAAACACATATTCTAATATTTATCAGCAAATTTAAACCAAGAAAGAACACAGATAGTTCTGGTTATCAGCAACAGAGTGTAAAGGTAGTATGAAAATTTACCTTAGTTGAGAATCTATAGCACAACTAGGATGAAAGAACCGTCACTTATGCCATTCGTTGGAATTATCACATCAAACATGCACAAGTGCAGGTGTTATTTCTGTTTTGCATATGGATAAACTGAAGGTTTAGGAAGAGTAATAACTTACTTAAACTCACAAGATAATAAGTGAAGGAATCTAGATTATTTTCAATATATTTTAGTGTCACTGATCCAAATGGCATTCATTATGACTATTGAACGCAAATATTCCAAAATAAGATAAGACATAACTTGAAAATAAAAAGTATATGCAATATAACCTTTTTCTACAGAATATTCCTATACTTAGTAGAAAGATTTTTTTAATTTGAAATTTTTGCTTCTAATTCTGAATGAAACCATTGATAAAGGATAGCTAAGATAATGAGCCAAAAATAGAGAAAGAAGAGGAAATTCAAAGAAGATACGTCTGTAATTCATTTATGTGATGCTCAGATGTATCAAAGTTTCACAGAATGGATGATCCTTCAGAAATTACCCCATCCAGATCATCATTTTAAAGATTCAGAAATCGAATTCCAGACCTATAAAATAAATTATTAAGTGAATTATTTTTGTCAGAACTATTTCTGGAAATAAAACTATAATGTATTATTTTCAGAAGATAAATTTCAAACATACCCTAAGTACCATAAAATACTTATCCAAATTGCAACTTTCCTGTTCATTCCTACTGTGAATGAATCACTCTCAGGTCCCACAGTTCTAGGGCTCAGGTGAAAGTGAACATGTTTTCTAGCATGCTTATCATTGGCTATAGGTGTAACTATTAAGAACTTTGGTGCTGAAAGACTTAACCATAAACTGAATGTTCTCTACCTCTCTGACTACTGTGAATGAGTGTTGTAGTAGAGACTTATTACTATCTGACCTCCTGGTCAGAGCCCAGTGAGTTCATTCTGGAAGGCAGAGGTTCAATTCTTTCTATCGATTGATCTATCTGTCCATCTATCCCTGCATCTGTCATCTATGTATCCATAAGTCTATCAGTCAATCACATAAGCAGTTATCCTAATTGCTCATCATCCTGATTTTTAAAAACAGGAAGCTGAATTCCTCACCTATCTCGCTGCTTGCTAAATGGCCATCATCCCGGAGAGCCCTCAATACATGTGATGTGTGTTTGAAGTTCATTTCTACTGTCCATGCTCTTGGAGGCTACTGTGAAAAATCGTTTGACTTAAGTCAGGGCACTCATCATCGTGATGAACCTTGCTTCTGAAATTATATTTGTGTGCTTCACTTTTTATCAGGAAGCTATGGAGTGTAAATACTCAGGCTGCAGACTGTAAGCCAAAATGGCTGAATAGCAATAGAGCCCCAGTTCTAATACATACTAGCTGTGTGGCCTTAGGTAAGAACTGCAACTTCCTATGCTTTAGTTTCCTTAACCCTTAAGTTAGGATTGTTGTACCACCGCCCTCTCTGATTTTTGTATGGCTTGACATAAGTTGATACTTGTATATGCTTAGAAATCTGCCTATAATTGTGGTAAATTCTTTGTGTGTTTGCCATTATATCCAGGCACCCTCATCTTTTCTCCTTAGGAGAGAGGCCACTACTCAATGTCCACTTGCTAGGCTAGTGAAAACTGTGCTTGAAGGATGAAGACACTCAGAACAAAACATAGCTGGTGTTATATGGAACTTCAGGCTTTTGGAAGAACGGTCACTTAATGGGAAGTTGTTATTGATCAATTGGATTGCTGTTAAAACTGGTCATGATTGTTACTTCTTACGATAACTAAAGAGCAATCCTTCATTTCCTTTCTGCAAACTAGACTACAGGAAATTTTCATGGTAAATGACATTTATTTATTGAACAAATTTAAGGCTTCAGCTACTATTCTAAACACTGGAGGTACAGCTTTAAGCAAAACAGATAAAACCTCTGTTTTTTAAAGCACATCTGCTAAATTTTGAAGTGTGAACTATAAATGCTAAGAAGAGTATAGGAGACAGAATAACTGTAGTGGAACTCATTTATTCACTCATATACTGAATACATGTGTCTCTCTTCTGATCCATAATACATTTTTGTAAGTATGGCAGCAAATACAATTCCAGTTCTTGTGAAATTTAGATACAGTTAGAGAAGCAAGATGCAAAGATAAACAAAGGCATACATAGGAATATATAACTTTGTATCTAATAGAGACAAACATATAATATTGTAAGTGTACAGAAACAGTGGGCTGTGATAGAGTGATCAGAGAAGGGCTTATGGAAGAACTTACTTCTCTGTAAATAACTCAAAGAAACGAGCATGTGAGACAGAGCATCTGGGAGAGAGGATTTCAGGTTGAGGAACTGCGTGATGCAAGAGTCCTTGGATCCAGGTGTGCTTCATGTATCTTAGGAACACAGGCAGACTGGCATAGGGTAAGTGGTGGACCTAGCCAGGGAGAGGGAGGAGAAAGAAAAACATAGCCAAGGCCACATCTTGCTGGACCCCTTGTGCGGTACCATTGCAAAGTCTTTGTACTTTATTCTTTGTTACTGGAATTCTACTGAACTATGAAGATAGGAAGTTGCTAGTCTGTGGCTCAAAATTTTTTTATAGGACCTGATATCAGCTTTTGTACTATATGCCTGCTCCGGTCTCTATATGCACACTACCTACACACACTTCTTTGCTATGACCCAGAAACTTGCCAGGACTTGCATTCATTACATCTCCTCAGACCTCCTTCATCTGAAACAATGGCCTATACTTCCCTTCACTACTGCTTAGGTGCTCAAGCCAAAAATTCATTTTTCATCATTGAGTAGGATCTGCCCCTCTGCCTACCACATGGGATGAGATGGTCTCGTCTTTATTTCTTCTTCTAGGCTGTTTCAAAACCTTTGGATATAAACTCCCCACTCTTTGTTGCATATTTAGAAACAATGTAAGTTGTCCTAATATGACTTTCCTATGGAAGAGATTTTGAAAGTCAAATAATATTCCTTGAACTTCTGCCATAATGGAAACATCATGGCAGTGCAGGTAGAAAATGTAAATTTCATAAGGAAAGCCATGATTTTTCCCTTGTGACTCCTTCTCTTTGCTATATTAGTTTCAAAGCACATTACATAAACTGGGCATATTCCAAATGAAGAAAAAGAATGATACATTTACATCCCAGGTATTTATACTAATATCTAACTTTGAAACTATCAAGAATCAGGGACTGTAGTCCAACCCCCTAATTTTATGAGTAAATTGAGACTCAGGAAAGTTAATTGACTAGTTAGAAGTCACAATATTACTTGGTGGTGTAGATGTAACAATAATTACATTATCTATGATAGAGTAATAATTATATTCTAGGAGGAGGTGTATTTTACCTAATTATATTACCTAATTTTTTCAAAACCCTGTAAGAATAATCATATTAGACATAATTACAGGAACTCTAACTCTTTTTTTTCCTAAAGATATAGTATGAATTTTTTTTTTCATTGTATTTCTCTTTTCTAGTTTTATTAGTTTATTCCCAGCAAAACGGAGGGACTTTATTTGCTGGTGCTCCTGGTAAAGTGGGTAGCCATTTACTACAATGAGATGCCATCAACTAGTTGAAGTTGGGAACCAGCTTTGGTTCAGCAGCAAGTAGGGCCCCAGTGTCGCTGTTGTGAATCCACAATGATAAAGAACCAGAACTAAATCCCTAGTGTCAGGACCACAGGCTTTTATGGCATTAAGTGAACATAGGAAGGCTCAAGGAAGGAGTTTCCAGGGCTGAAAGTTAAGAAGACTGCATCCCATGCTGATAGGGCCAGTGACACTTTCTTGAACACTTTGTTGATCATATGCCGTGAACTATCGTTAACTCTTTACATGTATAAGTCATGCTGGCTACTGTTTTTATGAGCTATAATTGAAGATTTAACAAAAGAGAAATTATGTAAAGTATGGTTATGTAGTTTCAGTTGTGTGCCTGATGTTGCACACTTAGAAGTTATCAAGCTGAAATTTACACCGAAAGAGTAAACATTCTCAGGCACCATGTACCTTACTTCTAGGTAAGGTTAGGTCAAGGTCAGGGACAGAATTCCCTTGAAGAATATGAAGCTTAACATACCAAGGCTTTCAAGTGCATGGAGCCATTTTTATTCACACTCTCAATAAATATTAATAACCAAGCCAAATTTTGTACATATGATTTTTTTTCCTTCTTATAAACCTCATTCCCCTAGATCACGTGTATTTCAAATCCCAAAACACCAAGATCCGCTCCTGTTGTGATTGCCTCTTCTAGAATGATCAAAATTCACCCCTGAGGATACAGAAAGCAAGATCCAATCTTGCTGAATATAAAGTTCCTAACCACACCTCTTTCCCCATCTCCATGGCAACCCTTAGTTCATCTCTGACGTAGTGAGCATGGGATCATTTGACAGCGGGGATTTCCAGACCCTGCTGACTGCAGGGAGAATGTTGCTCTGCTCCATGCAGAGTTGGTTCTAGAGCTCAGCTGGGTGTGCACCTGTGGGAACTCTCATGGGCTGACTGAAAAGTGGAGAGAACATAAACTCTCTCATCAGACAGACATAGATTTGAATCGCGCTCCCTTCACATATGCGTTGACCTTCAGCAACTTACTGACCCTTTCACTGAGGCTAAGTTCCATCATGTATAAGTTGATGATTGTTATCAAAATTAATAGAGATAAATGGACAGTGTGGTTGACTCTTTTTATGTGATATATAGCTGTGATCATTGACTGTTCAAGACCGTAAGAAGCCACTGAGAAAATAAAGCATGGATGAACATTATTTTTTTGTGAACATTATTTGTTTTATATGTTTGGCTAGATTTATGCTACAGTTGTAAACTCTAGAAGAGTCTTTGTTGCCACTTGTCTTCCTCCTGTCCTCAGACAGGTGGAACTCATAACCACACATATTCATTCATTTATATATTCATTCATTCAGTGAATTTACACTTACTGAGCTCCTACTGGGTACTTTTCTAAGAATGGTGATACTATGTGGACAATACTGCTAATGTCCCTGGAGTTGTGGAAGAGTTGTCATAGGTTGAAGGAGGGCCTGATTTTCCCTGTGTCCTCTGGTAGGGAATCAGAGAGTACAGGTGTAGATGTTGTACATTCCTAATGGGAAGTTAAGAGACACTGTGTTTATTTGCTTTCTTCTCAGTTAATATGAAGCAGGATGAGGGGTAATGTGTTTGTGAGATGGATAGTAATGGATGTTTCAAGGAAACAGAAAATACAAAAGAGTCTTACCAGAGCCTGGGAACAGTGAATTTCCTGAACAAATGAGTGAAAACTGCCAGATGGCATTGAGTACACATTTGAGATTTGTGCTTTTACTTTTAAAGGAGAACTCTTTCGACTCAGATAAAGTACAAACTTCCTTCAGTGCATTACTACAATAATGTTCATATAGACATGTCCAAAGAAAAGGACAGAATTGGATAGCTAATTGGAGAATGGAAACAACATTGAGGAAACTAGAGGGAATCTGTTTACTCCAGCACCCATATATGCAAAAATAGATAAAGTAGCTCGGACTGTGGTGATACAAGTACCAGATATGATGTCTTCTAGTTGTGTGAGTAAACACAAGCTAAAGAGGAGGAACATTATTTTTCAATGATGTGGCCACAGTGATAATATATAAATCAAAATATCCCGTGAAATTGCTCATGTAATGGATCTAGCAAATGTTTCAAAATACCAATTGATTTATTAGAGTAAAAATGCTTGAGAAAATACACTCAGACTGCTCTTGAACTAACAGACAACCTCCATAAAATTGTGTAGGTACTGTACCTTCACAAATGGAGTAAAATCCAAACACATGGAGAAAAATTTTATGACTATATTCAGAGTTTCAAAAATGAGGCTTTCTTCATCAGATATTTTTAATGGTGACATATTTGTACTTCTCTGGTGGCTACAACCTCTAACTACCTCTTTTTTTTTTTTGAAAATTCAATATCTAGTAGTCATAGATTCTATATCCTTCCTTCAAATATGTATGTTCATTGGTTATTAAAATCAATGAAGTATGTATTTTTGCATGTTCTTGACACATACACAGTTATACACAGATACAGGTTTGTATAAACATATGCTGGACTCAAGGCTACACAGATCTGTATATACTATGCATGCATACCTTTTTTGAGAACAGACACTGTTGAGATTTATCAGGTAGTACACATTGATCTCACAGTGGAATTATGATTCTTTTGTACCAAGATCTGCAAAGATTCCTTGGGTGATGGATTTATATAAACCATCTGGACAACAAATACAATGGGAGAAAGGGGGCATCATGAAAAAGAGCATTGTCTAAAGAAATAAGCTAGAGTGAACTTAAGAAAAACACTGTACTCTTGGAAGGAAAATATCCTGACCGTGATCCTGGCTCTAACTAGCTGTGTGATCTCTAGCAAATTATTGTGATCTTCTATTTCTTCTTCTGTCGAACCCTCAACTGGATCTAGTTCATAGACCATTGTCTTGGAAGAATGCATATTTAATTCACAGAAAGTGGTGACATTTACTAGTTTTGACATCTGACAGGTAACAGGACAGTGAAGGGTTCTTTTTTTTTTTTTGGTACCGGGGATCGAACTCAGGTCCTTGTGCTTGTGCAGCAGGCGGCAACAACACTGAGCTAAATCCCTGGCCCAAGTAAAGGGTTCTTATCTCCTCCTGCCTCTTGCTCACCTGGTCGTGTGCTTACTCTCTTAACTCTGGAGAGGCTCTGTCATAACTTATATGTTTGCTGGCTGCCTCTCCTTTGTCCCAGCCCAGGGCCCTTTCTAAACTTGGTCCCTTCTTCACCTGATCAGTGTTATCTCCCTTGACTGTGCCTGCACTCTGAATTCATTCAAATTGGGCAGGGATATTGTCTTATCTGCAGGCTGATAAATTCTCTCACCTACCCACTATAAATCCATGAGACTTTGTTAAAAAAATATACTCAGAATATATTTCTTACAAAAAAAAAATTTTCAAAGCAACATACAGAATAACTGTGTCCTTTAAAAAATAAACACATAGGGTGAGGGAGCTGAACACTGACATTTTAAACTTCTTTAAACATGTCCATCTTTGTATGCATTTGTTTAAATTTTTAGAGGTTATTTTCAACAGGAAATAAATATTAATATAAAACACTTTTTTCCAAGAGGAAAAACCAGTACCCTTTGGAACATAGTAATTCATTAATTCAAAATGAAAAACATGTTTTTGTTTTTGGTTTTTGGTTCAAAGAACTTACTTAAAATGGCAGAACTTACTTGAAATTGGGCCAGGGATTTAGCTCAGTGTTTTTGCCGCCTGCTGTGCAGGCACAAGGACCCGAGTTTGATCCCCAGTACCAAAAAAAAAAAAAAAAAAAAAAATTGCAGAGTTCTGAGTTTGTTTTTAATCTTAGAACTAATGCCAGATTTTTATACATTGAAGTTATTTTTTAAAATTTCAAGTCACAGTGTCTCTAGAATACCTGTAAAAGAGCTGTCTCTGGAAATATTCCTATAGGAAATTATCTAGGGCCCAAGATATCGATATTTTGCCTATGATCCTCATTTACCTAAAAGAAGAGCTCATTTTCTGCACCTTCTATGAGGAGTTTTAGTTTTAAAACTTGTAGGAACAATCCATTTCTCTCTGTTGATGTGCTTTGCTTCATTTACTCTGAAAGGGAAGATTGGACAGTGTGCGTGATAAGTACGGAAAGATAGGGAAAGAAAGAGGAGGGAGAGCGGGCGTTTGCAGTTTCTTGGCAATTTTCAGTTCCCTCACTCCTCAGCTTTACTAATTTGCGTTCCTCTGCCTGGGCACCATTCATGCGCAAACCTAGGTAAGAATTATTTAATGTGAGGAATGGATTACAAGGGAAGGACTGATAGAGGAACATTTAAGTCCCATGCAAAGATTCCATTAAAGGTCATTGGAGCAAGGACTCTTAAGTGTTTCTCATAGGTTACCTTTCTTTTCCCTCCACAAGAACTTTACAAAATTTAGCCATAAGAATGACCCATATAATTTTGCCTTTTCATTACTATGTTTTTGTTTTTATTAAGGAAAGGAAGAAAGACTGGTTTGATCTTGATTCAAGTTGGCATAATTTATAGCAGGAAAGAGTCCTACATTGGGCTGTAGGTTAGGAACTGGGAACCCAAACTAAATAAAATCTGACCCGTACTTTCAAAGAACTTCAGCCCAAAACAGTTCCCTCAATATGTTAGCATGAGGGAAAGTACATGGCTTTGGTTTCAAGTAGTGTTCTGTTTAATCCACACTCTGTGGTTTTTGATCTTCGTTTTCTTATTCAACAAGCACATACAAGATCTAATGCACAGCATTGTTGTGAAGAGTGAGGAGCTAATGATAAATGATATCAAAGGCAGTCTTCAGCCTACAGAGATCACCCACTTGACATTGATATGAGACAACTGGCAGAGCTTAAGGGCACTAAATACTGACTGACCGCTTGCACTTGAACCCAAATTCTGAACTTAATGGCTTTGTGATGTCGGGGATGATGCTTATCCTTCTATGCCCCAATTTCTTCATCAGTACAAGGAAGATAATAGCATTGTTCTCATAAGATTTTTCAGGTTAAAGTATGTTAAAATTTGTAAAACACCTATAATATACTGTTTAAGTTCAGTATTATGTAAGAATTTGTTCTTATTATTTTTAATGAGTATCAATTAGTAGTTTTCAAAAATCTAATCTAAGTTGTTTACTTTTTTCTCCTTCCTTTTTTGGTAATAGTGAAAGAGGCTTCTATTTTACTTTTATTCTTTTTTATGTTATTTGTGCAGGTGCTTTGCCTGTAACCTGGGACAGAGGTGGCAAACCTTCGACATGTGTGCTACAGTGGGCTATTTGTTGTCACTGAAAGCTCTAAGAAGTTCGCTGTCACTGGCTTAGGCATGTATCTGTTAGAGCTTTGCAGAAAAACAAGTAGTTAAGGTACGGTTATCCATCCCCTGGTGAGGATAGCTGTGCTGAATCCAGTGTTGAGTTCATACCCTGTAGCTAGTCATCACATTGTACATAGTCTTTGTCTTTAGTAACAAGACTTCAAGCAAAGCTATTCCTGAGTCAAAATGAATACTTCACTGGTGGGACAAACCCAGCTTTGATGCACAAACATCATTCATGCCCAGTAAACCCCAAACAGTTTTTTCCAGACAGAGAGAATGCCTAACTCATGCTTGATAGATAATTATCAAATGGCTATAAGTGAATGTGAAAAGAGTTAGAAACTTGACCTTAAATTAAAACACTTTTATATCCCTAAATGAAATTTTATAGTATTTTACTTCTAAAATCTTTTGATGTATTGCAGGCTTCCCAACAATAAAAACATTACAAAAAGGAAGATGGAGATTAAAAGTTTAGGAAGGAGAACTAACATGCTGGGAGTCCTTGCTAGTCTTTACATAGACTACAGAAACTCTCTCCTTCGAAGGCTTCTAGATTATTACAAAATAGATTGAAATCAGTCATAAGCAGCATGGAATTTTGTAGAAAACTAGCTGGTACCAGGCTTTGCCCCATGCTTGTGCAAGTCACTATTAAAACTTTTGAGAAGTAAATTAACTTAGCTGTGCTCGACGTCCCTCATATGTCAAATGGAGATAATAATATTTGTTTCAGGGGATTTTTATGATGATTAAATAAATATGTATTGTGTGCTCAGAATAATGCTGGCCTTACGTACTGCTTACTGCTTTATCGTTATAATATGCATGACACTATGTATATGTATTCTCTTTTTGTCTTTTACATAATGATTATAAAAGATATAGTGCCTTGTTTAGTACATGTATATTTTCATGTATTTATAAATCCATTCTAATTGGACTGCATATCATATTATATGCCCATATAAGTGACGTAATTTTTATTTCCCAAATTAATGCAGACTAGTAACATTTCAGGCAATGTCAAATCTGTGAAGTCAAAACTGAAGGCTTTGAGCCCTCTCATCGCTCTTCTGTCACACTGAGAACCAGTGGAGCAACCAGAGTTTCTGAATTGTTTTCAGTAGAATTCAAAGGTTAGGCAGTGTTTGGGAGGGTCAAGACCTCTATGGTCATGGAATTTTGGACACATTCTATTTTAGGCCCTTCTTGGAAACTCGAAATGCTCTTGGGCCTACTAAAAATGTGGATAATCTTGCTGAACAAAACCAGCTCACTTTTGTTTAATCCTAACCAACGTTGACTTCCTATTAACCTCTTACAGAACACATTTGGGAGATGGTGTATTGAGTCTTAGGTAGCAGGAAAAGTGGAAAGAATATCAGAATAGAATCCAAAGATCTGGAATTGACTCTAAGCTCTGTCTCTTGGTTAACCCGTTTTATAATTTTTTTTTCTTTTTTTATGGTTAATTTCTGTGTCACCTTTCTTATAATCAAAACAAAGATGCTGCTAATTGCAAAAATTAAATAACCAAAGAAAAGTATAAACATAGGTCACAAATGTTATCTCCCTTCCCTTTCTCCAATGAATGGAAAGAAATTTACACAGCTGGTTTCTGATGTCAGGAATCCCCAGGGGATTGTGTAGCAGATTCCTCATTGAGGAGAAATGTTTCTGGCTGTGATTTAAAAATAGGAAAAAAGATACCCTTCTCTATGAACAGTTTCCCTTTTCGGAGGAAATACTTTCAGGGATTGGTCTCAGTCTTAGGCTTGCATGCATCCCAAAGCCTTATTTTCCCATTTTGTCATTTCTGTAGCTTAAATTTTGGTGTACCGCTTATCACAGAATGTACTCTAGCTATTTTAATTTTCAACTGCTCAACTAATTACTGTGCCATAGTAACAGGGCATGCTCGCTTTACCACAAGGAAATACTTAGAGTAACATTTTACCTTCTACATGAAATATACATACACTGTCATCCTACCAAACACTGAATTTGCTCTGAATGTTCTGATTTCTTGGAAACTTATTGTAATGTTGAGAGCTATGAGGCTAGCTTTCAAAATAAGCAGGAGAGAGATAAGGAGAACAAGAGGCGTGCAAGGTAAGTAGAGGGCGTAGAAAGGCCTCTGCATCTTCACATTTAAATGGAATGTAGGCTGAATTGGGGAAATGATAAAAATGGATAAATAGGCTTCAGGTGCTGTGGTGAGCAATTTTCATTTAGAGATGGTGTCATTCCTTATAACAGTCTTTGGATTACTGTAATAACTCACACCAAACAAAGCTAGCAGCTCCATTATGCAGTGCTCAATGGTAGGTGTCACGTCATGCTTTGCTTTGTATTTGTTTCATTGCATTTTAGATTATAGTTTCTTGACATTGTTTTCCCTTGGCAGACAGTTGGCTCATCAGTTGCTTCCTAACATCAAAGTACACTTGCCTTTATGGTTTTATACCTGATAAAAAGAGAATGAAGGCTATGCAGCAATTCCATAGAAATTCAAACTGCCTTGTTTAAAGAGGGTCGTGATTTGGACACTGAACTTAGATGCTGAGCAAATTGTTCTTCATACACAATGTAAATATGTTAATCCAAATAAGGTTTGGAATGAGGAATATTTAAAACTTTGGAAGAAGTAAACTGCTTTCAAGCAACCTCCAGGTTTCTCAGACCCTATTTAAATAATGCATGTAATTAAAACTATTTTTATCTATTCATTAAAAGTAAAAGTAAAGAAAGCCTTAAATAGACTTGACTTTGTTATCCTTGTTTGAATTAATATTTAACTTTAGATAGACGCCAATCAATCAGCTAAGTCATAAGAGTTTTGTTTTGTTTTGTTGCATGTGTGTGTGTGTGTGTGTGTGTGTGTTTTAGGGGAAAATACAAGAAAATATGCTACTCAAGAAAAGAGGGGATGAAAAACACAGATGTAGGGGTCAGAACTATTTAAGTAGGAATCTTAGGAATTTTCTTTATTGATGGGAGAATTGAGCCAAGAGCTGTCCAGAGGCCTTGGTACCAACCCAGGTTCCTTGGAACCCTTTTGCTTGTGGGTGTGGCTATCCCACAGTGCTAGGTGGGTGTTCTCTAAGGACTCACAACTGTTAACATCTCTGAAGGATTACCCTTGGTAAAGTGCCTGCTAGACAGACACACGCACAGCAACTGGGACAGGTATAATGAAGTCCCATTTCCTTTCTTTAAAAGAGGTCCAATTTTCCTACTTATCCTTCAGGGATTCCGGAAATCAAAACTTGCCCTGAAACATCCCAGCCCCTTTCCTTTTCTCACTTTCCGGCATCTCCCAGTGTCCCATGAGAGTACTCTCCTAAAATCATGTGCCCAGGAACCTGCCCTACTCTGCACCCAGAACACCTGGACTAAAACAACTCATGTTACAGGGTCTCACTTCATTCTCTTTCTGGAATAATGTCTACAAAATGAGCCTGGCCTGAAGTGACCAAAGGACACTTTGCTCCTTTGTTGCTACCTTTGGTAGTTGCTGTAATTATTGTTCTTTGAATTATTGACTGATGTGATGAGGCCTTAAATCACTTTTTAAAATTAAATGGCAAAGGATAAACGGCAGAATTCATGAGCAATTAAAGAATATTCTCTCACTTTTATATCATTTATTATTCTTAACCTTCACTGTATATAATTTTTTTCATATAATTGATTAAGTATTTTTGCATGGACAATGGGATTTGTCAGCCTCTCTACTGCTGGGACAAAATATCTTACTTGTGCAACTTAAAGGAGAGGTTTATTTTGGCTCATGGTTTCAGAAGCTTCAGTCCGTGATTGGCTCCAAGGCAGAAACATCATGGCAGAAGGACATGGTGGATGAAAGTTGTCAATTTATGGAATCTAGATAGAAGAGAGTAGGAATAGAACCAGAGAGGAAGGGGCTGGGGGCCAGATATGGTCCCTGAGGTCACAGCCACAAGGCCCACTTTCTGGAAAGAGGCCTCCCCTCCTAGCAGCCCATTTACCTTTGAACTCGTCAATGGTTGGCCCATTGATAAGATTTAATGCCTTCACAATCCAGCCTTTCCAGGAGTCTCAATTCAGTTAAATTGACAATAAAGATTAAATGGCACACTTTTTCAGAGTGCACTATATCTACAAAATTGTATAGTCTACTAGGGATATTAGATAATACTCAGTTGAATATAATATGAGCAATGACCTGAAAGATCATCTGAGAAGTGTCTCAGATATATAAAAACAAAGTGGATGTTTTTACAAGAGAAAGAGAAGTCACCTCCAGATTGAAGCATGTGAGAATCTTAAGCAAAAACAAATGGGTAAATAGGTAGATGACTGGTTGACTATTTTGCTGACTAAAATTTGTACATAATTTTATTGTGGAATGATTAATTTGATATAGAATTCACCCATTTTCAAAGTACAATTAAGTGAATTTTAATAAATTTATAAAATAGTAAAATCTTTACATCCTTCTAGATTTAGGTCATTTCCATCATTGCAGTAGGATCTCACCTTACAACTAATCTCCAGCTCTGATCCACAGCTCTAGGCAACTACTAATCTACTGTGTTTATAGATTGCCCTTTTCAGGTTACTCATACAAATATATTTGTACAACATATGGCCCTTTGTCTGCTTACCTTTACTGAACATTTTAAACTCATTGAAATTAGAGTACTTCAGTCTTTTTTAAATTGCTAACTAGTATTGCACTGTATGTATTTTCTATATTTTGTTTAAATAGGCAAAAATTGATAGAAATTTGGTGCTTCTATTTTTGTTAGTTTGTGTGCAAGGATTTAGATGGAGACCAGATGTAGTTTAAGAGCTGAAAATGAGCTATCAGTGAAATAAATGTTGTGATTAGAGAAGGAAGATTAAAAGTTCGTGTGGTTTTCAGGAAAGAGTGACTAACTCATTTAGCAAAACACAAAGCCTCATAGAGACATAGAGAAGTATGAAACACAGCACAATTAGCACACTTTGCCAGTACACATTGAGAGAAAAATACATCTTCCAATTCATTAGTCCAAGAAAATATTTCATACTCAAGATGTTTGGTGAAACACTGGATAATATATGCCCTGTTGGGAAAAGAAGACTGCTCATTAACATTTTAAAGATTCTGAGAAGTCTGGTAGCAAAGATATTGATATTTAAAATGCATTTAAAAGCTTAACTAAATTTTGTTTAATCCAGCATTTCACATGCACACACACACACACACACACACACACACAAAACACATATGCTACATAATATTTATTTTTACTGAAATTATTAATACCTCATAAATCTGATGTTCCATGGATGCTCTTTGAGTAATTATAGAATAAAGAAAGATGACAGTTTCTGTCTTGAATGCCAGGATAGGAATTATATTAAATATATGTAAATAGTTACATAAACATTTCTAAAATTAGTGTACTACGGTGGAACACTGTGTAGCCCTAAAAAGGACATTTTCTAAGAATACAACATATTGAAGTCAGAAGATATTTAGCTAAGTAAAATAAGCCAGCCTCAGAAAGACAAATACGGCATGATTACACTACATGAAGTATGTGAAACAGTCAAATTGACAGAATCAAAGAGTATGATGATGGCTATGAAGACCTGAGTTGAAGAAAATAGGAAGTTACAACGTGTCTGAGGTTTCATCTAAGCAAGATGAATAAGTTCTAGATACTTGCTGTACAACTCTGTACCTACAGCCAACAATAATGTATCAAACCCTACAAAAAGAAAGTACATCTTATGCCAGGCATACCCCAATAAAATTTAGAAAAGTAGCTGTTTGCTTTCTTATCCAAACTGCAGTTGATACTTCTGTTAGGGCACATTGGCTTATGTTAAACCCTAAATGTTCAAATAGGGATAAACTACTCTGCCCCATTGCTCTGGTTGGTAATTTACAAACGATTGATCATATGCCATGATTGGTTTAGTAATTCATTTTGTGGGTGCTGATCACCATTTTTAATGAAATAGAAACATTGTCAGAGATCATCACATATTGTTAAATATTGTTTCATAAAACTTTTATTACAGGTGTGTGTGTGCGAGTGTGTGTCTGTCTGTCTTCTCCCATTATATGAACAGTGGATTTCAGTTAAATTAAAAATTAGTCATTTCTCTAAGTCATGGTTTCCTACAATTTGAGGAAAGTATCATGATGCTTGTAGGTGACATGTCAGCAGTCATTACTAGCACATATCCATAAAGAGGAATTTAGATCCTTTCTATTCCTAGTCAATCCTTTGCTTATAAAACAAGAGACCATTGGTGCCAGTCTTTGAGTCATCAAAAACACTGTATATTTCTATTTTCTTAAAGAGGTCATATTCCTGAGCTCAAAACTAAAATTTAAGACAATTTTATATTTATTGTATTTATATTTGCAGTTAGTTATCCATTTATAGTAAATATACCTATTTACAATTAGGCAGTGATAGAATGTTTTCCTTAAAAAACAATATATTTGAGTAAATTGCATCAATCCATTTAATAAAAATTAAAATAATATAAAATACAGGTTTGGTACAGCTCATAAAAGTGGCTATATATGAACAGCTGAAATTTGGAAAACACAACTCTAAGCTTTGCCTAAAGTAAAAATATCTTTTACATATTAAAAGTTCCCTGATATTAACCTTTTAAAAATCTGTTTCATGTTTCTTTAGAGATTATCACATGCTACTGCCTAGATTCAATGAATATGTTCTAAAAGTTATCCAAGCACATAGTATGCAGTGGTCTAGAAGTGAAGATTTGCCAGTGAAAGGGTTGGGGACAGAATAAAAACCACTCTAATAGCAACAACTCTAATTGGCCAGAAATCTGCAAGGAGATTGCAGCCTGTGGTGCAAGTTACAAGGCTATTTCCACATCTTCGTGTTATTAGATGCAGTAACTCAGTTAGCAATGCCAGGGTGTTTCACTTACTCCAGTATTTAGATCGAAAGGAACTTGCCATGTCAATTTCCAAATGATTATCAATTATCCAGATTATCAATTGCAAATTATCAGTTTCCAAATGATTAAAAACCAATGAAATTCATCTCTGCCATGATGCTATACATAATATAATAATCTCTGCTTGTTAAGTCACCTGTGAATTCAGCCTCTTAAATATGACTATAAATGTCAGTTGGGTTCATAACATCTCTGTTCCAAGACACTACCTAATCAGGTTGCAGTTGATTGGATTCCAGATCACAGGGTGTACTTGATTGACATCAGATTTGTCTTGGTATCTTCACAAGTATCTGTCACTGCTCTTAGTTTGACACATCAAGTCAGATTTTAACTCAGGTCTTTATGTGTCTGTCTACATTGGTGACTTCATTAGAAAAGGGAACTACTTTGTGTTCAGTACATAGTTCAAGCTATTCCAGGGAGTAGTAAATGTATCTTATAGAATCAAGGAAAAGACAGCTATGGACTTGAGGTGTATAGTTGTGTTGAGTGTTTTTTCTCTTGTAATTAATTAAATAATATCATAATGACCAGGGCAATCATGTCCCTGATTCATACTTAAATGTCGGCTACACAAGGTACTCAAGCCACTTTGACCAACATAAACTTCTTTTAACTGTCCAAAGAGTTCTTATTCACACCACATCCCAGTAGCAGATTGTTTGCCAAGGTCCTGATCACTTTTTGTTTCAGTCTTAACATGAAACACCCTGCAAGGACTGAGTGACCCAAGTCTTACTGGTGATTGATAGATAGATGCATTGATTCAGCAAATGCCTGGTGTAGGCTATTACAGGGAATTTGGCCTTTGTATGAAAACAGTAAAAGTTTGAAGCAGAGGAGTATTATGATATGGCTTGCATTTTCAATGGATCTTTCACTAGATTTTCTCCAAGGGGAAATGAGAAGGCAGAGGAAAGATCAACTCAGAAGCTTTTGCTGTTAGCAAGATAAAAAGTGATATGGTATAAATCAGGGTGCTAGAGGTACCAGATCATGGTTTTGTCCCTTACACAATACTTGCTATATTTTGTTTCTAATATATTCTTATGTACCTTATACCTCCACATTTCCCAAACTCTTGACCTTCCAATAAACATAAGAAAGGCTTGTCCCTGCAGATTTACAAATTTAAAAAATAATATCCATGTCCACGCAGATGGGGCGAGAATGGAGTGCATTATATAGATTCTTTGTTGAGCAGAATCTTTTTTTGTGTGTGTGTGTCATTTGTAGTTGAGTGAAATTTGATTTTCAGTAGTTTCATTTGATTTTGGGGGTTATTTTACATAGGCAGAGAAAAGAAAGGAATTCATGTGGACTGTACATTCTGCTAATACAACCTCAGAAAGCTCTGCAAAATGTAGAGTAACTGGAAAGAGGATTTGGTAATCTTCCTTTTAACATTAAGCAGGTATGTAGCAGGCATTTTTTATATCAATGAACTCAGCCTTAATAATTTAGTTCGTGAGTACTAGAAATGGTTGTGGAATGAACTTTTGGGGTAACAACATGCTGTTCTGTGAGATACTTTCTCTAGCAGAAATAAATTTAATCCAAACAGGTCCTTAAAATTAATTTTTTTTTTTTAGTACTGAAGATCTAACTCGGGACCTTGAGTTTGCAAGGCAGAGGGCAGAACCACTGAGCTAAATCCATGGCCCTAAAATTAATTTTTGATTAGTGGACAGATAATATTATATCCATTTTACAGGGGAGGAATCCAAGTTTCAAATAGATTACATGACTTAAGGGGTTTTATTCCATCCTAACACACCCAAAATACAATCTTGATGTCAGCAAACAGTTTTGTGTATTATATCCATTTCTGTATTAATAGTATCTACACGAGTGCTAACTAAATGAATATGTAAAGCATATGCCAGATGTCGGGGGTCACACTGGTAGTACCAGCACTCAGGAGGTGCTGGCAGGAGAAAGGCGAGTTTGAGACCAGCCTAGGCTACATAGTGAGTTCAAGTCTAGCCCGGACTGTAGAACAAGACACTGTCTCAAACCAAATCAAAACAATAACAAAAGAAGATAAAAGAAAATGATGGACCAAATGTTAAGTGGATATATCAAACTCAGAGGAAAAGATTATAAAGATGAAACTTAAAATACCAGAGGGTTAATAACAGATGAAGAAGATAAATAATATTCTGTACATGTGCACAGTAGTAAAGCCTAGAAATAACAGCTAATATGTTTGATCTTTTTAAAGTTTTGCAAGATGAAACAAGTCAATATCAAAAGTCAATTTTCAAAAGGTAATTCTGGAATCAAATATTTTTCTTTAATACTTCCTTTCATTAAGGTAGTATATGGACTTTAATGGAACAAAATAAATCAGCCCTCAAAGCTTGTTACCATTTCCATTATAGAAAATATAAAAACAAGATGAAAAAACCAAAAGACAGGAAATGGTGACAATATCTTATTCCTCTGAATTCTGCTCCTAGATGTGACTTCTTTGAAGTTTTGTACTGTTTATTTTATATAGCTTATGATGTTTTTGTTCATACTTTTTGACTTTTAATTTCAGATGTTACCCACTATCTTCCAGGTGTACAATGAGGATCACATTTTCTAAACACCTTCCTTTTTCTGCTTCCATATCCCACACCGCAGGCACATTGACTCTCTAGACATTCAAGGTCTTACAGCATTGCAGTCACAGAAGTGTTCAAGCTCTTCTAGATAGCATGTAACAGATACGTCATTTTTTTCCTAAGAAATATTAGCAGTGTCTTTTCTATTTGCTAGATGTTTTATGTATGAATGATTTTCCAGTCTTAATTTCAAACTATAATTCTCCTTTCAGTTGAGACAGATAGACTCTAAAATCCTTCACGTGCATTCCCTCCCCTTGAGAATGCCTCCTTGCCCTCTCTCCTTATCTCTTCGTTCTCCCAGTTAGCTGCATCAGCCTCTGCCCCAGACTCCAAATTCCCTTTGCCTAGAATCCTTTTTGCCTCTTTCTTGGGTCAGATCTCACTCCCTCTTCCTGTTTGGTACTCCCTCTTCTTAGTGGAGTGTGTCCTATATTACTTCCTAAGAAAGAAATAGGTAATGTTTTTACAAAATATTTTAATTTTAAATATTTCCTTTTAAGTTTTCCATCATAGATGATGTATTGTTCCTGGTAGAATTATAGATTGGAGAAAAGTTGTCTTAAACATTTTAAAGGTTTTACTTTTTCAATATTCTAGTATCTTGTTTAAAAGCCTAGTGGCATTCCTTTAATCTAATCTATTATTTTTCCCCCTCTGGAAGCTATTTAGCATTTTTTCTTTACCCCAGTTGTCTGAAATTCCTAAGGATGTGCCTCGCTGTAGATTTCTTTTCTCTCACTATTTTTTGCCTTTACCAGGCGCTTCCAATTTGAGAATCAAAGGCTTCAATCCTGGGGAATCCTTCGAAATGTGTTTCTCCTTCATCGATTCTACTTTTTCTTTCTGTAGCCTCTCTTAATAGGATATTGTTTGTCCTGAATCAATCTAGTGATTTTATAATTTTTGTCTTTTACTTTCCAACACTGTTTTTATATTTCTTTGTGAGACATTTTCCATATTTATTTCTGCTCTTCTTTAATGAATTCCTTTTCGTTTGTTGACTTTTTTTCATTTCCCAATACTCTTCTTTACACCATAACTCTTTTCACAATGGTTTCTTGTTCATGTTTTCCGTTTTTGTCACCTTTTTAAAATTTTATCCTAAGCTATCTATGAAGTTGTTTTGTTTGTTGCCTGCACTGAATTTATTCCCTCTGAGTTCCTTCTATTAGTTGTTTTGGTCTCTGCCTTTCCATCCTGTCTATGAATATTTCAGAGTAAGATAATAGTATGCTGATTGCATCAACTGTGTGACTGAGCAGATCTTGTTTATTAGTGACTTTCATTCCAGCTGATGAGTTGAAAATCCAGCTATTTCATCAGAAGATCCTAAAAAGTTCCTATCTGTGGGTCTATTCTCTGCAGTGAAAGCTGATTTCCAAGCATTTATAAGTTAGAAATTGGATTAGGCTATATGAGCAGAGAAATCTAACTTTAGTTGCTGAACCAATAAGGATTTTTTTCACTTTCATTCAGCATATCAGACTGAAATCCTGCATAGGTACAATCTTTACCTTTCACTCTGCCTAGCACATGGCTTTTATCACACTTATCACCTACAGTCTCAGCCTGGTTGCTCCAACTCCAACTTCATGTCCATGTTCCTGACACGAGGAAGAAGAGTAAGAAATAATGAGGGAGGAATCAGGAGCTCCTGCATTAAAATGAAAGAATTAATCAATGAATGAGTGAACAGGCAGGCATTTCTAGGACTCCCTAGCAGACATCTGCTTACATCTCATTGAGAAAACTATATATTTCTCCGTCAGGGAAATCTAGGAAGGTGAGTTTAATAAATGAGTTGCTGTTATCCCAAATAGAACTAAGCTTCTATAAGGAAGAATGTAGTATGAGAATTCATGAGAAATAGTTTTTGTCATGGAAAACACATTGTGCAAGGTGAAATCTGAGAGCTTCAGTGCACTTGTTTGTATTGTTACCATCTTTTATTCAAATGACATGGGGTAGACAGATCCTTAAACACATGAGTGGACTCATCCCTCTGCTCTAATAGTAAGTTTAGGTAACATTTTTCCAGACAAAACTCTGGAAATCTGGGACTCCATTGTATTCCTCGTTTCTCCTTAGCATTAGCGAACTGTCCTCTAACTACACAGACTCATGGTCATCTCCTTAGCTCTGGTGGCAGAAACTTACTTGTTGTTGTAAATGTGTTATCTGATACCTTACCTGGTAAAGATTATGTACCTAATTAGTGTTTGAATGAACATCTCAAAATACGGCTTCACTATATACTGTGTTAGTGATTAAAGTTTTAAAATTTGTATTGTTCATTGGATTAATTTTTTACATTAAAACTTTCAAAAGAAGGAAGGAAAATGGGAGCTAGAAAGGGAGGGATAAAGGGAGAGAAGGAAGAAAAGGAAAATACAAGAAGGAAAATAGAAGATAGTATGGTTTTATTTAAATCAGGAACATCTACCACCCCATGCCTTTTGTTGCAGGGCTGTTAGCATTCATTTTGAAAGAAATGCATGAGAAGACTTGGCTAGGTTCCCACTGAGGCAGTGTGCTGTGCTGTGTTGGTACACAGGCCTTTGCATAAGTAGGCTGGGGTACAACCCAGGTTGTGTTTTTCACCTTGTGCAAGCTGCTATACTCCTATGCTTCAGCCTTCATCTGTGTAAATATGGATAGTAATATTACCTGACTTACAGGATTGATGTGAGCATTAAGTAAGTCCACATATATAAACTATCCTTGATCAGTGAGCATTTCATGAAAGCTATTTTGTTTTTAAATTATAGGCAGGATGGATATTTCAATTAGATTATTCAATGAAGAATTAAATAATGGTACACTGCGTAGTATAATTTAAGTTACTGTTAGCTATAATCAAGATTCCCAATAATTAATCTCTTCACCTGAGCACTGTACTTGTTTGCTAGGGCTAATGTAACAAAGAATCACAAACTTGGGGGATTAAACACAGGGAATTTATTTTCTCACAGTTCTGGAATTTAGAAGTCTGAGATAAGAGATATCTTAATTTAATTACCTACAAGATGGTATTTCAAATAAGGCACTGAGGATGAGGATGGGATGGAAGAGCTGTGTGCTATTAATTACCATTTTCCTGGATATTTTGTTTCTCAGTTGAATAGCATGTAGTGGCACCATTTAATCAAGGATGATCTATAGCACTGAAGTCTTGCTTTTTCATAGGATTATTGGAAGGGTTGCATAAAATCCTATGTGCTTTATTTGCACCTGGACAGCGTGTTAACTTTAGAAATGTAAGTATAAACACTTGGATGCTCTGAGTGTCCATGTGTTCATTCAGCTGCACTAATCCAAGCCTGCGTTCCTCAAGTTCAAGTTTCCCCTTTCATAATTTGTCTCTGTCATTTCATGTGACCAGGGCAGTTAGCAAGAATTAAGCAAATTGTGTGTTGGACACTGATGTCCCATGGGTGACCTGTGATGTCTCATAGCATAAAGGAACCCTCATTTGAAGTCAGGACACTCAGGTCCTGATCCCTACTTTGGCACAAGCTAGATATCAAAGAAGGTCTTGGGTAAATTATTTTCCTCTCATGATCTTAGTATTTTCATCTCTATGGCAAAAGGGTTGATTTAGGAATCCATAATATGTATGCAGATCTGTGAATCAGCATATCTGAATCCATAAGTAACCTACTAAACATGCCCAGTCCGGGGCCTTAGGGTGGACCAACAGGATCTGAGCATTAACAACAGGGTCCAGAAATAGCTTTCTTTGAGTTACTGAGCCAGGCTCAAGTACAATGACATTAGAAGACAAATTTCTTTTAAATTTTAACATGAAAGGGATTTAGAGCATTATATTCAACTTATTTACTGTTCTAAAATAATTGTTTGTTAACAAGTAAAAGTCATTGCTTTGTATTCAGAAAATTCAAAATATTGTCCTCAAGCTATATAAAAATATACAGTAAATTGTTAACTACGCTTATGCGACTGTGTTATAGAACACTAGAAGTTTCCCCTATATAATTTCCCCTATATGATTTAATTTCCCCTATATAATTAAAAAAAGAGAAAAGAAAAATCAAGTTAGTCTTCATAGTAATTTTGAAAGAAGATCTTCTCTCTCATTTACTAAAATTCATGCAAAAATGGGACACCCAAGTACAGAAACACCTGTCTAAATTTAGTGATATCAATAAATTTAAAACTGGTTAAAATGTTTGAATATTTAGACTTTGGATGTCTGAGTTCTACAGATATTGGGAATTTGCGCTTATATTTCCCACCAAATCCTTCACAGTGTTTGTGGGAATATGAGTTTTTTCATGTAATTGAAGACATTGCAGTTCTGTGCTATTTTAAGTAAAGCCCATTAGGAGTCCTTAGTAATTGAATTTTTCCATTGTAGTAACCTTTTTGATGTATGACCTTCTACCTTGAAGTTGGAAGTGATTAGTACAAGTGTTCTCAATTTCCTCCCAGCTCTGTTGGTTTTAAAGGATTTTAAATTAATTTGTAAAATGTCATACCCCAAAGGGAGAGATCAAGATTCTTCTCTTTTTGATTAGATTCTCAAAGCTAATCCTTAAATTGTTGCTCATTACCTGAGACATTGTTTCAAAAAGTACACATCTGCAAAAAGGCACCTTTCCCTTCCTTGTCGTTCCTTGATTGGATCCACAATATTTTAATCCTTACACAACAGGTAAAAGCTTTTCACAAGTGTATCCTAGTGTGGTGTTCACAACCACATGTTTTGTAGAATATGCATCATTGTAAAATTTTTTTAATATTTATTTTTATTAAAAGAACTATGGAGTGACAATTTAGGTGATTTCTTCAACAACATAGGAGACCTGTAAGTAAAACCTTAAGTCTCTTCACTCATTTTCCCATCATCCATTCACTGGGCAATGATTTACTGAACACTTCCTGACCTATTGCATACCAAGAACTGTACTGTACAGCTGGGATTCAGGTGTGAAGAGGACCTTACCTTGGAGAGCTCCAGGCTGAAGGAGGCACACACACACACAACACACATACATCTATTTACATAGTCTTATAGATGTAGTGGTAGAGGTAGATACAAGGTACAGATTTCGTACTCAGAAACAAGGGATCAACTTCCCAGAGGGCTCCTATGAACGAAGAGAAACAGGTGGAGGATCTGTAGCAACTTCAGGTTTTAGTGTAGATGGAACTGAGTAATGCTAGAGTTTGGAGAGAAATGGATATTGCCTTGCCCTAAATCTAGTAGATTACCATTCCATATAAAATTGAAGAAAGTTGAATTATATATAAACAGAATATAGAAAGAGTATGATGATGGAGATGTAGGAAGTTCATAAATGGACCGTTGAGGCGGGCCCTTGGGATATGGAGCAGGACACTTACGTGGCAGCTTACCTGGTGGGATCCAGGGAGATCATGTGCTTCGCAAAAGAGTTAGAGTTAATAAGGAAAATGTTTATTCAATTATTATTATTTATTCAATTCTCAACTTTTCATGTCCTAGCTGTAAAAATTAAGAGGTACAATAAATAGTGGCAACTACTGTGTCAACATAGTAGCACCTTAAGAATTTGCCTGTATCATGCTTGGCAATGTCAAAGTGAGACCCTGTAATCCAGCCATGTTATGAATAAGACTGTTAGCCCAAAAGCGCATCATCTAAACAAAGGTAACCCTGCAAGGGAAATATGGAAGGAAGATTTGCTCTGTCTTACAGTAACTGTGCTGTAGATAATTGACAATCGGCTTTAAAAGAAAAATCAGAAGACCTTAGAATTCCATTAGCATTTATACCTTTCATCATCTTAATGGCACAAAGAGAAGAGTCTCTATAAAATATTTATATGTACCTGTCACCAAGTAAAATAATGGCACTAAAATGAAATACAATAAGAATTGTGTCATGGCTTATGAAGGTGGGAATTTCTAGGCTGAATTAAATAAGAATAAACTTTCTTAATTCTTCTTTCCTTGCTGTAGCCCCAGTCTTTTATAAAGTACATTCATTTTGTTAATTGATCTACAAGATGAAAGAGAGTACATGGAATGTCTGGAAAAGAGAATTCAAGAATTCATATTCAAGAGGTCATAAAAGAAGGTGCTAAGAAGCCCTAGGCCTGAATTGTGCTGCTTAATTTCCTCACCTGAAAAATAGAGATAGTGATAAATCTAATAGGTTGCCATGAAGCCCTGATGATTTTCCTGCATATAAAACTCTCAGCACATCAGTCTCACAATGGTTACTGAACATTACCTGTTATCATCTTGTGTTGTTTCAGCATAAGAATAAAAAAAGAATAAAAAATAGCCAATTCTAGTAATAACACTTACAATATACCAGATAGTATTTTCAGAGTTTTTCTTATAATAATTCCTTTACTCTTCCCAACAATTCTATAGGGTAATGATAATTCTTATTGTGAATTACAAAAGATGAAACAAAGGTAGAGAAGTTATAAAAATGTTTAAAAACTCTGGCTGGGCCTGGAACCCAGCAGTCTAGCTTTGAGTTCTTAACCCTGGTCACTATATAATAATACAACATAAGTTGCTGGGAGTGGAGTCTTCCCAAACAATAATGCTGTTTGGCTAACAAGGCATTCTTCATATTCTACAGTTTATATCAAATGAAGATCTTTTCAAATTACAGTAAAATAAGTCATGTGTGTGGAGCACTCCTCATGAGTACTTCTAATACTTTTGCCTTCTCTCTCACCCTGTCCTATGAGCTTTCTTTGACTGCTAATGACATGCTTTCCTATTCCCAATAAATTCATGGCCAAAGTACTTGATACGTTTGTTTGTTTTCTATGTTTGTTGTGACCTACTTTCTTTCATCATGAGACTTTCCGCAACCTCTTGCTTTATTTAAGGAAGGGTTTTCTTTCTCCTATTGTTCGGAAGCTTCAGAAGACATTGCTCTCAGTCACCTGGTAGTGATTATGTAGCTAAGACCACTTCATCTTCATCCCTTCTCGCTGTAGCAGGATGTAGCCCAGGGCCTTCTCTTTTCGTCTTCATCAGTCCTCTTAACATGTTAGTAAGATTGTTTCCAAGAACTATTTATAAGCATTGGCATTTTGAGAATCATAAATAAAGCATGCCAGCAAGGCAATGAACATAGGTTATATGAATAATCCATGTTCTCTAAAATTGTATGTCTCAAAGCATGAATTAACTCCCTTTACTATGAACTACCTTTGCTTTGTCTAGGCTGCATGCTCAATATTTAGAAATAAGCAATTCTTTTCATATGATTGCCTCTAGTGCAACTTGAAAGTCTCTGACCATTACCTCCCTGGTACTGTTAAAAAAAAAAAAAAAGTAAACATTTGGTTCAGTGAATGACCTCACAGAAAGACCTTATTTAGCCTTCTATTTTTATATATTAAAATCAGATGGCTACATTAATACTGGTTTCCAACCCATGTTCTTGGTAAATATCAGTGCTTCAAGCTGGGCTAACTCCTTTTCTCCACCATAAATTGAATAATGCAACCATTTCCCCTTCTGTAGAGGAAACTATGTGTTAGATAGAGCTTTTGCAATGTTAAATTTTCTTCTACATTCTATTCTTAAGTTACTGGTGCTTGCTAGCAAGAGCTGGAAGAAAGTAAATTGACAAGCAAAAATCAAATGACTATTGATGGAGCAACCAGGGAACAATTACACATTATATTTTGGTGACTTTGGCTTTCTTTACATATACAGGTTTTGGCAATTATTCCATGTAAAATACTTCTGTTTTCTGAAATTAAGATTTATCTTGGAAATTTTTGAAGGAATACGTGTAGTACTATTTTAAAATATTATACCATCAATAGCATAGTTTCTAGGTGCTCTGTCATCTGAACACTTGAGTTCTTGCCTGCTCCTCAGAAAATGATCAGTTCTAGTAGCCTGAGAACAGCTCTGGACCTCAGCAACACTTCTCGGTTCTGTAGTGTTGCTGTTCCTTGAGTGGGAGGGTGGGTTCACTGGCTAGACTCTCGTGCCTCTAACACAAGCTGCTCCATTTTTACCCTTGTCTTATTTGGTATTTTAGATGTCTATGAAAGTGTTAATTAGAATAACGGGACCTATGTTTAGAAAAGAGTGAGGACCACTGCTTTGGCTAGTGCTAAAGACCATGCAGAGGATGGAAAGTCCTTCAGCCTTTGATACTCTCTGGTGGTTTAACTACTGAACTGGAGAATTAAGAGCTCCCTCTCCATGCTCCTGCCCTTGCATTGCTGATTTAGTACTGGGTTAGGCACTCAAGAGGATAACCCCAAATGACTTTTGCTCAAAATCTGAAGAATAACAGGGCAGAACTAAGGCACAGGGAGTTGAAGCTCCTTTACCAAACTATCTGCTCCTTTTTATCTCATCCCTAACCAAGGACATCTTGTGAAGTCATCCAGCTGGTGCCCTATTTGTGTTTTGATCCTTAAAATTCCAGTTCCTTCCATGCAACCCTCATCTCGGTTTCCCCCAAACTTTAGAGCTATATTTCTCCTTTTCCTCTTGGAGATTTCTACTTTAATTTATTCCAGTCCACTGACAAAAGAGAATAGGACTGAAGGAGCCAATGGCAAATTTATGGATGGATTTTTTGAATTTGTTCAGGGAACTGCAGTACCCATTGTCCCTACTTATTTATCTACTCAATCATCATTTCTAAATCCTAATTATGTTTAGAATCAACAATTTTTTGAGTTTCTTCTATCATTAGAAACTATGTTTCACTTGGTTCATTGGGAAGACCTCCAGTTTCTCTACTTCCTTAACAGTCTTTCAGCCTTCCCTCCTCACTGTAGCCAAACTGATTCAGTCATCTCTAGAAAACGATGGCCAAGCTCTTTGACAGGGCACACAAGGCCACCACTTGTTCTGGGTTAATCTTTTGACATTCATCTTGTGTAGTCTTCTTTCCAGCCATGCTCAAGTACTTGTAGTTTTCAAATCAAGACAAGATCTATCTGTACTCCGGGCATTTGTAGGTGCTCTTTCTCTTGCCTGGTAGAGAAATCTCACCTCCACTTTTCTCCTGGTCAGCCTTTTTCATTCTTCTCATTTTAGCTTTAGTCATGGCTATGGTCCAGGCAGTCTTTCCTGATTGTGATCTCCAAGACTGGATTAGGTGATTGTTGAAAGTCCTTCCATTATGCACCCCCCCACACACACACACACCATCTCTATAATAACTCTTAGCATCCCTTACTTTACTTGCCTATTTTCCTTTCAAACTTCCCAACCAGGAGACCAGGGATGCTGGACTGCTTGAGAAGAGGGACTACTGTGTCTTGTTCATTTCCATGCAAGTCTAAAATATTGCCTGACATAAAATGGATGCTTAGGAAATATCAGTGAAGAAGTTTCTCCTTAGCTCAAATATCCCACGGGCTCAAAGATGACAAATAAATGTTGCCTTGCCCCTTCACTGAGGCAGAGAACTTCTGCCTCAGCTGGCATGCATGTGCCTTCCTCCCATCTTCTCTCCCTCAAGACAAAGCCAGGTTCACTAATTTAGAACTCGGTCAGTGATTACTGTCTTCCAAATTAATTTCATAGAATGTCAATAGCCAATTAGTGAAAGACATAGTAGTTTTACTGTTGGAATAACAAAATATTAGAATGGAAAATGACATTGCCACACGAACATTCATAAGCATTGAGAGCCCTGGGTTTGATGTTAAAGACCTCTGTGTTTCAGTTGTTCCCATTAAAAGATCAGTGAAACCTGTTTATGTGCAGCCAGAGACTCCATTTTTATCTAAAAATATCATTATGCAAATAGTCATTTCAAAACACACACTGAGACCGGAATATTTATTCACTTAGCTTAAGAAAACTCGGATGTTGAAATTCCAGAAGATGTAAATGTAGAAAGATTGATACATGAAAGGCCTAATACATTAAAAGTAACCTTTTAAAATGTAAAATTTAGCTGTGGGGTTGTTCTGTTTTACAAAGAATAGATGCCATGAGAATAAATCCCTAAGAAATTTTTTTTAAATCCACCTTTTCCATTCTGGGTCTGAAATTACTCAAACATAACACCATATTACCCTCATGAGAAAATTAAAAACCCCTAATGTACTTTTCAAACCAAATTCAGTTAAAATTACACATGAAACAGTAGGAGACTGCCAGCATAAAATTTTTCCTAGCTAGGAAAATTCAATAATACAGAATTTTAGAGTCACTCCTATTTGGAAAATACATAAACAGATGTGATTTATAATCATGGCTGAATCTTCCTATCTATAGTGATAAGATCTGAGCTAGGGAAGTGGCCTAAGTTGTCTATCTAATCTCACAAATAGACTGCATTATAGCAGTTATCATTCCTATATCATAGATAATGACACTGAGCCATGGAGAGACTATGAATCTCACCCAAGATCTCAATAGTGAATGTTAGAGCTGAGATTCAAATTCATTCTTGCTTACTTCAGAAAATTCCATTTGTCATCTCTACCTTATGCACTTTTTCATAGCTGCAGGCTGTTATTAAATGCTCAGGCTGAGTTGTCCTCAATGCTTGTCTGTGTTTGTTTGCTTGCCTGATGTTCTTTTTTTAAAGCATACTTTGTTAGGGTAAGATAGTTGCTGGGCTCAATGAAGACATCATTATATGAAAATCAAGGGTTACTTTATGCAAAAATAGACTGAAGTAGGGTATGTGTCAAGGACTATGCCAAGTGCTTCACAAATGTTGCCACGTTTAATCTTTGGGACAGTCTTTTTACAATCCATGCCTTGGTTTGGGAAGTTGCATCTTTATTGTCTTAAAAAAAGATGGCTGAGTTCAAATATTTATATGGGAAGAACTGAAAATACCAAGACAATATAGTGTGGCCTCTGCAACATGAGGAAACGGAGATGCTCTGTCACAAGACGTCCCTGTGACTTTAGATGTGTATTTAAAATCTCTTTAAACCTTAATTTCTCACCTGGGAAGTGAGACAAATAGTACCTAGCTTATTGAACAGATATAAGAGAAGGTGTATAAATTTCTATAATAGTTGAATTGAACAATTGCCCGAGAAATTGTAACAATTTTCGCGATAGTCCAACTGAATTAATTTCCTAATACTCATTATACTCACAGACATTGTCCAAAGTTTCTTATTACTTTAAATTATATAATAATTTTTCCTTGTCCAGGTAACATAAAAATTCATGATTTATTTTATGTGTTCAAAAGTCAGAAACACCAGATGTTTAATTGCTTTTCCACACACCAAATGAGTGAAAACTGGCTTTAAATTTGGACTACTGACTTCTGATTGTGAAAACCATCTTCAATTCTGATTCTCTCTCTCTGCCTTTGAAGTCAATACCTTTACTCAGAATACAGATACTACATATTTGACCAATGCAAGCAAAATGGAGCTGTCTGCATCTACTATTTCACAGAATTCTCCTTTTTTATAATAGTCCATTTTTAAAGCTCTTTGTGGCTTAATTTGTGCAGCCTTGAAAGTAGATGACTTTGAATATGTATCTTCTACATTGTAAGTGGAAGCTACAAAAATCTTTGTAGCTTGCAAATCTGACTTTGAAATTCTTCTCTTTTGAAATTCTCTTAAAATTTCTTCATTGATCGCACAAAGTTAAAATTCTCTTTTTGCCGGATAAGGCTCTTTATGGCCTGACTCCTGTTAACCAGTAACCTAGTATTTCCTTACTCTTCTCCTTTTGCTCCTTGTGAAAACATACTTGGGTATATAACAAATAATTTTCCTTTTCCTTGATTTTCCTGCTGTTTCTTCTGCCATGTTTTCCTTTATTTCTTTCTCTCACTTTGTTCATTGATGAATTTGAACAATGTATTAAGGCTTGCCTCAAATACTTCAACACTGTGGTCCTTGTCTGGTCATTGTTTCCTCATACCAGCGACACTTAAGTTTTTCTTTTCTGCCAACCTTGTGTGTATTTTTTCTAGTTCCTATCTCTTTGCTTTATGTATTAAACAAACTTATATGATGCTCATTGTATGTCAGGGACTATTCTAAGTAATTTACAAATATTACTTCATTTATTCCTCTGGACTACTGTACAAGGTGGGCATTATATTTTAGCCTTCTTTTAAACAGGAAGAATTATAGCACCAAGAGGTTAATAACATATCTAGTAAGGAAGAGGTGGGGCCAGCATTTCAATTGAGCAATGAGACCTCTTAGCCTAAGCTCTAGATCTATTTTGTTTTTAGGAACTATGCAAGCCATCATTATTCCCACCCTAGTGTTACATAGACTCTTTCTGGTTCCTATTTTAGTTTGTCTTTCTTGTATCAAGTGCATATTTGGTATATGTAGATGTTGGATGAATATGAGTGGCTGAATAAATTAATCTTAAATTCTTATCTTGGCTTTTCATGACTTTCAGTCTTTTTTTTCCTTGAGAGGATACTCAAGCAAAATAAACTTAACACAGGGCAGAGAGGAAATGGTGAGAGTTAAAAGCACTGTCCTCAGGCTCATGTTCTATTACGGCTTTGGCTACTCACCAGTTGGGTGAACTTGAGAATATATTTTTTTAGCCCTGAATCCTACTTCTCTCTTCTGAAAAATTAGGGTAATGTATCTTCCTCTCAAACCTCTTTGCTAGGATTTAATGTACCTCTGCCTTGCTTCTTCATGGTGGCATATAGTGAATTCCCAAAATGTCACAGCATGGTGTAACAACTAGATCTGTCACGTGGACAGCATACTCAGGCCATCATGATTAAGACAAGCTAACCATACTGTCAAGCTCTATGAAAACCTGAAAACACATCAGTAACAACTAGGTGGATTTCATGGAAACCAGGGAAAGGATTAGCAATGTGATCCAGGTGAATAGGGGCACCAGGAGGGTTTTGTTATTTATTCAATCATTCATTAAATAAATATTAATTGTGCAACTACTGTAAGCCAAACACTGTGTGAGATGCTAAGAATATATTGACTAAAAGGGACACAGTTCTGTCCTCAGTTTCCTCAAAGAACAGAGGGAGTCATAAACAATGAACAAGTAAATCTCGTATAATGACAGCTTTTCACAAATGCTAGGAATAAAGTAAATGGGGCACCCTGGAAGAGAATACTTGGGTAGATGTTGGGGAAGTCTTTCAGCTTACTTGAGATGAGATTGTGTGTGAGAGTAACTTATTAGAAAATGCTTCCAGGTGAGAAAGTATGGTGGGACGTGAAGACGAAAACCAAAAAGGAAAGGAGAAGAAACAAGAATGTAGTATCAAGCAAAGAGCCCCAGAGAGTAACTTTGGCTCAATCTACAGGAATATTATGAGGAAATGTAGTTTAACTTCAGAGCTGGATTGAGCAGGAAGGGGAAGGCTGAAGTATTTATACTCCTCATCCATGAGTTTTTGGTTAAGGCTGTCCTCCAGCATAGCTAGCAGTATAACCATGGGCACTCCAGCTCTCTGTGTACAAAGACATCCCAGCGTCCAGAAAATGATCTCCAACAAGGGCACAGAGGCTGACAGCTGGGAAGGAAAACACACTGGGAGTTTTTGTTCAAATGATAAAAGGGTGACATAGGTAGAGTAATGTCAGCATTTGCTATTGGGGGTTGTATCATATGGATGATATTAAAACCCAGACCTGAAAAATTCAGAGCAGAATAAAGAGTTTTCCAGAAGAAAAAACTGTTTATAGAAAGGCACTGAAATGGTATGTTTAAAGAATCGGAAAGAGCTATATTTTGAGAGCATAATACATAAAATCAAGAATGTGGTAAGACTGGAGAAATGGCCAGGGTCTGCAATTTTTAAGCCATGAGAAAGAAGAATTCATATTTATTCTATGTGCAATGAGTTGTCTTTGAACATTGTCAAGCCTTGGAGTGACACCATCTGCTCCTGTTTTTAGGAAAATCTCTAGCCACCATGTGGAGAAGAGTAGAGCAGAGGAGGGAAGCGCAGTCTTGGCTCCCATTCTTTAGTTGTGTTGTGGAGTGCTAAGTCAGGTAGAAGAGTAATAAAGATGGAGAGAGATAGGCAGAAGTAGTGTGAATTGTGCAAGTAGAGCCAATAGGATTTAGTGAGGAATTAAGTGTGTGGGGGAAAGAGTGGAAGGAGTTGAATATTATGCTTGGTTTCTAGGTACAGTAGTTGAGAGGACAGGATAGCCACTCACTGAGACGGGAAAGAATAAAAATCAGTAACACAAATCAGATCAGGATAATGTTAAGGTCAATAGATAACCTTCATGCTACTTTCTAATCCTGTGTTGAATCTGAAATTCTAGGTAATGTTCAAAGAAAGAAGTGTAGAAACATTCCCCAGCTGATCACTATGCCAATGGTGTAATGCTGATGTGCACTCAGTAGAAAACATACTTTGAATTTTGATCTTTTTCTGAGCTCGCAGTAAGGGTATGATAATCTCTCACTCTCTGGACAGTGGTAAGAGCTATAGGTCCTAGTCAGACATGCACATAAATAACGACATTGTATTGCCGGTGTTTTATGGATAGTTTGTTTCGTGTCTACAGAACACCCAAATGTGTCTCTGGCTTCCGGTGGGTACAGTGCCATTTCCAATTACAGTATTTTCAATTTATGATAGGTTTATTTGGCTATAACCTCATTGCAAGTCAAGGGCTATCACATCTCTTCTTGCTTCAGTAGAAGAAAGTGACTTCAACTTAAAAAATGTTTCAATCTATACTCAAATTTGGTATTATCTGATACTAATGAAACTGTCCTAATACCTTATATGATTTGTAAAAAGATTACCATTAGACATCATTTTGAAGAAATATTTTTGAAAAATCTTTCTCTTTTCTTTTGACCATGAGTCATTTTCAATTTCCTTTTTTCTTGTAATATTGTTCGCTTCTCTTCTTAAGGCTAAGAATTGATTGAAAGACAGTCCTTTCAGTGTTTTCACCGAAACATTTTTATACAACTCTTTTCTTCAGTGTTTGATATTACAGTCATGCCTTCCAAAGCAATAGAAGGAGTAGTCTCTGCAAAAAAGAGGATCAGACAATATTAGATGGACATAGTGAACTTCAAAGCTGGCAGGCAAATTTTAGAATCATCATGGGGGTGGTTTGGAGCTCTGCCAAAGGAAACCTGTTGATATGAATGCTTGCTTGAAAAGAGCAACTGAGAATGGAATGAAAGATCATTCCCTTGCCTAAAATGATTTCTCTGTACAAAGCACTTGGATTAGGGAGTAGAGGCAGCATATAACTTTGGTTGTGGTAGCAATTTAACTGTTTACCTGTCTAACCTTGAGTGAATCACAGAACTATTCTGTGGATTAGTCTGGCCCTCTGTTAAGTGAGAAGAGTTTGAGTTACAGTTGAAATGACAAATAGGATTCAACCTTGGAGCCCACTTTTGTACATGGCAGTGAATATTTGAATTCCTCTTTTGAGAAGGTTCAAGATTATTTCTGTATAAAGCAAAATAGTTTTACCTTGCAGATATATTTTGCCTAGAATGGATGGATGAAGAGAGTGTGGGATCTAGACGATTTTGATGTTCATGTCCTATATCCAGTGGTTTTTCTGTTTTTATAAGCTATATTTTGTGCATGTTATTCAAAATTACTAAGTATTAACTATTTAACAACTAAAGTTCCCAGCTTTAATTAAAAATAGTTTCCTGAGAGGCAATCCACAATATTACTTTATCTACAGTTACATGTAGTCCCTTGGGTAAGACCTTGCCTCTCCAGATTGCCCAAAACATAAAAATATATTCTTGATCTTCTATCATTTTCAGGGTAAGAGCTTTTAGTTGGTCATAACTCAATGGTACATTTGAATGCCAGTGCCTTTCAAATAGGCTTTCCACAAAAGCACAGTAAGGAGTAGCAGCTTAAAGCAAAAGAATCCTTTTTAGATCAAAAGGCGATCCATACAGGCACACCCAAATCTCATACTAAATTCTTGGCCATTCTAACTTCAAATATGGATAATCTCAAATCTTTCTTAAATGGTTCTTTGACTTCAAACTGGTCACTTACACTGAGGTCTGATAAGGAACAAGAAGTTCTATTCCAAATATCTTGCCTGTGTATAGGTATTACACACACGCACGCACACACACACAAATACACACACATGCAATTTGTTATTCAGCTATCAGTGTATTAGCTTTCCCATCGAGACTCACAATTTAAAGGAAAAGAGTTTCAGTTGGCCTCTTGATTTTAAGGGATTTAGTTCATGGTTGGCTGCCTCTAAAGTAGAAACATCATGGTGGGAGATTATGGTAGAGAGATGATGTTTAATTCATGATGGTCAGGAAGCAGCATAGGGGAACAGTGCTTGAGAGAAAGGGGAGAGGGAACAAACACAATACTCAAGGTCACACCTACATGACCCATGTAGGCATACCAAGAAGTGTGCTTTACTAATCTTATCAGTGGCTCCCAAGCCAATTAAGTTGATACCCTTAAGCTTAACCACCAAAATTACAGTGACAACATACCAAAGAAAATCAAGTTGGAGGAAAGATGTAATTTGACTCATATTTTCAGTCCATGATTGTTTGGTGCCATTATTTCTAGATCTGTGGTAAGGCAGAAAATCTTAGCAGAAGGATGTGATGGGGGAGGGCTGCTCACCTCAAGTCAATAAGAAGCAGAGAGAGGAAGAGTCCAGGGGCAAAATATACCCTCCAAGGCAGCCTCTTCCAACCTCTTCCAAATAGGCTTCACCTCTCCAAGTTCCCAGTGCTCCCAAATAGCACCACCAGCTGAGGACCAGACCTAGAGAAATGACCGCTTTCTTCACTGCTATATCCATCATGCTCAAAACTGGCCTGCTATGGAGTAGGAGGGGAACATGTGTTTTTCCAACTAACTAGAGTTCCTATGTCAAAACCAGTAGTTGCCAGCAGAATAGAGATTGGGGTGCAAAAACAGTAAAAAACAAAGTTGAGCGATGGGATTAAATGGTGTGAAATGTTGAGTTTGTTAATAACCATAATGGATCAACTAGCACATGTTTGTGATTGGCTTTAAACCAGACATAGATCTATTGCATTTGGCCGTATGAAATAAGCCAGTGTTCTCCATGCTGGAGTTATTAATTATGATAACAGTAATTCAGGGTTGCCATCTTAGTTTCAATGATGCAGAGGTAGAAACCTGGTTAATGCCATGAATTTGGGAGGCTGAGAGTCCTGGGTTCAAATCCCAGTTTAAACATGAATGCAGTGATATTTTGATGATTATTTAAACTCCAAGTATAGTTGCCTTTATACAATAATAACAGTGATATTTCCCTCAGAGAGTGGTTAATTGTTATTATTTATTAACTATCCCAGGACATGAAGCATAGTGAGCACTTAAAAATATTAGCTACTATGATTATTTTGTTAGCACCATTAATATTTCAGGTCTTAAATGTCTTTTGGAACAATAATAAAAAGTCCAAACAATTGTGTCTAGAGCTTTCTAAACTGAGGTAAATGAGACAATGTGTTTTGAAAGCACATTGAAAATTCTATGGCTTTATGCAAATGTAGAAATGCTTTATTATCATGGGTCTTAAGGCTAAAAGCATTTCAGTTTTGGTAGAAAAGTGTTTTAAATTTCAAGATGAAAAGAGACAGATAATGCTGGCGAAAGGCCATCTCAGTGACTAGTATTTTGTATTGCTCAGGTAATTCAAAAGAGAGGTCAGGATACAGGGATGCAAAACACTTCCAAATGCACAATGAGTTGACAGCATGAGAAAAGTAACTGGCATCAAGAGTTACAGAGCTATTAAGAATTATTGTCTTAAAGAGATCTGAAACTGGTCATTTATGTCTTCTTGACCCCCTCCGCTCCCATTTTGCTAGACAGTATGTGAACAGCTGGAAAGGGAGTCTCCCATTAAGGACAAGACAGGCTCACGCATTATTCCGGCTTCCATATATATGCTAAGAGGAGCCTGCATTTTCGTGGATCCTGCAGCATCTGTTTCAGGAAAGGTTCAGGCAATGAATATTTATCAAGCACCTATTATGTACTGTATAATACTAAAGCATTATGAGGAAAACTCAAGCTTATTCATCTCTCTTTATCAGCAAAGCTTTTTGTCTCACATTCGCCCAATTCTACTGTGTGATCATCAATAAATCACCTACAGAAGCTTGCCTAAATGTGTTTATAGGTGATGTAGAGCTGGAACTCCCATCTCTATTATCTCATTGCTACTCTGAAGCTAAAATTAATTGATAGAGAGGAAATTATTTTGAAAAGCTAAAATTAATTTTGGAAAGTTCTGTTGTAGTAATCATTATATAACTTAAAGGAATCAAAAATCATTCGATTCTGTGGACAGACTCATTAAAGCATCTAAGAAAGTCCAACTGATGTAGGTTAATTTAAAGAAAGCCAAGGGAAAAAAAAATCAGAAGAGTTTACTAGTTTGAAAGCCTGCCCCAAACCATCCTTTATCATTCAACTGTTTCTCTTGAAAGCTTTGCACCATGTTTTAGTCCAGTACTTCTCAAACTTTATTGCGCACCCAAATGATAAATAAATGGCACTGATTAAATCTCCAGAGCTCTCCCGACGACTCCCCATCCTTTGGTCTGGGATGGGGCCTAAGAATCTGCATTTCCAACAAGTTCTAGGATGTGCTGACACTATGGGTCTGGGAAACACACCTGAAGAAATGAAAAGAACCCCTGCTTGTTCTGCTTATTTCTGCAAACTAGATGGTGTGACAAATCTCAAATGAAGATAAAGAAAAATATCTGTCCCTGAGCTCCATGCACATATGGCCCCTGCTTTCTCAGGGCCAGTGCAAAGTGAGCCGTCCCTGCCTGGTACTCCTGCTCTCCACCCACAGGCTGATCCTCACACTTTTTATCCAGTTGAAGACATATTCTCAACTAGGTTTTTGTGCTCAAGCCAGAATCATCGGAGGGAATATCAGTATCCATGCCTATACTTATTTACTTATTCAACGAATGCTGACTTATTCCATAGCTACTCATGATCAGGCACTGTTCTAGATAGTAGGGTATAGAGCAATGACTGAAACAATGTTCTACTGCTCAAAGAATTGAAATCCTAGCATGTAAATTAACAAAAAACCCAGTACACATATGACTGTATAGTGGACAGCATAGTCTGTCACCAACACAGGAGCATTCACAGCATCTCCACTGTGGCCACTCCGATCTCCACTGCCATCCTTTCCTGGACTGCTGAGATGAACTCAGCACAACCATTATCCATGCAGCTTTCACGGAAACTTGAAAGCATTTATCAAATTACCACATTCTCCTATCTTAAACCTTCCACTGGCTTTCCTTTGCATTTGGTATTAAATTCAGGCTCCTTAATTAGCACAGTATAAAAAAACCTCTCCAAATTATGTTACTTATCTCTTTACCATCCATAAAGTTCCTGTGACCTATTTTTTTCCTACCTATTTGGCATGCTAAGATCATTCAGATTACAGGAGCTTTGCAAATGCAGTATCTTCTCCAAGTAGCCCTCTCTCTGGCTATCTAGAGCTCCTTGTTCTCCTGCAGGTCTTACACCACGTCAGCTCCACAGAACCTAACTTCTGACCCTACTTCTCACACACTTCACTGCCTCTACTCCTTATTTATTACTACTTTTTCCCTTTGATAGCATTTACTGCTCTTGGGTGTGTGGTTCCTGTCATCCCTGGGGGAACTTCCTGAGAGCAGTGAGTTCTGGAATACGTTCCTTGTTGCTCTCCAGTGCCTACAGGAGATATCATAGACTCTCACTTAAAATCAGTTGAATTTATTATGAATGAACAAAGCACTGTGGTCGTCAACATTTCTCTTCAACTGAGTTTGCAGTTCTTTAACACCAGTGACCTTGTCTACATCATCTTTACATCCTTCTATTCAACCCAATGTTGTGCATACAGTAAGTGCTCAAGCGATAACTTAAAGGAGGAAGTACCCGAAGTGGACATTGTACTCGGTTGAGCCTCATAAAGAATTTGAGAAGAGTAAATGTCAGATGAAGCAGATGCTGAGGAGGAGCTGAACAATGACAAATGGATTTGGCCTGAAGTTGGATTTTGACATCTCTGAAGAGAGTAACATCAAAAGGAAACTTGGAGTTAAGGAACATAGTTTTAAGGAGAAAATATAGAGGATAGATACAAAGAAATTATAGGAAAGCAGAAGCGACACCTTTTCTAACTCAGATATTACTACTGAGGGTGGAATTCCAACATGTTTGAACAAAGGTGAAGGAAAAGCTAGTGGAGCAGGAGACAGCCAAGGGCAGGGCTTGCACTTGGGCATGCAAGTGTTCAGTCAGTGAGAAGGCCTGGGGTAAGGGCAGAGCCTCCTCTTCTACAGTGGTGGAAGAGATCTGCTGAGAGGAGTGCAAGGATTCAGGTGATCACACAGGAAATAAGTAGAGGAGCTTGTTCAAGACTGGCTTGACCTTTACAAGAGGATCTGGGATAGATCCCAACTGTGTTGAAAGTCATAAAGTCCTGGAAATTAAAAAAGAAAAACAAAGATGTTTGAAATTGGTGTCTTGTTCATGAGTGAGTAACCATAGGTGATGATTACTCTTTAGTGAGCCTGAGAATTCCAGGGATAATATGAGAAAATATAGGGAATGGAATGATGAGAAAACAAGAACTAATCATTGGAAGAGATGACAGCAGTCAGAGTAAACCCTTGGGAAGTTTTTCAGGAAAACCTCATTTTGGTTCTTGGTTTCACCATTTTCTCATTACATGATCACAGGTAACTCATTTCTCTTAGGCTTAATTTCTTCTGAAAATGACGATCTTTGTCATTTGTGAAAGTAAAAGAGATAATGTGTAAGCACTTAGCAGAGAACCTGAGTCATGATAAAAGCTCAAAAATAATAAATAGGAATGTGTAAAATGGTCTTAGATGTTTGAAATGATGCATTTTTACTTATCAATTAAAAGATCTTAGTGCATGCAAATCACTTGAAGATTTTAAATTCATAACCCTGCACTATTGCCCCCATGAGATTATAAATCTGTAGTTCTGGATTGGAGCCTGGGAATAGGCATTTGTAACAAGCCAACAATCCAGGCAATGCTCTTCTGAAAGATGGCTGAGCCACACTGAGCAGTGCCTTAGAAAGTGAACTGTAATTGGTGGGATTGCACAATCCAGAGCCAAAGTTGCACAGTTACAGTGATATTGATACAGTAACCATAGTTGACCTTCTGGGGCAAGATTCTCAGTACAGGGTGTTTAGAAATACCTGCAAAGTATGTACATACATACACAGATATCCAGTTGCAAAACATTTCCATCACCCCAAAAGGAAAACTCATACTCATGACAGTAGTTGTTCCCAATCTGCCTCTTCTCTGTCCTGCTCCTTATAACATGTACTCTGTCTCTATATGAGCAAATTTACCCATTTTAGATATTTCATACAAAGAGAATCAAACAACCTGTAACCTTTGGTATCTGGTTTCTCTTACTTAGCCTACTATGTTTGAGGTTGATCTATTTTTTATATTAGAGCATGTTTGCAATACATAATGATTACATTCATCATATTTTATCCACTTCTCTTCGCTTTCTCTACCCTCCCTTCATCTCTTGGTCCCCTCCCCTTTTGCAAAAGTTCTATCTCCCTGAAACATGTTTTAGCAAGTTCAATACTTCAATTTTTCCTAAGTGTAAAGAATAACACATTGTATGCATCTACCAAAATTTGATTATCCATTCTTCTGTGGATGGGCATTTGGACCATTTCTACTACTTAGCTATTGGCAATGGTACTGCTGTGATCATGCATTTATAGAAACTCTTAAAACATCTCTATGCAGTAGGATTTGCCAGAGATTTTGATTTAAACCATGTGAGGCAGGCTTAGGTGATTTTAATATAAGGTTAATATTGAGAGTCTCTGTTCTAAGTGTTGAAGAAACATTTGAATTTTGTGTGTAATGTTAGCACTCTTTAGCAGGCAGATTCCTTTCCTGAGATAATGGAATATCCCACTACATAGCTCAGTGGAGAGGGAGTATTTAATACTGCAGGCTGGATAGCTAAAGAGAGCAGAGTCCAGAGCAGAGTCCAGAGAGCAGAGTCTAGAGCTGATGATTGAGTGAGTCATAAATAACCTGCTGAAACATATTCTACTCTGCTCTTCCCAGAAGATACCTGCTAGCAATGCCTCAGGAGAGAGGTGGGGGAAACACATTTTATACCTGCTGGTGGAGAACAAGGCAAATGAGCCTAAAATGAGTCTCAGTCCTCAGTGATCTGAGAAGTGGTGTCAGGATTTGTCAAGGCTGAATGTAAATAGTTTCCAGGGTAAGAAGAAAAGAAATTGCTGTGGCAATTATTTTAATGAAAAGGAACACTCAGTGTCAGACCTGTACATTGTCCTATCCCGAAACACACATTGATGTTTCAGAAAGGTAAGAGTATGTCTTTGATACGAGGCTTTGTTCTTCTGTAAAAGCTCACTTCTGAGAAGTTCAAAGTGCTTCATGTGGACTTTCTAGAAATCCCTTTCAGTCCCATTGCGGGGTGGATCATCTCACAGATGATAGGAAAGTTGGAATACAGAGAAGTTAAAGGGATACTTAGCACTCATCTTTCAGAATTTTAGGATGGGACCCAGTACTCCTTGGTTCTGATGAGTTCTCACAGTTGATCCTATTGTCTCTCCACCCTTTCACCACAAGGTTAGCATATAGCAATTGTTTTATAAAGAGGAAAGATCAACAGTGAAAGATGGTCATTTTCAATTTCATACATTCAGCTGTCTGAACTTTCAATCAAGGTCATGAGGATATAATTATTGATTCACAACATGCAGAGATATTTCTGTTGGAAATCCTACAGTGTTGTATTAACAATGTCAGAAATTCATTGTCTGTTCATAATGTGTTATCCTTAGACAGTGTGGAATGGTTCACTTTCTCATCATACTTCATTTCATTATGACATGAAAAGGGTATCAAAAACCACACTCAAGCACATCATCTACTTAAATGATAACCAAGGTGTGATTATTCTATAGTATTGACTGACAAGATAACTTTCCCCTTGGGTAAATTTTCAGAAATATCACTGATTGAACAATAGATATTAAACCATCTCTCTTAGCACCCAGAATCCTCTTTTGGCCATTGCATTCTTGGCATTAGACCTCCATCACCATTGCTGAGTGTATTTTTATTTTTTTAATCTATTAAATTACAAATGTAAGCTGGGCATGGTAGAACATAACTGTAACCCCAGCTTCTTGAGAGGCTGAGGCTGGAGGGTGTCATGTAGGCAAATTTATGAGATCTTGTCTCAAAAAATAATTTTTTAAATGGGTGGGATGTAGCTCTGTGTTAGAGTACTTGCCTAATGTGCTCACATCTCTGGGTTCAACTCCTAATATCATTAAAAAATAATAATTACAAGAATAATTCATGGAAATAAAAATGAAGAGAATAAAGTTTACATCATGAAGAAGGCTTTAGGATGAAAACTAAAGCATCCTCTGTAAAATGTTCCTAAGATTTTTCAGGATTATACTACACATAACATATTTTAATGATATATAATATGTAGGTTTTAATATTTACTTAACCCATACTAATGTAATGTTTCATTTCTCTGAGTTACATGGTACAATATTACATTGTATGGCTATATCATAATTCCTTTAATCAAATCATCTAGTAGTAGATATTTAAGTTGACGTTAGTTCTCTAAAAGTTGAAAAAAGGTATAGTATGTCAAAATAGAAGACACATTTGTAGATAAAGAGTTTCTGGAATGAAGTATGATTATATTTGATAGACATGTATTTAAAAATAAATATCCATAATATATAAAGATGTATGGGTATAGTACACATTTATAATATGTATTACGTATGAAGCATGATAAAAATAAAGTGGATATTTGAATTTTTTAAAAAAGCTGTCTCAACAAAGGACACATTGTCATTAATCCCCTTCAAAATCTTCCCCTCTCTTCAAACTCACTAAATTCTTTTCTTTTGCCACTTTCTAAAGCAGTCAGGAAGTCTTCTTCCATGAGTGTCTTCAGTTGTGCTGTTGTGGCTGCCTGGATAGCCTGTGTTTATTGAAAACATTTACCTTTCATGATCATTTTGAGTTGGTGGAGAGCCAGAAGATTTACAGTGTCAGATCTGGTGAATAAGGTGGATGAGGACATCTTTTTATTTACAATAAACTATCCTGTTTTCCTGTTGGTTGGCCCTGAGTAGCAGTGTATGCCATATTTGTAACAATACCTCATGATGATACTCAGCAAAGAGGACTTCCATAACTGCTTTAGAAAATACACAGGATGACAAGATAAAGGAGTTTGAAGCAACGGAGTATTTTATGGGGCATTAATTGCAATGTATTTTTAATATCAAGGAGATATTTTAAAATTCACCCTACAGTTTTATCACACCTCATAAATTTCATACATCTTAACACATCCTGGAAATATAATACCGTTATTTTCCTAAGAGATTTAAGGCAGAAAACAACCTTTCAAGACCCAACCTTAATTACCTACTGGGTTGAAATCTCCTAGGGTAGTTGCTAACCACTAACTTTTCTTTAAAAAGCCAAACAATTAATTCTGAATCACATCTTGATTAACTCTTCCAGTCAACATAATTGTCAGCCAAAAATATAATGACACATTTCTTGTCTATACTTTATATAAAAATATAAATTTTGAAAGTCATAGCACTGAGATTTTATTTTTCTATAACTATCTTTCTCGAAACAGTAGAGAAGTCAGCAATAGATTTTGTATCTTGCATTTTCCTTCTGGAAAAACAGAAAAATCCAGCAAAACAATGGGCCCTGCTGCATGGCACAGGCATTTTTTAGTAACTGGCATTTATTAGAAAGATTAAGCACCCATTAGAGCAGAATATTCACTATGCAGACAGAAGTTGCAGAGAATGTTCACTATGCCGATGGAAGTTTCAGAGCTGAGGATACAAAGAAATGTGTCAGGAGAGAGTTTCACTCTGTGTGGAATACTCCAAATCTGGGAAACTTTAGCTTGTTATTTTTATTATGGTTATCAGTGATTGTGTATATATATTCATATTCAGCAGTCTTGGAATTTCAGCGAGAATGCAGTTGTCTGGATATTTTACGCTCATCTATGGTCTTATACATGACTCTTGCAAAACATATTAAGAAATGCCTCATTTCAGCCTTTCTGAACAGCTTACTGTTCTCTTTGCAATTTTAGAAAATGTGTTGGTCAGATAAGATCTCTTCTCAAAAGCCTGAAGGGATATCAGTAAATCACCACTCTGAACCTTTCCTTATTAAAAAATAGACGGAAATAATCTTTGTCACAAGACCATGCTCTCAATAATCAAGAAGTTATTATGTTGGGGTAAAATAACTAAGCATCCGGCTTTGAGCTTATTCAATATTTTGAGGGGAAAAAGTCTTTCATAAAAATATTACAAGTCTTTAATTCTTCTTACAGACACATTCAGTTTTAATTATGACAATGTTGCTATATGTTGGAGCTCCAGTTTGATTTGAATAGAGATCAAATTTAAAAATATTTCTACATATCCTAAATAAAGTCTTCCAAACAATCCTATTATATTCATATATTTAATTTAAAGAAAAAATATATAATGCTGCATAGTGTAAAGGGTAAAGGAAAAAATAACTATTACCTTAGAAGAATTGCTAGATTATCACATATTTCACTGTCAAAATGAGGATTTCTGGGTACCTGTCCTTACCCTGACTTACATTATCCATTGTTTTACTCTAGAATTGTCTTCAGGTTTAGGACTCTCAGCACAGAAACAAGTGCATGTTCAAGGGCCAAAGCTTATTAAACAAGTTAAGCTTTGACAAGATAGCTAATTGTTCTACAGATCAACTTCATTGTGTGTGAAATGGTTAAAATTATAGCATTTTTAAAGTAATAAAACAGAAAAATTATAGTATATCTAGGAAAGTTAATTAAAGTTGGCCATGAAAGTGGTCCACACAGTGTCTAATGCATGAAGAGATTGGTAAGTGCTAGTTCTCACCTCATCCTCATTCATTGTTTACATCTCTGGGGCCACTGTGTTTGGTTATCCTTAAGATAGTTGTCCCCAGGCCCCATGCTTTGAAAATTATGCATTAATAAGCAGAGAATCTGTATAGGAAAAAGTAAAGGGAAAATGTGATATTTATTGCTGCCTATTTGGTTGTAGACACTTGGCTTGGGATTTGATACGAGTATATATTATTTCAATGAATCATTTTGCCAGTCTCATGAGATTAAAGAAAACATGGCTTAAAATACTTATTACTTAGGAAAGTACACAAAGTTAGCAGGATATGGAACAAGTGTTTGAAACATTAGTTTGACTCAAGTGTTAGGAGAGAGACTTTATATTAATATAAAATCTTTGACTCCCCATCCACCCCTCTCCCCAACACCTACACTAATGCAAAATGAGAGGGAATGCCACTTTCAATTTCAATACCTCCATTTACATTTATAATCGTTTTCCTTTCAACTTCTGTTATCCATACATGCTTGTGACTTATGTAGAAGCCTGTCTGTGTGTTTGGAATGATGGGAGGAGTGCCAATATAGCAGTATAATTTGTCCCCAAGGACTTAAAATTTTTAACCTTTTTTCTTCTATTGATTTGATTTTATGCACAAGATCCGAAAACCTAGTCATTTTTACTTTACATGTAAAGGAAAACTTAAATTTCTAGTCTAAACTGAAAAGAAAATGTATCTTGTAGATTGCTCATGGACTTTAGTGAAAGTACATGAAACTCATTAAATTGTGCACTAGCTGACCACTTGGGTAGGCATCACAGGGAGATACAACAGCAAAACATTGCCTTTAAAATGAGTGGCACCAAAGTTTCTACACACTCCACCATTTGGTAGGTGTGTGGCTTTGAAAGCTGTTTAATTTTTTGGTTATATTTTCTAGCTAATATGAACAAAAATAGTGCCTATGCCATAGAATAATTTTCTGATAAAGGAGAAGATGTATGTGTGATCACTACCCTGTGGCTGGCCCACTTTAAGTCTATCAAAGTGGTAAAGGGCAGCAAGTACCCAGTTTTAGAGCTGGGCTCCTTAACACTTATAAATTAATCCTAGTAGGTCTGTGAGGTATTCAGGCACCCTATAGAAGGAGGAAAGATATGTATTCACCTGTGTCATCACCATGCCATTTCCCTGGCTGAAAAAAATGCAGCATTTGGAGGGTATGCAGTTATCAAGGCTTTTGGTGGTCTGGGCAATCAGAAGTGAAAAACTGGGTATTCACAAATGAGAAACTCTGGCAGCACTGAGCTCATGTCCACATAAGGCTTGACTTGAATATAAGTCTGTGGACCTGAGTATGCTGTCTCCTTTAAATGGGACAGGCATTCTCTGGTGACCACAGCCCTCACCACTCCTGACTGCCTATGCACTTACTCTAGCAGAACTTAACCTGTCACCCACATGGCTGCAGTGAATGGATGACTCCCCACCATAGAACTCACGTGTATCACCTTCTTGTGCAAGTCTCTGCCTATACCTTCCCACTCCAGTTTTATTGAGACTGATTTCCTCCAGAATAATGTCAGAATTATACCTCTTTCCTTTAGCTCATGTAGTTCTTTCTCTTTCGTTTCAGCATTTTAGCCCTTTTAGCACCTCCTCTGGGAAGGAGAGTATTAATGAGCAAAACTTCTATTTCTAATACAATGCATTGCTCAATAGCTTTTCCTAAATTCTAAGGCAATAACTGATATGGAATGCCTAACTAAAGGAATTAGAAATATAAGGAATTTAGGGTAATTTAGAAATTGCATGTTGCTTATTGACTGTGTCACCCTTAAGCAAGTTACTTCCTGTCCCATTTTATTTTATATTGGATCGAGTCATGTACAAAGTCTCTTCTGATGCTAAAATTCTTTGATGCAAATGAGATACCTAATCTCTCTCACTCATTTTATTCTTATTGTAAGCTCAACATTGCTGATTTGTAGTAAGCTACTAAAGTCTTTATAGCCAAGATGTTAGTAATATAATCCTTATCTCTTGGGATCCATGCAAGAACTAATGAATAAATAATGTGGAGAAACTTAGATGAAAAACAAAAGCTGGACAATTACTTATTATATTTTCATAATTGCTTTCTAAGTAGCAATATGGAGAGTCTATGTTTCATTATGAACAGAACTTTAAATATTAGTTCTTATTAAAAATATTAGCTCCAATTTTGCATTTCCTTTTCCTCGTAAAACTAATTTCCATTTTTTATTATTTTTTCAACTTTTACCATAAAACCTTCATAGAAATCAGTGAGTCTGTGGCCGTATGCCTGCAGCCTTGCATCCTTGTTTCATGGACATAAAGTTGTTGTGATATTCTCCTTCCTGCCAGACTCCGGAAGGCTAACGTGGTACCTTGCGAGGAACAGGTTCACCTGAATGTCTGCTGCCTGCATGAGAGAATAAAAGCAAAATTAGAATGCATAAAAAGAAAAAAATCCATGGCGGCTCTGTAACCTAAACAGATAAATGATTTTAGGCATCACATCATTAAAGATTTTAACATTCGTTAAGTTGTGCTTCAAATGACAAATGCTCTAGAACTGAGCAGTAGTTAACAAGAATCAGCTGAAGCTTGTATTTGCAGATTGTATTGGTTTCTCCCACTCTGGCTGAGGTGATGGTGGCTGCTCTTGAAGCTGCAAGGCTGTCCACATCCCTGCATGTCAGACTGCAAATATGATCATGCCAGTCCCCAGGCTGGAAGAATCAGGTGTTCAGGTCAGCCTCCTATACAGCCGAGTTTGCTATAATGTCCAGAGAGGTTTTTTTCCTAACCTGGGATAAATACTTCTACTTTCCTTAAATGATGTTTACTCCTAGTTATGAGATTGCTGTTATGTGCAGGAATATTTCTACTTCATTAACCAAACTCCTCAGGGTATTTGCAAAATTTCTAAAGACCATCCCTCTGCTCTTTTTGCTGATTTTTTATGTAATAATCCACAATATCAGTAGAGAAAATAATGATACTTGTGGATGCCTTCCAGTCCTGTGCTGTCTTTGGACCTTGAAATGATGATATACACATATTTGTTATAATTTTGTATCATTAATTATAAAGAATGTACATTCACCTATGGTTGCTTTTTCAAATTTTCTTGTGATATGAATAGATTATTTTGAATTTAAATGTTTGGGGCAAAAAAGTCCAGTGCTATGACTCTAAAAAAGACTTGTGATGTGTGGTTCATAAAATTATAACTGATGCTGTTTTAATTGTTAATGTTGCCCACACTTCTTTTTTTTTTTTCTTTTTTTCTTTCTGTTTTTTGTACCGGGATCAAACTCAGGATCTTGCATTTGAGAGGCAGGTGGAAGAACCACTGAGCTAAATCCCGGCCTGTTGCCCACACTTCTAAGGACTGACCTCTTTGAGACAAGTTGGATTGATCAAAAAAGTATAACTTCATAAAAATATTCTGGCCTTAGAGAGTATGATATGACTGTAGTTTTCTTACCCAGATGTCTTTGGCCCTTCTCTGTTTTGTGTCTCCCTTTCCCCATATATGTTGGCCTTAACCACTTGTATCTTAGTCATTTTCCTGTCATGGAACAAAACACCTGACATTCACAAATTAAAGGAGGAGAGGTTTCAGTCCATGGACAGCTGTCTGAACGTCAGACATGGCATGGTAGAAGGGCATAGTGCCACTCAACCATGCCAACCAAGAAGCAGAGGAAGAACTAAAGAGCTGGGGACAGTAATAACCATGCCAGGTCACAGCCGCAGTGAGCCACCTCTGACCAGGCCCCACCTCCTAACAGCACCTTCAGCTGCTGAAGTCATACCCCAGCCCTTTGATCCAACTGCCCTCCAAACACGTGAGACTCTAGGGAAACATTTTTTTTAAAAATTTAAGCCATAACAACTTGCACTTTTTTTTCTGCCTTATAACAAAGTAACAAAAACTTGGTGGCTTAACGGTCATTTAATAAACCATTTGTATCATTTCTCAGTTTCCCTGGATAAAGAGTCTGGGCAAAGATCAGAGGGTTGCTTAGAGGGGTCCTGTGCTGAGAGGCTCCCAAGGTAACAATCAAGCAGTTGCTCAGGAGCGAGGAAGGATCTGCTTAGCATCTCCTGTGATTATCAGCAACATTCATTTCCTGTGGCCACAGAATCATGGGAGTTCATTTATTCAAGCCCAGCCAGAGAGCAAAAGAGAAAGACTCCAGCAATGCTGATATTAGTGTCTTATAAAATGTGATCATGTAACTCCCATCACATTTGCCATGGGCATTTGGTTAGAATGTAGTCGCAGGTCATGTGCAACTCAGGGAAGGGCTTACACAGACATGAGTGGCAGCAGGGGAAGGTCATGAGATGTATCTATGGTCTGTCTGCCTCATGGTTCCTCCTGGTGCTCTCATTCCTGGTCCCAGTTACTCTTGAATTCTCAGTTGTATGTCTGCATATTCCACTCCTTCACATGGTCTTCATTGTTAGTTTGGGATATTATTCCTCCTTCAAAAACGTTATCGTACTGGGCCAGGTATTTAGCTCAGTAGTTCTGCCACCTGCCTCCCAAGTGCAAGGTCCTGAGTTCAATCCCTGGTACCAAAAAAAAAAACTTCATCATACTAAACTACGTGGATTTGGCATCTTTGTTTTCTAAACACCCACTATAGGAGCATTATAGTATAAACATGCACTCTAGGAGGCTGAAGGATGAAATTTTGATCTTAACCTGGTCAACATAGTGACTTAAAAAGACCCTGTCTCAAAAATTAAAAATAAATAAATAGGGCTATGGATGTGGTTGAGTCCTCAATCCCTACATTCAATTCCAATAGCAACACACATAAAAGCAAGAAATATGGTGAGTACACAAATCGAAATAAAAACATAAGCAAAAAAAGCCACAGTGACTACCTTAATGGAACTCACACTTGAACTTGAGATATGTGTTTATCCAAACACACATAGACACACATGAGAGTGTGCAATTCTTCCAGGTGCTGCACGCTGTGTCTGATGGGGGGATGTGGCACAGGCAAGGCAGGTAGCACAAACCTGGAAGCAAAGCAAATCTTCAAAAAATAGTCTACATTTCAGTGTGTGTGAGCGAATGACATATTTTCACATTTTAACGTCACAGTCACCTAATAAGGTACTTATCACTGGCCATATTTAATAAAAAGGAAAGCTGAGTTAAAGAACATAGAAATAGGTGGAATAGCTTATAAGACACGAAACTGAGGCCTGAGACCACATGTTTACCACTTGAACAGTAATGGTCTAGGTGGTTGTTCACAGGGGAAAGAAAGGAATTTGTTTCTCTTCCTGTCTTTACCCCTTATTTGACCATAGCCTTCATAGAACAGATTTGGAGAAATCATCAACCTATGCTGACTTAAGATTTGGTGACATTAAAATGAAATGTGTTTTTTTTCCTAAAATAAATTTGAATTTTAAAATACCATAAACAAAATTCAAATTGTCAGTTTATTGGTAATGAGATGTAAGCTTTAATTATTGTTATTGAAAACTTAGCAACTTAGAAGTATTAAGGATGCATCTCATTTAAATGTGCATTTTAATAAAGCTTTCCTTCTAAAAGTTAAGACATTCTAATATTTACAACTAACCCGAAACTTAGGTATTTTATGATTCATTAAAAGGGAATATTTTTAGACTCAGAATTCATCAACATTGTTGCAGAATTAACATTCTGCATCTCAGCTTGATAGAAAATTCAACTGGAAAGACATTTTCCTGTCTGTGGGATTAGCATGTTTATATTCAGTATTATAAATAGAATAGACTCATAGCCTTTTGCAAACAACTTCTTTCAAAATTATTTCTTCCAACTAATGTAAATGTAGACTATCTGTCATTGTGATTTGGTGCTGGGACAAGTAAACATTTATGATTCCAAATTGTAACCATAAAGTATTCAGGCTATTGAGTGACTCATAAAGAACCTATCTTCTGGATAGTTTTGGCCTTTTGCCATCTTATCACCTGATTGCTGTAGAAAAGTGGTAGGAGGGAAATTTTTTTCTTTGTCAACATTTGCCAGTCTTTCATAATTAAGAAAAATGACTGAAAGCTCAAAATGAATTTTTAAATGAAATATTGAGCTGCCTAAATGGATTAGTGTAGTTTTTCCTCAGCTAGAAAGGCATTTCCACAATCAGTTGTCTCACTGGCAGTTCACCTGTTTCCTGAAACTTGCTAAATCTTTCGTATAGCATCATGACTTCAGTGATACTCTGCGGAGTGGATACCCTTACCTGTATGGCTTGCCACATGTAATTTTCTCCCAAAATCTAACCAGTGATTCTCTCAAGCTAGTAAGATTTCTGGCATGTTATGAGCACTCTAATGGACAGGCTTTTGTTTTGATTTTGGTTTTGTAATCATCAGTAATACTATGCTCAGACAATGAAAAGATATGAATAGCTTTATAAAACTAATACTGAGGGTCCAAAGTAAGTGAGAGATTTGTTTTTGCAGGTACATTGCACCCTGGAGTACAGAAATATTTGATGTAACTGATAATTACAAGTGGAGAGTTGCTAGTTCTGGAGTTGTTCCAAAAGCAGCTCTTAAAAGTGGGTTTATACATTAGGTAAAGATGGACCATGTGACCTCTATATATAACTCCAGCCATCAGATTTCCAGGCTTTAACCATTCTGTGAAGCACCTAGTATAAGCCAGTCATAAACTATGTTCTTAGCAGGCTTCTTTGCAGACTTCATGTACAATGCCATTTGTTTAATTATAAATAAATATATTTCCACCAAATAAAATTTATTTTAATATTTCTATCTTTAAACAGTGAAAAAACTCTGATCTATATGTAAAATTATCCTAAAAAAGGAGCTATAACAATTGAAGGAGACTTTATTTTTAAGTAATAATTGTACCTTTATCACTTATCACTCAAAGTTGAATGAAAATACTTACGGCATAAAGAGAGATTTCTATAATGGAACAGTTAGTTTTGTTCAGAGAATAAATACACCTGATGGAAATATCAGCCATCTAGATGAATTACTTGAGCAATGTGACAATTTTGTAAAGGACAATGACACTAATGGCTGATATTGATAACAATAACAATAATAATAATGAACATTCAATATTAATATATGGTGGACATCATGATTGGTGTTTTATCTATGTTGACGCATTCAATAACAATATTACTATTAGTACTGTGTTTGTCAGTGTGCTTCAGAGAAAAAACACATGTGGGTATATATGTGTATTTGTGTATAGTATGTGTATATATAATAAATGTATATTTATATATATTATATATACCTGTATATCATATGTATACTATATCTATGTAATATATATAATATAATTATATATAATTACAATATATTATATATAATATATAGAGAGAGAGTGAAAGAGAGAAAGAGAGGGAGAAAATTAGAATTGAGAACCTTTGCACTGAGCTTCTAGGTATTTTTTTATTATTATTTTAAAACATAGTATTGCTAAGTTGCTCAGTTGCTCAGTCTGGGCTTGAACTTGTGTGATACTCCTACCTCCTGCCTCATCCTTCCAAAGAACTGGGTTTGTAGGCATGCACCACTATACCCAGAAAGAAGATACCTTCCTTATGAGAAATTGACTCATGTGATAATAGAGGACTACCAGACACACCTTTTGTTATCTTTAAACTGGATATCCAGGAAGTCAGAAACCTCCCTAGTCTGAGTTTTCCACAGGCCTGAGATGGAGAGGTGCCAGTGATATAAATCCTAGTGGAAGGTCAGAAATCCAACATCCTATCCCACACAGGCAGAGAGAAGGAAAAAGGGGTGAATTCCTCCATTCTCTTCCTTTTTGTTCTATTCAAGCCTTCAAAAGATTGAGCAAAGTCCACCCACATTGGTGAGTGCCATCTGGTCTATCAAGTCCATGGCTTCAAATGATAATTACATATGGAAACATCTTTAATCTGGGCACTCCTGAGCATAGTCATGTTGGTACAAAACTTGTATTACATCTGTTATTTTCCCTATATTCGAGATAATGTTACTGAGGTACAGTGTCAAAAAAGGGATAGTGCTTGATCAAGGTCTCAACCATGGGTAATGTTTAAAAATTGCCAAGATTTTTTAAATGTAGCTTTGTTTATTTAGTTTTGACTATTAATGTATTGGATACATTCAGAGATGTGTGTTGCCTTTCTCTGACCCCCTCAACCACCCTGAGGGTGAAGGAACTCAAGGAAACCATATCCAACCTCATGATAGCATGAGCACACTGATGTTTCAGTGGTTAAATCCCCACTCCATGAATTTGATAGCAAATCTTGGGAAGCCTAGTGCTCAGACCTTGGAGTTTCCTACTTGGACCTCAAGGATGCCCTCAGATCTTTAGGAAGAACAAAACAAAACAAAAAATACCACAAAAAAACAAAGCGTAGCCCAACCCAGAGAATGACAAATACTGCTCATCAAATTCCTCTGCACCCTGAATTAAAACACGTGGACTATTTGCCAGCACTTCTATAATTCATCCCTGTTATTTCTTGAAAGACCTCCTCACATCCATCTGGCTTATTCTGCAGTGACTGGAGGTGGTGATCAAATCCACTCTGTGCTTCTGCTTTTCAACTTTCCTTATCTGATACCTCAGCCAGGAGCCCATGACTAGCTTCTAATCCCCACTTAAGTGTCAAATAATTAATCTGTTTTCTCTTTAAGAAGTGTTCACCAATCAAAGTAGAAGCTTCTGCAAAATAATATGACTTACTGAATGTAAAGATAGCACATGTTGACTTCAAAAAATTTCGAAAATCCATTTTTAAATTCTTAAGAAACAGTTGTTGCATTTTAAATTACCCATGTTACCACTATTAACTTTTGGCTACATATGTCCTTGGTAATTCTTCTCTGAACATACACATAATTTAGGCTGTACTGCACATACTATATGAAAATTGCTTTCTTTCCTTTCTTATATTTTTATCCTGACTCTACATCATCAGTACACTTACTTGTCATTATTCCTCTGCAATGTCATTTAGAATAGCTTTGTATTATTTCATATGTATATAATCTAAAGATACACATTAATTTATCTAACTACTTTCTTAGTTGAACCTATTTGAGTTTTTATTTTGAAATTTTCAGTATTTAACAATTATGAGGTGAGGGGTGTGGCTCACTAGTAAAGCACTTTTCTAGCATGTAGAAAAGCCCTAGGTTTGATCACAGTACTGCAAAACTAAGAAATATTGGAAAGAGTAGCTTAATAATACAAATTATATTTTGGGATAATACTATTAGCTACATGGGATCTGTGGTTTTCACCAGATGGTGTGGAAGTGTGAAGGAAAGCAGGAATGCATGGCTCTTTAGGAGCTACTTGGAATTGTGAGGACTTCATAGAATCAAGTGTTTATTGTAAAGGACTTCGAATATATGTGAAACAAAATCCCATAATTATGTTCTCTGTTTTATTATCTTCCTAGCACTTGTAGGTATTTCCCTTATTAGAAGATAAGCATCATGAGTCCAGCACCTCATCTGACTATTTCCTTTCTGTCTTCAGTATGTGGCACAGCAGCCAGTCTAGTTCTGGACTCAATAAATATTTGTAAGATAAAATAATGAAAGGGTTACTATATTTTTATGACCCTTCAAATAGCTACAATTTAGTTACATAATAAATTATATACTAATTTTTTAAATTTGTTGTATAGCCTAAGGTATTTTCTCTGCATATGTCCTTCTCCATGGTTTTATGGTGTGCTCATGAAGGGCAAGGGGGCAAAAATTAAAGAAAAATTTGCACCTCCCAAATGCTCATCTTAAAGGGCAAACACAAATAACTATCAAATATTAAGTCACTAACTGTAAGCTAATTAAACTGTGGCAGTTTCTGATTTTCAGTACCAGGTATAACTTTGTAGTTATGATATTTTCAGATAAATCTTGTTACTATTTCATCTTGAAACACTCTCTGAATCCACATAAAACCATGTCAGTCTCAATACAAGATACAAGAATTTAAAAATACTCGGTTAAGACTCAGATGTTACATTACCATCTTGATTGATCTTGATGGTTGTAATATGTTTTAATGGGAAAATAAATCACATTTACATCAGGAAAAGCAATGTGGTTATATCCATACAAATACTATACAAATTCCACCGACCCAGTTCTTTTTTAATAGATCTTATCTTTCCAAATGCTTACATGATACTGTCATTGCCATTTTTATTATTTATGTATGGCAATTCTGAGTTGCTTCTTATAGAAATCCTTAAGTAATGGAGAGTTTAGGGAACAGAGAGAAATGTAAAATTTAAAACATTAAAAGTTGATTTTAAAAGCTATTTTATTTCATTAAACATGAATTAGCCCTTCACTAATTTGGAAACCATCTTATTCTGTTTTCTGGTGCTATGATTAAATATTATAGGTTGGGTAATTTACAAAGAATAGATATTTATTTAGCTCATAGTTTTGAGGCTGGGCGATCCAATATCAAAGTGATGGTATCTACTAACCTTCTGGTGAGGGTCTTGTTGCTAGGTAATAAAAAAACAGACAGCCTTACACAGTGAGATGGGACAGAGCAAGCATGTTAGAGAGAGCTGCTTTTATAACAGAGCCACTCCCACAATAATATTAATTCATTGATCCATGAGGCAGTGACCCATTACCTCATGAGCCATTACCTCTCAAAGATTATAACTCCAAATGCCATTAATTTATGAGCTATGCTTGAAAAATATGGTGAATATTTAAGATTTTTTAAAAAATTACCACAATAAAGGCATATTACCATTAATCTCCCCTGAAAAATACTCCCCGTCACTTGGAACACACTTATCCCATGGTTCTTGCCACTTTCTGAAGCTGTTCTGGAGGTTCGCTTTCCTGAGAGTCTTTAGTTGCACTGTGTGTCTGCCTCAATTCCTGAATCTATTCAAAACATTTACTTTTCATGGTCATTTTGACTTTGGTATAGACCATGCAGTGGAATGGTGTTAGATTCAGTGAACAAGGTAGATAAAGACACACCGTAATATTTTTAACAAACCCTCCTTTCCCTTGGATGGCACTTGGCAGTAACATTCACCATACTTTTGATTGTTCCCCATAAAATCACAATAGAAGACTTCCAAAACTGCTTCAGAAAGTGGTAAGAAGGAAGACATATGTGTTTTTGAAGTAAGGGGAAGTATTTTGCGGAGGATTAATGGCAGTGTGTTTCACTGTAATAATATTTTTAAACTTAAACATTCACTGTATTCTTTGATCATGCCTTATATGATTCTGAGGATTGTTTCTTACACCAAAATTCTGAGGGATAAATATTCAAATCATAACAGACTTGAACATCTTTCTAACTGAAATGTTTGTCTCTTTTCCTCAAGTCTCTAGTGCTATCAAGACTGTACTCTGACAGTGCCTCCTGCTAGGAGCCATCTCTTTTCCCTGAGCCCCAGAACAACAGCTATGCGCCCCATGGAGCATTTACAGTAGCCTGTTCAATGGTTTCCCCACAAATACTAACTACACACTTGCATCTTTCCAGTCAATGTGATGTTTTTAAACAAAGAAACCCTTGCCTCATAGAACTTCCCTTTTAGTAGGAAAGTCACAGACTAAACAAACAGATCTGTTGTTGGATAAATGGGTGTGGAAAGGGAGAAGAATCAGTGTAAAGGGTTAGACAACTATGGGGTGCAGCATATTCAGGGACTGTCAGGATGAGCTTTCAGAGGAGAGCATTTGATCAGAGACCTGAACTCAGTGAGGAAGCAATGGAGACAACAAGGTAGAGAAGAGAAAGGGAGTGATGCGAATGTAAAGGCCAGAAAGCAGAAGCACCATGAATTTGACAAAAGGTGCGAACACTGATGTAACAAAGCCAGGATATTTGAGGATTAGAGCTGAAAGAATGAAGTCCACCAAGAGAGCCAGGATTTAAAGGAAGGAGTGCTCAGACATCACGAGCCAGAGGGTCTTGTCCTGGGGTACACGTATCAGAGCAATCAGAAGTCCACAAATCTACAGGCAAAGAGCATTCCAGCTTCATTTTCATTAACCTCAAGAGAAATGTAGCCCTTTGTTTAATTATGAATGAAGACAACCCATAAGCTATTATTATCAGTAGGACCTGCAACTTCATAACCAATAAATCTTAACATATTTTCATATCACATTGTATTAGAGATATCTCAAATTATTCTTCATGCTCTTTGCTACTTAGAAATTTTGAGTTATTAGACTTGTTATGAGTTATTAGAGTTGTTGCTTTATGTGTCTTTTAAAATATTTTGTAATGTATTTTATAGTACTTAAAATATTTTAATATGTTGATAATTATACTCCAATAAAATAGGCTTTCTTTGTAATATTATGCCCTTTATTTTATACATTAAGAAAACTTTCTTCTCAGAGGGTTGTCACAGGTTGCACCAGACTATCAAAGATATCTATACTGCAAAAAACTACTAAGAAGAGTAGTAGTAAAATAAGTGTTGTAGGTATTATACAGCATTTTAAAAAATAAAATGGAATAACGGACACTATCACAGTGCATGGCACATAGCAAGCATAGCAAGTAGTAGATATAAGTTCTGTGAAAGTTTTTATACTGTGTGCTTGTGTTACCTATATTTCTGTGTATGGCAGTGGTTTAAGGTCATAACATACTTTTCTTACTGTGGACCAAAGTTTAAAAGTCAGTGGATTAAGGTGGAGTCATGTTGCCAAGAGATAGGACTTGTGAACATCAGTAAGAATTACATAGTCTCTGGAACAGATAGTGCCCTGTAGATGTTCCCTGGTGAACTGTCCTAAGAAATGTATTCTTTCTGCTTCAAGAGTCATCCTTCTAGCAGCAGTTTTTATTCCTTTTCCTTTCATTCTTTTTTAAATTTAGGAACCTCTCCTGGCCTCTGCTCTTACAGCATTAATCTCAATCCCCTCTCTCTGTCTCTGTCTCTGTCTCTGTCTCTCTCTCTCTCTCTCTCTGTCTCTCTGTCTCTCTCTGTCTCTCTCTCTCTCTCTCTCTGTCTCTCTCATCCCCAGTGCTATGGGCCAGAATCAAACCCTGGGCCTTCCACATGCTAAGCAGGTCAAACACTGTCCCATTGAACTACCCTTCCAGCCCTCTACCATTTTCTTGACATAGAGTCAGTAAGTATACTTACAAATCTCCCTCATAACCATGACCACTCTTCCTGAAGCCATGTATTTGTACCTGTTTTATATTCACCCCACAAACTACAGATGGGCCTATTAAGCAGTGGGCACCATATTTGCTCAGGCCATGTGAGACCGGATTGGCCCTCCTGGGAAATACAGTCTCATCACCCCTTGCATTCTGGCTTCGGTTCCCTCAACTCCACGGAAGTGGATTTTTCTCACATCACCAATGACTTCCTAAATCCCAATTTCAGTGGACTCTTTTCAGTCTCTTATCTTACTTGACCCTTGCCTTTCTGTCTGTTTTTAATTTCCACACCTGTTCACTGTATAATTTACTATCAGTGATATCAAACTACGTAGTTACCTAATTTCCTGTTTGCTTTTTCTATTTCATTGCACATGTTTCCCCTCTCACAGGAATACATTTGTCTCCAAACACATTCAAATCATCCTCCAAATTCCAGGTGAAAGGTTGCCTCCACAATGAACTCTTTACCTTCCTTTCCCCTCTCCCTCAATCCTTCATTCCTCCAAAGTAGGTCAGCTTTTCTCTCTCTTCTCCTCTGTCACAGACTTCACCTATTATATGCACATATATTACATTTCATGTTACTATCTTATCCATCATTGGTATTGGACTGGAAAATATCCTTGTGTTAAGGGAATAACTCTAAACACATTGTGTTGTAGAGGATATATTATCAAAGAGTACCTTGAGTGCATATATGAATGATGAATGAGTGAATGGAAAAGTTATTCTACCTGCCATCAACCATGAATTAAACCCCAGGCCTCTGGCAGTGCCCAACATGTGGTAGGTTCTAATAAAACTTTGTTCACTGTTATATTTAATAAAAGATAGTAATGAAACCTTTAAATGACATATACAATAAGTTTCAGATTTACACATAGTTGGCTTATTTTATAGTTTCATTACCCAATTATTATAATTATCATTTTTGTGATACCAGGGATTGAACCAAGAGCTTTTGCATTACATTGCATTCCCAACCCTTTGTTTTTTGATTTTTTAATTTTGAAGCAGGGTCTTGCTAAGTCACTAAGTTGTCTAGGCTCCGCTCATACTTATGATCCTCTCAGTCTCCCAAAGCACTGGGATTTCAGGCATGAGCCAATTAAACACCTTCTTTTTTATGTACATAGTCAGTCTTAAAGTCACTGATGATATAGCTATTGATAAAATGCTATTTTGCAAGCACTTTAAAATGCTATGTTTCATTAAATATATTGTCTTTTAAATGAAAGGAGTTCATTACATTGCTATTATGTATGTACAGCACCTTCTTCAAGGTAATATTGATATTGAAGTTAAAGCCTTTGTTACAGAAATTGTATCTGTGTTTACTAGAGAAAAGAATAAAAACAGCATCTTCAATAGATGACAGGGTGTGAACACAAAGGCTTTCATTCTGTCCAGCATTTTATCAGCAGTGGCAAGTCAAGGGCCCCTGTCAAATACAAACAATGGGATAAAGAATCGATAATCCCACCTCACTGAAGAAACTGTTGTTAGCCTGGTCATATTCTGTGCATGTGCCCTTGTCTATCCACCTGCTTCCTCTTCCTCTGGTTGAATGAGCGCTTATGCTCATTGTGTCTTGACATTGACCACAAATTGGGAAAGTCAGGCATCTCTGCAACGAGCTTGGAACATTAGTGATAAATAGACCCGACTTCCACAAATTATTGATGTCATTACAACTTCAAGTCTCATGCACCGTTTTCCTTGCCTCCTGACAAATGGCTCCCATCGTTGGCAAATGAATACTAAAACATCATTCTAAAGAATGGGGAAAACTATCTAAAGAGAAGGTATCTTACATCTTCTGTTAATGCACCTGGTGACCCTGATGAGAAGAACTCAATCGCCTGTCATCACCAAAAAAAGGAGTAATAATCTCTTCTTCACCAAAAAGCAACCCAGTATTGAGGGAGAGTTCCAAAAGTATTAGCATGTTAAACCTGTCATCTCCTTCAGTGTGTGTATGTTAGTAAAATGTTTGCATATCCACAAATCTGTATATTCTCTGTATATCTATGGAAGATTTTGTGGCAGAGGTGGTACAAGTAACATTTCTTGGTTAATTGAACAATAAGTTTAATAAATAGCACCCAGGGTAAAATTTATCAAATATGTACTGAATTCTGGACGCAACGATTCAAAGAATTTAAAAGTTTAGTACTTTGAAAATGTGATGAAACTCATTTATTTAAACTTATATGTGATATATTTACCTAATTTTAAAGTGTTAACAAAACAGGATAAAACCATAGTCTGTTTAGAAAATTTTGTCATACTTCTGACTTGAAGTTCAGCAGGGTAGTTTATGGAAATTAAGTTGGGTAGGACAATAAGAGAGAAAGAATTTTTAAGATGATTAGCCAGATTAAGAGAGTGTACATGCCTGATCTATAAAGTCTGCTATGTTTGTCCCCTAGGTTTTTGTAAAAAGTACCATAGACTGTGTAGCCAATGACAATAGAAATTTATTTTATCACCACTCTTGAGCCTAAACATCTGAAATCAAAATGTCAGTAGGGTCATGATCTCTATGAATGCTCTTGGAAAAAGCCCTTCCGTACTAGCTTCTGGGGATTGTTGGTGTCCTGTGGCATTTCTTGACTTGTACCTGCGTCACTCAGTTTTGTCTCTGATGGCACATGGCTATATTCTTTCTGTCTGTCTCTCTGTCTTCAAGTTATCCTTTGTAAGGACACCAGTCAATGGGTTTGGGGACCATTCTAATACAAGATGAACTCATATTAACTAATTTCACTTGCAAAGACCCTGTTTCTAAATGATGTCACATTCTGTGGTTTGGGGTAGATGTGAATTTGAGGTACATGTGATTCAATTCTGTACATTTTCTATTCTACTTCATTATAAATAATAAGTAGTTAAATGATGATTCAAAATCATATACAACAAGTGGACTACAAATACCTGTAAGTGTATGCAACAAAGAGTCACAGAAAACCATTCTTAGACACTCTGACCTGAGCCAGGGAGCAAAATCAAACAGGAAAAGCAATTGGATAGCTGTAAAAAAAAATCAGCAAGTCAAACTGGCCACTTGAATATTAATGTATGTTATTATCCATTTACTTTTTAATTTTGTTAGTTTTTATGTTTGACTATAAACTATTGTATTCATTTGAAAGAAGAATCACCTTTTTATACAGGCTAAATTTTATGCCTCCCCTTTTCCAGAGTAGTCACCCCTCAAGCTAGAAATTTATCCTCTAGCATTACAATGTGCCTGTACCTCCTGCTTATACCATGCAGATGTTTCCTGCTTTTGAGGTTTTGTCCAGGCTGTGCCTTCAGCCTGGACACTTTCTTCTGGACCCTGGTGTATTCCTCTCCCGGGCTTGCTTATCTTTTTATTTTCACCTCTAAAGGCAACTCCTAAGGAGAGACTCTTGAGTTCAGTGTTCACCTTTATTCTGAGCCATGAGTCTTTTCTCCACTTCCGGTATTGCTAGGTTAAAACAGTCTCTTGGCAATTACTCAACAGCTTGAAAATTACCTATTCACATATTTGCTTTCTCTTAACAGATAGGGAGTTCTTGTAATACCTGGAAGGTATAGACAGCATGTAATAGAGCCAGAAAACTGTGTAGAAAAATGAATAAGTAAACAGTCTAGTTAAGGTCAAAGCGAGACACCATGCCAGACACTAAGTATACCAAAGTTCTAATTTTTTTTTTTGGTACCGGGGATTGAACTCGGGACCTTGCACTTGTGAAGCAGGCGGTAGAACCACTGAGCTAAATCCCCGGCCCACCAAAGTTCTAATTTTGACCATGTGTGAAAGAGGATGCATCTATAAATCACTGTATTTTAAGACAGATAGATAGTTCTTAGAGCCAGAAGAGAACTGAAGTGAAATATGTTAGAGATTACAAGCCTGAGCAATTACTCCCAATAGAGTATGATGATCTCTAGAGAAAATTTTGTGACAGGGGTGGTATTAAAGTTGGGCACTGAGGAATAGGCATTGTTTCTGGAGACAGGTTAGTGGGGCAGGTTTGGAAATAGTGGGAGAAAGAAAATAAAGCATAATTCCCAGTATAAAGATGTTGAATCTAAGATCCATATGAAGAAATGCCAAATAATTCAGTTCTGAAGCAGCATTGCAAACATTAGTTAATTGTGAAAACTGACTGGGGAGTTAGATGGGAACAAGGTCTCAGAGACCTGGAGAGATGGTAGAAAGAGAAAATGCAACGGGAACATCACAGAGGAATGGCGTGCTCAGTGTGTGCACCGTTGTGATGGAGCTCTGACTGCATGGTCAAGAGAAGCCTAGAAAAAGCCCACAAGGAAGTCATTGTGGAATAGGACCACACTTCACAGCTAAGGAACCAGGATAAAGGCGACCCGCACATGTGCTCCAGTTCACCTCCACTGCTTTGACAGATGCTGCTGCTCCCCGCAGAAAGGGTCTTTTGCTAATTATTGGCTGCCTGTTCTCAATGACAACAATGAGAAATTGTATGTAAGACTTTAGAAACAACTGCACCTCCTAATGTGCTATGGCTAAAGTATCTATATATGCTACTTTGTATTTTACAAATGTATCAGTGTATATTGGATTGGAAAGAAACAAGAACTAAAAGAACAAGATGGGTCTTTCACCATATACAGTTTGAGAAGCTCTGTTCTAAAGCAGATATCTCAGGGAAGTAAGAGACTGTTGGTTTGTTTGTTCCTCTAATGCTTTGTCATCTGTATGTGGGAAGTGGAGTGATGAATCTGAATTTTTTCTGAACCTCTGGCTTCAGGCACAGGGCAAGGAATGCCACCTGTGACCAATAAATAATTAGAGTAGAATTGATATTATTTACTAATAATCATTGTTTAAGAGCTGACAGGCCAGTTTCAGGTTGACCAGTTGAGTAGAAGTCATGGAACCAGACATGAATAGACAACAGCAGGCATAAACACAAATAAATGTAAGCAGGCAGGAGACAAATCTCATTAGATACTGAAGAAGAGAGGAACTGTAAAAGGGAGCTGGAGTGGGTAGACCATTTGTACTCTTCAAATTTTGGGGGGAGAAGCACATAGAAGTAAAAGGGCTGAAGATGCAGAAAAAGAGGAACAACTAAAATCGGGTGTTCAAAATTGTAGGGCATAGTGAGGTCCTACTGATGGGGACACATGTTTTCTGGAACTAGTGCTTCTGCCCTGGACCCAAACAAGTGTCTCTTAGTGCAAGATTGAAAAAGCACTTCTGGTTTGCAAGGTCCTGAGAATAATCTGTCCCTAACTAAGCAACCTGGTGTCCTTGACCCAACAAGATGCTACTCTTGGCGATGACTTTCTCTAAGAAAGACAGACGATTACCAGTTTCATTGCAACATGCTCAGTGCTGTTGACAGACTGAAGTTCTGGGTGAATGGGGCTGTTACAGGCCGGTGAGAGCATTTCTGGTTACACTTGATCTACCTAACGAATTTCAATTAGCTTCCATCTGTGAAATATAAAATTGAATTCTTGTGAATGCCCTGAGCTCTTTCTAAGCACAGACTATGTTGCCAAACTGACAATTTGCAAAGAATCTAGGCCACCTTTCAGAGAATTGAAGTCAAACTTGAAAGGATGCTAGGCATACTTCAGCCAAGCTTCTGTTTTGGAGAAAGTACCCTAGGCATGGAGTAGTAAAATAACTAGTTCACATTCTCATATTGCGATCAACTGGACTAAAGTCTTCCTGTCCATGAAACACTTTCCAATGGATCTCAGTGTTTCAATCAACTATCCTTTCATCGCATTGCAAATTTCTTAATAGATAACAGCTCCTCCTAGACCCTGAAACTAGTTAGTTGTTCTGGAAAATAATTCTCATCTGTCATTTTTGTTATTGACCTGAATGTCACTCTTCTGTATTGACTACAGAAAGTTTCCCTGTGTTTCAAGCTAGTGTAGCATTTCATGGTGATTATGAAATGACCTGCTACCAAATAAGAGTTAACCTTGCCCAAATACAATCCATAAAACTGAGGAAACTTTTACAATGCAGAAACTCCTGTAAGTTACTTGTAAGTGCTGAGGGCATCGTGCAGTGCTACAACACAAATTTTAGGTTTCAGCAAAATCCTTTGTGGCACCCAAATGTCATTAGGGGCCAAGAGATAGGGCTCTGACTAATAGACTTGCAAATTTCGTGGAATGATAAATCAGTCCCCTCATCTTCACGAAGAGGTGGTAACAGTGCCTACTGTGTAGAAGTCTCACCAGGATGATTTCAGGGAATGCTTATGAGGAGCTTAGCACAGTGTCTAGGGCAGGGTAAGTGGCCTGCAAATATTAGCCATATACTAATAATTAGGTTACAGCTATTAGGATACTAATAATTAGGATACGATTACGGTTATTAGGATACCAATAATTAGGTTACGGCTCTGTCAGGAGTGGTACCACTCCCTGGGTGAGCACAGAGAGCAAACTTGATAGGGAGTGACTCTTTTCTGTCCCTGAAATTCTCTGACTTGAGTGGTTCCTCTGGTCTTTATACTATTCATCAGTTGGCTAAGCCTCTGTCTCCAGCTAAGCCCTACTTATAAGTATTTTCTTATAAATTGTATAATTGATGAACTCCAGTCTGGTGGCATTTCTTTCTTTGATTTTAGGGAGCTTAACTGTTATTTGAAAAGAAGAAAACAAATTCAGAGCATCTGCAGTGTACCATGATTGTTGTTACTGCACTCAGCATCTTGTGAAGAAGGTATTGGCATAGCATTCTGGAGATGAGAAGTAAAACCTCAGATACAGTGGCATCTAATAACCAAGATAGAGTGATCATGTAAATTATGAGGCACACCAGGATACTTTGGGGAGGAAAGGGGGTCACTATGGATAATTATATTGAGTCAATAGTTATACATTGGGATTGTCTCGGGTAAAATGGAGGAGATCATAATACTCCTTGTTACAAAAAGAAATTGTAGAGACTGAATTCAAACACAAGATAATCTCTAAGCCCCTTAATTTAATGGAAAAACATGTATCTTCCTTGTTGCCATTTTATTGTATTGGCTGGAAGCTCATTGCCACAGTACAAGTGAAACTTGGTGGACTATATGAGAACCTGGAGTCACTTGGTGGATACCATGTCAGTGCATCAGGAACTTCTCCAGGTGGTAAATAAAATCAAGGACACTGTTGTGGTCTCAATGTTTGTGTCCACACCAAATCCACATGTTGACTCTCTAATCCCCAATGTAATAGCCTTTCGAGGTGGGGCCTTGGAGAGGTAATTAGATTTTGAATAGACCAGGAAGGTTGGCCCATGTTATGGGATTGGTGCCCTTATCAAAAGAGGAGGAGGAGACAAAATGCCTGTCTCTTATCCTGTGAGGTGTTTACCTACAAGTGGGGTGGAGAACCTTTACCAGGTAAGGCATCTACTGCTTGATCTTCCACTTGCCATTCTCCAGAACTCTGAGAAATTGAATTTTGTTGCTTAAGTCACCTAATGGATGGCATTTTCTTATGGATGCCTGAATAGACGATGAAAGGGAAAATAGGAACATCTTTAAAGTTTAGAATAAAGTATAAATATTGAGAAAGTGAGAGATTCTGGTAGAGAACAGTAAAAGCAATTAGGAAGGCGTGTGAGGCTACCTGGAAAAGAAAATCCCTTTGCTGATCAGTAGGTGGCCTTAGAAGGTTGGACAGGATCAACTGTGACCTCCAATGTGGGCAAGGAGGAGGCAGCTAAGACCAAACCAAAGAACAAGGATGACTGGGGACTGACCCTTCTCACAAAGCAGTCAAAGACTAAAGATTGTCACGCAAACACACACACACACACACACACACATGCACGCACCTTATTTTGATCCAACAATTAAGTTAGCACATGCATCACTGATAGACTGCATTTGCAAATTGAAGAATTAGAAAGGAGTTATTGACAGTCATTTCATTTGTTTGGCGATTTGTAGTTTTAACAATGAATAATAGTCATTGATACCATAGGATGTGCCAAGCAGTGTTCTACAGGCACTGATGTGTTTATGGATTTAATCTATGCCCTGAGTGAGGCAGATTCTGCTCTGAACCACATTTTACAGATGAGGAAACTGATTAATTTTCCTGTGGTCATTCATATGGAAGCAGACATACTCATTTCCTATTGCTACCAGAACAAATAACCACATAGCTAGTGGCTTAAAACAACAAAAAGTTAATTTATTTCAGTTGTGGCGGTCAGGAATGTAAAATATGTTGGCAGAGCCAGATCCATAGGGAATCTCTAGACTAAAATCTTTTCCCTTGATTTTTCTAGATTTTAGAGGTAATATATATTCCTCAGGTTTTTTCTGCATCTTCAAACCCATATTCTCCCCCCCCCACCGCTTCTCTTTTATTGCATGGCCTTTTTCTCACTCTAACCCACTTGCCCCTCCCTCTTTGAAGCACTGTCTAGATTACATCCGGCTTACCAGATACTCAAGATCATTTCCTCGTCTTAAGATATATCTACAAAGCTATCTTGTATGTAAGGGAATGTAGGGATAGTTAGGGAGGAATAGGCAGCACAGGGCATGGCCTGGGTGGTGAGCATAATAGAGATACCTGGATGCTTACTCATGGCATGATGTACCTGAAGGGGCTGCCTTTTATGGGGCCTTTGCTATGTGGCCATAGATCCTGTGAACCTTACTCAGCCCAGAAACAAAGGCCAAGACTCTGATTGTACTGATCAGTAAAATAGTTATCTTTAGAAAATCACCTTACTACTATCAATACGGACAAGGCAAAGACATCAGGCTGAGAACTTCACTTTGAGTTTCTCCCTGCCATCCAGCCCGCTTGCTGCTTGCTGTGTGGCAACCTCCCCCACTTAGCCATATCATCAGTAAAACTTCTGCTTTAATTCACTTTTGTTATCTCACTTTTTTCATTCCTCTCTGGAGAGACTTTTGGGTTTGAGTCAGCCTCACTTCCCGCATTGCATTCCAGGGCAAAGAGAGAAACCAGGGAAGCGAAGGGTCTCTTCATAGGAACACCAGTCCCCCAGACCACCACCTGATGCAATGGGAACATATTCAGAGGTTCTGGACATTAAAATATGGGGATCTTTGGGCAGCAACTATTCTGGCTTCCATGGAAGAATAAAGTTCAGAAACTCTTTCTGGAGAGCCTGCAGCCTTAAAGCACTGCACCGAAGTGTCAGGAAAAAAAACATTTAAGTAATTATCTTCAGTGTGCGCTACCTGCCAAGCTCTGGCCGCATATTGGTTGTGAGATGCTGAGGAGAACAACTATGATCTTGCCCTCGTGCAGAATGCTGCCATAAAAAATACACAATCATGGTTAAAAATTGTACTGAGTTCAGAAAAGCAAAGAACAAGGTCCTAAGGGAAAGGATAATGGGGACTGGCCAGGAACAAAATTACCAATCATAGGTCAGGGAAGACTTCTGTAAGCAAAGATCTAAATGATGAAATATTTTACATAGTTGTGTTCATATAAATAACACCTGACAGAACAAAATTAAAAGACATTGAGAGGAATTATGTTAAGACTAAATCATAGGAGATTTTAGCCTAATTTATGATTTTCAGGCTAATTTTTATATTTCCCAATCTTTCTGAAGTACAGAAATAGTACCTTAAAATTGCAGAAAGAAAGAAACAAATCTGTGAAAGGAGTAGAGTGTACATCGGCTTTCAAGACTGAAACTGTAGAAAATTCTCTCAATCTACTGTGAAAATGGATCCTGCAGCTGTTGCCAGAGTTTGTGCGAGAAGGTCACAGCTCCCATTCAAAAGCACTGAAAGTTTTTCTAATACCACTGTTTTCTTATGTCCCGCTTTTGTACTCAGTACTCTTGTAGTCAGTGAGGCTGACATTCTAAAACATAAAATATTTTTGAAACTGTCTAAAACCTGGAAGCTTCTGGATGTTCTAAACATTCACCTCTTTCAGGTTTACGCTGCTTTTACTTTGACATTCCCTTACATTCTGAGTATGAGAAGGAGACTGCCAGTCCTCTCATCCAATTCTGGTCTCTTCTGTTGCTTCATCTAACCCTGTGCACCCTATTTTTAGAACAATTGACTCAGGAGAAAAACAAAGGAAGCCACAGGGCTGTTTCATCAATGTTTGATCTGATAGATGCGTCCAAATGCTGGTCAGCTTTCCACTGAATGTTACCATGGGCAACGGTTTGAAGAACTTCCTATGAATAAAAGAGGGCAGGAAAAGAAATACTGCATGAACATTTATCTGTGTGGTCATGTCCATTTTATTCATGTGGCTGCCAAGATTTAGATGTTAACATTTTGTTGATTTATTTGTCTGAGCCCTTATCTGTTCTGCCTTGGAATACTGAAATACAGAGTTACTAAGCTTCCCTCCTCGTTCTTCCTGTCCTATCCCAGTCTTTCAGTCCCTGCTGCCAAGGTGAATTTGACAAAATGATGTCCACATCGCATCTCTCTCTGTTCTAGAAGTCAATGCAATGCTACAAATTCTTACTAAGTGACAGGAATCGTGCGAGGGCATGTGAGGTTACCAGTGGAAGAAACAGTCTCTACCTTTGAGAAAGATCAAGGTGTTTTCATTTGCAGTCTAGTGAACAAAGAAACATTTGAGCAATACTCTAATCCAGGGCCACAGCAGTGACCATTGGACATCTAAGGAGCTAGATTTAAAATCCCAGAAGAATAAACAATGTATCATCTAAAAGCCCAATCCCTAGCTAATTAAAACATCTTGGAGGAATCCTTGTTTTGGGTTCTAATCTGTTTTTATAGAGTTAGTCCATTCTTTGCCCTCCGAAACTTAGGCTTTTCAGTAAGATCATAAAGAATTTTCTCTATTAGGACTTTAAAAGAAAAATATCAATTAAAATGTGCTGTGTATATCCACCATTCCCCACAAGGAATGTAAACATTATATATTATAAACATGTATTAATAAGAAGGAAAAAAAGAAAGAGACATTAAGAAAAAAAAGAAGAAAGAGAGAGAAAGAAAGAAAAGAAAGAAAGAAAGAAAAGAGGGAAAAAAGAAAGAGGAAAGAAAGAAAGGAAGAGAAAAACTTGAGCTGGTTGAAGTGATAATGGGGATATTTAAACTCATGTATCTGCATATTTTAAAGATATTTCTAAAAATTTAGAAACTACCTGAAAGTGAAGCTTCAGGTGAAGCTTAATCCAGCAATCAAAATGTTGTTGACTAATTCCTGCTTTCCCTTTTCCTTGACTCCATGCTTTCCAGGCTGAGAAAAGATCTTAAATGGGCCTGTCAAATACAAGAACAAAAGAATTTCTCTTCTCTGAATATATAACAAAATTCTTGAAACCTTTATTATTGCCCTGAATGGAGGTACAGTCCATCCATAAATCACTTATTATTATCTGGAACATTACATGAAAAGTCTATCTGATTTAGGCTCAGCCTAGAGTTGATGGCATGGGTCATGTTAGTTATGCAGTGAAAACAGGGAAAGAGTGTTTACCTAAAGGGTGAATTATCTCCAGGACAAAGGAAATAAAATGCCCATGAAATAATGAGCAAGCAAATAAATAATTAATAACTTTTTGGAGATTCATCATTCTCGGACAGTATTTCTCATAGCATGTAGTTATGCTGTTGAAGGAATCACCAACTCAAACATGGTTTAAATTCTGAAAAATCTACCTCATACTGTAGAAGCACAATATGATGTGGCATTTTGCATGAAATTAGCACTCAGTACATTTTTAATCATTCCTATTTCTAAGAATTTCTACTGCGTCACTATTCCCCTAAAGTATTTTATTAAAAGTAATGAATATTCTTAATTCTAAAAACTGAATTCTTCCCCTTAGTTCAGATACTTCTGAAATCTGAAGCGCTGTGTTACGAATGCCCCTGAACACTGCTTCTCTTGAAACCTTTTGCTGTATTTTCCATTTTGTGGTTGGTACTCTCTTCTCTCTCCTCTTACCTCTCTAGATCTCTTTCCACTTAAAATCCATTGTCAACTGACTTGAATTAATTTGAAAGCTCACCAAGCATTGGTGAGCCTTAGTGGAGTGAGAAGCATGTGTCCCCTCTCTCTTTCTTCTTGGAGTTTTTGTTACATTGAAAACAAATCTCAGACGCCATAATTCCACTTGCTAATCAGCGAACACAGAGACACATACTGTACAAGCACCCTTATGTATGTGTATGTGTGTGTGGCCATATATATCAACCTATACTACACAGGAGCTTGGTGTGGTCCTTAACGCCATTGTCTTTGACTTTTCTTTTATTTTCCTTCAACTTTTTATTTTCCATTTTCTTTTCCTCCTCTCCCACCTCTTCCTCCATCCCCTGTTCCCATTCCCATTTGAGAAAGTTCTATTTCTTATTATCTACAGTATTTTATTATTTTGCTCCTTGTTTATACTCTGAGTTTCTCATTGAAGAGAAACCATCTGATGTTTAAGATTGTGTGTCTGATTTATTTTACTTAGTATTATGGTCTCACAGTGCATCCATTTACCTACGAATGCCTCAAGTTTATCCTTCTTTATGTCAGCTTAGTACTCCATGATGTATAAATACCACATTTTCTTCCTAAAAGAGGTAAAGTCATCATACTACAGAGATACATGCATGCCAGTGTTTATAGTAGCACTATTTATGGTAGCCACATCCAGGAAACAGCCTACAATGCCCATCAACAGATGAGTGGATAAAGAAAATATCTTTGGCTTTTCTGACAAGGACCTCCAGGAAGGGCTCTCTCCTGTGGCAAATAGGACAATACGTTCACAGCAGGCTCAGCTAAACTTACAGATGACAAAGGGCTTGTTTCCTGACTCCTTGGCTGCTGATTTTGCGGGTTCTGTGCTTTGTTTACAGGATAGTAGTTGTCTTGGGAAGCAATCACATTTTAAAAACCAATTTATTTTATCAATGAAAAATATTATTAAAAATGTGAAATGTATTGTCAAGATATGCAACAACCATCTCTAGAATTTGAATTCTTGGTTTAGGTGCTGTTAGCACTCATCTCTTCTATGGATGAAAGCAGATTGAATACCCATCTATACATATCATACTGTTTTTACTGTGATATTTAAAAGTAAAAAAAATAAAACAGAAATGCCACATTTAGGTTTTCTTCAATGTTCATAGTAAGGGGAACATTAAATGAGGGCACCGATTTTAATTCTCAATTTCATAGGGACCAACCCATGGGCTTAGGGTGTCTGAATTTTCTGTAATTGTATAAGAAATTCCAGTATGTATGACTTTTTAAAAAGAAATAGTGTGTAGATTTCCTGCTTCACTTAGAAGTACTAATGGCCTGTTGGCAATAAAGAGCAGGTTCTTAGTTATGACTTCAAAAAACTAGGACCCATTCATTTATTTTCTAATTCATTCATACAGAAAGTATGCATTGAATGCCTTTTTCCATCAAGTTTCATTCTGGGACCTAGGGATACAATGTTTTGCAAATTTTCTTATAATTATAGAATGAACTACAAGTCATAAAAAAGAAAGATTAATATTTATAGTGCATGACTGGGTGTGGTGGCATAGGCCTGTAATCCCAGCACTTGGAAGGTTGAGGCAGGAGGATCACCACACATTCAGTGTCAGCCTGAGCTCCAGGGTGAGTTCAGGACCAGCCTAAATTACATAGTAAGACCCCGTCTCAAAATATAGGACAAAATAAAACCAAAAATGTTTACATTATATGTGATTTCAGGTACTGGTTCAGTCAATCAATCAATCAGTCAGTCAATCTAAGTATACCCAGTGATAGTGACCAGAAGTTACTCTGGATACAGTGCAGTAATATTCAGTTATGAATCATTCCCACAACTTCATGATTAACCCTGTCTTCTCCTCTTGTGGGCTGTGCTCAGCTTGCTGGAACACTGTCAATGTGTGATAGGCATGGCCGTTTATAATTCATCTTCCCAAAACAGGGTCCCAGTGTCCTCTCACTACTGACCCCCATGCCTTTGACTTAGCCTTAGTCCAACACGATTTTCATTCCTCTTTACTTATATTTAAGCCCTCACTAAATTTTACTCACCCACATATGCTGAAGTCCTACAGATTAATTTGTTCCCTATTTCTTCTGCTTTGTACCTCATATTCAGTCACTTCCTAAGTCTTTCTCAAGGATCTCTCACTTCCAAATACACATTTTAAAAGTTGGTTTTAATTAGGTTCTTTATCTGCTGTGAAAACTTTTTTTTTTTGGTACCAGGGATTGAACTTGGGTTCTTGTGCTTGCACAGCAGGCGGTGGAACCACTGAGCTAAATCCCCAGCCCATGCTGTGAAAACTTTATCATTGCATCATAGCTTCTCAAACCAAAGTCAAACTCCTGACCTTGAGGAGTGTGTGGTGTGTGCTCTTGTCTTGCCTTCTCACATGTCCACCCACCACTCCCCAACACTAAGCACTCCTTACAGGGCTTAGTGTTAATCCTCTGAAGTCATTCTCAGGAGTCCTGTTTTTTGTGCCTTTGGAAAGAACATGATTGATAAATTGTAGCAGCCATTGTAATTATTATTGAGCACTGACGATGACTTTGACATATGGCTAAGCACTTTTATATTATTAATAGCAAGTCAAGTAACACAGTACCAAGAACTTGGGTTTTAATGCCAGCTGTAGAATTTCCTTAACTGTGGGACCTGGAAAAGTTTCTCAAGTTTCCTCATATAACGAATGAGATACAATAATAGCCACAGTCTAGATTGTAGTGAAGAACAGTTAAGAGTGCACTGTGTAGTGGGCATTATTTGTTCAGTGAATGTTTATCATCATAATTAAAATTTACAACCAATACTCAAAGTAGATATTATTTTCTTTTTCTGTCTGAGGCTTGCCAGAAATGCAGATGAAGTCTTCTGGTAAATATTTGTGTCTCTGTGTAAGCACATCTTTGGAAAATCTTTGCAGCAGTCTTTGTATCACTTCCATGAAGCTTTTAAGGATCCCCTGAACCGTCACTCTCTGTTTGTACTGATATGTAACATTGTTTCTATGATAAGGGTATTTATGTGCACATTTTACCTTGCATAGCTAGAGATGAAGTCCTTTGGGTAGTCACGTACTGGTGTAGAAAGAAGCAAGGGATTGTGTAACATCATCTCATTTTGAATTCTAACTTACTCACTTTTCAGCTGAATGATATTGAGGAAATTACCTACTCTTTTGGTCATCTGCTTTCAAATCCTGAAAATGAGAATAATAATATCTTGTTCTTACTGTATTCCTCACACTTAAATAATCTAGCATAGGGCCGGCACCTAGCACCTTGTCTCTCATGTAGAAAGTGTCCAGTTCAAAATAAATTCTCTCCTTCACATTCTTCCCAACGATGAAAAATTTATTTAGTCTCATATTGTTCACAGCCATTAACATCCTTAAAATTTGGTCCTGAGAAAATATTGAATTAAAGTAATTTTTGTGTTGCTTCTAGTGATGGCAAATGGTAAAATACAGAGTGAGAACACATCACAATGTACAAATACTAGCTACTTAGACATTTGCTATTGTGCTATTTTTATGTATGTGTAATTTAGCAATGGCTTATCAGAAATATTGGTGGAGTTGTCTCTCACAATAGCAAACCAGCAGCCTGAAAAACTGATCTTTGTGAAATTTTGATCAATGGAAAGTAATTTCTCACTAGTCTTTGCATTCTTTGCAACTTATGGATATATCTTAATTATAGATCTGAAAATTGGAATGTAAGTTTGACAGGTCTGTTTTTTCTTGTCTTTGTGCTTGTCTTCTTTTTTACATGTCTGTGATCCATCAAGGAGAGGACTCCTCTTCTGTATCTTCTATCCAACCTACCACCTCTCCTGTAGAATGTGCAAGGAACAGGCCTTGGTCTTTAAGATTTGAAAAAAACAGAAGATCACAGTGAAATATTATAATCCATCTGGCATGCATAGAGCTTCAGATGCACTCAGAGAAGCCCCTCCTCTAATCACATAGGGAAGGGACTTAGAAAGGCTTCTGAGAAAGTAATTGTGTTTATGGAGTTTTGGAAGACACAGGAGAAGAAAGTGGTACTAAGAAAAGAATGCTCATTTGGTCAAATTATTGCATATGTGTTTTTGTTAAATCTCAAAGAAATATGGATTATAATGTTAACTATTGGGCTTAACCATCAAAAGACTCACATTTTCATTATAATAAAGCTGTACTACTTGTTAATTGAAGTATGTTCATTTATTGAAAAAAAATAATACACCAAGGAATGATGATATTTTTATAAGCTATGCTTTCTTCAGAAGCCAGATTCTTAAAATTACTCCAAGATATCTCCTTGTTTCAAATTCACTTTTGAAATAATCAAATAGCTCTCCCCAAAGACCTAAAAATATGTCAGAGTGAAGATAATACATTCTGTTATCACTTCAGTTAATTTGTAAATGTGAGTAATTACACCAATTGGGATATGTACCTATAAGATTAAATGCTATTACAATTCTGCAGATAAGATTCAGCAGGACACACTCCATGGATTTCAATACTTATTCTCCTCACTGAAATTTGGGTGCTTGTACTTTACATTCAACAGTTACAAGATATATTCTTTGATCATGTCAAAAAGTCAACCCAGGGCCGGGGATTTAGCTCAGTGGTTTCGCCACCTGCTGCGCAAGTGTAAGGACCTGAGTTTGATCCCTGGTACCAAAACCAAAAAATAAAAAAACAAAACAAAACAAAAAAAGTCAACCCAGGGCATTTGCTTAAAATTAGCTTTAGAGCACTAGAGCATGTAATTAGCATGTAAAATGTACTTCTCAGCCATAGTAGGTAAAAAAGTTTGATAATGTATAAAAAACGAAATAAAAAAGGAATGAAGACTATGGTTAGGTTTTTCTATTTTATGATAGATTTCATTTATGCATCTATAGCAATTATGAGGTTTATAGACAAGTCAAATTTTAAATCAGTGGAAAATAAAATTATATACAACTGTCAGAATTTTGTTGCTATTTCACATTCACTTTATTTTTTCTCTCCTCTTATGCCAATGTTTTCTCAAATGTTTGTGTTATTGTCCTCCTAAGAATTTAGATATTTTCTTTCTAGGACTTTTAATGAAATTTGAGTTTCCTATATACTATGTATTTGTTTATATGAGGTACACATATCTGTATTTGATTAAGATTTTTTGACATTGCTATGATCTAGGAGTATCTGCCACCAAATTCATATGTTGTCATCCTAAAATCCCCGAAGTGATAGTAGGCCACGTCTTTAGGGAAGAGAAGTGAAACCTTTATGAATGGAATTAGAACCCTTAGGGAAAAGGCTCTAGAGAGTCTCTTGCCCATTCTGTCATACGAGGATAAGCAAGAAAATATTCTTTGTGAGGAAACAAGGCTTCCTTGATCTTGGACTTCATGTCCAAGATCAACTTGATCTTGGACTTCATGTTCTCCAGAATTGTAAAAAACTATTTCTGTTGTTTATAAGATCCTCAGTCTGTAGTATTTGTTGTACTAGCTGAAATAGATTAAGACAACTATAAGCCAGTTTCTAACCCTTTAAGACTGATGCAATCCCCAGTGATAATGAAGGCTATGAGCATACACTATGCCACTATGCCTCGTTTCTTGCTCTGCCCTCTTCTTGGAAAAAGGAAAGGGGGACTGTGAAAACAGCTCAGAATCCAGCCGTATTCTGAGACAAATTGCCTAATCTTCCTGAACGCAAGCTCTTCTGTGAGTAATGGTGATGATATATCTCTAGGAAAGTACTATGAGCAGACTAATTTAACCTAAAAGCAAAACAAAACTGCAACTTTGAAAATATTACATTCCCTTGTTGCCTTGGTGCTGTTGCTTTCGAATTCAGCCTTTATAATGCATTCTTTATTTGCTCATTTGCTCTCTTGTCTAAGAGACTACAAGGATAAAGGGAAATCACAGAACCTATTAATAAGGGAAGAAGTGGCAAAAAGTCCACAGAGGAAATCTGTGGCTCAAGTGTACTTATTGCAGCAGTGGAGGAGGAAGCTTCTTGTAGGTTGTGTTGACAGGCACCAGCATCCAGGCTGTTATCATGGAAACTGGTTCCTCTTTGAAGTGGACTCCTGCTTTTCTGAATCTTATAGTTGGAGAGAAGATCTGCAGTATAATATGGGGCAAAGGACAGTATTTGGATAAAATATAGAATCAAGCTAACTCTACTGCATATGCTTTGACCTATGCATGTATTGAGGTTCTTTGAGTTTATGATTCCTCATCTATAGGTTGATTATGAAATTTGCACTTAACAGAGAGGATTAGATTGAAGATAAATCAAGTTATTCCTACATCATGCCTAGCATAAGTTGGGATCCAATAGAACTCATACTCCTTTCTTTCTAAGTAGCTTTGTTCTGTGAGATGTGATAGAGAACAATATTTTATATAAAAATGATTGTAAAAGTACACTTTGTATAGCAACAAATAGAGGGATAATTTACATTTTTAGATCACTTTGCAAATATAATGTTTTATATTTATATTCTACAAGGCCACAGGTAAAATAGAAATTACATTATTCTTCCAGTTTTAAAGGCTAGAAATCTCATATTGTATGACCAACACAAAGTAAATAGTAGTACATTGCATATCTGGAATCAAGATCCAATTACTCTGATGGTAAATCTAGAGATCACCCTCACTATTGCTTAATATTGCTTATATATCCTTATTTTTCAAGTATAAAATCTAATAAATTTTTTTAAGTTCTTAAAAATCTGTAAGTAGGCATTATTCAATTTAAATTTAGAGAATTCTCTATTGATGAATGTTAAATTTTTGTATATATTACATTGATTTTCCCTGTTAATAACTTAATAAGATAATTATGTATCTTTAGGACTTTGAAAAATGATTACAATCACATTAATTATCTATTAAAGAAATGTAATGAGAAGGTTTGAGAAAATAGAAATTGTTTCTATGGGCATAAATTGGAAAGATTTTAAATTGTAGTCCCTTTGATAAATGCTTGGAAATAATAGTAAAGTAAACATTTTAGAGTTAATAGAAAAATCTACACATAAGATGTATTAGAGATCAACCATAATCAAAATAAGTTTTGGTTGTTTATTCTGCCTAAGTTATTAGATCAAACCTACCATGAGGCATTATCTTCAAATGCCTTTTAAAATTAATATTACTTTCTTAGTTATTTTCTTGTTCCTGGGACAAATTACCTTGATACCCATAAGGTAAAGGAAGACAGGTTTATTTTGACTCACAGTTTGTAGAAGTTTCAGTCCATAGTCAATTGGCTCCAAGGAAGGGTGATATGGAAAATCAGCATGGCAGGGGAGAAACAGTTCATGACATAGCAGGGAGGAAGCAGCGAGAAATCAAGTAAGGAGGAGGGATATGTATGCTTCCAGTCTCAGTAACATACCTCTTCCCAGCTGGCTTCACCTCCCATCATACCCATCAGTGGACTATCCAGTATCACACAACCATGAGTTGTCACTCCCAAAGCCCCACTTATGAGCACATGAGGCTTTAGGGGTGAGGGTATCTAGATATAAGCCATACCAGTCTGGCCCTGGCCCCCAAAAGATTCATGCTTTTCCCCTTATGAAAAATATGTTAAATTCATCTCTAAGAGTTGTCAAAATTGTAACATTTTCAACATTACTGAAAAGTGAAAGTCCAAAGGCTCCTCATAGATTTAAGGCAAAGTCTTAGTGGTGAGTCCTTGTAAAAATGAAAAGAAAGTTAAACACTTCCAAAGTATAATGGCATGGGATAAACATTCCCATTCCCCAAACTAGAAATAGGAGGACAAAAAGGAAGGGCATTAAAACAAGATCAAACTCCAGCAGGGAAAATATTAAATCCCATAGCTCCATATCCAGCATCCAGGGCAATCTGTGGGAAGATGTGAACTCTAAAGGGCTTGGATGGTCCTACCCCTCTGCCCCTGCTGGTGACTGTAGCCTTCATGGTCCATAGCAGTGCTCCTTAGCTCACTCCTTGCAGCTTTCCTCAGACAATTGAGATTACTGGCTTCTTCAAACTTCTGGGGTCTCCGCTGCACTTTCAGCTTTAACTCACAGCCTCACATACTGCCTTCTCAGAGGCACACTGCCTGACCACCCAGGCCTTCTTCTGAAATCAGGGTGTAAGCCTTACTGACCTCACAACTCTTGCATTCTGCATGTACCTAAAACCAACACCATGTGGATGATGCCAAGGTCAGCCACCAGCTGGAACAGTAGCCAGGCTTCCTTCTCTCTTGGTTTTAGTACTTAAGTGTCTGTATTTCTAAGTGCCCTGAACCCAACAAGGAGAAACAAATTCCCTAGGCCATTACCATTCTGGAACATGATGCCCTAAGGCTCTCTTCTAAGAGCAAAGTCTTTCACCCTTGCAATTTTGAGGCTGAAAAGGGTGGAGTCCTGATGGTTCTTGCACAGCCCTCAGGCCACCTTTACTATTGTCCCATTCCAAACTACTTGCCTTTTTAATGCTAATCTTTTTCAGCACTAGTTCACTTCTGCAGTAAGAATGACACCACCTCAACATTAGACTGCCTTGAAATTTCTTCTGCCAGATGAATTAGACTGATGTTGACCAAGTAGTCATAGCAACAGCCCCACTTCTATGGTACCAAAATCTATCTTAATTACTTTCTCATTGCTGGGACAAAATACCTGACACCTACAAGTTAAAGAAAGAGAGATTGATTTTGGCTCACAGTTTGTGAGGTTTCAGTCCATAATTAGCTGGCTTCAAGGCAGGGAATCATGGCAGGGGAGAAACAGTTCACAGCATGGCAGTAGGAAACAATATAGGATCAAGGGAGGAGAAGGGATAGGTACCCTACCAGCCCATACCCATGATCTACCTCTTCCTACCAGGCTTCACCTCCCAAAATCACACCCAGGTGTAAACCCATCAGTGGACTAATCCAGTACAACCATGATCCAGTCACATCCCAAAATCCACCTATAAGCACATGAGGCTTTGGGGGAAACATTTAAATATAAGCCATAACAATGCATGACGGTAATTAGGATGTAACTAGTAATCACTTTATAGAGAGACTATTCCTTTGTATGCTTGGATCTGAGCGAATAATTGACGTCTAGCTTTTGATGGCACTCAGACCTTATTTTTCATCTGCATACACTTTCTCTAGATGAATTTGATGTTGAAAAAAAATCTCACCAGGGAAGACTGGAAGTCAGAATACTAAATTTCAAAAGCACCACCCTCTTTCCACACTGAATCTGGCAGTTGAATAACAAGAACAGCTAGGTATAAAAGTGCTCTGAAGTACTTAGAGGAGTAAAAGAAAAGATGCAATAATTTTCAAGGAACCAACAATCTTTATCAGGAAACTAGTTGATTTGAAGTAATTTCCTAATATTCGTAAGTCTTTGAGAGCCTACAATGTAGGTTCCTTTTATTAATAGCTCCCCTTTCATCCAATATTTAGGAATAATTCCATATTAAGTCAGCAGTGTGTAATTCTCCTAAAGCAATACACCTGAGAGTTTTAAATAGCAATTTGACAAGAGGTTTCAGAAGAAGAGCTTATTAAGCATTATTAAGCATTTGAGTATGAATATGCTCAGTTTAAAAATAGAATATATTAATAATTGTTAAACTTTCTTAGTGGGTGATTCTTAAAATTTTATTGACAAATGATATAATCACACTTATTTAATGGGAGATTAAATTCAATTATTTATCATGAACCTAAATATAATTTAGTGACACTATCAAGTACCTGTTATATTTTCAACGCTGTGCAAAACACTGATAGGAAAGCAAAGGAAGTATAGAACTATACATATTGATTTCCTGCTTTTTTATAGCCATGAGCCAAGGTAAAGACTTGGTTACCAAAGGATGATTTAAAAGAATTCAATGTGCTTGACAATTGCAGAAGGCTTTAAAAAGAAATTTCACTACACAAAAAGATAAACAGAATGGGACAAAAAGAGTATCATGGAGCAGAAAAAATAATAACAGCATAAAATCAGAGACTGCCTGTGAAGCGGAAAGGCTGGACAGGTCAGTGCATTTCAGAGCCCAAGGAATGTCATTTGATGTGACAGCAACCAGAACACATTATGAGTAGACTTAATTTGGCAACTATTTTGGATGGGCTCTGTTGGTAATTAGGAAATTACTATATATTGTTCAAAGATTGTATTGACTCACCTTGTGTGTCAAAGAAAGAGTAGTTTGGTGACATTTGTGCCTGTGGCTGAACAGTCATGAGCAAGAGGAAAGGTGATTAGGAAACCATGTCAACATTTCATAAATGGTGAGAGGAAGTCTGTATAGACAGAATGGAGGACAGAATTAGAACCAGCAATGGAGAATGTGTTTCATAAAGTGATTTTTAAAAAATCTTTGACCTATTTCAATTTATAGAAAGCAAATACCTCCTTTAAAAATTAAAATAATTAACTGATTGAAATGGACTCCTCTTCTAAAAAGTTCATGCCATATAGTTACTTAAAGACTTGTAGTACTTTAAAAAATTGTCACACTGATTATTTAATTTGAAACAAGTCTAAAAATATTGGATGATGCTAGAGATATAATAAATGGACATACATTTTTGATGGCACCATTGCCAAGGAAGTTAGTCTAGTCTAGAAATCTGCCTGTAAATTACTGTTTGAGATATTAGCTAGCCTAAGACTGCTTGATTGTCTTCAGATAAATGCATGTATTTTAGTTTTCATTTGTTTTAGTGCAAAATTAATACATATTTATTGTAAAAATGTTAGCAAACAAAGCTTTAAAAGAAGGAGAAATTTTGTAATCCCATCATCTAAATTTAAAAATATTGTTAACATTCTGGAATATGTATCCTTATTAATCCTTTATATGTATACTTCATTATTAATATGAAATATTTCAAAGAATAATCTCTATTTTGCCTTTTCCAAGATTATTTTAACTCCTGTTTGCTCCTTTCTTCTTTTTATTTTTAAATACTCCTAATGTGCCATAACTTAAAAAATCCAAATCATAACATTTCTACTAGTAACAGAGTGTAGAAACACAGAGAATTCTGTTCTTTATGTAAAAGTCAAGGTAACTTTATACATGCAGCTGATGACCAACCTGACTAACCAAAAGGATGTCTACTTTCCAGAAATGAGAGAAGTACATTCGGTCACACAAGTCACTTCTGTGGGTTACCAAAAACTGTGAACAGCTATCAATTTTAGGAGATGAATGGGGAGATATGGCAACAGCAAAGTGAACTAACACTAAAGGGACAGCAAGTACAGTCACGAAAGTGTAGCACTAACTGGAACTAAAGGAGAGCTGTAATGCTAAAGATGAAGATTTCCAAACTGGAGAGTCCCAGGTTGAATCCTGCCTCCTCCTCACTTATTTGCTCTGTTGCCTCCCTGAACATATCACTTAAACTCTGTAAGGATCAGTGTTTTGTTCTGTAAAATGTGAACACAAATACTCTTCTTATAGGTTTATTTTATAACATGTTAAAAGCTTGTCACCCTTCAGATATTTGGTGTTGGTGCAATATAATCATTAAGCAACTGGATTCATAGAAAATAAGGCTGATTCAAAGTCACACACAGCATCAGGAGCAAAAATGGGACTTGATTTTAGAATTGATTCTTAAACCAGTTTTCCTTCCAACTTAGCAAAAAGCTGCCCCCTTCCCAATCAATAAAGGGAGTAAACACTCAGAAAATCTGGTTTTACTAAATCTGCAAATTATGAAACTAAATTCCAACACAGGTCATCCCTTCATAATATATTTGCAACTACAGTCACACACTGCATAACCATATTTTGGTCAAACATGGACCACAGATGGCAGTCAGAGAAGATTATGTTACCTGGTGGAGTCATAGCTATCTTAGTTTGTGTAAACACACTCTGATATTGGTGCAACCACAAAATCACCTAAACACATTTCTTGGAATATTTCCCCACCATTAAGCAATGCATGACTACTCACAAACAAATATTCTCAGCATAAATCTGCTTGACTCTCACCAAGGGTCAAAGCCACTTAGTATGACTAATTTGGACTCAAACCTGTTCGCTACTGCAGTATCCAGAAATAATTTATTATCCTGACATTCCATAAAAGAAATAAGTACAAAACAAATATTCAGACTGGCATTTTAAAATATGTCAGTGGAATGGATAAAAAAAAGTCCCCATTCTTTACTTTATATCAAGATGAACCTGTTTGGTACCTGTCGCGAAGTGAAGCTTATCTAGCCGCGACAGGAAGAAAAGGTTATCTTTAACACAATGGAAAAGGGCAAATGAATGTTAACATTTAATTAAAGCCACAGAGAAAGAATGGCAAAGTGCAGGATGATGGTGGAAAGAACCATGTATTTGAGTCTTATGTAGGGAGACGACAGAGCACAGAGCCAGAATGTGAATGCAGACAGTTGAATTATCAGTTCTCTCTGGGTCACTGACACTACCTTACAGTTGTTTGTGCTTAGGCAATGGCACAAATACGAAGAGGCTACCAGTCCAGTGGCTGACTATAAGGGCTCTTAGATCTACTGGGTTTGTGAAAACATCCACAGAGTGGATATAAGCAAGAGATGAGAGCTAGATTGCCTGGTTTAAAATATCACTTATTTGTGTACATTACAATGAGATTTTGGGCAAATCATTGAATCTCTTTGCCTTAGCTTCCTCATCTGTAGAATCGAGATAATGCTGGTGCCTACTCATATAGTAAGGAGGAAAACTAATCCAAGGTATTAACTGCTTTTAAAACCTGTACTAGGCTCTATGTAAGTATTTGTTAAATGTAGTCCCAAGTCTTAGACTTACCACATAACTGCTATGTCTCTAGAAGAAATTGTTTAACCTTTCTGAGACTCAGGCTCCTAATCTAATCATTTTGCCTGACTCAAGATTTGTAAAGTCTGGTGGGATTTTTCATTTACTGGCATATTTTAGCAAATATTATAACTTTGTTTTTTTGCCCCCTAAAGTAGACTGGCAGCTTCCAGAAGCAGGTACTCTGTCATGTTCTTCTTTGAGTCCACTATAGCTTTTTATATTACTGGTTGTAAAAGAAGCAAAGAGATGTAGAGATGCAGGCTAAGATACTCTATATGCGTTATGCCCCAAATTAGAACATACCCTCTTAAAAGAATCAAATAGCTGCTCACTGCGACCTATAGGATATTTGCGGAATTATGCCTAGAGACTAGTAGAACTATGAGGTCTAATCCAGTATTCACCCCACTAAGTAAAATTTTCTTCTGCACTCTTCAGACCAGGTCTTCACTGCAACTCCCAGTAACCCACAGTGAAGTCTGCCACAGAGCAAATGTGCTCCTTTCTTTCCTATGTCCCATTGGAATTGATAGAAATAGTTCTCTTTGACAGCAATTTAAAAGGTCTCGCTTATTGTAGTTATTCTTGGGTTTATCTCTATTACTAAATGTTTAATGCTTTGAGACAAGATAAAGGATCTCCAACTTACTCATTTTTCTCTCAATACATCTGGAATTTTCTTATATTTTTAATAGATGCTTAGCAAATGTGTTTTGAACTAAGGCATTACATAATTAAGGATACAATATGATGTTTTCCTTTGTGAGACAGCTCAATTTCAGAGAAACATCTCCTATATCCAATTGTTCCTGCTGTTTGTGTTTCCCTTATTTGAAATCTTAAAATCTAAAGAGATCAGTTTTCCTTTCCTGACTCAAAGGTTGAACTTAAATTGTTTTTAATACCTCACATTTAAATTTAATGGATTATTGGATCTCTAAGGAAAGTCAGAATTGTCCAGTAACTTTATGTATTGGGAATCCAAACCCAGTCATTGGCAGAGCCTGGATTTAAAACTGGGTCACCTGACTTTTAATCCCACGTTATTTTCACTCCACTATTCTACAAGCACTTTGCAACTTACAAAGCTCCTTTAATCTACACAAAGATCTAACTTCTTGATCCTTAAGGCTGTACAATAGAAAGTATAGGCATATACTTTTACATTACAGGGAAATCATCAAAGTCTCAAAGAAGTCCAAAGACTCTCGCATTTCACAACTGGAAGTAGTAAAGCTGGGGATAAAGATACCTTTGTGGTTCATACTTCTTTCTCTTCCATTGGATCAAACTAAGCACACATATTTAAAGAGATGATCTAAATACTAGGAGAGTGGAGGTCATGCGATGTAAAAGATACATTCAAAGTGAGTATAGGTATGAAAGCCCAGTGGAATTCCTGGCCTCTACTCCTCATCAAGTGTCCACTGGGGCACATCCAAGGATTAAAATAACTATGTCTTGGGCTGGGGATTTAGCTCAGTGGCGCCTTGCAAGCACAAAGTCCTGAGTTTGATCCCAGGTATCAAAAAACAAAACAAAACAAAACAATGTCTTGCACTGGGAAGCAACCCAAGAACGCACATAAAACACGTTTCTTCCTCATTAGATCCACAAGAGTTCAGACTGTTCCAGTTTACTTGGGGTTTGTCTTGGAATGGAGACAGCGAAAGAGAGATCCAGCCTTCACAAGGCACAGAATTTAGGATAATTTTTCCTACCAAAAAGAGAAAACTAAGATATCTTTCATTGGAAAGCTTAAATAAGTCCATCCTCTTTCATTTCCTATCTTCATTATCATGTTTATCATTAAAAACATGACAATTAAGGGGCCGGGGATTTAGCTCAGTGGTTTCGCCGCCCGCTGCACAAGCTGAAGGACCCGAGTTCGATCCCTGGTACAAAAAAAAATGACAATTATTTAAGAATATTAAGAAGAACTGTGTGTGCATGAGGTTGCCTTCTAGGCATAATATCTAACATAAGGTTTTTGGAGGGAGGGATGACTACTTGCCTTGAATCCCTGCAGAAGCAGTGCCTGCTCCCCGCAGAGTGGGAGCCAGCAGGGTTGAGAATAGGGCAATTCCTTGCCTTTCATAGGCAGGAGCTCTAGGGTAACATGCAGGTTCAGCAAGCTGGAGATGTGTGTCTATCCAGGCAGAAAGAAATCACAACGTTCTTAATGAGGCATTGCAACCTGGCTGTTCTCAGTTGGAATCAAAGTAGTGTAATCTGAAGTTTCCCTGTAGATGGTGAATAATTAGCAGTTCCAAGGAGGGAAAAATCAAAACCATGATTACATCCCTTTGCTTTGATTCCTGGCACGATCTTATTTATTGCAGTACTTCTCTTTCCTGCCAATCATCCAGACAAACACCTTGTGAAGCACTGTGACTTCAAGAATTTCACTCTGAGTCTCCTCCTGCTATGCCCTTCCTCAGTGGGCCAAGGACATCTGTCCACCTGGAGCCCACACTCAACCTTGTATTCCACAAGGAGGAATCTTCTATTAAAGTGACACAATCGTGTGTTTAAGGGTAAGCATGAGCCCCTTTGGGGGATCTAACATCTGAAAGAAAGAGTACACAAAATGTGAACAATTTTAGCCTGAAAAGTGGCCAGGTATTGGTTGTTTATGAACGTGGTAGACTAAGCTTGAATTTTGTCCAGGGTACACACGGGGCTAATTATTCACACATACATATATAATAAATTCAAGGCTGCTTAATGTGCAAAACTGAACTGGGATAAAGACTAGAGGAGAATGCAAAAGCATGTATACACATTTCCATCATAGCCCACAAATGTGAGGAGGGGGCCAATAACTCTTAGATTTTGTATTCTCCTGAGTAAAGCAACAAGCAGAGCACCTTCCTGGGCCAGCATGGGAATTATAAGTAGATGCATAAAAATCCATCACAGCCCTGGGAGTTTAAATGGATATGATGTAGAGTCCATGGAAATAAATGGTTAGAGGATAGCTAGAGGAAGACAGATCTGAGGACCAGGCCTAAACTTCCACTTATTGCCTCCAGGACTTGATGCAAATTGCTTCACCCTTCCAAATAATGTCTCCAAAATGAGGCTTAAATTTTTACTAACTTACAGGATTATGGTAAGGGGGTGGGCATAGATGTGAGCAATATGCATGAGAATACTACACATAGGAAGTATTTATAAAAATAGTTATTTGGGGGATAAATGAAAGGTTTAGTAGTTATAAAAGCTATTACTCAGAGTAACTGTAATGAGAGTGTAGCTCTTATGTCTTGGAAGAACCAAGGATGAAGTGTGATTATTGACCTCTGAAAGGTAGAGATGAAATGCCTAGTGAGTATTAAATAGAACAGATGTTTATGTTTTTTAAAAATAGTCTTATTAATACAAGGAGAAAACATTTAATTTTAAAATTATAATAAATATGCAATAGAGGCTTACTATTGATATACCGTGCAACTCTATCACGAATGAAAAGATGTGAGCTATTTGGGTTTCTGTGAACTCCACTTCTAAATTCTTCCCTGACATTGAATCATGTTTTCAGTTCTCTTTTTTGTGTCTTTCTCTTTTATCTTTTACCTATTATCCTTTAACTTGTATGTTTTCACTGCATTGTCTGCATTTCAGCGATAAACAGATTTGAGTTAAATTACACTTCCTTTAGTACCTCAGTTTAAAGTATATCGAGCAAAAATACATATTTCTAGAACATGAGGCCTCATGGAGCTCACATGGATTTAATTGTAGAGACATCCACAGTCTGTTCTGAAACTTCAAAATACGTGCCCTAGTGAAACAATGAATTAAATGTAGAAGTTTACAGAGAGGAAAATATGAAGGAAAGTCCATAAAGTTCTTGACTATTACGTCTCAAACTCTCACTCACTAGCTGTCCTGGACACATCACTTAATTATTCTTCAACTCGGTTTTCTCTTTTGTAAATTATGCACTATCAAGGAAGCGGCATCTGTTGCCTATTGTTAGGAGTAGAAGTCTGGCACATTTGTCTACTGTATCTTGGAATTAGAGTCATCAAACAAAACAAAATGCTATACTCATACATAGAGAGACAGCACAGGATTGGCTTCCATGGTAAGTGTTGTTCCTGCACAGCCAGTAAGTACAGGGCAGCACACATACCCAGGCTCTTATCTGGCAGTGAATACAGGGCAAGTGGCCTGAACATTGCCTGCACCTGCTGCAGAAGGACCTCAGACCCTTCCTATAGAGAACAAAGACAGTAGTGGGGTAGACGAGATGCCACAGGATGCACAGGTTTAAGCAGAACAAAACAGGGAGAGATATTCCCACATGAGATGATAAGTCCCACACAGGCCGGCAGGACTCTCTCTCTGAGTGAGGAAGTGTTCCAGCCCAAGGCCCACTCTTACAGGGCAGGGCAAGAGTTTGAGAGACATGCATGCAGAAGACTGCCTTGCTTCAGAGGTAAAATGCAGCACTGTCACATAGATACACTGTGAGGATCAAATGAAAAACTCTGAATAAAGTGTTAAACATCACATCTGACACAATGAGAAAGCACTCAGTAACCATCACCCCAAATAATAAAAAACTTTCATGTGTTGCTGATCATTTTCCAATTCCAGTTGCTCTATCTGTTGTAAACATTGAAAATATTGATGATAGCAGTGAGTCTGAGTGATGAATTCCTATGACAAACTCAACTGCTTGAAAGAGGAGTCTGTGGGAAGATTTGGAAACATCTCCACCTGGAGGTTTGAAAAGAAAGGGTCATACAGTGTCAGGGTTTCACTGTTGGGATGCCACATGTCTGTTTTATGCCATAACTTGGGGTTAATAACCATATCTGGACTTTCTGAAAATTACTCATGTGGAAATGTGTATGGGCTAAAGTGATCCTTATAGAGGTCCACATTTCATTCTTAGTGGATGTTATAAAAATGTCTGCCAAGAATATCATGACTGGTTACATGGAGTATTGGAGTTATGATTCTTCATTGCAAGACTTGAGGCAATATATTCAGGTTTTCTTTATTGTTATTGAGTCTCAGTGTATTTGTTCTTTTAGGATAACAGTTGTAGTTGAGTCTAATGTTCAGTTATTCTTAGAATTGTAACTAACTTAAAGAAAAGTGTTTGGCATAAGTTTTTGTTTCTAACATGTGGGATAGTCCGATTTGTCATATATCCGTAGTATTAGGCATTAATTAAACATTAACATATATCAGTCATTGGGAATGATGCCCTACTGAAACTTTTTATGACTGTCTTTTAAAATAGCACAGTGATATGTGTGCACCCATGTTCTTAGCAGCACAGTTTGTAATAGTTAAAACTTGGAAACAGCCAGATCGGAAATCAACTGGAGACTGGATAAAGAAAATGTGAGGGTTTTTTTTAATAAAACGGAGAACTACTCAGCCATAAAGAGTAAGAAATTAGAGACATTTATAGCTAAATGGATGCACATTGAGGGGATACTCTTAAGTGAAATAAATAGGACACACATGTGTAAGTACTGAATAGTTTTTCTAGTGTGAGAAACTAAAAGCATAAGTAAGGACTAAAAGGTATAATAGATAATGTGAAATAGGAAGAAAAGGGGCAAAGGGGAAGGGGAAGTAGGAGGGATAGGGGAAAGGAAAGAAGGAAATGGAATGAATATGAGAAAATGAAAAAATGGAAATGAAGTCTTTGTAAATAGGGAGGGGTGGAGGGGTTGAAGGGAGGGCAGGGAAGGGGGAAAAAATAAGAACCAAGATAGATTATGTAAGGGTGCACATTTTTTTTTTTTTTGGTACCAGGATCGACCTCAGGTCCTTGCACTTGCAAGACAGATGGCGAAGGGTACTAATTTTTAATGTTGAATGTCATTATATTGTATACCTAAAATGTACCAATAAAATCAATTTAAAAATAAAATATATGTGCAATTAATATAAATGAGTTTCATATCAATGGAAATTAAATTGATATCAGAAGTAGAATCTATGTCATTTACTAAGTCTGAGGCCATGGTCTGGCTGTAAATTCTGCAAACATCACTGTGTGAAAAACCTATAAAATGAGATATTTTTTATCACTTTATGCTAATAAAAAATAGTACAGTACCTTTAGATTGTAGAAGAATTTCATGTATATAAGACCCAAAGAAAAACCATTCACAAAACACTGCATTACACATGATTCCATTTATATGAAGTTCAAAATCAAACAAAGTTATTCTTTGGTGATATGTCAAAAGAGTGGATACCCCTGGTCGGTACAGATATTGACTAAGAAGGACCGGGATGGAGACATATGTTGGGTAGGAAAAGTCTTGTATCTTGGGATGATAGATGACCACAGCTCTGTATGTGGCATATGTGTGTGCGTGCATACATGTTTATATGTATATGTCAGTTTGCCAATATGTATGAGTTGTGTACTTTCTATATTTTCTACCTGAATATTAAATTAAATGATACAGTACAATACCTATTTCCTATGAAAAATTAGTATTTTTATTGTATGAAATTTGGCTCTGGATCTTTGCATAAATATTTACAAAAGATGGTGCAAAGTTTAAGAAGAAAATATGGTTCCCCTTGTTTAAATATTATTAAAAATTTCATGGTGCCAACAGCAGAACATTAATCTGTGAGAGCCATCTAAGCATAAGGCTCTGCATGACTATGTATGTTGTGCACCCAGACACTCAGTCTTGCACAGAGATAAGTTGGAAGATATTTTCTGAAGTGAGAAATCTTGCTAATATTTGCTCTACGTAGTAGAAAAAAGCAAATGATGAAAGTTCTGGGTTCTGCTGGGAAGGCAGAATATTGTTTTAAAGAGGTTATATCCTATTGTGTTGGATCACTAAGGTACGGTTAGTTCTACTCTATTGAGAAGGTAGTAGCATAAATACTTACTATGGGAAAAGGTGCAAAAGCTGAGGTTAGATAGAATGCCTTAATTAAAGAGGGAAAAATTTAAATGACTACTTTAAATAGAAAACATATGTTCTATAAAGATGAAACATATGATGCTGTCCATGCCGGGAAAGAAATGTTCAAATAGTGCAGTGGTAATAAGCTAGGATCACATGCATACCAGTCATAACTTTTGCTGCCCTCTCTGAGAATTTTTAGTGCTGTATCTATACCAGTTTCATCATTAAATACACTAAAATTTTTAAAGAAATTCATGTCTTTGGGGCCAGGGATTTAGCTCAGTGGTTCTGCTGCCTGCCTTGCAAGTGTAAGGTCCCAAGTTTGATCCCCGGTACCAAAAAACAAAACAAAACAAAACAAAACAAAACAAAACAAAACAAGAAATCCATGTCTCCAAAGTGAAGTACTTAACACTGGAAAAGAAGCAAGATGAAGAGATTGTGAGAACACAGTATGAAAAACATACAGGGAAGCTGGGAGACAGTAGATTGTCTAGGTAGCTAGTCTCTGGCTTTGTTTCTCTACAGGGGTGATGTTTCCTCCCCACAGAGTGAGCGACAGCCAGGCATGCATACCTGGGTTGCACATGTGACCCTCATGAATAGCATGAGGGATCAGCAAACAGGAGAATTCGGGGTTTACCTGGGGAAAATGAAGTCACAGCACTCTTAATGAGGCTTTGCAACCTGGCTTTTTGCAGTGGGAATCAAAGTGAAGGCAGTTGTCCTGTACGTGGCAAATAACTATCCACCTTCAGAGAAAAACAAAAGAACAAAACAAATGACTTTTTATTCTACCTTTAAAAAAATTTCTTGAACAGCAGTGAATGTTTCCATTTTAATCAAAGCCTCTATTTGCTACTACACAGCCAATCAAATAAGGAAGTTTTGAAGATCCCAAGGCATAGAGCAGGCACTCAGTTAAAATTGTGCACTGACTGAGCTACTTGGGCTCACAAGTAAACATGGACTTGAGACATTTTATAAAAGTTTTTACAGTTCCTTAATGGGCATTGATATCATCAATAAATCCAGGAAACACTGGTAAAATGAAATTTCCAAAGGTGTAGAAGCATACTGACATAGGAGAGACATTATTTGCATTCTAATTTATCTCTACCTGGGTTGCATTATTGGTCATTCCCTAGGTGATCTCTGGGAGTCTGAAGGGACATTTGTTTACCTGCACTTAAGCCCTGACCTCCTGGTAGATCCCTGTATCTCCCAAACCCACTAAAATTTATGCCTCATAAGTGACCTTGGGGAAGGGGACATAAATGGTAATGTTTTTTCCTGGATAAGTGCTAAAGAGGAGATATGAGGCTAAGGTGAATATAGAAGTGAGCTAATCAAGAACAGAAATTTTCTCCTGAAAAACTAACAGGTGTACTGAGATCTAACAGTACAGATAAGTAGGAATTAACAGGTTATACTAAAAACAGTACGGGAAAACACATTCGTGGCAGAAAATTAATTTTTCTTGGTGAAAACAGGATGGATTTGTTTTTAAAAAAATGGTTTAAGCCTTGTGTGGTGACATATTCCAGTAATCCTAGCACTCTGAGAGGGTTAAATAAAAAGATCACAGGTTTAAGCCCAGCTTGGGAAATTTAGCAATTTAGGAAGATCCAGACCCAAAATTAAAATAAAAAAGTGATAAAAGGGACAGAGATATACCTCAGTGGTTCATTTTCAGTAATGGGGAAAAAAAGAGAGAAAAAGGAGAAAAGGTTTCTATAACAAAGTAACCTTGAAATGTCAATGTCTTAACACAACAGCTATTTTTTCTTTGCTTCCATAAGCCAAAACTGCAATGGTAGTTGCTGCATCACCGTTGTTTGGAAAGCAAGTCTAAGACTAAGTGATGTTCCACCATCTTCAGTCCTTGGCATCCCATATCAGTTTGTGTGGTGATAATAATTCAGTTGTAGACAGTGGGGGAGACAAATAGCATGAGACTAGAGTGGGAAGTTGCATATTTAGAAATGTATCTGTCACTCCCATTTATAAAGCAACTGCCCTATTTTAGGAATGTGACCCACAGAGTATGCTCACACCTATGGAGGAAATAAAATTGGAGGATATAATTCAAAGGTCAGAAACCCTTTACAGATTATGCCCCAGACCATTAGAGTCTGAGATTGTTTATCACTTGTGCCTGAGTGGAGACATATGCTCCTTCCTTTACTCATTTATTTATTCTTCCATCCATTTGTGCTTTAAACATTTATCAAGTATCTACACTTGGCCATGGTCAGTCATCAATAAACCTCATTTCCATGTGGAGACTAATAGGGTGTGTAAGGTTGGCAGGAGTCGTAGGTTATAAACAGGAATGTCAGAGGGAGACCCAGCAAACATTTCTCACTTCACATTTTGGGTAATCATTAAGGAAAGAAATATAATTACCCATTAGTGCTGAAATTCACTTCTCATCAATACTGAACAGATAAAATTAGAACGTTTTAAAGTAAGGAATAAATTTTTTGAAAAAAAATACAGAAATTAAGACTATTTGATACAGTAACATTTGCAGAAGCATCTTTCATGCGATTCCATTGTTTGCATTCTTCCAAATTGTATCGTGCATCTACATAGTGCAGGCATTGCCATTCAAATTGATGCGCCTGAAACCTCTCCTTTATATACAGAAATCCTCAGGAGTTTGAATTGCTTCACTAATTGACCAGATAGATGTGAAGAAACGTGGAACACTTTGCCATTCCCATCTTGTAGTTTTATGATAAAATCAGAAGCTGTGCTACGTGGCGAATACTGAAAAGACGATTAGGGAGGGATCTGCAGACCCAGAAATTACCCACACAAATGGAAATGTTAGTTTTTTCCATATTCTTGACTGTTTGGAGAAAAGTGGCTGATAAAAATATTTCTCTATGCATGAGTATACCCTAAGTAAACACCATGACAAACCTCAACTATATATATTTGTATATTTTACTTCAACAGTTGAAGAATTTCTAAGCAGTCTTTACATCCTTCTGAGCTCAGCTGTGACACATAAGGAAGCTTTGAAAAAGTGGGAGTAATTAAAGCAACACACAATTAACTAACTGATCCTAAAAAGCAGCTTGCACAGTATCAAAAGCAAAATTGCAATCATTCTGTGGGACAACCTAGAGGCTATAATCATCGATGAGTCTTCATTATTACTCTTCTACAAAAAACAACCAGACAGTAAAATGTCTCAAACTCATTTTCACTGCTACATTAAACATTTTGACGTTTGTCTTGGGTTACGTTCTTTCACTTGATTTCTTTCTGGACGTCCTGTTCTCGCTCTCCCATATCAACCCACAGATTCTTTGTTACCTGTTGGGAAATCTTCCCTTACTCTCCTTCAACCTTTCAAAGAGTCCATTTAGACACTTATTCTTTTTAAAAAATATCTATATATTTTATTGGTACATTTTAGGTATACAATATAATTGCATTCATTATTGGAAATATCCACCTTTACAAAATCACTCTTGGTTCTTATTTTTCCCCCTTCCCCTGCCCTCCCTTCAACCCCTCCATTCCTCCCAATTTACAAAGACTTTGTTTCCATTTTTTCATTTTCTCATATTAATTCCATTCTCTTCTTTCCTTTCCCCTACCCCTCTCATTTCCCCTTCCCCTTTGCCCCTTTTCGTCCTATTTCACATTATCTATTATACCTTTTAGTACACTTTTAGTTTCTCACACTAGAAAAACTACTCGGTATTTACA